>OU015751.1:73158082-73193379 GCA_907169655.1 Acomys percivali | reverse complement strand
AGAGAGAGAGAGAGAGAGAGAGAGAGAGAGAGAGAGAGAGAGAGTTGTTTCTAAGACAAAAGAAGAAGCATAGGAGCTTTATCTAGTTGGCCTTTATCTATTCATGTATTCATGTAGGCTTGGGTCCATTCCTGATCCTGCTCAGTTAAAGCATACACTCCTGGACACGCTCAGGTTAAGGTCGCAATTTAAAAGAAAAAGACAGTAGACACACTTTTGATGTGTTTGCCTCAAAGCCTTGGAGCATATATGTCTAAGATTAAAGTCATGGGCAAAAATGCCCCAGGGGTGTGCTTAGCTTACACCAAGAAGTTCTGCCTGGAAATGAAGGGAAAGATGCTGTGAAGGTGTGTTAACAGAGGCCCACCCCTAAAGGTGCCTGTCTTACTTCACAGCTAATAGGAGAACAGGTAGGGTCCAGGGAGATGGAAAGGAAAGGAGTCTCCTCAAGAGAGATTAATTTGCAGAAATTAGGCCAAAGGCAGAAGGCAAACATTGACTCTGTGTGTATGTGTGCAAAAATAGGATGCTTTTCTTTAAAAAAAGAAAGAAAAGAAAAAATGCACCCTCTCTCCCAGGAGTTTAATCCAAGCTGCCTTTACAAGTACACTCTCACTTAAAAGAACACAAAGCTTCTTTAGGGTTTTTTTTTTCCTGACATCATCTTGACAAGCCTATCTCCTTTTAAGAACTTGTTAGCAATGTTAGGAACAATTTAGTCACCTGTGTCAATACTGAGTCAACCTGTAAAAGACTTGAGGGCTACATTACTTTTTTTTTTATGTATGAGGGTTTTGCCTGCATGCATTGTGTACCATATGTGTGCAATGCCCATGGAGGCCAGAAGAGGGCATCAAATCCCCTTGTGACTGGAGTTGTAGACAGTTGTGAGCTGCTGCTTGGGTGCTGGGAATTGAACTCAGATGCTTTGGAAGAGCAGTTTGTGCTTTTCATGACCAAGCCATCTCTCCAGACCCATTTTCTTTTATTATTTTATTTTTGAGATTATTATACAATTATATTTCCCCCTTTCCTTTCTTCCTTCTAGACCCTTCCATATACCTCTCCTTGCTTCCTTTCAAATTCATGATCTCTTTTTTCATTAGTTGTTATTGCATGCATAAACATATATGTGCATACCTGCAAGTTCCGGAGTCCATATAATGTTACTTGTATCTATGTTTTCAGGGATGACCACTAAATATTGGAGAATCAGTTGGTAGGTTCTTACCTGGGGCAGTATTTTTCTCCTGCTTTCAGTGAATTTATTTGTGTATGGATGAGGCCTCCTGGGGTTTCCCCCATTCACGTTGGCATGTTTATTGTTGCTATTGTTTGGCAGTCATGTTAGTGAGTGTAGCCTCTGACATTTTAGGAGGCATACCTCACAGCAAAGGTCCTGATCTTCTGGCTCCTACAGTGTTTCTGCCCTTCTTCTCCAGTGTTTCATGAGCCTTAGGTAAAGGAGTGTTTTGTAGATGTATCTACTGGCATTGAGCTGGACAATCCTGCACATTCACTGGCTACGTTTCTATAGTGGTGATCTCCATCTGTTGCAAAGAGAGGTTTGCTTTATGAAGGGTGAAGACTTCACTTATTTGTTGGTACAAGGACAAATGCTTAGATTGTTGTGAAGGCTTAGAATGCTTCAGTAAAGTTGTAGCTGTAGGTCTCCTCCAACAACCATGACTTCACTAAGCCTGAGTAGTTAGCTTGGTTTCCAGTCCCAGGCATAGTGCTACTCTTGTTGAGTGCACTTAAAGTCCAACAAAAGGCTGGGATGCAGCTCTGTGGTCGAACATGAGGTAGCATGCGCAAGGCCCTGGATTTAACACCAATACTACGAAACAGCAGCAACAATAAGGACTGGTCTTTGGGACACCATTATTTGCAAGTCTCTGGACTGTGCCCCAGTATCGTACGAACTCCATTTTAGTTGCTTCCCGGTACTACCTCACAACCCAGCAGAGATGTTATGCTGCCATTTGAATAGTAGAAAAACAGATTCTGTGTTAAAAAAATTCTGTGTTAGAATCTCATTCCATGCTTTTTGTAAAGACCCGTTAAGAATGATATACTTGGAACTGCTAAAACAGTCATCATTACACATAATAGAGGAATCAAAAAGCTATCAATAAGCTAGACTGCTAATGAATTTAAACGAACCTTCTATGTAACTAAAATCCAAGATTGCAGCGGTCAACTATAGAAGCCGTTCATTCAGGCATTCAGCAATTCCCCTACTTATGCCACATGTAAGGCGTCCTATGAATTAGGCTCACAGAAAGGAAAAACCAGATAGTCTGAAAATACAGGCTTAAGAAAATAATTATACTAATGGATATTTCCTCATAGTTATTTCTTCTTGCAGCAGGGAGAAGGGCTCATTAGCCTTGAGAAACTCACAAAACTCACAAGAAAGTTACAGGACCTTACAGAAAGTTCCCAATGCACAGAATTATTCCTGGAGGTTAGTTACATAACTGATAAGCAAGTGTGGAAAAAAGACTCTTTGGTGGACCTGCCTAGAGGGTTTTCAGGCAGCGCCAGGGATGTACCTTTCATGAAGTTGCTCATTCTGGGGAGGACTTTTTGATGATACACCGCCTTCAACTAGACTTGGGTGGAATAGCTTCTTTGATCTGTTCTCAGTGACCTATGACTAGACATCTGTTATTCACACCTCTCCAGAATAAGTCACATAGAATATGATACCTGAATAGGAACACAACAGAAAAATGTTGGCGTAAGAGCAGGTAAATGGCTCCTGCAATAGAATGCAAGACAAGCAACTGGAGCTGAGGGCTTGAGACTGGAGCTGACGCTGAAGCTTAAGGGTAGAGTGTCCACAGGGACAACCTGGTGTGGCTACCTTATCCCATGTGCTATGTCCTGCTTGTGCCCCCTTGCTATAACGGCAGTTGTATAACTAGCTTCTGTGGGTGATAGTGTTCACAACTGAAGCTGAGTCATTTATGGTGGTGGGAGGTGGCTAGAGAGGAACGTAGCATGCCTTTTTGATGGGAGAGGATGTCATCCCAAATGGCTGAAGGTCAGGAGGATATACTACAGTCCAAGACAGCAAGACTTATGGGAGAATCAGGAGCAGGAGATGGCAGGAGATATGTGGCATTTGTGTGGGCAATATGATATGTAACTGAGGCTTAGCTACTTGCCTGGAAAGAACTTACCACATAGGTGAGCAATTACGATCGGAAAAGACATGCTAATGCTCATGCTATGCTCTGTATTACTTCTGACTTGTCAGGAAAAACAGGAAAAGGAAGAATGAGATAAAGGTGTTGGTTTGACTTTTTGTTGTTGTTGTTGTTTTGAGACAGAGTGTCTCTGTAGACCTGGCTGTCCTGGGCTCGCTTTGTAGACCAAGTTGGCTTCAAACTCACAGAGATCCACCTGTCTCTGCCTCCCTGAGTGCTGGGATTACAAGCATGCACCACCACGCCTGGCTGGTTGGACATTTCTTAAAGCTTGAAGGCCTCAGGGGAAAATGAGTGTATTAGATCTGTGCTGAGGGCCCCTCTCCTGACATCCGAAAGACTTAGAACCCAGACAGAAAGTGGAACAGTGACGAGGGAGAGAGCAAAGCCCAGCCAAAAGAAGACACACCTCGAGTCTGAACCTTGATACGGAGTAGAAAAAATGTCTATGATTCAGCTTGGGCACGGGGCCCTTAATGATGATCCACTAAAGTACAACATGGCAACTGGGAATATGCTGCTTCTGAACTGCTCAAACTGGGGAGACTTTTAACCAATAAATGAGAGAGTCTCTCATAGCCTATCTTGTGAGGCTGTGCGACATGGGGCAGATGGATCAGCCAGAGTGCCATGGAAGCAGAGAGACCGTGTCACATAACTGCTTATCCTTCCTGAGACAAAGGTTCATAATCAGTCTCTATCAAGAAAGCTCTGATGGCCTGGCTCCTACAGGCCATGACGGACGCTTGGCTGTCACTGGCTGAGTTCCACGTGAGTTGCAAGGATTGGAGGATGAGAAAGGACAGGCGTCATTGAGGGAACTGGAAGTCAAGGAAGCAGCATTCGATTCTTAGTTTACCCAACCAGTTAGGATGTTACCCATAGATGAGTAGCGGAAGAGATTGGTTCCACAGGGCCTGTTGTGACTGGGATAGAATTTTGGCGGCTTTGCTGGGCTTCATGGTTGGACAGGGTCTTTGTGTGAAGGAGGGACTCTGCGTGGTTTAATTGATTTGTATGACAGTGTAAATAAAGTATATAATGTACTAAAACATTCAGGAGGAGATGGGGGGGAAAGGCAGAGAAGATTATGGGACATGTTTAGGTCACTTAGAAGCAAATGTGGCAAGATTTTAGTGGAGCTGAAGTTCCTGGGAAAAGTTGACAGCAAGACAAATTCAATGCATTTAAGCCTCTGAAAGACTTCAAAGCCTGAGGACTATAGTTCATCAGTAGGGTAAAAGGAGTGCATGAGGGAAAGGTAAGAAAGCATCTCCCAAGTTTGGGCAGTTGTTTCCTTGGGGTATTCTGTATACAGATCTCTCCTGGGGGTTGAGACTGTTTGTCCAGTCCAGGGCTCCTTCAGGTGCCAGGTATAGCTGATGCTACAACACTAACCTAGAGTGTAGGTGAGCACACGGCTTTGCTCCTCATTGGTCTTGGGCTAAGCTGATGAGTTTACAAGCTGGCTAGGCTGAGCCCAGTAGAGGACAAGGAAATGCAAGGTGGTGCCATAGCAGTGTTTCAGGATGTGAAAGTTCATCCATGCTACTTTAACCAACATAGTTCATTTGAAAAACAACTGATACAAGTAACAGGATCTTTTCGTGCTGTGTTGGACCCTTGTTCATGTTTCATGTTTAATTTTTTCTTAGTCACTCATGACCAACTGACAATTGCTTGGTATGGATGGCTGTGGACCTACAGAGAGCTTGCTCAACTCCATAAAACATTCCTCCATTTTCCTATAATTAAAAAAATGAGGCAAACTAGGGAAGAATCCTAACAAAGGAGGACAAGGAGAAAAGGCCAAGAGGGTGAAAGAAAAGATGAAAGGCTTCCCCAACCTGGACCCCTGGTTTTTAAAACTCTGGGTTGCAAAATGTAAGGACAGTCCCAGGGTATTGCTTCTGTTCACAATAACTTTCCCGAGAGCCTGTCTGAGGAACTGGGCCCCTTGCTGACTCAGAGGCAGCTTTGAAGTGTCTTATCAACACAGAACCAGGTTGGTGACACCTTTTTGCCAAATGGTCTTTTGAGAGTCGCTGTCCTTTTCTGAGAGCTGATAGACTGCCTTCTCTGGAAGGGAACATATTCGACCTCTGTCTAGCGATGACCCACAAATAGGTCCATAGCATCTCATGTCATAAAGCCAATTCAAAACAGCTAAATAAAGGGCCCATGATTCTGAACCAGACCCTATTGGGAGGCCCATTGCAGCTCCAGATAGGGCAGGGGAATCCTTGGGCTGCTTCGGGGCCCAAATAAAGGCAATTTGAAATCAAGAAGTGATTTCAATCGAGGCCTCATCTCAGCTACCTGAATTTTCTCAGTGTCCTACCCGATAATGAAGAGGTAAGATGGAAACAGACGTGAAACTTCAGGAGGCCTAATCTCAGACCCTATTTTTCTAGCCGATTTGGAGTCCTGTTGCCTTCTTATGATGGTGCTTCCAGTACTCTGGCAGCTGTCCATGTGAGCCTGGGATGGTTGTTGGCAATCTCTGAGGCCCTGTACTTCCTCTGAAAGCTGACATCTGAAAGGGCCTCAAGCCTTTTCTGACTAGGAAGGATGATCTTCATTCCTCATTGTCTTTCCTCTCTGTGGCCCTTGACTTGCTGCAATCATGTCTGCTCTGAGCTTCTATTAGAGTGGTAGACTGAGGCTTGAAGCTTCACAGACACAGAAGAAAGAGCCAGTGACTGGTCCCACAGTCTGTGTCTCAGCAAGTGCGAGCCACATTCCGTCCTCCTCTGAGTCCTCTTCCAACGGTGATTGTTCTAAAGTGGGATTGCCATTATGCTAACGAAGCCCAGCCTTTCTACCCTTTCCATTTGGAACTTGCTCTTGGACAGGCCCATTTCTCCCCATTTAAATTTCCAGCTGGGAGAGCTGTCTTGTTCTGCTTCGTCAGACAAATCTGGCATTTGGTACGTTTTGGAAATTTAGTTGATCACTATTTGGAGTGCCTGTGAGTGTTTAGTCAAGAAGCAGAGAACGGTGAAAGCTGATGCTTCCCCTTTGTGTAAGGTCTAGTGTCCCAACTCCCAAAATGGTCCTGAGTGTGGGTCTTCCCACCCTTCAACTAACCCAATCAACATAATCACTTACAGGCATGGCCAGAGGCTAAAAATTCTCTCCTGAGCCTGACCGAAGCCTTGTCTTTTATATAATTCTAGATTCTGTTAACAATTACCTGAGCATCACAGAAGCTTAAAATTTCTTTATCAGTTAAATCACATAGAAATGCCTCAACTGCTGAAGGCTGCAGGACAAGAATAAACCAATTATGTAAATAAGTAAACCGTCCAGTGTGTAATTGCACGCCCCAAATACTGAACTCAGGTCTGCCGGGTTCCAGACAACTACGCCTATTATTCAACCGTATCTGAAGCCATGCTTTTGAGCTCCTGGTTAGTTGATTCCTTATAAGGCCAGCTAGAATAACTCACTGACGTGCAAACCCCACAATCCATGTAGCTTTGTCAGATGTATTTTTCTGGCACACACCCTCTCCCCGCCCTGTATTTGGAGAAGAATATCGCAGATGTCAGGAAGCAACAGGCATGTTCTGCAGCCAGAAATCAGCACCCACGTGAACATCAGTTGCCTAAATGTTTTCTTTCATATATCTTGATATTTCTCAGAAGCACACCATCTGCTCTTAGAATAGACAACTAGAAAATATCTTCGGTAGTTTTTCTTATCTCTTGTAATGAATTATCTTTGTTCTTATGCATACATAATCAGATTTTGAACAGGAGGATGAAACACTGACCGTCTCATCACTCCGAAGGAAGGAAATGTATGTTAACTAGATTGATTAAACACGAGGAAAGGACATACGAGTCGAGAGCTTCTGATCAAGTGCCGGAAGGCAAGCATTCATGTTCTTTTGTACAGGAGCTAGAAAAACTGAATTACCAGTAGAATATTGACTAGAAGAGACTGGGAAGGGTAGAGCGTGTGGAGTGGACAGGGCCAGTGGGTTAGGTCAGTACACACCATGTGCATGTGTGGAAAATGTACACTGAACCTCATATGTACAGTTAACATGAGTTAAATTTTTTTTTTTTTTGAGACAGGGTTTCTCTGTGTAGCCTTGGCTGTCCTGGAATTACTTTGTAGAGCAGGCTGGCCTCGAACTCACAGAGATCCACCTGCCTCTGCCTCCCAAGTGTTGGGATTAAATGCATGTGCTACCACCACCCTGCGAATTAAATATTTTTAATGATGCTCATGCTCTGGTGGGACAGACAGTATTTGAAATACTGAGGACAGTGGCAATTACACAGTAAAAATTCAATAAATTCTGGTATTTTTGCAATTACTTTTTTTTTTCTAGCTGCAGTGTTTCTTCCCCTTACAGTAGACAAACTGCCCTCGGTTTTGCCTTATGTGGCTTGGAAAACCTTAAAGTCAAAGCAATCTCTCCATTTGTTTATCTAAAGATGTTTACTGTGCCCCCTAAATACCCTGATGAGCAAACTGGTGAAATTCCTGCGTTCAAGGGCATAGTCTTGTTCAAGATACAGGCAGAATCAATTGCTGCGCAGAGGCGTTTAGTTTTCCTGATGGGAGGGATGAAAACAGGTATGACATTCGTGTTGGGAGTAACTTATCCTTTTAAGTGACATTTGAGTTTTGAACTCGAAAAGATGAGGGGCATCACCGAAGGCAGAGAAGTGGACGGGTAAAGTGTTCTCGAGGAAATGCGCCTGCTATGCCTGTCCCTTCCTTTTCTCCTTCAGCTACTGTAAGCTCACGACAGCGCCCAGGTGTGTACGCAACACACCTCCACCGCACGGTTCTCATGGAAACATTTTCTACTTCAAAGTAGCAGAGTAATGGCAAACCCCCTATTTCTCTGCCGCAGCAGCCAGCATTCTCGGAATTCACCAGGTCCGTCTACAATCAGCAACTAAGCCATTGCTGCCACAGAAGGGGGTCTCGAGAGACTGATTCCTCACTCAGAAAGGCTGTAGTTTTCGCTCTTAGCTCATCACTGGTGCCGTACTGGTTTTTAAATATTTTAAATGTAACATACCTATAATCCCAGCACTTGAAAGGCTGAGGCAGGGGAGCTGGGGATTCCAGGCCAGGTTGGATGATATAGTAAGCTCCAGACAGGCTCTGTCTCAAAACCAATTTACATTTTCAATATAGTCTATGCTATCATAACTAACCCATAGTTAAATCTCTATTTTATCTCCTGGGAAAGATACATAAAATTGGAAAATGAAAGTGACCTAGCTTAGACTTTACCTGACTTTCAGTTTATCTTTCTAGTTTGTAATCTCTGACTGTTGAAGTGAACAGAAAGTAGCTAACTAGTCCTTTGAAGAATGACTAAGTATCTCATGCTGATTCCTTGGCTCTTTGCAATTATGTTTTACTTTGCAGTTGCTTATTTAAATGAAAGAGTCACAGAAACCAATCGATTCTCCAAATAGAATGTAAAATAATAGATATAATTTTAGTGGAAGGTTATCAGAGGGCAACTTTAAATCTTTTGCCAAGAAGTAAGTATTCAATCTTAGTTAACAAATACAACTGACTGTTGCTCTTAATGCTGTTTTGAAAATTGTGAGCTGTTATGGTTGACTGAAAAGTGAGATGCGTATAAACTTTAGTTTTAGTTCGTGTCTACATATGGATGCTAAATTATAAATATCACAGTGGGATAGTTAATGAAAAGATCAGATTGTATCTACTATGTTGTCTTCAAAGTCACTCACTGGATAGCTATGGCTTCCGTTACCATTTAAGGAGGAATTGACCAGCCTTTAGAAAATGAGGGTGGGGCCTGTAGCTTATTTCCTGAAGTCCAGCAAAGAATAAATGCTTAGTTTTCAACGTCTGTATGTTAGGTAAGCTTCCATTTGATTTTCCATTATTAAGAAGCAGGTTTCTGGAAGCAGCAGTCTTTCCTTTCCATACATTATGTATGCACAGCATCTAATTACTGCAGGTTTTAAAAATAAGCACTGTCAATCATTAGTCCAAAGTTTCCATCTGAGCTAAAAAAAAACTTCAGTCGAATCTACAACTTATCATCGTAATGATGAATGGGCAATGCCTAGAGGACAGAAGACTGCTGTGCATGTAGGCTTTGTTATTCAGAAAGAAAGAAAAAAAAAAAAAAGGAAAAGGATTCTAGAATATTTCCAAAATTGTTATGATCAAGAGAAGCGGGGGGACAGCTTTCATTCCTCTCCTGCACATGGTGCGGGATTTTAATGCAGTCATTAGCATAGTGTTTAATGCTAACAAGTTAACTCGTAACCAGGAAATACTTATCAGTTATGTTTTGGCAACAACAACAACAACAACAACAACAACAACAACAACAACAAAAATACAGAGCATTACAATAGAAGTTCAAAGATTCCAGGAAGTTCAACTCAGATATGCTAAATATATTGCAGGGAGAAAAAGTAGATAATGAGACTCACGCAAATAAAGAAACACATGGCTTCTTGATCAGAAAGGAAATGAGTGAAAACATCTCAGACCATCACTGCGAAAGAGGTAAGAGGGTAGCATTATCAAGGATGAGCTCTGCTTCTAGTTGGAAAGCAAGGTGCTATTACAGGCAGGCTGCCTGAACACTAATGGATGGTGGGTTATAAGTCCGTTCAGAGTCAGACAGGGTCAGCATGTAAATCTTCTCTCCTGACCCTCTGAGTATCATAACATCACAAAATGATGGAGCACAAAGGAATTAATTCATTTGCTTAATATTTATTGAGCATTTCCCATTATAGCTGGCTTGTCTAGATAAAATAGTTAACGAGGTGCCATAACCTCTGACCTTAAGGTTATTATCAAATAAATTATTAATGTGATTTTGGGTAAGAGCAAGTGTTACAAAGAGAAAGGACTATGAGGACTTGGGCACATGACTGAAAGGTTGAGTTATTTTAGGGAAGGTAAGTCAAAATTGCTTTCTGTGGAAGAGATATTTATTCAAATGCAGCTGATATGAATATGTCAACCATAGAAATACCTCTTGGGAGGAGCATTCCAAGCAAGGAGGAAGGCCTGAGGTAGGTGAGCATGGGCACCCTAGGCAAGATGGTCTTAGTCTGGAGAAAAGCAAACTAAAAAAATCATTGGTGCTCCACAATCATAGATGGTCTAAGAAATTGGTCCAGATTAGATGTTTTAATTAGATGCAATCCCACTCTAAGATACTATCTAGTCATCATCATTAGGTCACCCTGCAGGGAATCTGTCACTAAAGGCCAGTAGACACATAGTGTTTGCAATCTGTGATCTGGACCCAGACTGAATTAAAGCCTTGGGTTTGTCACACATTGCATAGTGTTAGTATGTTTTAAACATTTATTTATTTGCATTTGTGTATATGTTTGAGTACTTCATTGTTTATATGTGTACCACATGCTTATAGTGCATTTGGAGGCCAGGAGAGAGCCTCAGATCCTCATCATCTCGAGTTATGGGTGGTTGTGAGCTGTTACATAGAAGCTGGAAACAGAACTCTGGTTTTCTGCAAGAGAAGCCAGTCCTCTTACCCACTGAGTGGTGTTACCAGCTCTAAATTAGTAAACTTATGTAGCTCCGTGTGCCTCAGTTTCTTCATCTGGAAAACGAGGGTAAGACATTGCTTACCCCATACAGCCCCAGTGTGAAATTCTATACAAGTTCATGCGTGGTTCTTAGGAAGACATCTTAGAAGGTTACTGTTGCTACTATCACACACAGTTTTCTGCCACAAACCATTCTTATGTCTTGGACTGTTATTGTCAACAAGTGGAGCAGTCTGTGTAGAGCTTGGGAGCCTTCTTTCATGTCTTAGGGTCAGTTAGGCTATTTGATTCCAACAATTTCAACTCCTTGTTGATTTTTAAAAACATGGGTGTAGAATCTAAGTCACAAGAAGGTTAAGTGAGCTGAGATGCATACTTTGGCCACTTTTGTTCAAGATTATATCCCAGTGTTATTTTAACGCAAACTTCTCAGGTTTTCTGCGTGATATAAAATTTTATATCCCAAGATTTGTAAAAATTTTGTCGTATATTTGTTTCTTTATTTGTATGCATGTGAATGCAAAGGTCAGAGGTCAACGTGCCGCGATCAGGTCTCTCCTTCCATCACGTAGGTCTTCAGATCTAGTGGCAAGTACCCTTTACTTTATATGCACTCTCACTGTCTCCAATATTTCTGTAATATTGTAATTAGTCATTAGCAGTGATTACCATATGCAATCAATCATATGTGACAACTTTTGAGGCATGTGACCCATAGCTATATGTCCATTGTACATTACAGTTTCTGTTTTGTTCTGATAAGTAACATTCAGAAGTCCAACATGTAAGAGGAATTTAGCAAACAAGATGACAGTACTAGTCCATGAAGTCTTGAACAATACAGGAAATGGTAAATGATGTATACATATTGCAGGAGAATTAAAACCATGCAGGGAAGAAACGGAACTAGAGTGGATGCACAACAGAGGGTCTTGTCCTAGCTAGTTGTTCCCTTTCAAAGAGGTCCATTGATTTTCTTGTACCTTAGTGTTTCACATGTGAATCGTGGAGGGGCCAGATGATCTTGGAATCTGTGCCTCAGAGGATCAGTACTGTAAGGTGTTAATCAGCTTCCTAGCCTTTTAAATATGTTCTATGTGTCTGACCCAAAGCAGTTACCTGGAAAGCTATCTGAAAGATATTGGCCACAGATAGCCTAGAAGTTGATGAAAATTGTTAAAAATAGCCTAATATAAATGGATTTTCTCTGAGCAAAATGCATTCATCAGTTTCACAGAATCTGAGGACTGGTGAACAGTGAGGTGATTTTAAGAGCACTTCCTGGGAAATTTTGTGACTGCCAGACTCCACATTAGTCTAACCTGTGTCCTTTCCTGACCTTGTGTGCTATTTGTAGTTGCTGACTGTGAAGTCTGGCTTTTCTCTCCAAACCAGTCTGTGGTACACAAGCTCTCAGGCTCCTCAGAATAAGCCTTGCTCATGAAGAAAGGCCTCACTGTGTTCTTACTGAAGCCTCCATCTGGGTCTCTCCTGTCAAGCTAGCTTAGGTACATTGTGCCTCCTCCTCCTCTTCCTCTCCTCCTGTCAAAAGCCAACTTTCTTTCCCAGCTGCCTACAAGAAGGGCCCGTCCATCCAGCTGGAACTTCGGTTCCCACTCAAAGCAGGACCCACAGCCTCCCGCCTTCTTCATGATTCTTAGGCCACAGTAATTGGAGCATTCATCAGCACTGGGCAGACTCTGTGGGAAAGGTGCTCACCTACCATGATTGTCAGTGGAAGGCTTGGTCTACAGGGTTCCGCTGGTGCCAGGTGGGAACATGGTACTGCGCTTCAACATCCCAGTGACCCACTCAGCTCCACCCACTCTCATGGTGTCAATCAACTGCTATAGGTTGTCTAATAAAACTCAAACAGAAAGTTTGCCATATTATCAGGACTGGAATCAGATCCTGATACACAGTTTCTCTCTGTCTCTGTCTCTGTCTCTGTCTCTATGTGTGTGTGTGTGTGTGTGTGTGTAGGAATGTGTGTGTGTGTATGAATGTGTGTGTGTGCATTTTAGGATGTCCCTAAGAATGAAAGGATATACTGTTAGGCTAATTGAGGTGACATGGAAATAAACAAAGAGAAGACCAACCTCTATAGAAGCAGAATTGTCCATTAATTAGGAAATTGAAGGGCAGCAGTCTCCCCTTGGAGTGGAGATTGTGCACTGTGCCACAGGGCCTTGGGGTTTTAGAAAGCATAGAAGAGAATTTGGAGAATGGAAGACTCCATTTGTAGGTCAGTTCCCCTTCAGTCTCAAAGTGGCAGATAGGACGGAGGCTGGCATGTTGATTTTATTATCAGAAGCTTCTTGGATTCTAACAGCATTCTACAGGGTTATCTGTCAAGTCAACTTTCATGACTGTAGTTTCTCAGCCCACTTAAGGCTTTTGGGTCATTCATATGCAGCCACTACAATTAACTCATTAATTTTTAATTGTTTCTTTTATAATATAGTTACACTATCCTCTACCTTTTTTCTCCCTCTGAACCCTTTCATGTACTTCTTCTTGCTCCCTTTCAAATTCATGGCTTCCTTTTATTAATTGTATGCTTACATGTTATTACAAACACACACACACACACACACACACACACACACACACACACACACACACACACACACACACACACACCTAAATACATAACTACAACCTGCTCAGTCTATATAATGGTACTCTATACTTTCAGAGCTGACCATTTGGCTTTGGGTAACCAGTTGATATGATCTTCCCTGGGGAAGACTATTTCTTCTCCTCTCAGCTTAGCTGCATGTACTTCTTTGTGTCTCACTGAGGCCTCATGGTCTTTTTTGCCATCCACTTTAACATGTCTTTTGCTCTTGTTCTTGTTCAGCCTATGTTTAGTCAGCCATGTTGGTGAGAGCTTATAAGTGTAGCTTCTCACATTACTAGGAGTCACAAATTTGATAGCAAACTTCAGATCTTCTGACTCTTCCAGTGTTTCTGCCCTCTCTTCTGCAATGGTCCCTACTAAGCCTTAGGTGTGGAACTTGTGTTGGTAGATGTATCAGTTGGAACTGGGCTCTACAGTTCTGCATTGTTATGGGTTGTGGTTTTCTGTAAAGGCCTCCATATGTTGCAAAGAAAAAATTCCTTGATGAGGGATGAAGACTACACTTTCCCGGAATACATAAATATTTAGAGTAGTCAGATACTGTGCTGGTTTAGTAAAGTGACAGTTAAGGTTCTTCTCTGATCCATGAATTCACTAGCTCTGGGTAATTAAGCAGGTTTCCGGTACTAGGCATGCTTTCCCCCTTGTTTGAGGGTGGGAGAACTTATTATTTATCACAAGCTATGCTGCAGACCTGTTTGGGATGAAATTAAAATAGCCACAAGGCTGTGTAGCCCCTGTGATCAGTTCCAAGTTCTATAGGATTTGGAAACACTTCCCAATTTTCTTTGGATGTCTTTCACATAGTGCATTTGCAAATTGAGTAATAGGATTTTGAGATGCTAGAGTTGATTATGTGCAGTAGACTATCGCCTACATTTTTTCATATATATGAAACTATTTTGAAAGAAATGAACAAAATTCCCTGTCATCCATATTGCATTAATAGGCATACAACATGAAGTTAATTATGTAATTAAATACACGATGATAAACTCGTCCTGGCTAACTCTGTAGCCACCTGGGTTAAACTAGAACTGGGTAACAGCAACTCCCCTCTTTTGCTGGACCAAGAGTCAGGAAAGACTCCCACAGACTCCAGGTGCTTCAGACCTGAGGGGTAAGTCCTGTGCTCAAGCCTGCCCATAAAAGCCAGTCAGAAAATTACACTTACCAAAGCATTAATAATTTTTCTGTTACTATTATAAAAAGGGCCATGATGTTGGTTGTTGGCAAGGGCTCCAGGCGAGACTGGGAAGTGCGGCTGTCAACAGAAAGAGTACCTTAATACTCTTTTAGCTTTTGATGCTAAATAAAGTTTACGTGGCCAACTTAAACATGGTTAATATTTGCTTTAACAGAGTACTGACTTGTGACTGCTAGGCACTCTAAATAGTCACGTCCCTCCAGCCTTCCAACACTTAAAATGGCCCTTGTGGTGAAACTTAAACAAGATGGCCTCCTTCCCATATGAGTTCAGACCCAAGCACTGCCATTTATGAGCCTGAGAAAGATATCTACACTTTCCAGCTCCCCTTCTTTTCTAAAGTTAAGGTACCAAATAGCACATAATTCCTAACTGTGCTGGATAGTTTTATGCCAGCTTGGCACAAGCTAAAACCATCTGAGAGGAGGGAACCTCAGGAAAATTCCTCTAGAAGATCCAGCTGTAGGCAAGCCCATAGGGCATTTTCTTAATTAGTGATTGATGGGTCAGGGCCAGCCCATTGTGAGTGGTGCCATCCCTGGGCTGGTGGTCCTGGGTTCTATAAGAAAGCACGCTGAGCATGCTATGGAAAACAAGCTAGTAAGGAGCACCATCCATGGCCTTTGCATCAACTCCTGCCTCCAGGTCCCTGCCCTGTTGGAGTTTCTGCCCTGACTTCCCTTGGTGATGGACTGTTATCTGGAATTGTAAGCTGAAATAAACCTTTTCCTCTCCAACTTGCTTTGGTCAGGGTATTTCATCACAGCAATAGAAACCCTTAAGCAGGACAGAACTCACTATGCTTGTGCAGCAAGATTCCACCGCAACAGTTCTGTTTAAAGCAACAAAACCAAGATTGTCACTATAAAGGGCTGGTCACACAATTTGGGTAATAGGTGACTACATTGTAATATGGTCTTAATTGAAAACAAACAGGAAACAGTGCATCACTGGAAAGCTGCTTTGACGAATATCTCTTCTGGAGAGTTCTGAGTAGTCATCTCCTCCTCCTCCTTCTCCTCCTCCTCCTCCTCCTCCTCCTCCTCTTTCTTCTTTGTCTCCTTCTCTTCCTCCTCCTCTTCCTCCTTCTTCCTCAAAGAAAGTTATTTATTTATTCACTTTACATCCCAATCGTAGCCCCCTCCCTCCTATCATCTGGGTCCCATCTTCCCTTACTCTTCCCCCTCATATCCTCCCCTTCAGAAAAGGAGAGCTCCCCCTACCACCCCATCCCAGCACATCAAGTACCCTCAGGGCTGATCCTCTTTCACAGTGGCCTGGCGAGGCAGCCCAACAAGGGAAGTGATAGAAAAGTAGGTAACAGAGTATATGTCAGACACAGCCCCTGCTTCCCTTATTAAGGTACACACATGAAGACCATGCCGCCCATCAGGTACATATGTGTAGGTGGCCTAGGTCCAGTCCATGTATAGTCCCTCTCCTACCCTGTTCCTTCTCTTCAACAACTTCTGTTGTCTAATAGATTTTCCCTTCTGAGAGAGATTCAGGCATCCTACCTTGGGTCCTCCTTGCTACTTAGCTTCTTTGGGTCTTTGAATTTTAGTATGCTTATCCTATTTTATATGGCTAATATCTGCTTATAAGTGAGTACATACCATTTGTGTCTTTCTGGGTCTAAGTTACCTCACTCAGAACAATATTTTCTAGTTCCATCCAGTTGCCTGCAAATTTCAAACTTTCCTTGTTTTTAATAGCTGAGTACTATTCTATTGTGTAAATGTACTACTGTTTCTTTATTAATTTTTCAGTTGAGGGATATCTATAGATTGTTTCCACATTTTGGCTATTATGAATAAAGCTGCTATGAACATTGTTGAACAAATTTCCTTGTTGTATGGTGGCGTATCTTTTGGGAATATGCCCAGGAGTGGTATAGCTGGATCTTGAGGTAGAACTCTTCCCAATTTTCTGAGAAAGCACCAGATTGATTTCCAAAGTGGTTGTACAAGTTTGCACTCCCACTAGCAGTGGAGGAGTGTTCCCCTTTCTCCACATCCTTACAAGCATGTGCTGTCCCTTGAGTTTTTTACCTTAGCCATTCTGATAGGTGTAAGATGGAATCTCAGAGTAATTTTGATTTGCATTTCCCTGATGGATAAGGATGTTGAGCATTTCTTTAAGTGCTTCTTGGCCATTTGAGAATTCTCTGTTTAGTTCTATATCCCATTTTAATTGGATTATTTGGTTTGTTGGTGTTTAATTATTGAGTTCTTTATAAATTCTGGATATTAGCCCTTTGTCAGATGTAGGTTTGTTGAAGATCTTTCCCCAGTTTGTAGGCTGCTGTTTCGGTCTATTGACAGTGTCCTTATATAGCCTTATAAAAAAATGAATTAACTTCTAACCTATCCCTGAGCAATTGCTCACTAGTTCCCCAAAACATTGTCTCACTTTTATAATTATAAATGCACATTAATTCTGAGATCATTTATTTGTGTGGGACTAACATATTCAGCAGATTGCTTTTTAAAAAAAATTTAATTAATTTATTCTTGTTACATATCAATGGTTATCCCATCCCTTGTATCCTCCCATTCTTCCCTCCCTCCCATTTTCCCCTTATTCCCCTCCCCTATGACTGTTCCTGAGAGGGATTACCTCCCCATGTATATGCTCATAGGGTATCAAGTCTCTTCTCGGTGACCTGCTGTCATTCCTCTGAGTGCCACTAGGTCTCCCCCTCCAGGGGACATAGTCAAATGTGAGGCACCAGAGTACGTGAGAAAGTCATATCCCACTCTCCACTCAAGTGTGGAGAATGTTCTGACCATTGGCTAGATCAGGGTAGGGGTTTAAAGTTTACCGCCTGTATTGTCCTTGGCTGGTGCCTTAGTTTGAGCGGGACCCCTTGGCCCAAGTCTGCCTATCATAATGTTCTACTTGTAGGTTTCTAGGACCCACTGGATCCTTCTACTTTGCTATTCTCCCATGCTTCTCTCATCTAGAGTCCCAATAGGATGTCTGCCCCTCTGTCCCAGTTTCCTGGTAAGGGAAGCCTTTCGTGGGACATGCCCCTTGGGCTAGTATGCAGATATAAGTGAGTATATACCATTTGAGTCTTTCTGCTTCTGGGTTAACTCACTCATTATGATCATTTCTAGCTCAATCCATTTATCCACAAATTTCGGGAATTCCTTGTTTTTAATAGCTGAGTAGTATTCCATAGTGTATATGTACCACAGTTTCTTTATCCATTCTTCTACTGAGGGACATTTAGGCTGTTTCCATGATCTGGCTATGATGAATAAGGCTGCTATGAACATGGTTGAGCAAATTTTCTTGTTGTGTGCTGGAGCATCTTCTGGGTATATTCCAAGGAGTGGAATAGCTGGGTCTTGAGGAAGCCCTATTCCAAGTTTTCTGAGATAGCACCAGATAGGTTTCCAAAGTGGCTGTACTAGTTTGCATTCCCACCAGCAATGAAGGAGTGTTCCTCTTTCTCCACATCCTTGCCAGCATGTGGTGTCGCTTGAGTTTTTGATCTTAGCCATTCTGATGGGTGTAAGATGGAATCTCATAGTTGTTTTGATTTGCATTTCCCTGATGACTAAGGAGGTTGAGCATTTCTTTAAGTGTTTCTCAGCCATTTGATATTGCTCTGTTGAGAATTCTCTGTTTAATTCCAAGCCCCATTTCTCAATTGGGTTATTTGGTTTGGTGGTGTTTAATTTCTTGAGTTCTTTATATATTTTGGATATTAGACCTTTGTCAGATGTAGGGTTGATGAACATCTTTTCCCAGTCTGTAGACTGTCGCTTTGTTCTCTTGACAGTGTCTCCAGCCTTACAGAAGCTTCTCAGCCTCATGAGGTCCCATGTATTAATTGTTGACATTAAGGCCTGGGCTGTTGGTGTTCTGTTCAGGAAGTTGTCTCCTGGGCCAATATGTTCCAGGCTCTTCTCCACTTTTTCTTCTATGTGACTTAGTGTCTCTGGTTTTATGTTGAGGTCTTTAATCCACTTGGATTTGAGTTTTGTTCAAGGTGACAAATATGGGTCGACTTGTATTTTTTTACAATAGACATCCAGTTAGACCAGCACCATTTGTTGAAGATGCTATCCTTTTTCCATTGAATGGATTTGGCTTCTTTGTCAAAAATCAAGTGACCATATGTGTGTGGATTTATATCTGGGTCTTCAATTCGATTCCACTGATCAAACAGCCTGTTGCTGTGCCAGTACCATGCTGTTTTAATTACTATTGCTTTATAGTACAATTTGAGATCAGGTATGGAGATTCCTCCAGAGCACCTTTTATTGTACAAGATCATTTTTGCTATTCTGGGTTTTTTGTTTTTCCATATGAAGTTCAGAATTGAACTTTCAATGTCTTTAAAAAATTGTGTAGGTATTTTGATAGGGATTGCATTGATTCTGTAGATTGCTTTTGGTAGGATGGCCATTTTTACTATGTTAATTCTCCTGATCCATGAGCAAGGAAGATCCTTCCATCTTCTCATGTCATCTTCAATCTCCTTCTTCAGAGTTTTGAAATTTTTTTCAAACAAGTCCTTCACTTGCTTAGTTAAAGTAACTCCTAGATATTTTATATTGCTTGTGGCTAATGTGAAAGGTATGGCTTTCCTAATTTCTTCCTCTGCAAGCTTGTCATTTGTGTATAGGAAGGCTACAGACTTTTTTGAGTTAATTTTGTATCCAGCCAATTTGCTGAAGGTGTTTATCAGCTGTAGGAGTTCTCTGGTGGAATTTTGAGGGTCCCTTATGTACACTATCATAACATCTGCAAATAGGGATAGTTTGACTTTCTCCTTTCCCATTTGGATACCCTTGATCTCCTTTTGTTGTCTTATTGCTCTGGCTAGAACTTCGAGTACTATATTGAAGAGATATGGAGAGAGTGGGCAGCCTTGCCTTGTTCCCGATTTTAGAGGAATTTCCTTGAGTATCTCACCATTTACTTTGATTTTGGCTATTGGCTTGCTGTAGATAGCCTTTATTATATTGAGGAAAGTGCCTTGTATCCCCGATCTCTCTAAAACTTTTAACATGAATGGGTGTTGGATTTTATCAAATGCTTTCTCTGCATCTAAAGAGATGATCATGTGGTTTTTTATTTTCAGTTTGTTTATATGGTGGATTACATTGATGGATTTCTGTATATTAAACCATCCCTGCATGCCTGGAATGATGCCTACTTGGTCATGATGAATGATATCCTTTATGTGTTCTTGTATTCGTTTTGCAAGAATTTTATTTAGTATTTTTGCATGATGTTCATAAGAGAAATTGGTCTGAAATTCTCTTTCTTTGTTGAGTCTTTGTGAGGTTTAGGTATCAACATGACTATGGCCTCATAGAATGGATTTGGTAATGTTCCATCCAATTCTATGTTTTGGAGTAGCTTGAAGAGTATCGGTATTAGCTCGCCTTTGAAGGTCTGGTAGAATTCTGCACTGAAACCATCTGGCCCTGGGCTTTTTTTGGTTGGGAGACTATCAGTGATTGCTTCTATTTCTGTAGGGAAAATGGGACTATTTAGCTTGTTTATCTGTTCTTCACTCAACTTTGGCAAGTGAAATTGATCAATAAAATTGTCCATTTCCCTTATATTTTCAAATTTTGTGGCATATATGCCTTCAAAGTAGGATCTTATGATTCTTTGTATTTCTTCAGTGTCTGTTGTTATGTCTCCCATTTCATTTCTGATTTTGTTGATTTCAATACTGTCTCTCTGCCTTTTAGTTAGTTTGGCTAATGGTCTGTCTATCTTGTTGATTTTCTCAAAGAACCAGCTCTTGGTTTTGTTGATTTTTTGGACTGTTTTCTTAGTTTCTAATTTGTTAATTTCAGCCCTGAGTTTGATTATTTCCAGACGTTTACTCCTTTTGGGTGTTTCTGCTTCTTTTTTTTCTAGGGCTTCCAACTGTTTTGTTAAGTTGCTTATGTGCAATGTTTCCAATTTCTTTTTAAAGGCACTTAGTGCTATGAATTTTCCTCTTAGCACTGCTTTCAATCCCACAAATTTGGGTATGATGTTCCTTCATTTTCACTGAATTTCAGAAACTCCTTAATTTCTTTATTTATTTCTTCCCTGACCCATGTGTCATTTAGCAGAGAGTTGTTTAGTGTCCACATACATGTAGGCTTTTTGTTGTTTCTGTTGTTGTTGAATTGCAGCCTAAGAGCATGGTGATCTGATAGGATACAAGGTATTATTTCAATCCTCTTGTATCTGTTGAGGCCTGCTTTGTGACCTACGATGTGATCAATTTTGGAGAAGATTCCATGGGGTGCAGAGAAGAAGGTATATTCTTTCTTGTTTGGGTGAAAGGTTCTATAGATATCTGTTAGATCCATTTGACCCATGGCATTGGTTAATGATGTTATTTCTCGGCTTAGTTTCTGTTTCAATGACTTATCCTTCAGTGAGAGTGGGGTGTTGAAGTCTCTCACTATTATTGTGTGGTGATCGATGTGTGTTTAAGCTCTTTTAGCAGCTCTTTTACAAATGTGGGTGCCCTTGTATTGGGAGCATAGATGTTCAGAATTGTGATGTCATCTTGGTTGACTTTACCTTTGATGAGTATGAAGTTTGCTTCTGCATCTCTTTTGATTAATTTTGGTTGAAAGTCTATTTTGTTTGATATTAAAATGGCTACGCCTGCTTGCTTCTTGTGACTATTTGCTTGGAATATATTTTTCTAACCTTTTACCCTGAGATAGTGCCTATCGTTATGGGTGAGATGTGTTTCTTGAATGCAGAAGAATGTTGGATCCTGTTTATGCACCCATTCAGTTAATCTGTGTCTTTTTATTGGAGAATTGAGACCATTGATGTTGAGAGATGTTAACGACCAGTGACTGTTGAGAGTCTTAATTTTGATGTTGTTTCCAATCGAGCGTTTGTGTAACTGTGTTTTTGCCATGGTATAGTTACCTATTGCCTGAGTAGTTTTGGTTGTAGCTTGACCCTTTGGGATGGAGTTTTCCTTCTAGTACCTTCTGTAAAGCTGGATTTGTGGATAGGTACTATTTGAATTTGTTTTTGTCATGGAATATTTTGTTTTCTCCATCAATGGTTATTGGTAGTTTTGCTGGGTAAAGTAGTCTGGCCTGGCATCTGTGGTCTCTCAGGGTTTGCAGGATCTCTGTCCAGGCTCTTCTGGCTTTTATGGTCTCTGCTGAGAAGTCGGGTGTAATTCTGATAGGTTTGCCATTAAATGTTATTTGGCCATTTTCCCTTGCAGCTTTTAATATTTTTTCTTTGTTCTGTATGTTTTGTGTTTTGATTATTATGTGACAGGCAGTTTTCCTTTTCTGGTCAATTCTATTTGGTGTTCTGTAGGCCTCTTGTATGTTTATAGGAATCTCTTTCTTTAGATTGGGGAAATTTTCTTCTGTGATTTTGTTCAGAATAGTTTCTGGGCCTTGGAGTCTGATATCTTCTCTTTCTTTATGTCTATTATCCTCAGATTTCTTCTTTTCATGGTGTTCTTGAATGTTTTGTGTCAGGAGTTTTCCAGATTTGGCATTTTCTTTAATGGTTGCTTCAAGATCTGTGATTGTATCTTCTAGACCTGAGATTCGTTCTTCTGCCTCTTGGATTCTGTTAGAAAAGCTCACCTCTGTGTTGCTCGCCTTTTTCTCTGAGGTCTCACGTTCTCGTTTTTCTTCCGTCTGTGTGTTTATCATTGAATCCATTTTCGTCTTCAGATCTTGAACTGATTTTTTTATTTCTTTCACCTCAATTTTTGTATATTCCTGAGTTTCTTCCATTGCCTCTTTATAGGTCTTCAGAGCTTGAACCGTTTTATTTATTTCTTCCATCTGGTTATTTGCATTTTCCTAAAATTTTTCCAGTTCCACTCTATGTGCTTCTTTTATGTCTCTCACCTGTTTGGCTGCGTCTTCCTGTATTTGATTACGAATTTTATTTTTTTCTGCCATTAATATACTCATTATTAAGGATTTGAGGTCATTTTCTTGTATTTCCGTTGTATTTGAGTTCTCTGGGTTGTTTTCTTTGGGATAGGTGGAAACTGGAGATGCCATGTTGTTTTATTTTTTATTTTTTTGCGTATCCTTTTATGCTGTCCTTTATACATCTTGCTGGCTTTGTTTTTGTTGGGTAGCTTCCCAAGTTGGATGGAGGGAGTCTGATGATAAATTCATTTGTTTTCTCACGATTTCCGTAGGCTGGAAGTTCTGAAGCTTTACTGGTGTGTATGGCAGGAGGTTAGCCCTGTCGTTTTGGGCTCTCACAGCCAGTGATCCTCAGCTCCCCTGTGCTGTGGGTCCTGCAATCGTTATGGGTCTCTGGATGAGCGTTGGGTCAGGCCAAGGTATCCACAGCCTTCTGGGTTTCCTGCCAAGTCCAGCCAGGGACACTGGGCCAGAACCACTCACTGAGCTTAACTAGAATTTCAGGGCCTGAACGGTCTGCCGAGCTCAGCTAGGAATTCTGGGCTCAAAATTCACACAGGGTCCAGCCAGAATTTTTGGGGTAGGACTGCACACCAAGCTCAGCTAGGGGCTTTTGGCCAAAGTGCGTGCTGTGGTCAGTTATTGACTCAGGCCCGAACCGTCTGCCCAGCTCAGCCAGGAATTCTGGATTCAACCTGCACACTGTGTCCAACCAGAGTCTTAGAGCCGGGACTGTGCCAAAAGCTCTACTAGAGTCTCTGGGTCCTATTTGTCTGCCAAGCACGGTTAGGGACTCTGGCCCTAAACTGCACGCTGAGCTCCACCCAAGTCTCCTGGGTGGAATTGTGCACCGAGCTCAGCCAGCGACTATGGACCCACACTGCATGCTGAATTCAGCCCGGGACTCCAGGCCTATACTGCATGGATAGTCCTGCCAGCGTCTTGGGACTGCCGAGCCTGTGTGCACTGTTTAGCTAGAATCTCTGGGCCTAATCTGCCTGGCAAGTCCAGATAGGGCCTCTGGGCTGAACCTGCGTGCTGACCTCAGCCTGCATCAGCGCCTCAGAACTGCCCGCTGAGCTGAGCTAATGTCTTGGGCAGAACTGCTTGTTGATGTGAGCTAGCGCCTCCGGTGGAACTGAGCTCTCCGCCCAGCCTTCGTCACAGCAGGAGAGCTGCGGCTGTGCTGAGCTGGTGCCTAGGGTGGAACTGAGTGCTCCGCCTAGCCTGCGTCACAGCAGGTGAACTGCGGCTGCGCTGAGCTGGCGCCTTCGGTGGACCTGAGCTCTCCGCCCAGCCTGCATCACAGCAGTGGAGCTGTGGCTGCGCTGAGCTGTTGCCTTGAGCAGAATTGCTTGCTGCGCTGAGCCAGCGTCTCCACGGCACTGCGCACTGAGCTGTACCCGGGACTCTGGGGCTGAACTGTCCGCTGAGTCCAGTTTGTGTCACAAGGCACCACGCTACCCAAATCCTGTCCAGAGTCCCCTCTCCCGCAGCAATTCCCACCAGCCACCACACTAACCGCCTCTACCGGAAGGCTCTGAGCTGCAAACCTCAGCCGCTGCCGCTGGTGCCGCTGGTGCCGCTGGTGCCGCTGGTGCTGCTCTGATCCAGGAAAATCCACACTCCTCCCATGTGCAGGGGCACGCAGGTCCTCTGCACCCTGGTCCCTCCGAGCCGTGGAGCACTCCTGCTGCCGTGGTGTCGGGACCTTGGTGTTCCTGGCTCAGAAATCTGTGCAATCCCCTGAATTGTTCACTGGAGCTTCCAAACACGGTCCACACTGCTCGCCGCCATCTTGGATTTCCCCAGCAGATTGCTTTTATCATTATCAAAACCTTTCTTCAAAGTCTTTATCATTTTAACTTTAATCAAAATTTTATCACACAAAGGTTTCCACATAATTAGATACATCTCTGCTTTGTGCACAGTTACTCTTACTCCCCATGGAAAGCCAACTTCTGAGCTGCTTATCTGGTGATCACAGGCACTAAATTCCTGACTGTAACAGAACACGTAGTGGTAGAGATGCCTCAGGGATGTAAGTTGGAAGCAGAACACTGTTCCATACCTCTAGCACCCAGTATCAGGAATGTGCAAATATTTTGATTCATAAATACAAAGGAGGAATGGACAATGAAAGTAGTCATATATTGTCAATGGAAACAGACAATTGACAGTTATAGTGATCTGCCTGCTTTCTTTGCAGGCATCTTCTTCAACTGACTTCTCTGAAGTTATTGGTGAGATGCCTGCCCTGAGCTTCCTGTAATAGGTCACTGATAATGCCAAAACAATGTCAGGAATTGGGACATGCCACTTCCAATATTCCTTCCATTCTTCCCATTGTGCCCATCTCTTCTTTAGGAACTTCTGCAATAAAAATTCTATTAT
The DNA here is from genome assembly GCA_907169655.1 of Acomys percivali. Taxonomy (NCBI): domain Eukaryota; kingdom Metazoa; phylum Chordata; class Mammalia; order Rodentia; family Muridae; genus Acomys; species Acomys percivali. The sequence goes on along the minus strand of OU015751.1, from coordinate 73,168,459 downwards.
AGTGAGCAGAGTAGCATCCATTAAGGAAGGTCTTATAACCTGTGTTAAGTCAATGATTTCCTTTCCCACCATGTCCACAAAACCACCAAGCACAACATTATAACCATCTTCAGAGGAACTCTGCAGAGTTTTCTCGGCTACCAAAGACCATTCAACACCTAGTCTTAGTCACTACAGGTATTCTGAGTCCTCTTTTAATAATTTTTATATCAACTTTCTGATCTACATTAGCAGGCTTTAATGAATCCAAGGCTGGGATACATCAGAACTGATCAGAGCACCCCTGCAATGACCAATATTTAGCCTATTCAACATCAGTGTACTTAGAGCTTCTCCATCAACATCTTTAGTGATTATAACCAAGGGCTTCCTGGTCATACTGGCTATTTCTAGGAGGTACAACGAACTGGATACTTTAAGTTTTTCTTCACATAGTAGAAGATATCACAGTTTGACCTTTTAATGTATTGATCCTTGATCAAACTTCATGCTGTTAATAATTTCAAATTTATCATTCAGTGTTTTTCCACATTTCGCCATGACACACTTTTTTCCAACATTTTTCATTGCATCAGGAATGATGTTTCTATTTCATTTTTTGTCTTCATGTGCAGAAATTTTAGCAACCTGAGCAAATTATTCATGCGTTGTCCCAGGTTTTGACTGCTTTTTCAGTTCAGGCATTGCAGCACCAACAGCCATGTTATACCTTGCCTGGTTTCCAGTGTATTAGCATCTTTGCTGATCCTCTCCAGAATAACAGTAGTGGGGGTGCTATACCCAGCCTCCTCAGTTGTGTCACTGGCAATACTTTGAAGAAGTTACCTCTAAAACTTTTATATTTGTCCTTCAAATCAATTGACTTTGCAAAGGTCACACAATATTTTCTTGCCTGGGGATTTGTTTAGTGCTGTTTATAATCGTCATTCTTTCTCTGGCCTCATTGTAAATGATACAGTATTGGCTGAAAGGTCCACACCACGAGCAATAAGGCTCTGGCATTTATACCACATTTTATATCCTTGGCGTAAGTCCCAAAAGGATGATGAGTAGTGGGAACATTTCTGCGGGAGACTGGTGGAAGCTCATGAATCGAGTCAGACTGTTACAGTGAGTGAGGGGAGAAGTCTTTAATTTTAAATCTAACTTGACTGAATGGCCTGGGCTACTTTGGGTGGCAACAGCTTAGTTGACTTCGCAGAGCTCTCTGTTTAGATGCATTCACAGTGGCTTATCAGCCTACACTGTAGACTGGAACATGTATAAAGTGGCATGGTGTGTTGGTTAGGTGCTTTGTTGTTGTTGTTTTAATTTTTTTTTCAGATAGGGTCATCTGGGGAGAGGGGACCTCAACTGAGGATATGCCTCCATCAGATTGCCTATATACAAGCTGATGGGGATATTTTCTTGGTTAGTGATGGATATGGGAGGGCCTGGCCCACTGTGGGAGGTGCAGCTCCTGGGCTGAGCAAGCCATGGAGAGGAAGCTGGTAAGCAGCGTTCTTCGATTTTTCTGCTTTAGCTCTTGCCACCAGGTCCATTGCCTGCTTGAATTTCTGCCTTGGTGTCCCTACATGATGAACTGTAAGCCAGATAACCCCCCATTTCTCCCATATTGTTTTTGGTCATGATGTTTTATCATGGCAAGAGAAACCAAACTAGGAAGCATGGTGAGGAAGAACTTCCTTTCATGATGTTTCCTGAGACAGAGATGTAGGAGGCGTGATGCAGATGGAGCTGTTGGGGCTGGGCTCCCCATGAACAGCTTACCTCTCTCTGATTGTGTCCAGTTGTGATTTTCTGTGGTGGTCTCCATTTCCTGTAAAGAGAGGCTCCTTTAATGAGGGGTGATAGCTAAACTTGTCTGTGGGACAAAGGAGAATATTTGATATGTAGTAAGGAATTATGCTGGTCCAGAACATTCTTTCCTAAGGCCCATGACTGGTCGTGGGAAGTTGCCTATGTTGCTGGTACTAGGTGTGCTTTGCCTCCTACCTGGGTAGGCTTTACATCCAATTGGACAGTTGGTGGCTGTCACCATCATGTTAATGCCACTTCTTGCACCTTTACAATTATCTTTCCATGCTGGTAATTATAGGTGCAGCAGCTGTGTAGGATTGTGTAATTGTTTCCCTCCCTTGGCGGCATTCATAGTGTTCTCTGGCAATATGGGAGCTAGACCACAGGAAAGAGGCCTTCAGGTCAGATCCAGCTCAAGCCATCCAAGTTGGGTGTCCTAAGTGTGTGGTTTGTTCAGCCCTCCTTCAACCTGAGTGGCAGCCAATGGCTACATCATTGCTCAACATTGCTTTGGATATTGCTTGGACTACCCTGAACAACCCTTTGAAAGGAAGTTTCTCATGTCTGCTTCTAGGGTTTTTGTTAAGTTATGGTTTGTGTGGGGAGTATTGTCAGCCTGACTGGCTTAACTTCTTTTAAGGTATATATGTATGTATACATGTGAGTGTATATGTATGCACACACATATGTGTGTATGTATACACACACAGCAATGTATATTGTGAATGGTTTTAGGTAAATATAAAATAATATGATACTTTGAGACTTTATGAAGCAACCTTAGTGTTAGCTGGATTAACTACTTCTTCTGTATGTTTCTTTAGAGGCAAGATTTGATTTGAGAGAGGCAGGACATTGCAATCTGTGCCATGGCAAGCCTACAGGCTTTCAGAACGAAGTCAGACTTCTAGAAGCCAAATTAGGAGGGTTGTATAAGTTGCTGTAAGGCAAGTTAGGCTCTGGTTACAGAGTGTGTTGGAGGTGATTCCATTTAATATGTGGAGATTGTGTGATATAAATGCCTATAAACATCTATACAAGCTGCTGCCTGTGTGACCCTGAGTATGCTGAGGTTTTCTGGCCTCTTTTGCCAGAGCATCTGTTAAAGGCAACTCTGCATGAGGACCATCCTTCTATTGCCTGCCTCTGGTCAGCCAGATTTAACCATAGCAACTCCATTTTGATTTTGACAGCTTTCACAAAAGTAGGCATAAACAACAAAATAGGAACTCCACTGTTTATCAAATCTGAACAAAGTATAAAACCTGTGAAATGTGCATGGGAACCATTGACAGAATAGGGCAGTCTTTTGTTGTTGTCATTGTTTAGCTTTGTTTGGTTTGGGAATCCCTAATTTGTAGGTTGGCTTTTTGGTGCTAATTTCAGTCATGAAGAATGTTCTAGGTCCACAGAGGTTGGATTTAAGTGTACAATCTCATTCACAGTTGAAAAGGGACTTTCTGGAGGCAGATTGTCTCAAACTCTAACATCTTTACATGGATTTGGGGTGTATGTTTGGAGAGCCACCTGTCTGCAAGGCTTTTCTGTCAGATTCCATACCCATTGGGAGGAGACCTACATCATATCTAATATGTGATTCTTGTTTCTGTATAGAAGGATGGGCTGGAGTAAGGTAAGATAAGAAAAGGAAGTTTACCACTGCCAATAATTTATTCATAAGTCTTTGAAATTAAGTTCAATCCTATGGTTCAAATTGTGCCTCAGTTTATGTTGCATCATTGTATTTTTTTCCTTTAGTAGACATTTTTCATGTTAAATTTTATTTATTAGATTAGAACATTGTCAAACTTTCATCCAAACCTTCCATCTCCTAATTGCTAAAAAAGAGTGTTGGACTTTTATCTTTATGGATGTTGAAAAGATTAAGTAATGACTCAGGAATTAAGTAATGGTACAGTTTTTTAATATCATTTTTTCCATTGACATTGCCAGCACATTAATTACTACTTGAAGAAGCAGCACAGGCAGACGCATCTGTTTGGAGGATCCTAAATTGCATATAAGGCATTCCTTGGTAGTCTCTTTCCTCTTCCTTCTCACTCTCTCAAAAATGTGTCCCAAATAATTACTGTTATTGTTTTGATCAAAAGCTGGAGATAGGCTGTTGAATACTCTTGGTTTGATGTTCCTTCTCTAAAATAAAAAGAAGAGAATGTCATCACTTGGGGGGTGGCAACTGGCACCTTATAAAACCAACTCATCTTATGTTCATCATTTGAAAATCAAGAACTATTTAGACTATGAAATTTCAAGATGACAAGAGGAAGCAAAGTATTAGAGTATACCTTAAAATATTAAAGTAGTAAATTTGGAAATATTAACTGTTGCACTTTGGATGCTAGAGTTCCTTCAATTCAAATTTTAACCCCCCACCCAATACCTACTATGATAGTCTCAAAAAGTGAGGCATGAAGCCCCTCCTATCTCTTAGGGACTCAGCCCTTTGGTGCAGACTCAGGGTCCCCCTAATTCTTCCTGGTGCTCTCTCTTAGTCTTTATTTCTAACTCCTTTCCAGTCCTCAGTGACTCAGCTAACTTGCAGCATGTCTTTCTACCAGGACCCACGGCTGCCATGCTAGATGGGACTCAGACAATCATCCATCCTTAGAGAAGCTTCTTCATGCGGTAGCTAGTACTTAGTACAGAGACTCACAGTTGGTCAGTGGGCAGAGAGTGAGAGGCTTGGAGTGCTCAGACCTAAGTGGGATACTTGATCATCTTCTGACACCAAGGCTTGGGGAATCTCATCAGAAAAGGAGGTGGCAAGATCACAAGAACCAGAGGAGTCACATTACTTCAAGGATCATCTAGATACAACCTGACTAATAGGATATTAACTCACAAAGACTGTGCCAATACGCCTATGCCTATGCCACAAGACCTGCATAGGTTCAAACAAGCCAAATCCTAGCACTGAGAGGAGAAGTGGAAATAAGGTCCTACCTCTAACCAAGAAGCAATTTGTAACTGATACTTGCTGGGAAAGGAAAAATCAGTTTTATTAAATGGAGTATCACTGAGTATATCTACCACACTCCAAGGACGTCTCCATACTCAGGAGTAGTTGGCCAACACAAAATAGACTCTCTCTCTCTCTCTCTCTCTCTCTCTCTCTCTCTGTATGTATGTATGTGTGTGTGTGTGTGTTTGTGTTTTATTTTAGTGTGCCTTTTGTTTTGGTATTATTTGTTTTATTTTTATTTCTTTTACTTTTAGTTAGTTTGTTTTATTTTTGGTAGTTTCTCTTTATTGAGAGAGAGAGAGAGAGAGAGAGAGAGAGAGAGAGGGAGAGATAGAGTGTTGGGTAGACATGGAGGTAGGGAAGATCTAGTAGGAGTTGGGGAGAGGAAAGATTGTGATAAAAATATATTGTAAATTAAAAAAATAATGTTTAAAAATATAAAAAAGAAATAAAAGGTTATGTCTCATGTGACAGATGGGAATGGAATTTTTGTTTATAAATGGAATTAAAGGGAAGCATCTTCTCTTGCACAGGAACAGGCATCAAGAAGAACTGACCATGTAGGAAAAAGAATATCTTGAAAAAATACTGACTAGGCTAATGCCTCGGTCTTTCAGCCCCTAGAGTGGTGAGAAATAAAGTTCCATTACTTATGAATCACCAATATAAGGCATTTTCTTACCATAGCTTGAAAAAGGCAGAAATGTATCCTTGTTTACAACAGTTGACCTTTAGCAAATGGGTATAGAAAGCAGAGTTCTTCATTAGTGCATTCCACAAACATTACTTGAACTTTTGAACTTTGAACTAGATACTGGGGATACATATATTGTATCTTCCTCTAAAACAGTGATTTTCAACTTGTGGGTCATGACTCCTTTGAGGGTTTACCAACTCTTTCACAGGGGTCATCTTAGACCATCAGAAAACACAGGTAATCGATAGCAGTATCAAAATGTTAATCCTGCTAAGTTTCATTTCAAGGGATAGTTCATGTTCAGAGATAGCTGGTTGGTGAAGCATCTGTACTTTGTATTTTTAATTGTATGTATTAGTAGACTACCATAAACTACTCAAATGTTTCTACCTGTTGTAGAATAAGAATTTCCATACAAACCATTTGAGCATCAATTTCAGTGAGATATTGATGGTTTATTGAGCAAACCTACACCAAGGCAAGGCTGATTGCAATCAGGGCCACAGAATGGATTCAGGAGCCTAACTGAGACTGTTTCTAAGGCATGCCTTTTATAAGAAACACTGTAACCAGGTAACAACCAGGAAACCAGGTGGGAAGCAAGGGGAGGGCAGCATTACTTCATTTTGACTAGCTAAATATAAAAATAGATTTTGTTCTGAATTCATCATTTCCATGTAGTTAGACAAAGTATTTTAAGCTGATTTGGATATAGGCTTGAAGACTTTTCAGTTACGCACTATTCTGGGAGGAAGGAACAAAGCAGGGTGTTGTGGTTTTGTTTAAAAAGAACATAGATCATTAGTTCAATCAGAACATTCAACAAGTATTGATTTGTAAGTAAAAGGGATTCAAGATCCCAGCAGGTGGGGCCTGAGAACGTGAACTTAATTTTACCTTATGATCAAAATGGAAAAATAAAAACAAAATGGCTTCTGTTATGCTAAAGGCCAAAGTAGGTGTTAACAGAGGAACTACAGTTTTAAGCAGGTTACAACATTCTTCCCTTTGATTTTTATCCTAGAGTCAAACCATTGACTCTAAATTATCTCTTATGCTTAGGGATTGTGAAATGATTCATAAAGAGACAAAGGGAGAGACCTGTGGTGCATGTAAATCAAGTAGCTGCTAGTAGGTTAGTCTTTTTTTTTAATCCCGATTTTATCTGGGACCTAAAACAGGTTTCTTTTTTCTTTTTTCTTTTTTTTTTTTTTTTGACAGTTAAAATTCTTTTATTTTATCTTTTTTTCACTTTTTTATTAATTTATTCATATTACATCTCAGTTGTTAGCCCATCTCTTGTATCCTCCCATTCCTCCCTTCCTCCCGCTTCCCCCCCTACTCCCCTCCCCTATGTCTGTGACTGAGGGGGACCTCCTCCCCCTGTATATGCTCATAGGATATCAAGTCTCTCCTTGGTGACCTATTATCTTTCCTCTGAGTGCCACCAGGCCTCCCCATCCAAGGAACATGGTAAAATATGGGGCACCAGAGTTTGTGTGAAAGTCAGATCTCCTCCACTCAACGGTGGAGAATGTCCTGTCCGTCGGCTAGTCTGGGTAGGGTTTCGAAGTTTACTGCCTATATTTTCCTTGGCTGTTGCCATAGTTTGAGGAGGACCCCAGGGCCCAGACCCACCTGTAGTTTTCCAGGACCCACTGGATCCTTCTATTTCCTCATTCACCCAGGCTTCTCACACCTAGAGTCTCAATAGGATGTCCTCCCCTCTGACCCACTTTCCTGGTAGGTACAGTTTTTCATGGGGACATACACCTTAAACACCACCAAACCAAATAACCCAATAGAGAAATGGGGCTCAGAACTAAACAGAGAATTCTCAACAGAGGAATATCAAATGGCTGAGAAACACTTAAAGAAATGCTCAGCCTCATTAGTCATCAGAGAAATGCAAATCAAAACGACACTGAGATTTCATCTTACACCCATCAGAATGGCTAAGATCAATAACTCAACTGACACCACATGCTGGCGAGGATGTGGAGAAAGAGGAACACTCCTTCATTGCTGGTGGGAATGCAAACTAGAACAACCATTTTGGAAATCTATCTGGTGCTATCTCAGAAAACTGGGAATAGGGCTTCCTCAAGACCCAGCTATTCCACTCCTTGGAATATACCCAGAAGATGCACTGCCACACAACAGGGACATATGCTCAACCATGTTCATAGCTGCCTTATTCATAATAGCCAGAACATGGAAACAGCCTATGTGTCCCTCAGTAGAAGAATGGATAAAGAAACTGTGGTACATCTACACTATGGAATACTACTCAGCTATTAAAAACAAGGAATTCCTGAAATTTGTGGACAAATGGATTGAACTAGAAATTATCATAATGAGTGAGTTCATCCAGAAGCAAAAAGAGTCAAATGGTATATACTCACTTATATCGAGACACTAGTCCAAGGGGTACGCCCCCATGAAAAACTTTACCTACCAGGAAAGTGGGTCAGAGGGGAGGACATCCTATTGAGACTTTAGGTGTGAGAAGCCTGGGTGAATGAGGAAATAGAAGGATCCAGTGGGTCCTGGAAAACTACAGGCGGGTCTGGGCCCTGGGGTCCTCCACAAACTATGGCAACAGCCAAGGAAAATATAGGCAGTAAACTTCGAACCCTCTACCCAGACTAGCCGACGGACAGGACATTCTCCACTATTGAGTGGCACAAACTCTGGTGCCCCATATTTGACCATGTCCCTTGGATGGGGAGGCCTGGTGGCACTCAGAGGAAGGATAATAGGTCACCAAGAAGAGACTCGATACCCCCTCAGTCACAGACATAGGGGAAGGGAGTGGGGGGGGGGAAGCGGGAGGGAGGAAGGAATGGGAGGATACAAGGGATGGGCTAACAATTGAGATGTAATATGAATAAATTAATAAGAAAAATAAAATAAAATAAAAAAGAAACTTAACCATTTGTCTTTTATGCCAGGAAACCTCTTTTGACTTAGCATATCAGCCTGTTAGGTGGGATAATGGGCAGCATAGTCTCTTTTGTTACTACTTCCAGCTGACATTAGGAGGTTGTTATTAGGACCCAAGAAGGCTGAAATGCTAGTCGAAGACTAGGCAATGGGGCAATTTTCAGAAGCATCTGATTAGCTGATCCAGTTGGAAGACAGGGAGCAATCATGTCGGTCTGACCGATTTACATCAGCTTTCAGGAAGTTCAGAGCTCAGCAGATTGTGATTCTCAAGTAATCCCTGAATGAAGTTTGTCAGACAAGTGAAAATATGCTGAAACAAACATAGACTAGGAGCAGAATTAAACTTTTCTAATAATTGGAGAAGGTGAAGAATCCAAAGACCAGGGAAAATTTTCTTTTTCAGGAACAGGTAGACATACTTATCTGGAATCCATTTGAATTGTGGCAGATGGATACAAGTCATTCTTTGAAGCTTATAGGAATATTTTTAAGTTTATAAAAGGACACAATTTGATTTGGCAAACAATTTAAAATTTAATTAATGTTAAAACTTTGAATAGTCTTAAGGTAATTGTACCTCAAATTATTTATCATCATTGAAGTTTATATATTTTTAACCTTTATACCTTGTATTTAGCAATATTGAAATATTTTTTAATTACCAACATTAAATATATATATTTACATTTACTTTGAGGCATAGGTGATCAATTACCAGGAGCAGTAAGGTGAATTTCTTTTAGATAAAGGAACAGCAAATAAGAAATTATTTTCTTCTCATCAAACACACCAGAGACATGAGAAGGATAAATTATAGCAAGAAGTATAATCCAAATAATCTATGTATCAATTAAAATTACCTGTTACCCAGACGGCCATCCCATTATGGTCCTGTGGTGCTGACATCTTCAGTGGGGGGACAGGTCCCAGTGCAGTGCTAGTTTTTGGCTGCCAGGCTCAGCAAACCTGAGAGGCCTTTCTGTGGGGGAGGAACATGGGAGAGAATGACCTCACCCTGTCTTAGGCAACAATGAATTCTGCAGGTGTTCTCTTTGTCCACAGTTTAGGCCAGAGCCTAGCAGCAGGTGAGGCATTGGGGCAGCCTTGTCCGATGGTTATCGTACCACAATCCAGATGGAGCCATCAGTGCCCGCCCCATCTATCTTCTTAAGACCTTAGGGCACTGCTAGGAGCTGGGGTCCCTTTAATAGTAAGATTTTTTTTTAAATTAAACAGTTAAATGCCATATTCAGCCAATCTCTGAAGTGTCTGAGGACAACAAACTGTCACCTATCTTAGGCTTAACCAAGAAAACATAAAGCAAGAGTGTAATCTTGTAATTAACTGTATCAGTTCTTAGCATGTCCTTATATATCTGAACTCATTAAAGAAGTTAATCATCCATAAAGTGTCTCACCATCTACTTGCATTTCCTAGTTATACCCAACAATGTGCAATAATTTAGTTATTTATTTTTGTTTAATTTTGAAAACAAATATAGGAGGCCAAATAAAACCCATCCCGGCAATCAATCATGATCATAAGCTAGTCATGAATATTAAAAAAATGCAGTCATCCATGAAGCAACTGCCAATCACCCTGCATGCCCTAATCATATTTAATAGTCAATAATAAAATGACAACCACTGAATGAAGCCTCTTCTGCATCAAGATACATAACGACTGAGACTGGGAACTTCCTTGATCCCCACATGGCACATTACCATAGAACATAACAGTTCCCCACATGCCCAGTTTGTAAAAAAAAAAAAAAAAAAAAAGCTCTCCTAATAATACTAGTAAAAACTAGAAGGCCAAATATATACATCCTTAAATCTATCTCTGTTAGCCTGAATAGACCCCATGAAGTAGTGAATTTTTTTTAATGTTGTAACATACATACACACACACACACACACACACACACACACACACACACACACACACA
>OU015751.1:73101717-73149039 GCA_907169655.1 Acomys percivali | reverse complement strand
ATCCCCTCCTAACCTCGCTCCTTCTGTCCACACACCCTGTGGATCCCGCACGCCATCCCCTCCTAACCTCGCTCCTTCTGTCCACACATCCTGTGGATCCCGCACGCCATCCCTTCCTAACCTCGCTCCTTCTGTCCACACATCCTGTGGATCCCGCACACCATCCCTTCCTAACCTCGCTCCTTCTGTCCACACACCCTGTGGATCCCGCACACCATCCCCTCCTAACCTCGCTCCTTCTGTCCACACACCCTGTGGATCCCACACGCCATCCCTCCTAACCTCGCTCCTTCTGTCCACACACCCTGTGGATCCCGCACACCATCCCCTCCTAACCTCGCTCCTTCTACTTGTTGCTTTGTCCCAGCCCCAACTCCACCAGGATCCCCTGCTAACCCAAGAGAGAGTTAAACAGGGCAATAAGTAGGTTGAAGGCAAACCCACATTTCTCCTACTGTTCCTAGGATCCATTATCCCCAGTTTCATGCCCGTTCCTGTAGCTAGAGACCTACTGTGGTTTCCCTTTCCTCTCTGACCCAGTCCCCAATGGATCACAAAGACTTTCTCTTCCAACCTTCTTCCAATTGATCCAACTAGCCCAGACTCCCACACATTCAGGCATTCCCTGTGAACTCAGCAGCTGAGCAGGCCAGTAAAACAGGTAACCCCCAGCCATCACACTGAGAATCCAGAAAGAAAACAGAAACCAAGGAACAACACATCCACCTAAGAATGACAAATTCAGAAATCAGCACCTAGACCTATAACCATTCCAAACTCAAATGCCTATGTGCCATCATAAGAACACACCCCAAAACAGCCAGGGCAATGTCTCCACCAGAGCCCAGCTACCCAACCACAGCAGGCTCCAAATATTCCAACATAGCTGAAGCACAGGACAAGGACCTTAAAACTTACTATACGAAGATGATAGAGGTGCTTAAAAAGAAAATTAACAAATCCCTTAATGAAATTCAGAAACTCTCTCTCTCTCTCTCTCTCTCTCTCTCTCTCTCTCTCTCTCTCTCTGGAGGAAGTGAACAAATCCCTCAAAGAAAGGCAGGAAAACAAAAACAAACAATTGAATGAAATGAATAAATCAATCAAAGAAAGCCAAAACAAAACAAACAACAAAACAAAACACGCCTCCCAAACAATTGAAGGAAATGACTAAATCTGTTTAAGACCTGAAAATGGAAATAGAAGCAATATAGAAAACACAAACTCTCTACTAAGAGGCTTCATATGGCAGCTGGTAGAGACAGATGCAGAGACCCATAGCTAAACAGTAGGCTGAGTTTGGGGAATCTTGTGGAAAAGTAGAAGGAAGGATTGAGGGAGCCAGAGGGGACAAGTACACCACAAGAAGACCTACAGAGTAAACTAACCTGTGCCCATGGGGGCTCACAGAGACTGAACTGTCAATCAAAGAGCACCCATGGAGTGAACCTAGGCCCCCTACACATATGTAGCAGATGTGCAGCTGGGTCGTCTTCTGGGTCCCCTAACAATGGAAGTAGGGGCTGTCTCTGACTCCATTGCCGGCCACTGGGTCCCTTTCCCCTAGCTGGGCTGCCTTGTGACTAATCAGTGGGAAAGGATGCACTGAGTCTTGCTGTGGTGCTTCCTGGGGGCCTCCACTTCTCTGGGAGGAGGGAGGGGGAATGGGAAGAGGAGGGTGTGGGCACAGGACTGGAAGGAGAGGAGGCAGGGGTCTGGGATTGGTATGTAAAGTTATTAGATAGATAAATGGGAAAAAAGAAAACACAGACGGAAGGAATTCCAAAAATGAAAAATGTAGGAATTTCAACAGGAACTAAGAAGCAGTCTTCACCAACAGAATACAAGAGATAGAAGAGAGAGTTTTAGGCATTGAAGATATGATAAAAGACATAGATACATCAGCCAATGAAAATGTGAAATCTAAAAAACTCCTGACACAAAACATCTAGGAATTCCGGGAAACTATGAAAAGAACAAACTTAAGAATATTAGATATACAGGAAGGAGATAAACCCACATCAAAGGCCCAGAAAATATTTTCAAAAAAATCACAAAAGAAAAATTTCCTAAACTAAAGAAGGTGATGCTTATAAAGGTACAAGAAGCACATAGAACACCAAATAGATTGGACCAGAAAAGAAAGTCCCCTTGCCACATATTAATCAAAACACTAAACATACAGAGCAAAGAAAGAATATTAAAAGCTACAACAAAAAAGAACAAGTAGCATAGGAAAGCAGACCTATTAGAATTACACCTAACTTCACAGTAGAGTCTAAAAGCTAGAAGGGCCTGGACAGATGTGCTGCAGACTCTAAGAGACCACAGATGTCAGCCCAGACTACTATACCTAGCAAAACTTTCAATCATCATAGATGGAGAAAATAATATATTACATGATAAACTCAAATGTAACTATTTATTTACAAATTCAATCCTACAGAAGGTGCTAGAAGGAGAACTCCAAACTAAGGAAGTTTCAGTCCATGAAAACACAGGAAAAACACATCAAAATCAAAAGCAGAGAAACATGCACGTGCATGTAAAGAGGCTGTAAAGTGACAAACAAATAAATGAAGAGAGGGGAGAGGGGAGAGGGACAGAGAGACAGAGAGAGACACACAGAGAGATAGACAGAGAAAGGCAGAGACAGAGGCAGAGATAGAGACAGAGAAAGAGAGAGACCCAAAATCCTTAGTCAACAGGGAAATGCAAATCAAAACTACTTTGAAATTCCATGTTACACCTGTCAGAAAGGCTAAGTAACATCAATAAGACAAATGATGGGTCATGATGGCTGGCGAAAATGTAGAGCAAGAGGAAGACTCTTCCATTCCTGGTGGGGTATACACTTGCACAGCCACTATGGAAATCAATATGGCGGGTCTTCAGAAAATTGGGAGTTGATCTACTGCAAAACATCTTAGGACAGTCGTGGCACAGAACATGTGGGAGTAGGCAACCAATGTCTGATTTGACTTAAGGTCCACTTCATGAGAAGGACCCCCATATCTGACACTGCTTGGGTAACCAAGAGCTAGAGACTAGATAGCCCAAAGACTTAGGGTAAAACCAAACACTACTGGTATAAAAAGAATCAATCAATCAGTCACAGACGTAAGGGAGGGGAGTAGGGGGAAAGCGGGAGGGAGGGAGGGAGGGAGGAATGGGAGGATACAAGGGATGGGCTAACAATTGAGATGTAATATGAATAAATTAATAAAATATTTAAAAAAGAATCAATAAAATGATATCTAATGTTATTCTGCTACAGTCATATATAAGTGCCTTATCCAGTCATCTTCAGAACTGCTTTCTCCAGCAGCAGATGGGTACAGATTCAGAGAGACACAGCTAGACCTTATATGAATAGAGAGTCTAAATCGGAGGTCTCCATTGAATTCCTCCCCTCAAGGATCAGGGGAATTCTCAGAAGTGGTGGCAGAAAGCTTCTAAGTGCTAGAGGGATGAAGGGCACCAGGAGAACAAGGCCCTCTGGATCAACTAAGCAAGGCGCATATGCGTTTAAAGAGATTTAACAAGCAGCAAGCACAGGGCCTACATGGGTCTGTACCAGGTTCTATTCATATATATATATATATATATATATATATATATATATATATATATTATAGCTATTAATTTAGTATTTTTGTAGGACTCCTGACTGTGAGAATAAATATGTCTCTGGTTCTTGTGCCTGTTCTTGGGACTCTTTTCCTCCTCTGGATTGCTGTGTCCAACTTTGATATGACAGTTTTTGCTTCATCTTATTATTATATATTATTTTGTCTTGATAGGTTGTTATCTCTTAAAAACCTCTTCTTATGAGAGACAGCAAGGGAGTGGATCTGGAGGGGGTGAGGAGGTGGGTGGGACCTAGGAATAGTAGAGGGTGGAAAAAATATAATCAGAATATATTCTATGAGAAAAGAATCTACTTTTCAATAAAACTAAACATATAAAAAAAACAAAATCATTACAATAAACATCAACACAAAGATATTAAAATAGATGAAGGATTATTTGGGAAGAAGGAGATCAGAGGGGCACGTGAGAACCAGTGTGAGAAATGGGGACTAAAATGATGAAAATATATTTTGTACATATACTGAAATGTCATAATAATAAAATACATTGTTAGTATGTAATTAGTATATGCTAATACACATTTTAAAAAAGTGTGGGGACATAGAAGATGATGATTGGGTTACTCTTCCGGGAAGGATTTGCACCATTCAAGATTCCAGGTAGCTCTCATAAGAGTGAATTGTTGCAAAACCATGCCACATATTTCTTGTCTTGTCTGCACATGGCTGTTTCCCTTTCTGTTCTGCAATGCCATGATGCAGCCAAGGACATCCTCACCAGACATGGAATAGATGGAACTTCCTGCTCTGAGACTGTCAGTCTTCAAATTCTGAGCCAAATAAATCCCTTACACAGAGAAACCCTGTCTCCAAAAACAAAACAAAACAAAACAGACAAACAAACAAATAAGTACCTGGCCTCTGATATTTTGTTACAGTGCCATAAAAAAAAATGAGCTAAGAACACATGACTTGTCCTGGTTTTGAGAACTAGGATAGTGAAACAGAAGTTCGTTTTCTTAGCATATTAAAAATGTCAGTGATGAAAATTGACTCATCTCTCTGAAAATAACTTCAAGTTTCCATGCAAAGAGGAGGTTCCAGGGCCATCGCTGCTTCTGCAAAGCATTGTGGGGGAATCTGAAACTTTGGGGGCTCTCTTGAGAAATACCCTTTGTCCTTCCTTATCATCCCAATCTGCAGTCATTAAAGCTTGTGCCTCACTGGTGATAATTTAATTGCTGGCTTGCTGCTGAATTTCCCACTAAGGATCTTAATTTTCATGGAGTGCAGTTTTAGGTTAATATAAAAGCTATGCTTATTTGTTATTTTTATAAATGTAGAATAAATGAAAATGTATCTTTGTTATGAGCAGCTTAAAATATGGATTTGACTGTGTAATACAGGCAGTGAGGATCACGTACAGCTCAACAAATTACATTTTATAACTAAGTAAAACTAATAAGGTCTAAATACCAGATATAATTTTTCCCTTAAGGATGCAGTTTTTAAAATTAAGCGGAAAAACACCCATGTAAATGCCCTGAGGATATTTTGTGTGAATCTAGTTACATTTTATAGTTTTCAGGCATGTGATTTACTCAGTAGAGTGGTTTTTTGAACTGCTTGGCCACCCTGATGATTTTCAGGTGATGTATTTTCTTTCCCTAATAAGATCTTGACTCTACTTGAATGTCATTGTCTCATTCTTTCTTATCCTGGTGGCAAAATGAGAGCAGCAAGGAAGTTGGAGCTAACTTGGAGGTGGCCAGTCCCTCACAGTTTCAAACACTTCCTCCTTAAAACATCTTAAACATGGAACTTTCCGTGTTCTGACTTTCTGTTCTCTCAGGAAGACCCTTAGTCTTGATCTCAAAGCCATTGAAGAGGCCTGATGCAGAGGCCTTCTTGTAGCGGGCATAGAGGAAGGAAAGGCAGAATTGGTGTCATTCTTCCTGTCCCTCGAGTATAGCCTCCACATTCTCCATCTCCTGGGCATGAGGCTCAGTCTGTGACCCTGAGTGGGGCCCCCAAGATGGAGAACTTGGCTTCCTCTTACTCATACCTGGAATAGCCTCTGCAACACACGGCTGTGTAGCTGAGGAGAGAAACACTTCCTGGGTCACCTGCCACCACGGATTAGGTTTTGGGGAAGAGGGAATTCCTGAGATTCTGTGTCTGTAGAGCAGAGCTGGGCTTGAGGAGAAGCCAACAATCCTGACTCAGCTGTGCTTACTTTTGATTTTCTTGCTGATGTTCACTAAATTTTTAAAAAATAAATAACCATTTGCCATATGTTCTTAAGACAATTGAAATAGCGTGTGCCCTGATTAGTGACCCACATCCATTTTCTAAGAGAAGTGTGTATTAAGATGCAAGTTTTGTGGTAATTTTTAGATGATGAATAAGTAACTAATATAGTGTTTTAGAAGTATATTCTGTCACTTACTGCCTTGAATGAGGAACTATAAATGACTTTCTTTTAAAATCCTCCCACTCTGCAGGCCTTTTTCCTTCCTTGAGAGTGCAGTCACCAGTGTTTCCCACAGGATCAAGCCACTTGGACCCGTAAGAGAACACTATTCTTCTTCAAAGTGAGGTTTGTGTAAAAATATCTTTTATCTCCCTGATTTGCCATCTCAGATGCTTACTGCCTCCATCTGCTAACCTAGACCGGCTTCCAGCCTCTGTACAGTCTAAGCTAGGCCTAGAATGTTTTCAGCCTCTGAGACTTACTGCTGAATAAACTCACCTTTTCTAGCTTTTTCTGAATTCTGACTGGCTGATTCAACTCAGCTGTTCTGGTTCAAACTCTGCTCCAAGCTGACTGATCCAATCTGGCTTCTCTCTGATTCTGACTAATTTGCTCTACATGGCCTTCTTAGCGCGTTCTCTCTTCAACTTATCTCTATGAAACTCTCCTAGCAAAGATGCCTCCTCTTTTTCTCTGTTCTATTCTCGGGCTTCAATGGCCTCTGCTGACCCACACTGAGCAAACTCCAACCTGGCTGCTTCCTTCTACCAACACACTGACTCAACCGAACTGCCTGAACAGAACTCAGAGATCTGCATGCCTATGTCTCCTGAGTGCTGGGGTTAAAGATGTGTACCACCATGCCTGGACCTAAGCTTTTCTTTCCTGAAACTTGCTCTGTACAACACTGGCCTTGAACTCAGAGATCTGCTTGCTTCTGTCTCCTGGGATTAAAGGCGTGCCTGTATTCTAGCTGGATCACACAGACATAGAAGGTCTTTGGATGCGATCTCTTGCCAGAGCAGCCATGTTGAGTTAAAAATCCCTCTACAGGTTTGCTATTTTACTAGTCTACCATTTTAAAATTTGCTCAGTATGTAGAAGTCTGATGCTAGCTCTCCTAGTCTCTGCTGTGGCTTGAGTAGAAAGTGTTTGCCACAGGCCTGGGGTCCCAGGCTGGTGGTTACTATTCTGGGAGGTTGTATATCCTTACAGTAAATTCCATCCATCTCATAGTGAGACATAATGCTCTTGTTTGCAAAGCTGACCTTTGAGAACTGCACAATAGACTTATAAAAAACACTGCAGGGCCAATGAGATGGCAGGTGTAGCAGGTACAGGTGCTTGCCACCAAGTCTAATGACTTGAACTTCATCCCTGGGACCCGTGGGTAGAGGGAAAGAAATGACTTCTGCAAGTTGTCCTCTGTATTCATGCTGTGACACATGTAACCCTCCCCTACTAAGATACATTTAAGATACAAAATAAAAATGGCATAGTGTTTTAAATAAGCTTACAATGTTGCATTTGGCTAAACTCTTAGCTCTCCTTGACTGCCTGAGTCCACAGGTGGACAGATCTGTGGACCTCCTTGGAGGACATGGGCCACTGTGGGGCCTTGGAATGTACAGCCTATCCCTGCATTTGGCCTTCCTTCGGCTTCCTCGTGTCAGTGCCAGGCAATAAGGAGTCTCAGCAGCAGGCTTCTGCCTTCCTACCATGATGGACTGTTACCCTGTAAACTGTGAGCCAAAATGAAGCCCTGCTCCCTTTAATTGCTTCTTGTCAGGTATTTGGTCACAGTGATGAGAAGTTAACTAACACAATTGCCCTTTGATGCAGCTACAGGGTGCCCTGTTCCAAAGATAGCTCACCATGTATTTTTTTCCCATTTGTCCATCAAAGCCTGCAGCTAAAATTCACACAGTGCACATTTTACTTATGAAGACACCAGATAACTCAACAATTTTCAGAAAAAACCCAAAATGTGTAATCAGTCAGTTAATTACCTGATGCTTATTTATCTTTACCTATTTTTGATAGTCATGTGTAGGCCTATCTTCATAGATTCCATCTGTCTCTGGTTTTAATGAGGGGAGCTGTCATACCGTGACCAGCCTGTACAAAGGCCCAGCTGGCAAGGATCAGAGGATAACTAAAGCCTGGCAGCTAGCCAGACATTCAGGATCTCAGTTTGAGAATCTGAATGCCACTGAATTCTCTTGGTTACCAAGTGAGCTTGGAAGCAGACTGTCAAGTCTCCTAGGCCTGGGCTACCCCTGCCCACAGCTGCTACAGTTCTAGCTAGTAATCCTTTGGTGGTGGTATCTTCAAACTCTTGGGGTTTCCATGGAAACTGGGCTGGACTTCCACTGATAGCCTCTCTGGGCTCTCTTCAGGGACTGGGAACTGCCACATGGTATCAACTCTTACCTTTCTGTGACTCCTTCAAACCTGGGTTTCTACTGTGACTTTAAGATGCAGAATTAGGATGGCTACATGTAATTACAGATGTCTGTATCTTCTTTCCTCCTCCTTGGTCCTTGTTTTCAAAAAATGTTCCCCCATTAAAATTCATGGTTATTCACAATTCTTGCTGAAATGTCATTTTTTTTTTTTTAAAATTTCAAGGTCTATAAGACCATTGTGTGGTGAGATGGATCAAGGGGAAACCTATAAAATCCAAGCAAAGAAATTAGCATAAAAATTGTAACAAAAACATTACTGGTTAAACAAAAACCAAACAAACCTATACATGCACAATCTTAACTTATTATAACATGTTCATATGTAATTTCAAATCAACTCTTGTTGTTTCCTCTTTAGACTAAGGAGGCAACACTAGGTCTCCAAGGTATTTTGGATTAGGATAGATTTGTATACAATAATTTTTATTTAAAAATTTTTAGATAAAAACATATTTAATATATATTTGATTTGTAAAGTTTATAAATTTCCAAGGTCTACTCAGGTTAACAATAACTGCCTTGAAGATATATGTTTAGCCTCTTTGTCTTTTCTAACTTTGTTAAGCTTTAGATATTTGAATACATTGAGTCACACAAGAAACTACTATTCTGTAATCGTGCCCTTTGGAAGGATCAAGAAAATAAGGTTCCCAGTCTCTCTATGGACTATACTTATGGTTTTAAATTTTTCCAGTCTCTCTATGGACTATACTTATAGTTTTAAATTTTTCCAGTCTCTCTATAGGATACATTTACAATTTAAAGTTTTATTTTGATATTAAGAGAGCTTCAATTTAAAATTATATTTTTTAAGGCTAAATTTAGAGGAAAACCATAAAATTGTAATCCTGTAAAAGGCTCCTAACTTGTTATAAACTATTAAAGATAGTTAAGACATGCAAGCTAATGTCCAGTCACCTTATAAATGATCAAATTCTTTAATATGCTCAAAACTATTCTCATAGTCATGTGAAGTACAAATATCATTTATTTTCAGGGACAAGCTTTATTTAGCCTTCTGATTATGTTTTCAAGATTAAGCCTGAAGCAAGTAACTATAAAACAAGTAAAGTTTACGTAAAACCAGATATACTTAATAAATAAAATGTTAGTCCTCAAACTCCCCAGAGATCTTCTGAATATGGCATTTAAAATATTTAATAAAAAAGTTTTCCATAATAGACAAAACTGCCAGATCCAAAAGGCAACCCCAAGGTGTCCTCCAAAGAAGACTATGGAGCACAAATAGTTCCACCTAAATTGTGGTAATTCTAATTACTGTCCAATAATTGCTTCATGTCTCACCCACCCCCACAACCCTGCCCAAACTGTGGACAAGCAGGACACTGAAAAATTGACTGCCAGTCTCTGCCTTCCAAGGAAGGCTAGTCTCTCAAGTTCCTCATCCACAAAAATGTGTCTCAGATCTGGGTCTGGAGGCTGAAGTTTAACGCTGCCCTGCATGACAATAAATTACTGCTGTTCTGTGTGACTGCGCAAGACTTATGACCTCTGCCCTAAGACTGCCATGAACGTGGGGTAACTGTCTAGGTAAGTCCCTGTCATTTTAATGAATAGAGAGGCCATTTGGATTACTTCCTGCTCAAATTTACCCTTCTCAGATCTCTGATGGTATCTGCGGATAACTGTAGTTTTACCAGTATAACAGCAGTGAGCACCCAGTTCTTCCCACCAAGGCTGCAGTTGCCTGGTCATCTGTCACATACCTACAAATCAGGCCTTTCTCTTTTGGGGCTCCCATGTCTCCTGCTGAAACGGCAGACTCATACAACTCACCTTGCCTCACATTAAAAGAGATAAACCCACAAAACAGGTTTCAGCATAACTTATACTATTCCTTATTTTTAAAACTTGCTTTCCAGTGATTGCCCTCAGTAACCAGCTGCCTACGTCTTATGGTAAATAAGTTTTACATATGGAGGTTATAAAGGCTATGAGGGTCTAGGAAAATGATTTAGGGTGAAAGTTGTAAAGGTTTAAGGATGTAAAAGCTTAAATAAGTTATAAGGGTCTTAGAAAGTAACTTAAGATACATAAAGGTGTCTGAGGATATGAGAGCTTAATTAAGTTGTAAGGATCAGAGAAAGTGATTTAAGGTATATAAATGCAAGTTATAAAGGCCCAAGAAAATGATTCAAGGGATATATAAAACAATTAAAAATGTTTCAGGTTTCCATCCCTCTTGCTATGCTGCTGTTATATTAAGACTTCAAAAGTTCAGAGTTTTGACATTAATCAGTGGAATTAGGATTTCTTCCAGGCTCCTTAACTCTGCCTTTTCTTAGTTTGTATCTGTCCCAGCAGACTTTCAATCAACTGACTACTGTGAACTGCTCCAAACGCACCAGCCTCTGGTGGTTCTTTGAAACTAGCAAGCCTTAGACATGTGAAATGCTGATGCAAACCAGATGCTTCTCTGAACATTTCCTACCAGCTTGAGCCCCAGCTTTGGACCAGGATTCCAGAAAGCTCCAAAGATACTTGCACTTTGGTAGCCCCAGGTGGTCCAAGAAGAACTTATCCTCCAGGGACTGGAGTCAGAGACAAGTGGCTACTGGGAACTAAGATGAGTGCCTGGCATAAAATGAAGTCTCATCAGCCATCACATTCTCCACTGGTGTTAGATCATATGAATCAAACCATTGATCCACATTTATACATGGCTAAAGGCTGATATTTTAATTAAACCATTCAATCAGATCCCAGACCCTATCTTGGGTAACCCACTTTTGTATCTCTTTGATTTTCGCAAGTATTTGTAATAATGAAGGAGTCTGGAGCCCATCATGAGCTTTTGTATACTAGAAAATGTCCAAATATGCACTTATGTACAAAATACGCAAAAATGCATTATAGATAGTCATTATATCTATTTACTATATCTATAGTCATTTACTAAGAACCAGTAAAGTTTATTTAAAATCAGATATGCTGGCCTTCAAACTTCTCAGAGATCAGCTGCATATGGTGCCTTCAACCATGGCTTCTCCTGGCCTCTCATGGTACAAAACGTAGCATGCGCCCCATTTTTCCACATCACCGATCTAGGCCACCAGCACAAGGTACAATCTTGGCCTCTTCTGAACCACAGCTGTGCATGTTGAACCTAAGGAAACATATCCCAGAATATTTCACCTCAATGTTTCTTGTCTCTTCTCAATCACAGCTGATTCATCAGCCCTAGATGACTGTATCAATTGCTCAGCCTGCTTTCTCATAGCACCCAGGACTGCCTGCCCAGGGGTGGTACCTCCCACAGTGATCCGGACCCTCAGCATCAATCATCAACCAAGAGAGTAGTCCACAGGCTTACCCACAGGCCAGCCTGTTGGGGGCATTTTCAGTTGAGGTTCCTTTTCCCCAAATGACTCTGGCTTGTGCCAAATTGACACAGAACCAGCCAGCACAGCCACCATTAAAGTCTGTATCTTTCAACTGTGAACCTAAGTAAACTCTGCTTTCTGAAGTTGCTTTTACTGGGCATTTTGTTACATCAATATGAAAATCAACTAATTTTGACAACCCCAAATCTTCAGGTATCACCAAGAGATACCTGTTCCTCAATGTTTAGAGAATATTGATTTAAAATCATGGCATGTAATATCAACAAAGTGTGTATAGTCACATATTTAAGTATCCAAAGATTTAGATAGAAAATGGGATTTTTTCAGAAAAATTATGATAAACTTAAAATATAACTAATATAATATAATATAATATAATATAATATAATATAATATAATATAATATCTTTTTGTGTTTATTAACAACATTGCCTGTGAGTTCTGAGACACTTTGGTTTTGACATCAAAACAGTCACATAACTCAATTTCATACATAATGTATTTTGTTTTTGAACTGTGCATTCATAAGCACATTTTTAATGCATAATTAAACTAAATTTCATTTGGTTTGTTTTTTTCACTTTTGGCCATTGTCTACTTAGTGTCTGACTTGCATTTATGAATGCTTCAGTAACTCAATAATGAGGCAGGGAATCATTTCCATAAATTAAAACAAAACAAAACAAAACCCCGAAAAGTAAATGTCTTGCACACTGGGGAGAAGGATGCAGTATTTGTGACTTTCAGAAATGTTTGGGCTTCTATTTGCCCAAGAGGTGTTTTGAATGTCCCCTTTCTGATCTTCTGGCTATACTGCATGATTTCACTCTGAGATCGTAGCTGTTCAGAATGTAGCTTGGTAGACTACAGTCTGGCAGTGTCAGACTTCTTACAAACATATCAGTGGAACTAAAGTAGAGTAGTCATATGTGGGTTCAGAGAAGGAAAAAGATGTTCCCATTTCCCAAGCATAACAGGTGGGACGGTTAAAATCTTTATATATACTTTTATAGTATATAGACAGTTTATATACTTCTATTTTACAGCCAGTTCTTACTGGCTATAGACTTTAATACCTGGAGGTTAGATATGCTTGCTTCATTATCAGGAATCCTCCCTCCCCCTCTCTCTCTGCCTCCCTCCTTCCCTCCACCCCTCCCTCCCATCTATCTATCTATCTATCTATCTATCTATCTATCTATCTATATCACATATTCCCCAAATAGTAGATAAATAGTGATACATACACACGTATGTATACATAGATGTATGTATGCATGTATATGTGATATTCTTTTGGCTGTGTTTCCCTGAAGAATCCTGATAAAGAATATATTAATAATTTGAGGGTGCTCTTAGAAGCTTATATTTTATTCACTTGGAAAATATGCTATAAATATTAGTATCTGTCACTTTAAGAAATGAAAAGAAGGATGGGAGAGATGGCTTAGTGGTTACAAATGCATATCTTTTTTTCCCCAGAGAACCCCAGTTTGTTTCACAGAAGCCATATCATGAGGCTTACAACCGCCTGTAGCTCTAGCTCCATGGAGCTTGAATGCCTCTAGTTTCCATGGGCACCAGCACTTGTGTGTACCAGTACTTATATGCACCAGTATTCCTGTACACCAGCACTTGTGTGCACCAGCACTTGTGTGCACATACCTTCCCAAATCCATGCACATGCAAAGCCAGAGGCTGTGAATTTGAGAGAAAGCCAGGAGCATGGTACATGGGAGGAGTTAGAGGGAGGAAGGGGGAGAGGAAAATAATGTAATTATGGTTCAATTTTTAAACATGCAAAATCTAAAAAGAAATGGAAAAATACAATTTAGGTCTTTTCTAAACTTAGTTAAACTCTTAAATAAATGTACCAAAATTGTATTTAACGACTAATTAAATGTGTAAAATATTTCATGGGTCAGTTCTACCACATTTAAATATAACATCTTTGTAAAAGTTCATAAAGCAAAACTAGCATTTTTCTCTCAGAGCCTTAAGGAAACGTAACTTTAAATGTTGCTTGACAGGATTCTTACAGGCTTTCATTCTAAACCTTGCTTTTTGTTTATCAGTATTTTGGTGTTGAATTTTGGCCAGTTTTTAAAAAAAAAAAACTGAAATTGCAATGTATTTTGCATTTTTATGTAAATGTCAAATGTGTGATAAATTGTTTCTTTTTAGAAAAATTTCCATTAATTTCCCTAAAATGTTCTATGAGGAAGTGGAGGCCAAAAATGGAATTTTACAGCTATCCAGGCGCTGGCTTGTCCTTTGAAGTATTTGTCACCTTACTGGACAGATTGGTGCTCTTTCGTCTAAACATCAGAAAAATAGGTTTCCAATATGAACCAAAATTGAGCCAAACAAAGTAGTTAAATGTTCTCATATCAAATAACAATCTTCATAAAAGCTAAGTGATAAATAAGATATTGAGGTTTGGAAAAAAAAGTAACGAATGGCTACAAGAAAATACTTAAACAGAAATATTAGGGAAAGGTCAGTGTTACACCAGTGGATGGTCGGGCGCCTCCTGCGGGCTACACTTTTCTTTTTTCTTTTTATTTATTCTTCTGTCATATATTCCGCCCTGACTGCCGCTTTCCCTCCCTCCCCTCCCCCAGGCTCTCCTGGGCTCCTCCCCTTTCTCCCGGATCCACGCCCCCTCCCCACCCCCCCCACCCCCACTTCACCTCCATTCAGAAGAGCAGGCCTCGCAGAGACATCAACCGAATATAGCATAACAAGCTAGAATAACACCGGACACATATTCTCTCAGCGAGGCTGGACGAGGCAACCCAGTAGGAGGAAAACGTTTCCGAAGCATGTATTAGAGTCAGAGAGTAGGGGTTCTACCGCTGTTAGGAATTACGCAAGAACACCGAGCTACACAGCCGCAACATATATGCAGAGGACCTAGGTCTGACTCATACGGGCTCTCTAATCTTGGTGAGCCCCCTTGAGTCCTGGTCAGTTGACTCTATGGGCTGTGTTCTTGTGCTATCCTCGCTCTCTCTAGTGCCTCTGATCTTTCCTCCCCCTCCTCCTAAGCTCCCCAAGCTCTGCCTCATGTTTGCCTGTCGGACTCTGCATATGCTCCCATCAACTGCTGGACGAAGCCTCTCTGGTCTCTCTGATGGTGATTATGCTGGGCTCTGGTCCCAGACCATTGTGGGTACACTGAAGATCAGAGGTGTTGTGCTGGGTTGGTGTTCCAGTCCCTCCACTTGAGGACTTGCCTGGTTACAGAAGATGGCCGATTCAGGCTCTGTGTCCCTCATTATTAGAAGTCTTTGCTAGTGTCACCCTCTTAAATTCTATGGAGTTTCCATTGCACTAGGTTTCTACCTCACGCCCCACATGCTCCCCTTAGTTCTAATAATCTCTCCCAGGATTATCTCCCTCTGAAGGAGAGATAAACAAGTTTTTGTTTTGTTTTGTTTTTGGATCACAAGTGGGGGATGAGAAAAGACTTGTGAGAGAGCAGGTGATGTTTATTCCCTTAGAAGTTGAACCACCATGTGGGGGAGATTGGTTATTAACTAGCTGAAAAACATCCTTGAACAAATTCTGAGAGGAGGTATAAAAATGAGACAGAAACAAGAGGCGGGCCTTTGGAGACTGGGGATAGTTTTGCTGTTTGTTGCTCCACTTCGACACGTTCCTAGAGAGACCTGCTCCAGGGAAGGCTTCGGGGCTCCAGGCTCTGGCTGAGGTTCCAGCAGAAGAACTCCTGCTGACTATACCAGGAGAATCGTTCCTCGGAACTGATACTCTTACGCTTTCATTATTGTATTCTTTAATCCTCTTTTCCTATTGTTTCGGGTAGTTGGGTTATAAGTGAGGTACTCTCAGTTAATAAGTTTGTAATAAAATATATTTGCTAAGAAAGTCGAGGCTACATCCCTCCACCCTCCCACCTGTTCCCTCCTGTTCCCATCCCCACTTGACCCTGTCTACCAGCAAAATTGATTCCATTTTCCCTTTCAAGGAAGATCCTTGCACAGCCCCTGCTTTCTCCTGGTTACTCAGCCTCTCTGGGAGGGCAGGCCCATTGGTAAGAATGAGTACTGGTCTTGCAGGAGACTCAACTTTGGTTCCCAGCACTTAGGCCAGGCAGCTCACGACTGCCTGTAACTTCAGCTCCATGGGATCCAACACCTTCTTCTGGCCTCTTTGGGTGCCTGCACCTGCCTGCTACCCTATACTACACTACACTACACTACACTATACTACACTGCACACACACACACGCACACACACACACGCACACACACACACACACACACACACTTTAATTTTTTTTTAATTTATGGGAGTTATGCTTCCTGGAGTCATGAGGTCTTTAAATTTTTACTTCATCATAGTCACTAAAGTAAATACTGAACAACACCGCGAAATACCTAATTCTCAAGTCAACATTAACAAATTCATTCTTGACAACATTATCTATACACTGAAACAATAACATTTGTTTGTTGTTGTTGTTGTTTTTTTTATTTTGAGACAAGGTTTCTCTGTGTCATGAAACACACAGGGTAAGCAGATGGATCAACCTCTGGGGTCGCCTATCTGCCATGAGGCTCACTGCTGTTTCATCTAAAGACTCTAATGCTGTAGAGACCACTAGACATCTGTGGAGCAACCACCAGCAGGGTGATTAATGCTTATCAAGTTTTGTGATTTGTGTTTTTTTTTTTCTGAGGAGGAGGATGAGCTCTTTACCTGTATGAACCTAAGTGCCCTGTAAGCCTCTCACACTCCCAGAAAATGTGGTATCTTTACACAATGGAATATTACTCAGCTGTTAAAAAGTGACATCATGAAATTTGCAGGCAAATTGATGGAACTAGGGGAAAAATCATCCTGAGTGAGGTAACCCAGAACCAGAAAGACAAATAAGTATGTCTTCACTTATAAGGAGATATTAGTTGTTAAGTAAATGATAACCAAGTTGCTATCCACAGACCCAGATAGGTTAGGAAAAGAGAAGGGGTTGTGGGTGGAGGGGCTGGTACATGGATCCTCCTGGGAAGCAGAAATAGAATAGATTTTATGGGTGTAGTCGGGATGGGTGATGACAGAAGGAGGAATCAGGAGGAGGTGATTGGCTAGGGGGTTGAGTTTGGGGAAAGATGGCTGGAATTGGGAGGCCTGGAGGAGGTTGTGTGGAAACCTAGTGTAGGGGAAATTGCCTTGAATCTATGAAGGTTACCCTGATGAGGACTCCTAGTAATGGGAGACATGGAATCTCAACTGGCCATCTTCTGTAGCCAGGTAAAGCTTTCAGGATTTAGTTTGGTTTGCAATCAGTTGTGTTGTTGGCCAAGGGAATCCCATGGACATCCCCAAACATACCACCCTGCTGCTAAGACAAAAGTTTTCTTTCTTCAACATGACAACTGGTCCATGGCCAACATCCACACAACTCATTGAACATGGAGAAGCAGAGCTGGTGCCTACACAGAGCGCTCCCCCACGGTGTCTCCTTGGCCTGATTAAGTACTTCATAGGCTACCAAAAGAGAAAATGGGCACCAACCGAACCACAAAACCCTTCATCTACACTCTGTCCTGATGGCAAAATGTACTAGGGCAACCAATGTCTGATGTAAGGCCCACTCTACGAGTATCTGACACTGCTTGGCTAACCAAGAATCAGAAAGCAGATAACCTAGAGACCTGAGGCGAGTTCTCCTACCCTCCCGAGAAGCCCTCATTCATATCCTCTGGGATGGCTAGTGTTCTATCTCTGAGTATCTCTGAAGTGTTCTGGAAGTGTGAGAGGCTAGAGAGCCATACATGTAGAGGACTCATTTCCTACCTAAACAAAAGCAAACCACAAAACTCGATAAGCGTTAATCACCCTGCTGGAGGTTGCTCCACGGATGTCTAGTGGTCTCAAAAGCATTAGAGTCTTTAGATGAAGCAGCATGGCAGGTAGGCGACCCCAGAGGTTGATCCATCTGCTCACTCCAGGCTGTAGTTCTCAGTTGCCAAGGTCTGTTTCCACCAGCGGAGGGCCTCCTCTTACTATGTGTGGGCTGACCCCTCTGCTGCAGGCTGCTTGTCAGTGCCCAGCCTTTCCACTCTCTACAACTGCTGCACTTCCGGCACTGGTTCAGGATTGCTTCTTAGTCTCATCCTCCACTCCCACTCCCCCCCACCCCCCATCATCAGTACTGGGAACCAGACTTGGGTCTTATGGAAGAGTAGCAAGTGATTCTAATGGCTAAGCCACCTCTCCAGCTTCCTTGTCCTTTGTTTCCATGCTAGTGTGTATGCCATCTGCCACAGTCTTTCTTTTATTGCTATGCACGCCCTTCTTTTTTATTTTAGTGCTGAGATTGAAGATGGGCCTTATACATACAACTATCTACTAGATATATGTCTACCACTGATTTACATCTCCAGCCACTCCGTATTTTTAAAAGACTTGTTTCAGTGTATAGAGAATGCTGTCAAATAGTAATGAATTTGCTAATGTTGATTCCAGAATTAGGTATTTAGCTGTGTTGTTCAATATTTACTTTAGTGACTATGATTAAGTATAAAAATTTAAGACCTCATGACTCCAGTGGTGTAACTTACATAAATTAAAAAAAAAATTAAATTATGTGTGTGTCTGTGTGTGTGGGGGTGAACATAACAGTATAGGTGCCCAAAGAGGCTGGAAGAATGTGATGGGTCCAAAGGAGCTGAAGTTACAGGCATTGTGAGCTGCCTGACCTAAGTGCTGAGAACCCATGTTGGGTCCTCTGCAAGACTAGCGTTCATTCTTACCCAGTGGGCCTGCTCTCCAGCACCTTCCACAAAAGTTTAAGAAGCAAGAGTTGTTACAGTGGAAGCAACACCTGTTTTTAGTGAAAAGCCCTTCTTCTAGGACCCTCTGCGTCTCCGGAGAACCCAGTAGTAAGAGTGACAACATGGGGCATGAGTCCCATGTCTACACTTGTCCCTGATGTCTGTACAGAACACCTGCCACTGTCAACTTATTGGCAGCTGCGTAGGGACTCGGCTGCGGAGGGAAGAAAGCAGAGGACCTGTCTTGCTTCTGCTGTGCTTCCCATGGCCCCTTTTCTCCATGCAGTCACAGGTCTCTGCTGCTTAGAGCTGAATACAGAGAATTGTCTTTTCCCTCCCGGTGTCCTTTCAGTTTAATACTTATTTCAGTTCAGTCATTCTGGCAAAATAATGAGAAATTGGACTACCTAGTTAATTATGAAACAAGCATATAATTTTCTGTTTAATAGTTTTTACTATTTTATATGTTAACTACTTCCTTATAAGCATATTCACCTTTTACAGGGTTTTATTAGCATATGTTAATTATCCATCATAATGTGTTTCATTGTGCCTTTTTGTAGTATAAATAATGCATTTAGATAACATTCACTCTCGCTTGCTGCCCTCCTATTCCTGCTCATCACCTTCCTCTTCTTCCTTCTTTCATGTCTCTTTTGTCATGACCCTATGATTTGATTAGGGTTGCTAACAGGGGCATGGGTACGGTATTCTTTACAAGAGCACTGGGAATTACCAGTGTTACATCACTGAAGAAAATGTCTCTTTCTCTCTCTCCCATTACTTTTTGAAAATATATGTCATTTTGCCTAAGCAATCATCATCATCATTATTATTTGTCTTACTTACATTCTTAGAGGCCTAGGAATTAAATGAAGCAAAAATCTGTTCTCTTATAAATCATCTGCTCTTGCTCTGAGTGCAAAGCTCACAGCTGTAACAGAGTGTAAAGTCCTGGGACGAGACATAACCTTTATTCTTCCTCTTTGTATTTCTAAATAGCCTATTTGGTTTCATTGACATAAAATCAGATATTTCTACACTGAATGGGCAATTGCAATATTTTAAAGTCATTGTTCTAGATCTTTCAGAATAGAGTCCACATGAAACTAAACTTTCAGAGCACTTTGTCATGAGCTCTGTATCCTTTGTCTCCTCTGACCTTGTCTTGGCCATGACTAAAACAGCTGCTATGGCTGCATCCAGGACTGAGCCAGATGAATGTCTTAAAACCATATTCACAGCTGAGTAAATGTGGGTGAACAAGATTAAGTATGTAGTTTTGTGTAAAAAAAAAAAAAACCACATAAAGGGAAATATTTTATTAGCTGACACCAGGATTCCTCTTGTGAAAAGAACTGCCTTGCTTAGAAAAACTTCCTGAGAAAATACTTTTTCAGCAGAAGGAAGCTTGAGAGAAAGGATCTGAATAAGGAGACCAGACACAGGTAAGCAAAGGGGGCGGGGCGGGGGGTGGAGGGAAAATAGCTACTGTGTCGGGGAAAGGTTCCCAAACCAGCATGATGGAGGCTTGCAGACTCAGAAGGAAATAATAAAATTTGACTTAAGACAACCAAATGTTTACTACTGCACCTAACAGTATCCCAGCTAAAATTGTTTGTATTCTTTGTAAGCCACAAGGGACATGAATTACTGAGGGTAGAGTACGACCCAAAACTATAAGCTTACTACTGTGCACTCCAGCTTTCCATCAAGATTGCATGTGCAAAAATAAACCTTAAGAGGGATTGGATGAAACATTAATAATGGAAATTAGAATATATAATTATTTTTATTTAGAGCAGAAAGAAAAAATGAGCATAAAAATGAGACCTAAAAACCAGGGATTTGGGGCTAGGAAGATGGCTCAGTGCTTTTAATTAATTAATTAATTAATTAATTTTCCTTTTTTTTTTTTTTTTCGAGACAGAGTCTCTGTGTTAGCCTCGGCTGTCCTGGACTGGCTTTGTAGACCAGGTTGGTCTCGAACTCACAGCAAAGGTGTGTGCCACCATGCCCGGCCTTTTAATTTATTTTAATTTTTATTTATTTTAACTTTTTTTTAGTTATTTAAGAGTTTCATGTTCCTTATAATATATTTTGACCATATTTACTCCCTAATTATTTGTAAAAGTAACTTTTATTCACCAAATGTAATTCACTTACTGCCTCTGTCCGCTAATCTAGGCCTAGTCCTGGAAGTGTCTAGCCAGCCTCCTTACAATATAATCTAGGCCTAGAATGTTTTCAGCCTTTGAGACTTACTGCTGAATAAGCTCACCTTTTCTGGCTCTTTCTGAATTCTGGTTTGCTGACTCAACTCAGCTGTTCTGGCTCAAAACTCCTCTCCAAGATGACTGATTCAAATTGGCTTCTCACTTAATTGCTCTGCTTTGCTCTGCCTCTGAATTCCAGGAAGTGAACTTCATGAACTCAACTGCACCTAACTGTACTATAGTGCTGAACTCTACTGGGCTGTCTCTACAAGCTCTCTACTGTTCTCAGCTCTCCTCATCTCTCTATTGTACCATACTCTCTACTGGCCCCTCCACTGTACTCCCTTATACTGTCTCCCCTAATCTCTCTACTGTACCCCACTCTACTCTGTGAACCCTGCTATACTGATCTTAAGTAGCTTCTCTTTCTTCTCTGTTATCATGTGATTGGGCATGTCCTAGTCTGTCAAATATTTCTCTGACTCATCACTTGTCTGCCCCTCAATTAGACATCACTTTCAAACATGGCTATTCCTTTTACAAAGTGACCTTACCAACATTGTTTGGGATCAAAGATGCGTAATAAGTGTGTGTTGGCCTTCTAGGCAGATCATACTGTAATCCAGGGCATGCGTGCCTTCCAGCCAGATCACATAGATCTAGAAGGTCTTTGGATGTGATCTCTTGCCAGAGCAGCCTTGTTTCTGAATTCTTCTGTAATTCTTTCCATAGCCACTCAACTTTGTGTCCTTTTAAAAAAGTCCTTCAAACCAATTTGCTCTTCCCCAAATAGTCTTGGATGTGTGAATTTCTACTGTGACAAAGAAAATTACTAGGCACTACACTCTTAGAAACTAACAGTTGCAATTCCTCAATGCCTAGTGGTGGGACTGTGTGCTCAACTCACTTCTTTGTGCTGGGGTTTGGTCTGTTTTGGACTTACATAGGTTTTGTGCATACTGTTTCTAGGGCTGTGAGTTCATATGTGTAGATGTTCTGTTGTATGCAAAAGATGTTTCCTTTAGTCACTTTATTTTCTAATGTGTTTGTGTTTGAATTAATTCTTTTGGATTGAAGATAGGTTGGAGGGTAATATATTAATATGCAATATCACTTTTTAAGCCTTTCATGACATTACATAATCATAGTGAAGAATCAAAATGTTCTCTATATATGCAACATGAAAAAATTAAAGATGATCTCGAATTTTCTTTTTAGGTTATACTCAAATAATAAATCAATATCTAACAACCCTCCAATATGTTAGATGTAAAAGTGCTACTGAGTTACAACAGGGCTCAAATTGAGAAACTCATTGTAGTTGAAAATATTATCTAGGTATGATATTTGACCTAGTAAACAGTTAACAGTATCCTGATTTTCCTTAGGCCCTAAGCTTGGTTCCTAGCACCCACTTTTGATGCTTCATAACTACCTGTAACTCCAGTTCCATGGGTCTAGTGAGTGGCCTGTGTAGGCACTATATTCATGTATTCATACACATAGAGAAAGAGACACACAGAGGAAGGGAGGGAAAGAGAGAGATCTTAATATATGTATATATAGTCCAACACAAATTTAATACATTTCCAGATGTATCTTGGGAACACAGTAGCCTGTAGAGCATCAGTTATTTACTTCTGTGATCCTGTGGCTGTCTGAAGGGTGGATCATGCTGCCACTGTCCAGCTTTATGAGACAATATGTGCCACATATCACTAGGCTAGGAAGTGATGTCCTTAATCCAGATCTCGAGGCAGGAAGACACATGCCCTTAATCCAGATCTTGAGGCAGGAAGGCACACCTTTATCTGGGCCACACCTTCTGCTAGATGCTTATACATGGATATGGAAGAAGGAAGCTTTTGTTCTTTGCCTGCTCCTTCTTGCCTCAGCAGCAAATCCATTCCTTCACTGCCAGTGAAGACTTAGAGGCTAGTTCTTTGGGATTCCAGTGTCTACTGAAGACCAGTTGAGACAACCAGCCTCATGGACTGAGCAACTTCTGAGTTCTTGGACTTCCTGTCCATAGCAAGGTAGTGTTGGATTAGTTGAATCACAGCCTATAAGTCATTCTAATATATCCTCTTTCTACATATATGTACATACATGTAGATACTCATTCTATAAGTTCTGCTACTCTAGGGAACCCTGACTAATACAATTGCAAAGGAGATAAAGCATGTTGACCCATGACAAGTCAAGAATGTATATAAAAATGTATAAACTATCTCTGTACATCTCTAATAGAAAATGTATGTAGTATATTTTAAAGTTCTAGAAGTTTATTAAGGTAGGGAAAATAATGAGTTGACTCCAGTATTCCTGGGAATTCTGTGGTTTGTTAACGTCTCTAGCAACTTTAATAATGTCGTAGTTTTCATGTTCTGTCGGGCTACAGACTTCTCTGCTTTTAGTGCAAAAAACTGTGAACTTCTCTATTCATTCCTTTTTTACTTCCTAAGAGTCAGCTCTGTTTCAGACCCTTACTATGTCTTCTCTGAACTCTGGGAAGAACCTCCTAATTAATGTTGCTGCCTTCTGTGTTTTGGCTCTATAATGATTAACTTCTCCCAAGAAATGAATCTCGCTAAAACAAAACATGGGCTGTGTCATCATCAGACACAAATTTGTTCTCAGTTCTCAGTCACAGTTTGAGCTAAGCTTGGACAGTTTGCCTTGGTTTTCAAAACCTCAGAATCCATTTCCTTCATGTGGCTTAGCTGTTGAGTCAGAACGCGTATCTTCTCTGTGCACTCTTAACCTCCATGGCATCCCTCATTATTTTTAGCTACAAAAGCCTTGTCATTTGGAAAAGACTGATTCTAACAAGGGCTTTCACCCCTACTCTCCTATGCTCCAGCCCTTTCCCAACGCAGTCAAGAATGTTATTTATTCTTTCTTTGAATGTCTAAAGTCTTTCTCTGAACCTCTGTGGCAGTTCCATCTTCTGTCTTGCACAACAAACATTGTACACTTGTTTAAATCTCTCCTACCTGTTAAAGTCTAGACAGACCAAGGCCATACCTTGCCATCTTTCTATCTTCCTAGCACCGGTTAACAGTTGACATGTTGTTGCATTCTGATAATCTCTGGAAAGTGTATATAATTCAACCCTGACTTGTCCAAAGGGCTGTGATCGCCACACATCTTATTGGGAGAAATTGAAGGATTCTCATACTTTCTTTGCGTTCCTTGTCCTGAAGCACTTGTATTTTTTTTAGGTCACACATCAGTGTAAAATCTTCTACTTCGAGTTGATAAAACTGGACGCTGAATGGAAGAGTGACAGAAAAGGAAATGCTACAAATTGTACTTGTGAATCTGTTGAGCTCAGGAGAAGGAAGCATCTCTTCCAGAAATATCTCCACCGAGACCCAAGAGTCAAATATACCTAATCCTGCAGATCACATTCTTCCAACAGGAGGTGCTGAGAAGCAAAGGAGCAGTCTACCATCTGCTCAGCCATCTGCTTCAGAAGACCTGCTCCTTAGTTAGTGCCATCGGGGCTTTTGTTGCTTAAAAAAAAAATGATCAGCATCATCAAAGACCCCAAATAAAAACACATGATAACATTATCTAATAGCTGTCTCAGATGGTTGCAGCTTCTGCGTTTTACCAAGCTATTTTCCCATTGAATTGTGTCTGTCCTTCAAAAGATGTGCAATGTGGAAAAACATAATCTGTGAGTCAGTAGCTTTCAGCCTGAACTCTACTTTTAATTTAGGTGGGGCAATTGCATATATCTCCTGGCTTAAAATTCCTCCCATGTAAAATGGAAATATATTTACTTTCCGGGATGTGAACCAAAGTGTAAGTTCTATGCAGTC
The DNA here is from genome assembly GCA_907169655.1 of Acomys percivali. Lineage (NCBI taxonomy): Eukaryota > Metazoa > Chordata > Mammalia > Rodentia > Muridae > Acomys > Acomys percivali. The sequence goes on along the minus strand of OU015751.1, from coordinate 73,124,510 downwards.
AGGATCTTCCATCTCTTCTGTTCCCGGATGCATTTTAAGCATCAGGAATATGCTGAAATGAAGCACGCGCACACACACACACAAACACACACACACACACACACACACACACACACAAACACACACACACACACATGTTTAAGTGTTTTTGTGTTATCGATTATATACTTATATATTAGGTAGACTTAAATCATTAAACTTAAATACTTTTAGTTTTGTCTTAAGCAATAAGACTTTTTTTTTATACCCCCAGACAATGGGCCTGTTTCTTCCCCCCCTTTTTTAAATTTAAATTTTTAAAAAATGTATTCACTTTACACCCTATTCATAGCCCCCTCCCTTCTTTCCCTAGTCCCATAGTCCCCACCCTAGGCCCACCCTCCCTCCCCTTTACCTCATGTCCCTCCCCTAGTCCTCAGAGAGAGGGAGCTTTCCTCCCCTACCAACTGACCCCAGCCTGTCAAGTTTCATCAGGATTGCCCGCATCCTCTTCCTTTGTGGCCTGGTGAGTCACCCTTCCCCCACCCCAGGAGGAAGTGATCAAAGAGCAGGCAATAGAATACATGGCAGAGACAACCTCTGATCCTCTTACTAGGGGACCTATATGGAGACTGAGCTGCCTACTGGCTACATCTTACCAGGGGGCCTAGGAAATCTCAATGCATGGTCTGTATGTTGCATTCAACATTTAGGATGGATAGTCATTTTATAAGATTGCTTTCATCTGTTTTCAGCAAATGATTATCATAACACACATACAAGCACACACATGGATTAATCTTGGGTTAGGGTCATGTTTGTACATATGTTTACAGCTATGCATTTGCTCAGGTTATAAAAATTGATTACTTGGGAAATTCAATGCAGATGTTATATTGTTCTCTTAAAGGTAGGTTAAGCCTCCTGGTCCACAGTAGGATAGCAGTTCGATGTCTTAAGTAGCCTCAAGGGGTATTGTTAGTTCTAGCTGTGAGATCCAGCAAAGTTCCAGTCTCTTAGGATGTGAGAGAGATCCATCATAATGCATCTCCACAGTTTGGCCTGTTTCCTTCCCTCAGGGAAATGGTGTCTGGAAACTTCTGTGCAGAATTATCAGTGTATGGCATTCTTTGTGAAATAAAAACAAACAAACAAAGAAGTTTCCAATAGTCAACACACAAGCTTTTAGGCTAGAAGAATCTATGTAGCTGAAGTTTTCAAATAATTGGGGACTCAACTTACATTTCTTTTTGTTGTATCAGGGGGAGGGAGAGAAAGAGAGAGATCATCATGCCATCGTAGAGGACACAGTGGAGATGGCATCAGACCACAGTGTAATTGTGGGGGACACACACTCTGTACCTGTGTACTTGGATTGCAATAATAATATAATAATAATAATAATAATAATAATAATAATAATAATAATAATAATAATAATAATATAATAGAGCTTAGGCCTTGAACCTCCATTCCAGTTACTGTTGGAGAATGCAGTCTCATCACTAAGCAGTCAGCATAGATCCTGGTGAAATTTACCTCATCCTTTTTCTTCTCCCTCTATCTTTCTCGCTTAAGGGAATTTATGTTCAGATCGGGGCAGGACGGGGGCAGATGGGCTGGGTGCAGCACTGTCCTTCGGGTGCTTCTCGGGCAGTCTCCCCCTTTCTTCCTTTCCCAGCTTTCTGCATTCTCCTGTCTGCTGTCTAGGAGTGTACCAGACTCAGGCGTGTACCGTGTCCACCGTGTTAACTGACAGTGTCCCTTCAGCAGAGCCACATAGCTCAGCCTGGCCGGCTGGCTCGCCTCAGACTTTTGGTATCAGCCATTTCCAGGGGATGGAGTGATGCTTTGTAGCAGGCACGGGCTGTGGAACGTCTGCAGGGTTTTTCCTGAATGTCTACCTTGACTTCAGTAAACAGGATGCACCACTGAAGTGCATAGCATAATATTGTACGTTTAATTTCACATAAGGGCCACATAAGCTTTAATGTGAGTGCCTGTGAATCTAAGGAGCTTTGGATATGGAAAGAATTTGTTGGGAATTAATTGAGTTTTAAGTTGTTGTTGTTGTTGTTGTTGTTGTTGTTGTTCTTCTTCTTCTTCTTCTTCTTCTTCTTCTTCTTCTTCTTCCTCCTCCTCCTCCTCCTCCTCCTCCTCCTCCTCCTCCTTCTCCTCCTCCTCCTCTTTCTCCTCTTCTTCTAAGATGTTAGTTACAAAGCTTGGTATATAAGGTTCTTGACATACTTTATTTGCTTTAAAGTAAAACATTTCTTAATAAAGTATTCTATACTTTTAACATATGCTTTGTTAAACTTTTTTAAGCATTAAAACTTTGTAATTTTAATAGATTTGTTACTTTACTTTTCAAACGTCCAAGAGGGTAGACTTATAGCTATAATTCACAAAATATTCTAAATTATTTAGCAATTCTTAAGGCAATAAATGAAACTTATAGATATAGGGAAATATCACCTGAAAATTTTGACTGTTCACAGAAATTTAAAAATATCCTACAACCAAGACTTTAAAAGTGTAAGACTTAACATCAGATTTTATTAGTGATGTCAAGAGATTTAAATAATAAGCAAGCAGATCATACTAAAATGGGTAAAACAAATATCAGTACTGAGTGTGTTGCATTCATTCTATGACTTCGTAATTAGTTCTGAAGCTTCCCATAGCTTCTAAAGTTAATTAGCTAAATTAAAAAGTTGAAAATGGTTATTTTGCTAGATTTGCTCAGAGGTCAGACAGTCATGCTGGACATAGAGATCTCAGGACTATAACTTTCTAGGTTGCCCCAGGTTATATGATCCCAACTAAATCATTAATGTGCACCTCACAGTCCTCTCCACAGCCACTGTCCCTGGGACCTAGAGTTTAGGGACCCTGGGACCCATGGTTGAGTGGACCATGCTTCAGTGATTCAGTGACTGTATGTGTACACACACACACACACACACACACACACACACACACACACACACATTCTTTTCTTTTCTATTTTTTTGTGGGGAAGGTCACAATGGTGGTGGGGTAGACTTGAGAGGACTGGGAAGTGGGTGTGATGTGGGTCCATTATGTTGGAAAAAGAAAAAGGAAAAGAAGAAATTCTTCACCCTGGGCTTTTGGGCCTTTAGCACCTTCTGCGTCTTTTAGCTTTGATTTTGGGTGGATGGAAAGATGACCTTGGGCTGCATGCAGCTGGGTAAAAGCTAAGTTCACTCATTCTTTGATTGAGCTCAAGTTAGGTTTTGACCCACATTAGAGTTTGCGTAACTTTTTTCTTTCTTTCTTCCTTCTTTTTTTTTCTTTTTTTAAAGCTGTGTTACAGTTTAATTTTAGGTGTCTCTTTGCTACAACTTCGGAGTAATTTTAATGACAATTATTTTCGAGGTGACTTTTAGTAATTTTTAAGTGCTTCACTAGATCTTTGAAGTCTATTAATAACTTTTCTTTTCTTTTTTTTAAATAATAACTTTTCAAATGATCAGCTACAATGCTGAACACAGACTGTCCTTTTCAACCCTGCAGTCTTTTTTCCTGGAGACCACTATACTTCACATTTCCCCCCTGTTTTCAGTTCTTCCTTTTTCCTTTTTTGCCATTTCTCTTTCTTTCCCTCATTTTTCCTCCTTCCTTCCTTCCTTTCCTTCCTTTCTTCCTTACCACCTTTCCAAAAACTTTTTAAACATTATTTTCCCCTTTTATTAAACATTCTTTTTCATACAATATAAGCTGAAAAGTTTTCTCTCTTCTACTCCTCCTAGCTTCCTCCCACCTTCTATCTTATTCAGATCTACTCCCTCTTTGTCTTCTAAGAGATAACAACCAAGCATAATAAAATAAAACATAAGATGAAATGAAAACTATCATATCGAAGCTGGACAAGACAAGTCAACAGAAAAATAAAAGAGCCCCCCCAAAAAGGCATAAAAACCAGAGACCCATTTGTTTACACATTCAGGAGTCTCATAAAAGAACTAAACTGGGGCTAGAGAGATGGCTCAGAGGTTAAGAGCACTGATTGCGCTTCCAGAGGTCCTGAGTTCAATTCCCAGATATGGTGGCTTATAACCATCTATAATGTGGTATGATGCCCTCTTCTGGCCTGTTTGTGTACATTCAGGCAGAGCGCTGCATACATAATAAAAATAAACAAGTCTTTTTAAAAAGTGCTAAACTGAACATTATAATACATACTCAAGAGGACCTGATGCAGACTTATGTGGGTGCTACGATTGCTGCTTCAGTCTTGTGAGTTCATATGAGCTTTGCCCAGTTCTTTTAGAGGGTCTAGTTTTCCTGGTGTCCCCAGTCCCCTCTGTCTCCCTCATTCCTTCTGCCTCTTCTTTTGAGGGTTTCCCTGAGCTCTGAGTGGAAGAATTTGATGGAAACATCTCATTTAGAGCTGTCATTTCCAAGATATCTCTCACTGTATAATGTATGGCTGTGGGTCTCTCATCTGTTCTCATCTCCTGCAAGAGAAAGCCTCTTTGATGATGGCTAAATAGGCACTGATCTATGGGCACAGCAGAACATCATTAGGAGTCATTTTATGGTTACCTTTATTTTGGACAAGTAGTATTTGGTTCTACCCTATGTCTATTGGATGACTAGGCTCTGATTGTTGGTCACCCAAGCAGTGTCAGGTATGTGTTCCATTCCATGGAGTGGGCCTTAAGTCAAATCAGGCATTGGTTGGTTATTCCTATAAGCTTTGTACCACCATAATTTTGCCCTAGTATATGTTTCAGGAAGAACAGATGTAGATCAAAAGTTTTATGGTTGCTGTTTAACTTTCTCTCTAGGTAGCCTGGAGAGTACCTTTCCATGTCATAGACACTGGAACATGAGGATGAAGATTGTAGGTAAACACCAGCTAATCCTCACCACGTTCAATGAGTTGTGTGGGTGTTGTCTTCAGCAATGGGGCTCCTGCTGTCAGTTTGCCTGTTGTCTTGGCAGGAAGTTGTTATTTTTATTGCTTCCTTTCTTGGTTTCTATATACAGGTGTATGGGTGTGAGTGTGTGTGTGTGTGTGTGTGTGTGTGTGTGCGTGCACTCACACATGCCAGTAGAACTGTTGGCTCAATTTTGCATCTTATAAGCACCTGCATTTCAACTTTTTGTCCTCATGTCATAGGTTGGTTGTTATTGTTTCATTGGCTTTTCCTTTACCAGTGTTTTCCCTGGTGTTGGTGATTGAACCCATCACCTCTAAGCTGGTAGGCAAGTACTCTACCACTGTTCTATATGCCAGCCCTGTTTTCTTTGGTTTCCATCAGGATCATTTCAGTGGAACTGATATTCTGTTTAAGAAGAAATTTCTACTTTCATCTTGAATTTCTTGCTCTTACTATTTCTTCCACTGTTACTAACAATCCAGTGAAGCAACACATGTATGTGTATAATATTATATATACATATATATACATATATACATATATATAAATATATATACATATATATCCTGTTTACAAAATTAAGTATGCATGCACAAGGTCCTTGTTATTCCTATAATCTACAGTAGGAAACCATTAGTTTATTTTATAAAAGTATAATATTTAGTTTTAAGTCCAAAAGGAAAAAAATTTAAAAAGTTTTCCAAACATACTATTGTGTTTGGCATGATTTTTGATGAATGCAAGAATGTACTGGGGGACTATTAAATCCCTTGGAACTCTGTCAAAGACACCTGCAGGAGTGTTCACAGAGGTCCTGCTGCATGCCTGAAAGCTGACAGAGCTTCAAGAGGAAGCCCAGCACCTTCCTAGTAAGCTTCTTTATTAGGTCATAGAGTGCGGCACTGGCTGTGCTCAAAGTTGCCATGTTATCTCTATAAAGGGAACATTATCATTTTTCTAGATTGGGGCTATTTTACTGGAACCTGTCCACTGTGCAGCATCTAGACATTCCTGGAGAGTTCCAAGTGGGCAGAGAGCATACTGTTGTAGTCTCTCAGGGACCTACCTCCTAATACCATCAGGTGAGGAGAATAATTTCATCATGAGAATTTGAGGAGATATACTGAGTGCATGCGGGAGATACAGACTTCAATGCACAGAGAAAGTTGAAGTGCAGCTCTAGGGGACACTCAGCAAACTGGTAGAGTTATGAGAGCATTAGTGTTTGGTAGTGTCATTTAAATAATCAGACTTTATCAGCTGAGCATGGAGGGAGGTATATTCAACCAGAAAATCAATGTAATTGGTATGCGATGCTTGAGGCTCCATATTAAGCAGAATGGATGATGCAAATGTGGTACCTTTACACAGGGCGGACTATCTAGCTGTTAATAAAAGGAAATTCAAAGGTAAGCTGATAGAGCTGGAGACAGTCATTTTGAGTGAGTAGCCCAAACCCAGAAAGACAAATATTGAATGTTTTCTCTCATTTGCGGATGCTATCTTTCAATCTATGTATTTATTTCTTTATACCCCCAAATTAAACAATTATCCCCAAATTTCAAATAGTCGTAAATATTGTTTCAGTTTTGCATTCTGGTAACTTCATGGGATGTAGTGATTACATTGGTAATAATTCGATTCTAATAGAATTTCTGAATATTTTAGCATTTAAAACAACTGGGTAGGATTTTAAAACATCAATAAATTCTTTCTATGCTATAAACTCACACATGCCTTGGTAGCTATCATATAAAACAATTTCATAATTAAAGAGTTAGAGCTACTATTATAAGTGCTTAAACTACTAACCGACTCAAATAGGCAAAGACATGTATTTGAAATGTTATTGTATCTTACTGAAAAATTTTGACCAAAAGTTTTTGATGGAAAAACAAAATTTAAAACCCATTTTTACTTGACTATAGAGAGTATGTCTGTCCTTCTAGCAAAGCCTGGATATATTGCTCTTTTTGACCTTTCTATACATGAGGTATGCTAAGCCATATTCCAGTTGTGTAGCGTGATTGGCTCAAAGAGGGCACTCCATACTGAGCGTGTCTTGGGAGTGTGTTTACTACTATTAGTATTGTTACTATTATCATCTTAGCAGTAGTAGAGGCCTTTTGTTCGGTTAAATTTATTCTTAGGCATTATTTTATTTTCTATTGTTTTCATGATCTCTATAACTAAAGGCCTCTTTTGGAGCAAAGGGCTTATTGAATCTTACAGTTTGCAGTCTAACATGAGAGGACGTCAGGGCAGGGACTGAAGCAGAGGCCATGGAGGAATGCTGTTTACTGGGTTGTTTTTCATGGCTTGTTAAGCTTGCTTTTTTTATACAAGCCAGTACCACCTTCCCAAGGTGGCACTACCGACAGTGGGCTGGGCCCTCCTGCCTCAATGATTAACCAAGAAAACACCTGCAGACTTGCCCACAAGCTAGTCTGTTGGAGACACGTCCTCCTGCAGACATATGCACAGGCCACACTTCCTCAGTCAGAGTTTCCTCTTCCTTGATGATTCTAGTTTGTGTAAAGTTGACAAAAATCTAAACAACACAGGTAGTTTCTTGATTTTATTTTCCAAGCTGCATCTATCTGTGTAGTTTGATTTTTCTTTTAAAAGATTCAAGGAGCATTGCAACCACTGCTTTTAAATGAATCAATTAAAAACCAGAACATGGAAACAGCCTAAGTGTCCATCAGTAGAAGAATGGATAAAGAAACTGTGGTACATATACACTATGGAATACTACTCAGCTATTAAAAACAAGGAATTCCCAAAATTTGTGGAAAAATGGATTGATCTAGAAATGATCATAATGAGTGAGTTAACCCAGAAGCAGAAAGACTCAAATGGTATATACTCTGCATACGAGCCCAAGGGGCATGTCCCACGAAAGCCTTCACTTACCAGGAAACTGGGACAGAGGGGAGGACATCCTATTGGGACTCTAGATGAGAGAAGCATGTGAGAATAGCAAAGTAGAAGGATCCAGAGGGTCCTAGAAACCTACAAGTAGAACATTATGTTAGGCAGATTTGGGCCCAGGGGTCCCTCAGGAACAGTCATAGGGGAGGGGAATAAGGGGAAACTGGGAGGGAGGGAAGAATGGGAGGATACAAGGGATGGGATAACCATTGAGATGTAACAAGAATAAATTAATTAAACAAACAAACAAACAAACAAACAAAAAAAAAAACAAGGACCCAGCCCTGCATAGCTGCATACCCTCTAATCCCAGGTATTTAGGAGGCTGAAGTAGGGGTTTCCCTGAGCTTGCAGACTAGGCTGGGCAAAGAGCAAGACTATGTCTTTTTCTGTTTGTTTTGTTGGTTTGGCTTTTCAAGACAAGGTTTCTCTGTGTAGCCTTAGCTGTCTTGGAACTTGCTCTGTAGACCAGGCTGGCCTCAAGCTCAGAGATCCATCTGCCTCTACCTCCCAAGTGCTGGGATTAAAGGAATGTGCCACCACCATCTTTCTGCAAGATCCTGTCTTAAAGATGATATTTTTGACAAGATATAAATAGACATTTTACAAAATAAATGTTATTAATAAACTTGAAGGAAAAAAATCAATGTTAATACCAACACTGGAGCCAAGTTTTTCAGTCTTCCCAATGACAAATTTTATTTCAACAACAATTTTTGATTAATAATAATAATACACTGCTTTCAAGTTATAGCCTAGTAGTAGTCATTGCCATAACCAACATAATCAACATTAATTTTTGTAGCACTGGGACTCAAACCCAGGGCCTTATTCATGCAAGGTAAGTACTTACTGACTGCATGTCCTCAGCCATTTAATTTTAATTCTCAGCCTCAAAATTTTAACTCTCATGATCTCCAGTACAGAAGCCCCTTGCTGGATCAATTAAATTTCACAGCAATTTTAGGGCTAAGATATGCAGGGTGTTTACTATAGGGCTGTCAAATCAAGAGCATCTACAACCATTGTCAGTGAGCACAAGAGAGTTATATTTTCTGAAAAATTTAGCAATACTGAGTGTTGTTACATTTATTATACCTAAGATGTATTCCATATTGAAAACACCAAATTATTTACAATCATGGTGAACTATAAATTGTCTATATTTAGTCTTTTCCAAACTGTGTGTGATGTAGTCAAGGTTCTTCCTCACACCCTAGCAGTCTGATCTACTGTAGTCATATAGAATACAAGACCTGTAGTCACATAGAGCAGGACTTCACCTACAGCTAACAGCTCATTCCCCAGAAGGCAGTGAGGGAAAGAGGTTGTGTACTTCCTTTCAGCATTCTTAGCACTTGAGCAAGCCATTTGGACAATTACATTTGGCATATAACCCAACACACAGAAGGGAATATGATTACAGTGGTAAGACTTAGAAGCAGTTGCTGATAATGTGAACACTTCTAATTTCTAAATGATCAGAATATTGCATAGTTTTAGCTTTTGATTACATTTACTTTGAAATATATATATATATATATATATATATATATATATATATGTACTGTATATACACCATTTTCTTCCTCCTCATCCTTTCTTTATATCCTACCTCCACTCAAATTCATGGCCTGTTTTTCTTTGATTATTATTGTTACACATATATGTGAGTAAATATACAAATACAACATGATGAGTCCGTTTACTGTTGATCTTATGCATATGTTTTTAGGGCTGACCATCTGGTATTGGGGTCACATCCTTGGGGAAGATTGATGCTCCTTCTCTCCTCAGTTGTCAGTTGCCTGGAGTTCTTTGTCTAGTGCTAAAGCCTCATGAAAGTTCCCCATGCCCCTTGACATGTCAACTGGTGTTGTCATTATTCAGGCTTTGTGTATAATTTAAAGAGATAGTACTAACATATTGCCAATGGTAGTCCCATACTCCTGAGCTCCAATGGTCCATTTGTCTCCACCTCCTATGATTTAGTGGTGTGTTGTTCATTAGAAATATAAAAAAAAAATTTAAACACTAATTATCATTGTCACTATGGTTTTCCTTGCACAGTAACAGTTACAGCAAAGCTCTATTGGCAGTCTCTGTCTTTTCTAGTGGCACTGACTGCTCTTTCGGTTTTTTAGTCAGCATGTTGGTTGACATATAATGCATCTGTAAATATAAAGATTACTTGTCCTGTATAATTATGCATGAGCTTGAACTTTACCCTTCAGAAAAAAGCTCCTCTTCTGAGACATTTCCAATGGGCATGGGACTTGCCTGCAGCCTTGAAGATCCACTGAGGAGAGAAAGGTCCCTCACTAAAACTGTTTGATCTATAGAACCTATGTTAAAAAGGAAATGAAATATGAGTATCTACTATGAAGTAGTACAGATCCCAAAGACCTGTACATTTGGCTGGAATTTGACAGTGTTTCTGAAACTCTAAACGTGAGTGCTTTTAGTTTCCTCATGGTCTGTACTAACCACAGAAGTGCTAGCTCCTAAATTCTTAATCCTACCCCTTCCTTCCATATGCCTGTCTTCTGGAAAAAATTGAGAACACCGTTTTCTTTAAATCTTTTTTATTAAGTTACAAATTTAATACAACAAAGGGAGAGGCATAGAGGTCATAAGAAAATAATATTAATCCTAGTAGATAAAACCAGGCATGTAAATCTGGTTTTATCTATTGTAACTTCCGAATATCTAAATGAGTCATGACAGTATTGAACAAGTACAGAGTTAAAACAAAGGAGGGGGAATGGGTGTTTAAAATGCCATGATAATCTGAGAGCTGGATAAGATCAGAAATAATAAATACTTTTATCTGGTAACAGGATATTCATAACTAACTCTGGCATTTTCTAGGGTGCTTATGCTTGGACAGCTTTGCTTCTCTGAAGCTAACCCATGAAGCCTTCTGACTGAGAGTGAGTGGGACTCCTCCAAAATCACCCCTCACAGGCGACCTCAGGGCCTGGGAAGAAGCTCATCTACCTGGAAGCCTTCGTCTAGCTTTCCCACATGCTGTATTTGATTGAGGATTTCCATAGCTACAAAATGAAGATTTTAAAACTTTTTTTTTTTTAAAGTTAACTTCTACAGTTATTGATTTACTTATGTTGAAAGTGGTCAATTGGGCTTACTCAGAGGCCATGCCGGCCACCCACTTATGGATCTCCTCCTCTCTCTAGGTGTCCCCTGTGTGCTCAACACCTCTATTTCTCATAGCCACGTCCCAGCCCCAAACTCAGGTAGAGACCCACTGTGTGACAAAAGGCCATGCCGGCCTTCTCATCACCTCACAGAATTTTCTCTGAAATTGACTACATATTCAGTCACAAAGCAAGTCTCAACAAATAGAATGAAATTGACATAACCCCATGCACCCTACCAGACCATCATGAAATAAAACTGGATTTCAACTACAAAAGTCAGCCTATAAACTTAAGGAAACTGAACAACTCCCTACTGAATGAAAACTGGGTCAAGACAAAAACAAAGAAAGAAATTAAAGACTTCCTAGAATTCAATAAAAAAAAAAATAAAGGTACAACATACCCAAATTTATAGGACACAATGAAAGCAGTGCTAAGAGTATAAAGTTCATAGCACTAAGTGTCTACATAAAGAAATTGGAGGGATCTCATACTAGGAACTTAGCACACCTGAAAGCTCTAGAACAAAAAGGAGAAAGTACACCCAAGAGGAGTAGACAGCAAGAAATAATAGGCTGGGGGCTGAATCAATAAAATAGAAACAAAGAAAACAATACAAAGATTCAGTGAAACAAAGAGTAGGGTTTTTATTTTTGTTCTGTTTTGAGAAAATCAACATGATAGACAAACCCTTACCCAAACTAACTGAAAGGCAGAGAGACCCTATCCAAATGAACAAAACTGGAAATGAAAAGGGGAACATAACAACAGACGCAGAAGAGATCCAAAGAATCATTAGGTCATACTTCAAATTTTGTACTCCACAAAATTGGAAAAATTTCTCCATAAATAGCACTTACTGAAGTTAAATCAAGATCAAACCTATAATCCCTAAGAAATCAGAAGCAGTCATTAAACGTCTCCCAACTGAAGCCCAGGGTCAGGTGGGTCTTAGCACAGAATTCTATCAGACTTTCAAAGAAGCGTGAATGTCCACAAAATAGAAGCAAAACAAATATTGCCCAATTCATTTTATGAGGCTACAGTCACCCTGACACCTAAATCACACAAAGATTCAGTGAAGAAAGATAATTACAGATCAAATGTCCTTATGAACATAGAAAAAAAAAATCAACAAAATACTTGCAAACTGAGAAGAATAGAAAAAGAAAGTCAATGACTTGGAGACAAGATGCCGGAGGAAACTGGGACTGACAGTAGCCAAGCAGCTGGGCACAGGGAGTTAGAGGATGAAGGATCAGGGCCCCTTCACATATGACTTGAGCATCATTAGGCATCCTGACTGCTGCTGGAGAAGCAGCAATGACAGCTGGCTTAGCATTGGAATACTTGCTTAAGTTGTGCAATGTACTTCCAAACTATGATGGCAGGACCATGAGGTCTTGCTCAAGAAATTGTTTTTCCATTTGTCTTTCTTTTCTTCTACATCTCTCCACTTCTTCTGCGGTCTATCACTCCTGTTATAGTGGTATCAATAAAAGTAGCTGTAGTAGTAAAGATTAATAGCATAATGCCTGTGGTGAGAACAGAATCAGGAGTCAGGGAACATATCGTCTCAGATTAGGTTAACCTTGGGGGGGGGGGGCGCAGGAAGAGAAGAGAGGAAGTCACGGTGTGGGCATCCCTGGAGTTTCAGCACTCATGTCTGAAGAATTCAGCTGTGCTCTTCAAAACAAGGCAAAGATTAGAGTGGGAGCCTGGAGTTTCATATTCTAGTTACTTTTCTTCTCATGGCTTGTGTCGCAGCCTACTGGGAAAGGAAAGATGGACTTTATTAAGTAAATGCTTCTTTGTTATGAACACTGTAAACTAAATAATGAATATTTTAATATTATATCCACCTTGTGTCACCAGCACAGAATGAGAGAGGCTTTTCTCATTGACAAGGTTACCCACTCTTCCCATCCTATTTGTGAGCTGCAGTGCAGTGAGTCCCATGGGAAATCTGACACCTGGAAGGTGCCTAGCAGCTGTCTTTCATATTCAATGTTTTCCCACAGGGACTTGCTTCTTTCTTCATGAAAGCTTTGCATTCAATTCACTCCATGGCCTCCATTTGTTTAAAACAAGGTCAGACACAAGTGTGTTCCTGAATTGATTGAACTCACACAATTGCATAAGATATTGTTCTTTCTTTGGCTCTGCTTTTTACTCATAAACAATTTAAGGACAGGATTTATCTAGGTTACCAATAAAGCTATTACTCATACTTGCCAACTTCAGGTAAACTTTACACTTGCAGATTTTTTTTTAAATGTTGAGTATAATAGCAGCTGACAGTATACATGGATACTTAAATCTGCCTGGCCTTATCTCCTAAGAATTAGTTTGAAAATAAAGGAAATAGGAGATCAGTCATTGGCAAGGGTCAATATTTTTTTAAACATTCAGAATTACCTGAACTTTGCTAGATATATGTTTTCCCCCAACAAAGCCAATTCATTTTGCCAAGGAATAGATGTCTCCCTAAAACTATGATTCTGTATTGAGCTCCTTAGTAATCGCTTTTGCTTTTTATCAAAACCATTGCCCTGTAACGGACTTTTCTTACCTGGGCTTTACATCACAAGCATAGCAACCTGCTCTTTAGACTTTCAAACACTCCTCTTTAAGGTTCAATGAATGCTTCTTCATAGTTGGGTCATCCTGGAAGTAACCATCTCTTTGTTTTTTGTTTTTGCTTTTCCTGTTCTCGACTTCATTTCAGTAAAGCAAAAGTTGCACCATAATATGCATTTATGTATGTATGTACGTATGTATGTATGCATGTATGTATGTGTGTGTGTATGTATGTGTGTGTGTATGTGTGTGTGTGTATGTATGTATGTATGTGTGTGTGTGTGTGTGTGTGTGTGTGTGTATGTATGTGTGTATGTATTGGCTTCTTGAGACAGGGTTTCTCTGTGTAGCCCCGGATGTCCTGGAACTCACTAGCTGTTTGCCAACTTACAGAGATCCAGTTACCTCTGTCTCCCCAGGGCTGGGATTAAAGGTGTCCACCACCTTTGCTCGGCTCACCGTAACTTCTGTATCTCTTCAGATGTCTTATGATCTCTTAATACATCCTCCTCACCATTAAACATGTCAAGCATGTTTAACTTTCTAATGTTGTACACATCTTTCCTCCTATCTGACCTTTCGTGAGGAGAGGAGATAGCGGCTATTTGGTGTGAATGGAAGGACATGGTACATTGTTCAGAAAAGTCAGCAAGCTCTTGTCTCAGGACTACAGCAGAGGAAAGGATCCTTCCTAGGCCATGCGTTCTAGGAAACAGTGTAGGCAAGATAGTATTTATATGTAAGTGTGCTTGCCTTTATAGAATCCTCATCTCATATAATGCTCAATAACACATATTACTTCCATATCCTGAAGAGAAATTATTTTCTTACTTTATGCCTGAGCAAACTGAAAGGACCTCAAGGTAGATGGTTAGGATGCACACACGGATACTATGTAAAGGAGTGGTAATCTAAATGTAGTCTGTGTTTAAAGGCTATATTATTAATTTATTCTTGTTACATCTCTAAAAAAAATTGATAAAAAAAAGGCTATATTAGAATGGCTGGCTTCTTTAATGACTGAATTATTTCTAGAAGGTGTACCTGTTTGGTTCAGATATTGTTTGCTCTTTCCTTTTTTTCTCTACTCATGCTAGTCTACTTAATTGCATGTGTTTGATTCTTTGCTTTGCTTATCCGTATCCTCAAGCTTGTACCTTTGCTTACCTGTGCACTCACGATCTTACCTTCTTCCTTCTCTCTGTGTAAACTTTCTTTAAATATCTTCTACAACGATGGATTGTTGTTCATGAGTTGCTTTAGTTTGTGACTGTCTTAAACTGTTTTTTTTTGTATCAATTTAAAAAGATGATTTGCACAGTATAGTGATTTTGGTTGGAAGTTATTTATTACGAGTGTTTGAAATGCACTGTTTGATGATTTCAGCTGAGGAGTCAGACAGCATTGCTTGTGCTAGGCTTTGCGAGGCAGCATTCCTCTCCTGCAGCTTTGAGTAGCACTGTTTTGATCTGTGGTCTTAGCACTTGAGCAGTGCGTCCCATAGATATTCTCTCTCTCTCTCTGATCCAGTGCATTGTTAGTGGTGTGTCCCTGTTTTCAATTTGTTTGTTGAGGCTTTTAAAAAATTAGTTATTATTTTTATTTTATGTGTATGAGTGTTTTACCAGCACATATGTTTGTGCACTGCACATATGCCTGGTGCCTGCAGAGACCAGAAGAGGGCTTTACAGGTCTCGGAGTTGGAGTTACAGGCAGTTATGAGCTATCATGTGGCTGCAGAGAAACAAAACTGCATTTTCTAGAAGAGTGACCAGTGTTCTTAACTGCTGAGCCATTTCTCCAGTCTCTTGCTTGAGACTTTCTTTTCTTTATTTTTTTAAAATATCAATTTCCATGTTGAACTTGTCATCCAGGTTGCTTAGTTTCTCATGTGTGTTTCTGAATTTTCTATTGAGGTTCTGAACTGATTTCCTTATTTCATTTATCTGCACATTTGATGTCTTTGATCATTTTTTTCTCCAACATTTCTCTAATTTCAGGATCTTTGAATTTGCAGCTGAGAATCTGTACTCTTCTGCAGGATTCATGTCCCTTTCCCTGATGGGCTTTTGTCTGCCTTTATTGCTATTTGTGCATCTAGCCATATATATGGATAGCGTCTATGCTTTTACTTGAGGATCTTAGTTGAGAGTCACTGCCTAGGCCACAGAAACCTGCTCTTTCAGAGGTCCTGAGTTCAATTCCCAGCAACCACATGGTGGCTCACAACCATCTATACTGGGATCTGGTGTCCTTTTTTGACAGGAAGGTGTACATGAAGATAGAGCGCTCACATAGATAAAAAGAAACAAACCTCATTTGAATATGTGGTGTCTGGTGGGGAGAGTCCTTTTAGTAACTGGATATGGACCAGGCAGGGCCTTGGGAGCCGAGGATTTCAGGAATCTGGGCATCATGAGCACAGTGATGACACTGGAACTGTTACTGCTAGAGCTCATCCTCCTCCTAAACCTGTGGGACCAAAAGAGAAAGGAGTGTGGCTTTCTTATCTTCGTCACCATTGATCCTAAGACAGAGATACCAATACCACCAATCGAACATACATAGCCTGCAGCTAAGATGGTGTTTTGAAACACGGGACATTAATGTTTAAAGCCTTCCAATTTTTCATTTCACCTGGAATGACATTCAAAGAACTACTCTGTAAAGTCTACATGGCTCTCCTTCTGCAACTTTTCTTAAGTTATCATTTGCCTTTCACCCGAAGCTCCAGCCATACTGCCTCTCTTCACAGTGCTGGAAAACAAACTATTTCACACACCAGAGCCCTTGTTCTGATGCTTCACCTGCTATGTCTCCCAGTGCTTCCCTTATCAGCCTAAATAGCACTCGCTCCAAACAGTTGCTGTAAGCTTCCGATGTACAGTTCTCTATCCACAGTTGATTCTTATGCTCTGTAGCATTTAGCTTAGTTCCAAGTTATAAGATGATTTGTATGCTTGTGTTAAGATTCCCCCTGCACTGTAGTAGATGGTATGAGATGCACTTAACAGTCCTGCAACACACTAATTGCATATATGTTGAAATAGTGTGTCAACATCCATCTATGCTAATCTACAATGTAACTGGGTGTCTGCTACCCACTGTTATTTTGATATTAGTCACTTACATTAGTTACTAGGTTGAAAGTAGATGGAGCTCTGGGCCTCACGTTTGCTCTCTCACAGTAAGGTCTCATCGCTCCTCATGGAAGCAACTGCAGACAGATTTCTGTCGAGATCAAATGAAGGCAGCAGCAGTCAGATGAAGGCAGGAGTGACTTTCTGTATATTTTGTTTTGGAGAAAAAAAACCCCTTCATTGCCATAACTGACAATGGTATTATCTGTAAATATTATGCAAATGTACGGAGCCCTTCTGGTACAGGCTAGGCTGCAATGGGAAGTGAGTACCGTGGTCCCATCACGCCGTGCTCTGCCGTACAGAAGGTGAGAGGCACCTGTGCAGAGCCTGTCCTTTTATTAGAGGCATTATTCATGTTTTTCTGCATTCTTACTTGTCTCTTGCTTCTTCCAGGGATGTAGATGATGACATGAGGGGGACTCAATGGAAAATGCTAAGAAATCTTACTGCAATCTGAATATAAGAGAACTGTAACGGAAGGCCCCAGCAAACAGGGGACCCTGTGGTTCCTGTGTCCTGATTGGCTCTCCAGCCCAGCCTCTTCCCTGGCTGTAGAATCCCATCCTCTCTCTTTCTTTCTCCTGGATTTTTCTTGCTCCAGGATGGAAATTGTGATATATAGAGTAACCTGAGCCAGGGAACTCTTCACTGACTCACACAGCCTCAAAGAAACTCATACTGGTACCTTGACTCTCCCTATGTCGTTCTCTCCCATCACGGCAGGCAGACACTCCCACTGATAACTAGAAAAGGTCGGCATCCACTTTCCTCTTTCCAAGGACTTCAACGGCAGAGGCAGCTATAAGGGTCTGCCAAGCATCCTGTTCTCAAACTCTAATCTCCTTGGCCACATCAAGGCAGTCTTCTTAGTGTTATGGTCTTGCCCATGGACGTGGGCCACTTATTTCCTCTTCCTTAAGACTCTCTCACTCATCAGAAGCTGGACGTGTAGGGACCTGCTGGTTTTAAAGAAAGCCAGTGAGCTCCTTACTTCTGTAAACCCAAGTACCAAGTTTTTCCCCGGATTCTGTCTTTTCCACTACAAGTCTTTTTATAAAAGGCAACCAAAGCTGCCCTTTGAAAACATATGTTACTTTTGTTCACTCAGCTGTTCAGTATCGTCCTGTGGCTTCTCACCTCCTCCCAGTGCAGTTTGCCTTCTTATCATGGTTCTTGGAGACCTACCCTGCCCCTGCATGGCTTCTCTGATCCATTTTTCCTGTTCCTTTCCTTGGCCTCTTCTTCTCTTTGCTCTTCCTTGACTATACCAGGCATGCTCCTTTCTATATGCCTAGACTGTCCTCTAAACACTCATCATCTTTCCTCACTGGTATGTCACCTCTTCGGTCCACCATATTTGAAACAGTGCTTCTTCAGTGGTTAGCTTGGGATTTGAAGATTTGAACTCCAGCCATTCATTTCTGTACTTGAATCTAATATGAACATGAAGTATTCTCCCTGTGCTGATTGGTTAATACACTACTTAGCTCTTATGTTCCTGGGAAGGCAGGATCATTACATTTATTGCTACTTAATACATAATAGAAAAATCTAAGGTATCAAACAGACTGAGGATACATTTCTTTTTGATTATAGTTTGATGATTACATAGCTGAGTGATGAAAAGTTATGGTGAATTTGTACTAGGTTCCCTATACCATGCTTTTTACTGTAACTTCCTCCACAACAGTCAGACTATATATATATTTTTTTTATGAAACTGCCTTCATCATCTTTTTCGTCATCAGAATAATTTAAAATCATGAGTGTTGGTTATGCGTGTGCACATGTATACATGCGTGTGTCAGGTCAAGCCAAAGCTGCTCTCCTTTTCCCCGCCTCTCCATTTCCATTTCTTCTCTCATTCTCTCCCTCTTTCTTGCTTTTATAGCTGTCATTTGGTAAGTAGCATTATAAGTAGGTCCATATCAGGTGATTACCTGTAAAAGCGTCCTGCAACCTTCACACATTCTTGCAAGAATCTTTTATTCTCATGTTACAGAAGTTCCCAGGCTGCCCTGGGAAGGCAGGTTGCTGCTGAATCCTTACTGGGAATCCTTAGTGGAGGCACATCTGCCTGTTCCAAAGTTGCTGTTTCTCCAACTGGAGAAGCACACAGGTTACTTTCGTTTATTTGTTGTTTTGACTTTATTTTGTTCATGCTTTCATTGAGGTATAGATGGGTACAGTAAAGCACAGAAACATTAAGAAGTTAGTTCAATGAACTTATTAACAGATGCTCCCCTGGGCACCTACCACCTCTTGGTAAGCTACAGAAGGTTCTTTGGGCTTTGGGTGGATTAGAATAAGGGAAAAGATTTTTTCACAGCTGGACAGGACAGATGTATTGGTTTTATGAAAATGAGTAGAAAGTTATATATAAACTCCTTCCTCATATTTGCAGTTCTTATAATGACTAAAACAAATAGATTTTAATTTTAATGTAAACAAGATTAAAAATGTAATAAAATTTCAATTAGTATAAATTGAAGCAATGCTTTCATGAAACCTATCTTGGCTCACTGTGTAAATATCATGTTAATCTCACAAATCACACAGTTACATCCATTCTGACCATATTGTACATCGCCTTCTTGTTTGAATTGCTCTAGAATCCTGGTGTTACTCACTGCTTCCCAGTGACACATTAATCATTGCTGGTGTGAATATATCACTTATCTTTTCTATCAGATTCTATTTTGTTCTCAATAACTAAAGCAGGTGGTATGCTTATGTTCACATAAATCCAAAAATGTGGTAGGGTGCTGAAATCTCTTATTGTTGCTTGGTAGTCATTTGATCAGATGGGTAAGTTTATTCCCCTCCCCACACATTGGTTCACATAGTCAAATATGTGAAAATGTAGAACGTGCTGCACTACGGCTTTTGTCAAGAGCTTGTGGAGTATGGAAGCTGTGTCAGTGGGGAGTCAGTGTGTGCTGCGCCTCACGTTGTGTGTGAGTCCTCTGTATGCAGAAGACGCTGCTGATGCCAATACATGCTTTCTGTTCTTGTTCCTGGTGTCTCTGCCATTGTGGCCTTAACTCTCCAGAAAACCCTTCTCAAAGCCACCACAGATCTAATGCTGAGTGTTCTTACATTTTCAAGCACAATGGCCTTTAACTAAGGATGCACAGTTAGTTATTAACTTTGCAACCTGCGGCCAAGCTGACGTGTGCTCGGGTTTAAAAGCTGGCTTTGGGTATTCAGAGTCAGCACATCACTAAGAAAGCCTCCAGGGACCTTAGTGGTAAACATTTATTCTGTGCTGAAGGAGAGTGTGCCTGTAGCTGCCTGAAGACATATTAGGGAGCCATAGAACCAAGAGGACATCAAATTGTTAATCAATTCTCACTCAGTGATACAGGAACCAAGAAAAAGAGAAACAGAAAGTGGCCAGCAAGATGGCTCCCCAGGTAAAGATGTTTGCTGCCAAGTCTGATGACCTGAGTGTAACCCCCAGATCCCACATGTGGAAGGAAAGAAATGATTGCTACAAGTTGTCCTCTGACTTGCCCATGCATGTCATGGCACATATATACCCACTCACATATACATATGAATATATACTCCTCCCCACATACAATAAATAAATGTTCGTACAAAATGTATACAGATGACTTTGGAGCCCTGGAGAACTTAAGTAATAAAGGAAACCTGGTGCTAAAAGTGAATTACTTATTAAATATACAATATGATTGTACCATAACCTGAAGTCCATACTACTCACGTTCTACCAAACACCCAGGAGACATAAATTAGTGCAAAGTAACAGTTGTATTCAAGGTTAGCCCTAAAGGAAGCATTCCAGCTTTTATCTCAGAGACCCAGGCAGGGGCCACAGTGGTATGGTGGACTAGATGGGGGGAGGGATTTCTCTCCATATATACGTAGAGGTCAGTCTTGGTCTTCCAGGCTTCCATTCAAACTCCCTGGAGTCAGCATCTGCATTTTCTTCATAGAGAAAAGCACTTTCCTTTTGTAAATTAACTCATATGACCTGAGGAGAAGAAGGTACAGAGGATACTGAGAGGAATGGCTGGCTGGAAGATCAGGAAAAGGATGGCAGTTGGAGGCAGGCAAAGGTGAGTAAGAGGTTAGCACAAAATTGGAGAGGCAAAGTGGGGTCCAAAGTTTCCAATGTATCACCTCATATCCCAGTTTTTGTCCAAAATGATGTATTGAATTGAGTCTGTTGCTCTGGCATTCAGTTCTGTTTTCACATTTACTACATAGATATGTGCTGAACTGAGTCAGGTAGGGCATTTGAACTGGCTAGATGAGATGTGTGCAGATTCTGGAGGGAGAAGCAGAGACCTCCTTGAGGTGGGACTATCATGATGGACTTCGACCCCTATAGTTCTAGAGCTGAAACTATGGAGAGGCTTCTTTCCAGCAAAATGGAAGAAATTGGTGAGCAGGGAACAGGGGAGGTGTGGGTGAGCAAGGAACAGTGGAGGGATGGGTGAGCAAGGAATGGGAGAGACTGAGTCAGCAAGGAACAGGGGAGAGGTGGGTGAGCAAGGAACAAGGGAGGGTGCGTCAGCAAGGAACATAGAGGGGTGGATGAGCAAGGGATGGGGGAGAGTAGGTCAGCAAGGACCAGTCTGATGGTAGCTTTGTTACCTGGTGATGTGGATATCAATGGAGGGGGGCATGAGGTGTCGAAGAGCATCTTGCAAACCTGGAAGGAAATTGCCAGAGTTTTAAGATACTGGTAGATCAGTAGTGGAAAAGATGTGTTTTCTGACTAGCAGATAAGGAAGGAGGCATTGGTAACAAGTTGTGCCTTAAGACGCTCCATGCTAGGATGCTTAAGTCTCACAGAAGGGAAAATAGAATAGACATCAAGTAGACGGAGGGAGGGTAACTGGGGGTGGGGACCAGGTGTGTGGAGAGCTGTGGTGGGATGGAGTATCGGGAGGATCAGGAGCGAGAACAGAAATTGGTGTGTGTGGGGCACATATCTGGGACAGGGGAAGCTCCTGGAAGTCTATGGGGGTGACTCTCACTGAGATTTCTAGCAGCCAGAGTTAAGGAGCCTAAAGTTGTCATATCCTGTAGCCAGGTGACACTTCTAGTGAAGGGAGGGGAACACCAACCTACCCATAAAACCTTCAACCAAAACATTCCTTATAAGAAGTGTAGGGATAAAGATGGAGCAGATTGAGGGAATGGCAAACCAGTGACTGGTCCAACTTGAGACCCACCCCATGGTGGGCCAGCCAACCTCTGTCACTATTAATGATACTCTCTTGCAGACAGGAGCCTAGCATAACTGACTTCTGAGAGGCTTCATAAAGAAGCTGATGGAAGCAGATGCAGAGGCCCACAGCCAAACAGTAGGCTGGGTTTGGGAAGATGTGTGGGTGAGTGGGAGGAAGGATTGAGGGGGCTGGAAGGGGTCAAAGACATTGCAAGAAAACCTACAGGTTAAACTAATCCAAGACCATGGGGATTCAAAGAGACTAACCCACCAACCAGAAGCTTAGGGAGGCAGGGAGCCCTTCCTTCCGTAGAATAAAGGATGAATCTCAGTCAGCCAGTTGTGGTGGAGGAATGGAGGAAGCGAAAGTTTATTTTGTAAACCAGGGACATTATAAACCTTGGGCAGTGGGAGGGATTTTGAGGCTGGATGTGTTTGATTCGCTGGGACTAGAGATGCCAGGAGATGTTTCATCTGCATGTAACAAAACAGTCCTATTTAAGAGAGGAAAGCAGTACTTAATTATTCTATGGGCAAGGGAAGAGCTCCAGGTATGGTTAAAGGTCTTTGGATGAAAGCCAAGACACAAAAACATCTTATTAGCATAGGGTCAGTGTTTCCAGGAATCCCCAGGTACTTGCTGAATGGGTTTCTTATCAGGAAAGGGCTGGGATTCTAATCTCCCTGAGAGCTAAGTGAAGATCCTTAGAAGATCTGGGGTTCCCCAGATCAGGCAGAGAGGAGAACCAGCTGAGATAGGGAGTCTGTAGTCTTATACTAAGCTCAGAGGCTATTGGGGAAGGCCAGACTTCAACCTTAATAGCAGGGTTCCGTGTGTGTGTGTGTGTGTGTGTGTGTGTGTGTGTGTGTGTGTGTGTGT
>OU015751.1:73073767-73101227 GCA_907169655.1 Acomys percivali | reverse complement strand
AGATAGATAGATAGATAGATAGATAGATAGATAGATAGATAGATAGACCTTCTAGAGCACATTCCTAGTACTCTCTTCAATTAAGCCCCATCTCCCACTTTCTACTGCTCAGTATGTCCATCATATGAATCCATACAGGGATTAATTCATCAAGTTTAATGCTTCTAGGTCCATCACCTCCAAGATATGTGCCATTGGCACCAAACTCCAGTACATGAGCTTGGGGCGGGGCAGGGCGGGGATGGTGGTGGCCTCAGGTGAACATTTCAATTTCAAACCATAGGAGACATCATCCTTAGGGTCACCTCAGGACCTATATTGGGGCTTCAGTACCAGCCATTAGGTTTGTACTTCAGGCATGAGGAAGGTGGAAGGCAGAAGGACCCACTTTAACCACTTAAAATACTTCTAACTTGTGCAAACTTGTTACTTTTATTCCCTTTAGCCAGATTTAGTCAGATAGCTACATCTAGCTGTCCTGAAAGTGGGAAGGGTAAACTTTAGACAGATGTGTTTACAGTCAGTATTTTAAAGTTCTTTTATCAAATGAAGAGAAGACTGTTATATTTGGGGCAGCATTGGCTTTGATTAACTTTTTCTGGCATACGTTTAAGATAAGCAAAAACACAAGGTGACAGTTTGTAGGTGGGAAAATTCAGACATTAACAGGAAGATGGGGAAAGTGTTGAATTAGCTCTTTGTTTTGTTTTAAATCTCTTCTCTATAGAATAGCTAAGCCGGTGGGGACAGGCTCATGCAGGACACTACTGACCCACTCTCATTTCCTGGAATCCTCTGTGAAGGTTCTTCCCACAGCCTGGCATGTATTTTCTGCCCTCAGCCTTTAGTCTGATAGGAAGGCAGCATCTTACTCCTACAGGGCTATTTCTCTAAAAATAAATCTTGCCCTTTCCCTGTCTAGCATTTTATTTTACATGCATGCGTTTGTGTGTGTGTGTCTTGTGTGTGTGCTTGTGTATGTGCCATTTACGTGCAATGCACAAAGAGGCCTGAAGAGGCCATTGCATCCCCGGAGCTGTAGTGGAAGATGGCTGTGAGTTGCCCCATGAGAGCTGAGAATTAAACATCTCCTCTAAAAGAACAAGTGATCCTAACCACTGAGCTATCTTTTTTCCTGCTCCACATTTCTTTTAATTCTCTGTGACTTGTAAGACTAAGTTCTTCACTTTATCTCGTTCAATTTCCCACATGCCCTTTGAGTGTGAGTTATCTAAGCTGTTCTTGTTTTTAGAATACTGAATTTATTAATCCTGTGTGCACGTACATCTCTTTGCTTAAGGAATCACAGACAGCCTTTTAAACCCAGCTCACACATCTCTACCTTTAAAAAACAACACACACAGAGCAAACCCACCGCAGTCTGCTTAGCACTATTGCATGTATATGTGTGTCAGACCATTTACTGGAGCATGGACATTCTCTCAAGTCCACATCCCTGAAGAAATGCCTCTCCCTTCGCAGAAGCCATCAGTTACCAATACCTCCCCATTGTTCTGCATTCAGTGGTAGCCTGGGTTGTCCCAGGATGCAGCTGTCAGCTTCCAGATGGGGATAGAGGAAGCTTGAGATCAAAGGTTCTGCTTCTTTCAGGAACAGTAGAACACTCAGGATCAGGCCTATGCACTAGGCAAGGCTCCCAGTCTCACCTGAGGAGGTGGAAATTAGTTTTCCTCTGTTTGTTACACTTAGATCTTTTAAATCAGATTGCTAATATTATACAACAATGGAAACCCTGGAGTTCCAAAAGCCCGTGCTGATACCACAGTGTTAGAGCCCTTTGGTTAAGCAGCTATATTAATGGCAGGAGTGTAGGCAAAAGCCTGTGCCTAGTCAGCTTGTAGCTGAAATAGCTCTGACAGGATCTAGGCCCTGTGGGCCATAACGCAGGTCCCATTGCGACATAGGCCTGGCAGGTGCTCTGCTGGTGGTCAGCACCAACAGCCCAGTGGTTGGGCAGACTCTAGGCAGTATGGTAGCCAGGCAGACTCTAGCACTAACTTAGGCAGCTATGGTGGTTGGGCCAGTAGCCAAGCCCAGGAGTCCAGTGGCAGGAGCCATTCTTTTCCCAGAATAAATGACAAAGCTGATGTGAAATCAGGGACTTATGAAACATGAGCAGTAGGAAGGGTTTTGATGGTGAATGTGTTTGATTCGCTGGGATGCCAGGGATACTTGATTTACAAGCAGTAAATGAATCCTATCATAAGAGGAGGAACACAGTACACAATTTCCCTATGGTTGGGGGGAAGAACCCAAGTACAGCTAAAGGTCACTGGTTGAAAGCTGAGACACCAAGACATCTCATTAACACAGGGCAGGTGTTTCCAGTTATCCCCCAGTGCTTCTGAATGGGTTTCTTATCAGGAAAGGGGTGGGCTTCTAATCTCCCTGAGCGCTATATGAAGATCCTTAGAAGATCTGGGGTTCCCCAAGTCAGGCAAAGAGGGGATCCATCTGAGATAGAGAGTCTGTAGTCTTATACTGAGCTCAGAGGCTATCCAGAAGTGCCAGACTTTGACCTTAATAACAGAATCTGACACCTCCCAAACTAAGGGTAGAACTTTGTGAACACCTTCCTCATCCACACTGGGATTTTGTCTGGCTTGGTCTATCCTGGGTCTTTGCATGAGGGAAGTCACTGCCATTGTGAGTTCATGTGTGCAATGACTTCCTCATGTCTGGAAAACAGCTTTATTGTAATCATCCACTATATGTGGATTCTATAATCTTTCTATCCCCTTTTTCAAGATGACTACTGAGCCTTGGTGGGGAGGGCTGTGGTATTGGTATCCCATTTAAGATTGACATTCCAGTTTCTTATTTTATCTGTATTAATCATTATCTCCTGGAAAAAGCTTCTTTTGTGAGGGTTGAGCAATGCACTAATGTGTGAGTATAAAGTAAGTATTAGGAGACAGTTTAATACCATGTCTACTTAGCAGAATAATTGTAATAGGCTTACCCTCTAGGTCTATGACCTACCCAGCCACATGTTATATGCTCAACTTATGGTACTGAATGTGAGTTCTGTCTTGTGAAGATGGTAAATAAATTAGAGGAGGAACTGGAGGGTGGATTTGATCAAAACCCATTAGATGCATGTATGAAATTCTCAACAAAAATAAAATTAGAAATAAATAAAAACAATTCCAAGGAGTGGAATAGCTGGGTCTTGAGGAAGCCCTATTCCCAGTTTTCTGAGATAGCACCAGATAGATTTCCAAAGTGGTTGTACTAGTTTGCATTCCCACCAGCAATGAAGGAGTGTTCCTCTCTCCCCACATCCTCTCCAGCATGTGGTGTCGCTTGAGTTTTTGATCTTAGCCATTCTGATGGGTGTAAGATGGAATCTCAGAGTCGTTTTGATTTGCATTTCCCTGATGACTAAGGAGGTTGAGCATTTCTTTAAGTGTTTCTCAGCCATTTGATATTCTTCTGTTGAGAATTCTCTGTTTAGTTCCAAGCCCCATTTCTCAGTTGGGTTATTTGGTTTGGTGGTGTTTAATTTCTTGAGTTCTTTATATATTTTGGATATTAGACCTTTGTCAGATGTAGGGTTGGTGAAGATCTTTTCCCAGTCTGTAGGCTGGATACCCTATGAGCATATACAGAGGGAGGTAATCCCTCTGAGGAACAGTCATAGGGGAGGGGAATAAGGGGAAAATGGGAGGGAGGGGAGAATGGGAGGATACAAGGGATGGGATAACCATAGAAATGTAACAAGAATAAATTAATTAAAAAAAATAAATAAATTAAAAAAAAAACAATTCAAAGGTAGATTGTTTCTGTTGTCATGCAGTAAATAAATACTCATTTATTTATATAATCTCCATCCTTGCTGAACTCTGAGTTTCCAAGAGGAAATAATTTTAAACATATGCTCAATCCTTAGTGAATGTTCAAAGTGTTTATTGAGTGATTGAGAGAATACACAGATGGTCTTCATTAATTCAGCTCTTTAGGGTCAAATGGAATATGTACATGCTAGATCAACAAACAACATGTACACAGTAGATCAACACACAATCGCATATGTGATTTTGAAGAACTACCACTAGGTACCTGGAAGAATCTTGGGTGAGTGAGGCTAGTGATAGGCAGAGCCCTCAGTTTTCTTCTCTTTAAAGTGTGGTAGAAGTATTTTACTAGAATTGCTTGATTGGTGGGCTTCACATTTTCACAGGGATTCTCATTACTAATACAATGTTACATTGAAAACTTTATTTAAGAGAACATAGCCTCCCTTTAAGGTTTAAGAAAAGCCACAGCCCTGTATGTTCCAGAGAAGCATTTCTAATGTACACTATCATGAATGCATAATTATGATAAAAATGCTGGTCCACGATCAGCTTGCATACAACCACTGACTATAAAAACCTAGCTTTGTATGCTATAATTTTTATAGGAAACAGAGAAATTTGGGATAATTGAAAACATCAATGCAACTTTTATCTATTTACACTCTTGTTTGGTACATATGGGTATTGGTTCATGGAATTGTATCTAGCAGGAGAGTCACAATAATCTTGTTTTGGTATGGCTGCCATTCTTACAAGTGACCTGAAAACACAGGAGGTGAAAGTGCTCAATAGGAATTGACCTCATTTGGCAGAGATAATTAGTATATTCTATGATGGAACTGATTCCGATTAATTTTTGACAGGTTTGTGTTACATGAAGAAAAGAGGTACATGATAGAAATTAATGTAGAGTGTACACCATTAAGTAAACAGGTGTTCAGCTATAGAAGGGAGATGATCTGATGAAAAGGAGATTCCATTTACTGCAAAGCTCATTAGGAGCAACAACATAGCAGATTTACTAGGCAATGCATGCAAAATCAGGTTTCAGCTGATACCCTCAACACAGTAGTTTGAAACAGCGTGCAATTAGAAACATTAGCTAGTCTGCTGTTAATTAGGCTTATCAATATGCATCTGGAAAGTTGTATTCAAGTCTAGGGCATCATCAGCTTTGTTCCTGTCATATGAACTACAGCCAGAAGAACTGGAAATGCTGCATTGAAGGAAATAATTCCAAGGCAGGTTTATGAGTAGTTTTGTATATTAACCTAACTGGATTGAGGTTGTGAATAGAACAAACTGGTATGACCGATTTTTACCTTCAACTTGACAAGGTCCATCCATTCTCTAATTCTCTGCCCTCAAATTGGTGCTTCTGGTTCTTGGGTTTTCAAGCACAGAAAGAGCTTCGTCACTGACATTCCTAGTTCTACAGCTTCCCAAAACAAAAAATAGTAAACACACACACACAGTATGTAGCTATGTATAATAAATATATAAGGTATATTTACTTTTTTACTCACCTAGAAAATATGTGCATATATCCTGTGATGCTATTTCTCTGTAGAATCCTAATGTGTTATTGCTTGTTATTCGGAAACTTTATATACATACATATATCTGAGTGTGTGTGTGTGTGTGTACCTGCATACATACATATGTGTATGTATAGATACGCTGTATGTAATGTACAGTAACTACTTTTGTCCCTACCCTCTCTGATCTCCCTCCCACTCCCGCCTTCACTTCATATTCTACAAGTTTATTTCCCACATTCATGTCTTTTTGTTTGGTTTAGTGACCCATGGATTTGAACCAGGGTCATCTCTGTGACCACAGCTTTGGAACTATCATTGAATCTGGTGGGTTCACCACTAGGTTTACAGCCAAAGACAATGACTGTTTCCTACATAATCCGCCAGTAGTCAATAGTTCAACAGTGAGAGGATGGACTCCATGAGACCCTCCTTGAATCATCAGTGACTGTTGACAAGTTACATATAGGCCCAGTCCAGGCAATGACACCTTCTGTGGGATCATGTTTTCTGTGACCATACCAAACTCAGAAAACGGCCTTTCTCAGCCCTAAGATCACCTTGCAGGATTGTTGTATGATGGCACTTGGTGTATGTGAAGTTAGTAACCAAGAGACTTTTAGCCTTGTTTGTGTGAGACTTTAGTTTTTATACTGATCACATGTCATCAGAAAAGTTAGGCTATTTCTGTTGAAAAGCAAACTAGGTTATATGGGAAGAGACGCTTGCTTCTGACAAGACCCGTGGTTTCAACTCATTCCATAGGTTTTTCTGAGTCAGAAGTTTCTTTCCAGATTATCGATGTATTTTCTATTATATATTATTGTGAAGAATAAGTTGATGCTATAAATGGGGAATTCTTGACACAGTAGGACATCAATATGTGTAATTTTCTTTTCCTTGATGTTTGGTCTTGAATTCGCTATCAGAATACAGGTGTTATGAAGGAGTAGATGGTACAGGAAGGTTAAGTGCGGATGGGGTGAGAGGGTAAGGTAGAGAAAGCAGAAGGGGAAGGAATATTAAAGACTTTTAAAGATTGCTACATGGAAATCTAATATTGTATATATATAAGAGGGGTTTAAATGGAGTAACACTATTACAGAAGACAATGCCTCTCTCAAACACCATAGGCTATTAAATAAAACGCCTGGTGCCAGGTATGGGCTACTTATTTTCAGTCTGATGGTCAGTGAGATCCCATAGACTCCTCCAAACGTTACAGCCATTACCATTGTTCTTGGTCACCTTCAAGAACTTGATGATAAGGGCCAATTGTTGAAGACACCACATACCTGGGTTACAGGACAAACTAGTGCCAACCTAAAAGATTCATCACTCTTGGCTAGCTTCCATAGTACTGGAAGATCCTCTGCCTGATACCTGAGGTGAAAAGTAGTCAACTGTGAACCATGAGAGCTACAATAAGAGCTAGTCTAGCAAGAGATCTTCACTGGCACAATCATGGAATGGATGTCATCTGAGTAACCAACAACTTTCTCACTGGGTTAACTGTTGACTGTCGCAAAAGCATATGGCTGGCTAGACCATAGGCCTGAGGGGAGAACACACTGCTGGTTTTCTGTTAAGTGGACAAGGTAATAGAATGCCTCCTGGGTTCTTATCTTTATCTAGTGCATCTCTTGGTTCTCCTCAGGGAAGCTTCTTTTTGCAATAGATGGTAGCAAATGCGGAGACCTACAAGTAGTCAAAGTTCTGAGAATGAAACTGTGGAGGACTCAGCTAAATGAGGAAACAAAATGGGCTGTGGGTATGAGCTGTATTCATTCTATGGAACAGGAAAATAATTGACTGAGAGAGGCAATAAACCAAAATATGGAAAATACAGACACAGCAGAAAGACAGAGGCAGGCAGAGCAAGCAGAAGAAACAGATCTTTGATGAAGCAGGCTTTTATCTCGGATGGGGGGAGGGGAAGAGGAAAGCCTTTCTTGAGAGTCCACTCAGGCCTAGGGATTTTATAAGAGCTCTGGGTTCTTCTTTTTATTTTATTTAGTTTTATTTATTTTTTATTGTCTTGTCCAATTGTTTGTCCTCAAGCAGGCCTTTTTCTCTCTCTCTGAAGCTTATCTCATGAGAAAGGAAGCAATACTCTTAGAAAGTCCATCCTTATCCACTCTCTGCATCTGTGTCTCCAACTTTACCCCAAGATTGTTATCAACACCACATTCCTGAAAGGATCATGGGTAATCATCAAAAAGCCAGAGAGAGTAGACATCAAAATAAACAGTATTTTATGGATATGACAGCACAGTCGATCACATGAACTCATAATGGCTGTTATGACTGTGGGCACATGATTCGCACAAGACCAACCCAGCCAAAATCCCAGCATGGATGACGGAAGGGCTCATGAAGTTCCACTCCTCTCTGAGGAGATATTGATGATTGATGGCAGCTTGGAGAGAGAGAGAGAGTCATTTATCTTTAGGAATTTGGGTCCTGAGAGGATACCCAGGCTCATAGATGGCCCCACACCCATGCACATACAGGCAGTACTATATGAACTCAGTGAATGTTAGGAAGAAAACCAGAACACAGGAGATTAAGAGGGGATGGAAGAGAGGTGAGGAATTGGATTGGGAAGTATAGGAAGTGGGTTTAATAAAAACATATTATAGACACATATACATATTACATAAAATCTTTAAAAAATAACCAAGGAGCCAGAAATTTAACATTATTGTTGCTTATTTTCTGACACAGTTCCACTACGTAGGCTAGTCTGGACCATAGCTTTACAGTATGGGAAAAATAATATAGAGGAAAGCTCCTAGGACCTTTATTTTGGGGATCACTGTCTGAAGCATTTACAGGTAATTTATATTATGATCTCCACAGGTGAGTCTAATTTTCATTGCTTGTCTTAATGGCCAATCACTGAGCAATAAAACTATGGACTATATGGCCTATTCAGTTTAATTGCAAATGGATGAAATGATCAGATCATCCATTTCATAGCCATGTTAATTGAGTTTTCATGATAATTAGATTAGACAGTTGTTTAATGATCCAATTATCTGCTCCACAAATTGACCCTCAAATCACTTTGGAGTTTCACCTAAGTAAACAGACTTGGAGCTTTAGGGTAGTTCAGTGCAATGATGTCAACTATGGAGGAATTATTTGGTAACACCACGCTGATTTTTTCATATAGGACGAGGCCATACAATGAGGCTGTGCTGTACTACACCTTTATACGAATCTAAAATGCTGGTATTATTTTACTGTTTGCATTTATCACAATAACATTATAGGCTATGTGGACAGATATTCTGAGGAGCAATCGTCCTTACCAATTTTTTATTGTCTTTATACTAGATCTCATCCAAAGAGGTAATGCTCTGTCTTCTTTATGAAAGGGTTCATATAACCCCTCAGGAATAACTGCTACCTCTTATAAGATCCATTTCCCCTGGTTGTGGTGGTATATTCATTCAATCCCAACTCTTAAGAGGCAGGGGCAGGCAGAGCTATGTGTGTCAGAGGCCAGCCTAGTCTATATACTGAATTCCAGGTCATCCAGGGCCATATAGTATGATCCTGTCTCAAAAAAAAATATTTCATCTCAACTTTATTATATAATTAAAGGAAATTTATCTTTCTTTTATTAATCCTTATTTTTCCTTCATTAGACTTAATCTCCTTTGATCACTTAGGAGATCCAGACAGTTACATGCCCAAAGATGACATTAAACTAGATTGATATTTTCTTTTTGCCTATGCAGACCTATGCTCAAGTCCTTGTAAACTAGGTGGGGTCTTTGCTGTTGTGTTTTCCATCCTCATTTTAGGTATGTATTTTAACCACTTAATGCCTATTCTGTACTTGCTCTTTTTATAGTAACTTGCATTGGAGGCAAACAAGAGAAACTCTATTACCCTTGTACAAAGAGCTTCACCTCCTAATAATTAGCTCTGATACCCTTTGAAGCTTACTTGAAGACAAAATGCATAAATGAAAGCCTGTGTGGCATAATATTGATGAAGGGTTTTGAGTATTGTTCCTGATCTTTCTGGGGCCAGTTGTACAATGACCTACAGACCTGCCAGACACTCATGATCTCCGAAGTTTGGCCTGAAACAATGGCAGCAAGTTTATTGTCTCATGATGATCAAGATTGGAGATGTCAGCAGCCATAGGCTGACATAGGCTGACATAGCCATAGGAGTATGTAAAGTGGAAACAATTTGTTAAGGAAAAGTAAGGGTAGCTTCTAGGAAGGAGAAGGCTCTGCAATAGAGTGCAAAGATGTGGAACTTCCTTGCCTGGACTTTTATAGGGCAACATCAGAAACTGAACAAAGACTGGGGTAACTGTGATATGGTTGGTTGCCTTCTCCTCTGTGGCCTGGGTTCTGAAACCCTGGTTAGATGCAGTGAGGGAGTGGAGAAAAGACAGACTCACAGACACACATACAGCAAAGCTGGGACTCTGCTAATGTTGCCACTATAACTTGGAACCACAGTGTGTTTATTAGGTACAGCACAGGAGGAGGTCTCTGCAGGCCAGAGTCTCAGGCTGTGAACATCTAGGAGGAGGAAGCCATATTAGCTAGGCTTTGCACATGCTGAGCAATCGTTCATAAACTCTCATATTTGGACCAGCAAGGACAGCTGTACCATTCTCTTGATCCTGGCCTATATGGATTTGGGCCCATATGGATTGGGCTTTGCCAAATTGTTCAATGAGTTACCTGGCCTTGGAGCCTTCGACAGACCATGCCCCTTTCAAATACACATTCACTCAGAACTTCACCCATTTGGGTCTTCCTCCACTTTCTAGAATTTGTTAGCTCTCTGGACTATAATGGGGTATGCCAGTGGATAGCCTGTACACTTGATGCATGTCACCATGGCCCAATCATAAGTTGTTCATGCAATACCCAGCCAGCTCCCACATTCCTCTCCAACTCTAGCTTTGATAGGTACTGACTTGTCTGTCTAGCAGTTAGTCACCATCTGGTGTTGCTAGCCTCCAACCTTGCAGGTGTCTCATTGATTGTGAATTATACTAAGCTCTCTTTGCTCTCACTTGGTTACCTCATAGTTAACTCAATGTTAGTTAGAAGGAGTGCCTTCAGGTCTCTTTACTGAAACAGGCAGAGACTTTATTAGAAGCTATTATTACTTAGTTTGCTACAATTAGCTTCACTGGGATCAACAATCTGTAAAAGAGCAAAAGGAGTCACAGAAAGCCAGTCAGCCAGGTAGGCAGACAGGTGACAAAGTTCTTGCTTCTCATAGCCTGTCGTTTACTGTGTTCTCTTTGCTATCCTATAACAAACTGTCACCTTCTTTGTTCTCATCCCCAGTGTTTTTGCTGTCATTGTATTAAACATAACTGTACTGGTTAGCTTTTTTGTCAACTTAATGTGGGTCAGAGTTATCTGGGAAGAATGTTGGGAAAAAAATACCTCAATTGAGAAAAATACCTCCATCAGATTAGCCTGTAGGCAAGACTGAGGTGTATTTGTTTGATTAATGATTAATTTTGGAGGACCCAGCTTTCTCTGTGGGAGTGTATGTAGTTTATGGATAGGTAGCCCTGGGTTGTGTAAGAGCAGCTGAACAATCCAGGAAGCCATGTTCCTCAGCAGTCTCTGCTTCAGGTCTGACACCTGGATTACTTAGCCTGACTTCTCTTCGGGGATAGGTTGTGATTGAGACATGTAAGCCAAAGCAAGCCCCCCCAAGTTGGTCTCCGTCAGTCTTTTATTACAACAACAGAAAGAAAGCTAAGTAATGGTATTCTTAACCCTCAGGTCCATTCTCGCTGTGACACTGATGAGCAACTTGTTTAGCTCTGGCCTCTACAGGACAAATAACTACCACACATATATAGAGCTTTAAGTCAATACAATCCCTGTTAATATGGAAGTCACCATTCTATTGCATGCTTTTAGTATTTTGTTCTCCGTGAAATCAGCAGCTTGCTCAGGGAGGATCCATTTTAATCTAGCCCATTGAGCTTGGGAGTTTCTCCTATGGAACTGGACCTTGCAGCTGAGTCTTGCTTCAGAGCCTCAAAATTACGACAAGCCACTCATTCTTTGTAAATATGATGTCATGGTGGACTAAGAACTAATGAACTCATGACCACACAAAACTGTGCTGTCATTCACTGAAAAACAAAAGGGCTCATCTTAGCTGTCAAGACATTGATATGGCTAGTTACTCTAAAGCCTGGCTTTTAGTTTTTTCATGCATGAACTGTTGGATGCTAATTACCTATGCTTGTTGGACACAACTTTAATACACATCTATGTACAACTACATGTAAATGTTTTAACATGTGTATACATGCTCATACTCAATCATGTACAGACACATATACATGTGTGTATTTACCTAAGATTATGTAAGCAATTCCCAGCCTCAATTCCTACTTAACACCAATTATTCATCTCTAATAAAATTAAACATTAAGTTTAATTAATTTTAGAGGGATCAGTGAAAGAGCTCAGGTAATCACATTATTATGCAACTCAGGTCCCCCCAGACTACATCTTCACTTTGGTATTCTATACTAAAAAAGATTATGCTGTTATCTAGATATTATGACACCAGATATGATCATGGCTGCTGGTACCATTGCTCTAGGAATACAGAGTTAAATTCTAGAGCATTCCTTAGGACTTCTAGGTGCTAATGGTCATCTTCTGCCTCCTTGGTTTCGCCATTGCCTCTCTCTATGCTTTACTTTATATGACACATCTTCCATTGAGCAACTGAGATGTACGATTATAGTTTAGAGCAATCATATAGAGACAAGTGCCACAAGTACAACTTGTTTTGTTATCATTAGCCCCTTGGTTCACCATGAACCCACACAAGAGTGCAAGTAAAGCTCTTTCCAGCAGCAGCTCCCTCTTCTCATATCTTGGTTTGTGCTTGACTTACTTCTCTCAGTAGTCAAGTGGGCACTGCCTTAGCAATAGGCAGCTCAACGGTCCTTTCTCTTCTTCCCCAGACTACTTACAGTAAGATTTACAATTTTTTATCCTTTTTGTTCTTGAAAGTTTGAAATTGTTATTTTTTTGATGTATGCCAATAACAAACTATAAACCATGTTCATTTCTTCTAAAAAACATACACATTAGGTAGAAACAGTTCACAAAGGCAATGGTAGCCTTCTTTCATGCATTTTTAAAATTTATGTTTTTAAATTTATTTTATTTATTTTATTTTTTTAATTTATTTTTTATTTTTTTAATTTATATATATATATTTTTGGTTTCTTTTTTTAATTAATTTATTCTTGTTACATCTCTATGGTTATCCCATCCCTTGTATCCTCCCATTCTCCCCTCCCTCCCATTTTCCCCTTATTCCCCTCCCCTATGACTGTTCCTCAGAGGGGTTACCTCCCTCTGTATATGCTCATAGGGTATCAAGTCTCTTCTCGGTGACCTGCTGTCCTTCCTCTGAGTGCCACTAGGTCTCCCCCGCCAGGGGACATAGTCAAATGTGAGGCGCCAGAGTACATGAGAAAGTCAAATCCCTCTCTCCACTCAAGTGTGGAAACTGTCCTGTCCATGGGCTAGATCTGGGTAGGGGTTTAAAGTTTACTGCCTGTATTGTCCTTGGCTAGGGCCTTAGTTTGAGCAGGACCCCATGACCCAAATCAGCCTATCATAACGTTCTACTTGTAGGTTTCTAGGACCCACTGGATCCTTCTGCATTGCTATTCTCCCATTGTTCTCTCATCTAGAGTCCCAATAGGATGTCCTCCCTTCGGTCCCAGTTTCCTGGTAAGGGAAGGCTTTCATTGACATGCCCATTGGGCTAGTATGCAGATATAAGTGAGTATATACCATTTGAGTCTTTCTGCTTCTGGGTTAACTCACTCATTATGATCATCTCTAGCTCAATCCATTTGTCCACAAATTTCGGGAATTCCTTGTTTTTAATAGCTGAGTAGTATTACATAGTGTATATGTGCCACAGTTTCATTATCCATTCTTCTACTGAGGGACATTTAGGCTGTTTCCATGATCTGGCTATTATGAATAAGGCTGCTATGAACATGGTTGAGCAAATTTTCTTGCTGTGTGGGTATATTCCAAGGAGTGGAATAGCTGGGTCTTGAGGAAGCCCTATTCCCAGTTTTGAGATAGCACCAGATAGATTTCCAAAGTGGTTGTACTAGTTTGCATTCCCACCAGCAATGAAGGAGTGTTCCTCTCTCCCCACATCCTCTCCAGCATGTGGTGTCGCTTGAGTTTTTGATCTTAGCCATTCTGATGGGTGTAAGATGGAATCTCAGAGTTGTTTTGATTTGCATTTCCCTGATGACTAAGGAGGTTGAGCATTTCTTTAAGTGTTTCTCAGCCATTTGATATTCTTCTGTTGAGAATTCTCTGTTTAATTCCAAGCCCCATTTCTCAATTGGGTTATTTGGTTTGGTGGTGTTTAATTTCTTGAGTTCTTTATATATTTTGGATATTAGACCTTTGTCAGATGTAGGGTTGGTGAAGATCTTTTCCCAGTCTGTAGGCTGTCGCTTTGTTCTCTTGACAGCGTCTCTAGCCTTACAGAAGCTTCTCAGCCTCATGAGGTCCCATTTATTAATTGTTGACATTAAGGCCTGGGCTGTTGGTGTTCTGTTCAGGAAGTTGTCTCCTGGGCCAATATGTTCCAGGCTCTTCCCCACTTTTTCTTCTAACTGACTTAGTGTCTCTGGTTTTATGTTGAGGTCTTTAATCCACTTGGATTTGAGTTTTGTGCAAGGTGACAAATATGGGTCCTATTGCATTTTTTTATACATAGACATCCAGTTAGACCAGCACCATTTGTTGAAGACGCTATCCTTTTTCCATTGAATGGATTTGGCTTCTTTGTCAAAAATCAAGTGACCATATGTGTGTGGCTTCATATCTGGGTCTTCAATTCGATTCCACTGATCAACCAGACTGTTGCTGTGCCAGTACCATGCTGTTTTAATTACAATTGCTTTATAGTACAATTTGAAATCAGGTATGGAGATTCTTCCACAGCACCTTTTATTGTACAAGATCGTTTTTGCTATTCTGGGTTTTTTGTTTTTCCATATGAAGTTCAGAATTGAACTTTCAATGTCTTTAAAAAATTGTGTAGGTATTTTGATAGGGATTGCATTGATTCTGTAGATTGCTTTTGGTAGGATGGCCATTTTTACTATGTTAATTCTCCCTGTCCATGAGGAAGGAAGATCCTTCCATCTTCTCATGTCATCTTCAATCTCCTTCTTCAGAGTTTTGAAATTTATTTCAAACAAGTCCTTCACTTGCTTAGTTAAAGTAACTCCTAGATATTATATATTGCTTGTGGCTAATGTGAAGGGTGTGGCTTTCCTAATTTCTTCCTCTGCAAGCTTGTCATTTGTGTATAGGAAGGCTACAGACTTTTTTGAGTTAATTTTGTATCCAGCCAAATTGATGAAAGTATTTATCAGCTGTAGGAGTTATCTGGTGGAATTTTGAGGGTCACTTATGTACACTATCATATCATCTGCAAATAGAGATAGTTTGACTTCCTCCTTTCCCATTTGGATACCCTTGATCTCCTTTTGTTGTCTTATTGCTCTGGCTAGAACTTCAAGTACTATATTGAAGAGATATGGAGAGAGTGGGCAGCCTTGCCTGTTCTCGATTTTAGAGGAATTTCCTTGAGTATCTCACCATTTACTTTGATTTTGGCTATTGGCTTGCTATAGATAGCTTTTATTATGTTGAGGAAAGTGCCTTGTATCCCCAATCTCTCTAAAACTTTAAACATGAATGGGTGTTGGATTTTATCAAATGCTTTCTCTGCATCTAAAGAGATGATCATGTGGTTTTTTATTTTCAGTTTGTTTATATGGTGGATTACATTGATGGATTTCCGTATATGAAACCATCCCTGCATGCCTGGAATGAAGCCTACTTGGTCATGATGAATGATATCCTTTATGTGTTCTTGCATTCATTTTGCAAGAATTTTATTTAGTATTTTTGCATCGATGTTCATAAGAGAAATTGGTCTGAAATTCTCTTTCTTTGTTGAGTCTTTGTGAGGCTTAGGTATCAACGTGACTATGGCCTCATAAAATGAATTTGGTAATGTTCCATCCAATTCTATGTTTTGGAGTAGCTTGAAGAGTTTCGGTATTAACTCGCCTTTGAAGGTCTGGCAGAATTCTGCACTGAAACCATCTGGCCCTGGGCTTCTTTTGCTTGGGAGACTATCAATGATTGCTTCTATTTCTGTAGGGGAAATGGGACTATTTAGCTTGTTTATCTGTTCTTCACTCAACTTAGGCAAGTGAAATTGATCAAGAAAGTCATCCATTTCCCTTAGATTTTCAAATTTTGTGGCATATATGCCTTCAAAGTAGGATCTTATGATTCTTTGTATTTCTTCAGTGTCGGTTGTTATGTCTCCCTTTTCATTTCTGATTTTGTTGATTTCAATACTGTCTCTCTGCCTTTTAGTTAGTTTGGCTAACGGTCTGTCTATCTTATTGATTTTCTCAAAGAACCAGCTCTTGGTTTTGTTGATTCTTTGGACTGTTTTCTTAGTTTCTAATTTGTTAATTTCAGCCCTGAGTTTGATTATTTCCAGACATCTACTCCTTTTGGGTGTTTCTGCTTCTTTTATTTCTAGGGCTTCCAGCTGTTTTGTTAAGTTGCTTATGTGCGATGTTTCCAATTTCTTTTAAAGGCACTTAGTGCTATGAGTTTTCCTCTTAACACTGCTTTCAATGTATCCCACAAATTTGGGTATGTTGTTCCCTCATTTTCATTGAATTTCAGAAACTCCTTGATTTCTTTCTTTATTACTTCCCTGACCCATGTGTCATTTAGCAGAGTTGTTTAGTTTCCACGTACGTGTAGGCTTTTTGTTGTTTCTGTTGTTGTTGAATTGCAGCCTAAGAGCATGGTGATCTGATAGGATGCAAGGTATTATTTCAATCCTCTTGTATCTGTTGAGGCCTGCTTTGTGACCTACGACGTGATCAATTTTGGAGAAGGTTCCATGGGGTGCAGAGAAGAAGGTATATTCTTTCTTGTTTGGGTGAAAGGTTCTATAGATATCTGTTAGATCCATTTGACCCATGGCATTGGTTAATGATGTTATTTCTCGGCTTAGTTTCTGTTTCAATGACTTATCCTTCAGTAAGAGTGGGGTGTTGAAGTCTCCCACTAGTATTGTGTGGTGCTCGATGTGTGGTTTAAGTTTTTTTTAGCAGATCTTTTACAAATGTGGGTGCCCTTGTATTGGGAGCATAGATGTTCAGAATTGTGAGGTCATCTTGGTTGACTTTACCTTTGATGAATATGAAGTGTCCTTCTGCATCCCTTTTGATTAATTTTTGTTGAAAGTCTATCTTGTTTGATATTAAAATGGCTACGCGTGCTTGCTTCTTGTGACCATTTGCTTGGAATATTTTTTTCCAACCTTTTACCCTGAGGTAATGCCTATCGTTATAGGTGAGATGTGTTTCTTGAATGCAGCCGAATGTTGGATCTTGTGTATGCACCCATTCAGTTAGTCTATGTCTTTTTATTGGAGAATTAAGACCATTGATGTTGAGAGATATTAACGACCATTGACTGTTAAGAGTCTTAATTTTGATGTTGTTTCCAATCGAGTGTTTGTGTAGCTGTGTTTTTGCCATGGTATAGTTACCTATTTCCTGAGTAGTTTTGGTTGTAGCTTGACCCTTGGGATGGAGTTTTCCTTCTAGTATCTTCTGTAAAGCTGGATTTGTGGATAGGTACTGTTTGAATTTTTTTTTGTCATGGAATATTTTGTTTTCTCCATCAATGGTTACTGATAGGTTTGCTGGGTAAAGTAGTCTGGCCTGGCATCTGTGGTCTCTCAGGGTTTGCAGGATCTCTGTCCAGGCTCTTCTGGCTTTTATGGTCTCTGCTGAGAAGTCGGTGTAATTCTGATAGGTTTGCCATTGAATGTTATTTGGCCCTTTTTCCTTGTAGCTTTTAATATTTTTTCTTTGTTCAGTATGTTTTGTGTTTTGATTATTATGTGACGGTCAGTTTTCCTTTTCCGGTCAATTCTATTTGGTGTTCTGTAGGCCTCTTGTATGTTTATAGGTATCTCTTTCTTTAGGTTGGGGAAATTTTCTTCTGTGATTTTGTTGAGAATAGTTTCTGGGCCTTGGAGTCTGATATCTTCTCTTTCTTCAATGCCTATTATCCTCAGATTTCTTCTTTTCATGGTGTCCTGAATTTCTTGGATGTTTTGTGTCAGGAGTTTTCCAGATTTGGCATTTTCTTTAATGGTTGCTTCAAGATCTGTGATTGTATCTTCTAGACCTGAGATTCGTTCTTCCGTCTCTTGGATTCTGTTAGAAAAGCTCACCTCTGTGTTGCTCGCCTT
Organism: Acomys percivali; assembly: GCA_907169655.1. Classification (NCBI taxonomy): domain Eukaryota; kingdom Metazoa; phylum Chordata; class Mammalia; order Rodentia; family Muridae; genus Acomys; species Acomys percivali. The sequence continues at coordinate 73,083,484 of OU015751.1, read as the reverse complement.
TTTCTCTGAGGTCTCACGTTCTCGTTTTTCTTCTGTCTGTGTGTTTATCATTGAATCTATTTTCGTCTTCAGATCTTGAACTGATTTTTTTTATTTCTTTCACCTCATTTTTTGTATATTCCTGAGTTTCTTCCATTGCCTCTTTATAGGTCTTCAGAGCTTGAACCATTTTATTTATTTCTTCCATCTGGTTATTTGCATTTTCCTAAAATTTTTCCAGTTCCACTCTATGTGCTTCTTTTATGTCTCTCACCTGTTTGGCTGCGTCTTCCTGTATTTGATTACGAATTTTATTTGTTTCCTCCATTAATATGCTCCTTATTAAGGATTTGAGGTCATTTTCTTGTATTTCCGTTGTATTTGAGCTCTCTGGGTTGTTTTCTTTGGGATAGCTGGAAACTGGAGAGGCCATGTTGTTTTGGGGATTTTGGCGTATGCTTTTACGCTGTCCTTTAGACATCTTGCCGGCTTTGTTTTCCTTGGGTAGATTCCCGAGATGGATGGAGGGAGTCTGATGATAGATTCACTTGTTTTCTCACTGTTTCCGTAGGTTGGAAGCTCTTATGTTTCACTTAGTTGCTGCTGCTGGTGTTGCTGACGCCGCCCGTGCCGCCGCTGCTCTGATCCGAGAAAATCCGCACTCCTCCCGTGTATAGGGGCACTCAGGTCCTCCGCACCCTGGTCCTTCCGAACCGTGGAGCACTCCTGCTGCCGTGGTGTCGGGATCCTGGTGTTCCTGCTCAGAAATCTGTGCAATTCCCCGAACTGTTCACTGGAGCTTCCAAACACATCCACATTGCTCGCCGCCATCTTGGATCTCCCTTTAATTTATATTTTAAGCTACATTTTCCTTGCAATTTCTAGAAAATGTACACAATTACCAAAGATGGGTTGCAGCAATTCACATTAATTTCAGCAATGAAATCAGAAAATTTGTTTGGAAATTCTGACTTTAATTGCACTTTTTAGTTGGTTTTTTTTGAGAAATGGTTTTATTCAATAGCCAAAGCTAGCCTAGGACTTACTAGGTAACACAAGCTGGACTTGAAATCTTGGTAAACCTTGTATACCACTATGCTTGTTGATACATGTCTGGTGGTGAGGGTGTAGGTAGAGAGAGGAAGAGGAGGAGGTGGAATTGGAAGAGAAGGAGAAGGAGGAGGACGAGGGGGAGGAGAAGGAGAAGGAGAAGGAGAAGGAGAAGGAGAAGGAGAAGGAGAAGGAGAAGGAGGAGAAAGTGAGGGTGAGTATGGTGGCCCAGCACTAAGCCCATTTTCTAAGGTTGACTGTTTGGCAATTAGAAAATGCTTAGAAAATAATTCTGCAGATGTATTATTTAAAGCATTCACAAAAACTGGTTATGCAAATTGCCTTGTTCATGTTCTACTGTACAGACACCTAAGTGACCTCAATACACTCAGGGTTTCTGAGTATATTTCACAGTGTTAGTCAGTTAGCTTATTTATTTATTTTTGTTTTTCTTCACATTTTCCCTTTTATTGAAAATAGACTCTTACCTCATAGAATATATCCTGATTATATTTTCCTCTTGCACTTCTACCAGTTTCTTCCCAATCTTTTTTCTCTCTGGATACACTCCATTTCTGTCACTTACCAGAAAAAAAAACCCCCAGACTTCTAAGAAATAATAGCCAAACATGACAAAATAAAATATAATAAAACAAAACAAAAAAATCCTATCTTATCAAAATTGGTCATGACAACTCAACAGGAAGTCCCAAGAGCAGGCACAAGACTCACTTGATCTCAAAGTCAGGAGCCCCATAAAAATACTAAGATATAACTATAATATATATGCAGAGGACCTGGTACAGGCCTGTGTGGAAAATGTGCTTGCTGCTTCATCTCTGGGTGTTCACATGATCCTTGCTTAGTTGATTCAGAGGGTCTTGTTTTCCTGGCATCCTCCATCCTCGCTGGCTCTTACAATCTCTCCGTGGTTCCCTAAGCTCAGAGAGGAGGGATTTTAGACTTTCTCTTCACGTAATATCTGGCTGTGGGTCTCTGTAACTGTTCCCATCTGCTGCCAAAGGAAGTCTCTCAGATGATAACTAGATAAGGCACTGATCTGTGAATATAGCAGAATATTATTAGGAGTAATTTTATTGGTACCCACCCCCTTTTTTGAGCAGTGGTGTTTAGTTTTACCCTAGGACTCTGTGTTCTATAGTGGAGTGGACCTTAGGTCAAATCAGATCTTGCTTGGCTACTCCCACAAATTCTGGGCCATCACTGCCTTAGCATATTTTGCAGGCATTAGGCCAAAGGTTTTGTGGCTGGGTTGGTGTCCACATTTTTCTTTATGTAGCATGTAGAGTATCTTCCCATACCAAAGACATGAGAATGTAGGGATGAAGGTTTCATGTAGGTGTCTAATCATCTTCTTCATGTCCAATGAGTTGTATGGGTATGTGGGTATTGTCTAAGGCAATGGGGCTCCACTCTCAGTTTGCAGAGAACAAAACTTTGTCTTAGCAACATCTTGGGTTGTTTGGGGATTTCCATGGGACTCCTCTGGCCAGTAACTCAATTGAAAGCAACCAAGTCCTGCTAATGGAAGTGTTGCCTGGCAAAAAGAGATAGCCAGTTGAGACTCCTTTACTTTCAGTCTGAGGAGTTCTCATTAGGATCACACTCCTACATTCCAGGCAGTTTCCCCTGGACTAGGTTTCCATACTACCCCACAAAAACCAGGCAATTCCAGCCAACTATGTCTGCACCTCCTCCTTCCACCTCATCTGCCCCACTACCTGATATCCACCCAATCCCAGTCCACCCATAAAATCTATTCTATTTCCACTCACAGAAAATCCATATATTCGCCCATGTGTTCTCTCTGGGTCCATGGATTGTAGCTTGGTTATCATTTACTTAATGAGTAATATTTACTTACAAGTGAATTGATACCATATTTGTTTTTCTGAGTCTCACATTAAGCTTGATTGTTTTTTAGTTCCATCCATTTGCCTGCACCAACCAAGGATCCCCTGTTCAGATGTAGCCAATGGACAGCTATTCTCCACATGTGTGTCGGGGCAGATAGAGTGGGGACTGCCTCTGATATGAACTCTGGTGCCTGCTGTTTGATCACTGATTCTTGTCAGGGTGGCCTTGTGAGTACACAGAGGAAGGGGATGCAGGGTATCCTACTAGGAGAGCTCCCCCATCAGATGTCTAGGGGAGCAGAATAGGGCAGAAGAGGAAGGGAAAGATGAGACCGAGGGAATAACAATCAGGATGCAATGTCAATAAATTATCATAATTTTTTAATTAAAAAAGAAAAATAAACATAAACAAAAAAATTTTGGTTTTAAATCTATTTTTGTTAGACATTATAATGTCTCTACCAGTTTGCTTCTTAGGTCCATTTGTTAGGAATATCTTTTCCCAACCTTTTGCCCTGAACCAATGTTTATCTTTGATGCTAAGGTGTGTTTCTTGGAGGCAGCAGAAGGATGGATCTTTTTTTGCATCCATCCCCTTAGTTTGTGTATTTTATTGGGCAAATCAAAACCATTGACATTGAGAGATACCAATGAATCTCTTTCTTTGATCTGTATGTTTAGTGTTTTGATTATAATGTGGCAAGGGGCCTTTCTTTTCTGGTCTGATCTATTTGGTGTTTTGTATGCTTCTTGGACCTTTTTTAGGCATCTCCTTCTTTAGGTTTGAAATTTTTCTTCCATTATTTTATTAGAAATATTTTCTGGGACTTCGGGCTGGGAGTCTTCTTTTCTCTCTATTTCTATTACTTTTAGGTTTGATCTTTTCATAGTGCCCCATAGTTTCTGGATGCTTTATGTTGGGAATTTTTTAGCTTTAACATGTTCTTTAACTGATATATCCATCCAGGTCATTTATTGTGTCATCAATGCCTGATATTATCTCTTATATTCTATTGGCAAAACTTGCCTCTCTAGTTTCTGTTCAAATTCTTAATTTTTTCATTTTCATAATATCTTCCAGTTTGTGGTTTCTTTTTTGTTGTTGTTGTTTAATAATTTATTTAGATTACATCCCTATTCTTATCCTTTCATTTGTATCTTCCTGTTCCCCCTCCCTCTTTCACCTTATTCCCCTCCCCTAGACCTCTGATAGAAGGGAGCAATTCCCCCACCATATGATCACAGCCTATAGGTCTCATCTGGCTTCCTTTCCTTTCTTCTGTGTGCTGCCACCTTTTCTTGTGTGTTGGCTAGTTTCCTCTTTATCAAAATATGGTTCAATTGGAAAAAGATCTATGGAACGCAATGTGACACAGTGGGAAGAACATTAAACAGTAAATTTAAAAAAATGGAGATTCTAGTTTAGATACAGCAGTAAGAAAATTTATTCTTTAGCTATTATTCATACATAAGGAAGGCAGTAATAATGACTTCCCTGTCCTCAACATTGTACTAGTTATGTTGTATTACTCTGAAAAAAAAAAGTACCTGATAGAAATAAAAGGAATTCATGGTCTATGATGATGGTCCAGCCCATCATGGCTGGAAGGCAACAATGGAATAGAACAAGTTTACTTGACGTGTGGGAAGCAGACAAATGGGATTCCAGTGTCTGCTAGCTTTCTTCTTTTGTCCACTTCATTTCACTTTGGTTCTATTCTTCCCTCTTTCTTTCTTTCTTTCTTTCTTTCTTTCTTTCTTTCTTTTCTTGAGAGGGTTTCTGTGTAGCCATGGGTGCCCTGGATTCATTTTTTAGACCAGGCTGGCCTTGAACTTAAAGAGATCTATCTGCCTCTGCCTCCTGAGTGCTGGGATTGCAAGTGTGAGCCACCATGCCCTTCTTAGCTCATGAGATAGTACCATCAACGTTCAGAAAGGGAGGTTCTTCCTATGGTTAGGACCCTGTAAATGCCCTTTTTTTTTTGAGATAAGCCTCAGTCTCCCATATGATTCTAAATTTAGTCAAGTTGACAATGGATATCAACCATCACAGTGTTCTGAAGATGGTCACCTGTGAGAATAGGACACACAAACACACTACTACCACCACCAACACAATAAAAGGAACAAACAATAATTGGTCATTAGTATCTCTCAATATCAACAGACTTAACTCTCCCATAAAAGACATAGGCTAACATAATGGATGCATAAACAGAACCTAACATCTGTTGCATACAAGAAACACACCTCAGCAACAAAAGATAGACATTACTTTGGAGTACAGGTCTGAAAAAAAGTTTTCCAAGCAAACACATCCAAGAAATAAGCTAAAGTAGCTGTCCTATATATAGTAATAGATTTTTTTCAACTAAATTTAATCAAAAGAGATGGAGAAGGACATTTCATACTCATCAAAGGAAAAAGTCACCAAAAGGACATCTCAATCATGAATACCTAGATACATGGGTGCCCATATTTTTAACAGCAACATTATTAAAGCTTAAATCACACATTGATTCTCACACATTAATAGTGAGAGACTTCAACACCTCACTCTGATCAATGAACAGATCATTGAGACAGAAACTAAATAGAGAAATAGCGAAACTAACAGATGTCATGAATCAAAGTGACTTAATAGAGGTTTAAAGAACTTTTCATCCAAACAAAAGGAATATATCTTCTTCTTAGCATCTCATAGAATCTTCTCCAAAATTGACGATATAGTGGGTCACAAAGCAAACCTCTACTGGTACAAGAAAATTGAATTAATCCTTTGTACTTTATCAGATTACCATAGATTAAAGATAGACTTCAACAACAAAAACAAAAGGTCTACACATTTATGGAAACTGAACAAGTTCTTATTCAATGACCAATGGGTTAGGGAAGAAATAAAGAAAGAAAGTAAAGATTTCCCAAATCCAATGCAAGTGGAGGCACAACATACCCAATCTTATGGGTCACAATGAAGGCAGTGCTAAGAGAAAATTTCATAGTGATAACTGCCTTCATAAAGAAATTGGAGAGATCTCATACTAGTAACTTAACAGCTCACCCAAAAGCTCTAGAACAAAAAAAGAAGCAAATGCACTCAAGAGGAGTAGACAATAGGAAATAATCAAACTCAGGGCTAAATCAATAACTTAGAAATAAATAGAACAATACAAAGAGTCAACAAAACCAAGAGCCAATTCTTTGAGAAAAATCAACAAAATAGACAAACCCTTAGCCAAACTAAAAGACAGAGAGACAATATCCAAATCAGCAAAATCAGAAATGAAAATGGAGATGTAACAACAGACACTGAGGAAATCCAAAGGATCATTAGGTCTTACTTCAAAAGCATGTACTACACAAAACTGGAAAATCTAAATTAAATGGAGTGTTTTCTTGATGGAGTCCATTTACCAAAGTTAAGTCAAGATAACATAAAGTAAGCAAGTTAGATAGTCATATAGAAGAAATTAGGAGCAGTCATTAAAAGTCTCCCATCCAAAAAACAAACCAAACAAAAAACTGCAGGCCCAGGAGGTTTCAGCACAGAATTCTACCAGACTTTCAAAGAAGAGCTAATACCAAGACTCCTCAGACTTTTACACAAAATAGAAATGGAAGAAACATTGCCAAGCTCATTCTATGAGGACACAGTAACCCTAAACCACACAAAGATGCAACAAAGAAAGAGAATTTTAGACTAATTTCACTTATGAACATCGATGTAAAAACACTCAACAAAATACTTACAAGCCGAAACCAAGAACACATAAAAAAATCATCAACCCTGATCAAATAGGATTGATCCTAAGAATGCAAGGGTGGTTCAGTATTTTAAAGAAACACACACACACACATACACACACACACACACACACACACACACACACACACACACACGATCATCTCATTAGATGCCATAAAAGCACTGGACAGAATCCAACACCCCTTCATGGTAAAAGTCTTGGAAATATCAGGGATACAAGGCACATACCTAAACACAATAAAGGCAAAATACAGCAAGACGATAGCCAATAAATGAAGAGGAACTTAAAACAATATCATTGAAATCAGGGAAAAGACAAAGGCTGCCCACTCTCTCTGTATCTCTTCAAAATAGAACTTGAAATCTTAGCCATAACAATAAGACAACTAAAGGAAATCAAGGAGATACAAGTTGGAAAGGAAGAAGTCAAAGTATCCTTATTTGCAGTTGATATGACAGTGTACATAAGCGACCACAAAATTCTACCAGAGAACTCTTACAGCTGATAAAACACCTTGAAACAGATAGCTTGATACAAAATTAACTAAAAAAACAAAGTAGCTCCCCTGTATAAAAACAACAAATTGGATGAGAAAAAAATTAGAGAAACAATATCCTTCACAATATCCACAAATAATATAAAGTATCTTGTTGTAACTCTAACTAGGCAAGTCAAAGACCTGTATGACAAGAAGTTCAAGTTTCTGAAGAAAGAAATTGAAGAGGATATCAGAAGATAGAATGGTGTCCCATGCACATGGATTGGTAGGACAAACATAGTAAAATAGTCATCTTACCAAAAGATTCAATGAAATTCCCATTAACATACTAGCACTATTCTTTACAAACCTTGAATGAACAATTATAAGCTTCACATGTAAGGACAAAAAAACCCAGAATAGGTAAAACTATCTTAAAGAATAAAATAATTTTTGGAAGTATCTCCATCCCTGACTTCAAGATATACTACAGAGCAATAGTAATAAAAACTGCATCATGCTGGCATAGGAATAGACTGGTTGATCAGTGGAATCCAATCAAAGACCCAGAGATAAATTTACATACTTATGGACACTTGATATTTTTGACAAAGGAACCAAAATCATACTATGGAAAAAAGATAACCTCTTCAACAAATGATGCTGGTCTAACTAGATGTCTACATGTAGAAAAATGCAAATAGATGCATATTTATCACCCTGCACAAAACTCAAGTCCAGGTAGATCAAAGACCTCAACATAACACCAGATATATTCAATTTATCAGATTACCCTTGAACTCATCAGCACAGGAGACAACTTCCTGAACAGAACACCAACAGCTCAGGCTCTTGAAATGGAAAAGCTTCTATAAGGTAAAGGATACTGTCAATAGAACAAAACAGCAGTCTGTAGATTGGGAAAAGATTTTCACCAGCTCTACATTTGACAAGGGCTAATATATAACTATATAATGAACTCAGGAATTTAAACACCGACAAATCAAATGATCCAGTTTAAAAATTGAGTACAGATCTAAACAGAGAATTCTCAACAGAGGAATCTGAAATGGCTAAGAAACACTTAAACAAATGTTCAACATTCTTAGTCATCAGGGAAATGCTAATCAAAAGGACTCTGAGATTCCATCTTACACTCATCTAAATGTGATATCACATGCTGGAGAGGATGTGGAGAAAAATTCCTGTTGGGAGTACAAACTTGTATAACCACTTTAGAAATCCACCTTGGATTTTCTCAGAAAATTGAGAATAGCCCTATCTCAAAATCCAGCTGTACCACTCCTGGGCATATACCCAGAAATGCTTCACCATACCACAAGGACTCTTGATCAACTATATTTGTAGCAGCTTTATTCATAATACCCAGAATCTGGAAACAATCTAGATGTCCCTCAACCAAAGGATGGATAAAGAAACTGTGGTATGTTTACATGGTGGAATACTATTCAGCTAATAAAAATAAGGAAATCATGAAAATTTCAGGCAAATAGATAGAACTAGAAAATCTCACGGCTAAGTGAGATAACCCAGACCTAGAAACACACACATGGCACGTATTCATTTATAAGTGTATTTTAGCTATGTAGCACAGGATACACATACTACAATTCAGAGACCCTGAAAAGGTAAGTAATGAGGAGGACCCATGGTAGGATGCTTAACTCTCATTCAGAAGCAGCTAAGGAGAAGGAATAAGGTAGGAGAGGGAATGCAGAGAGAATTGAGAGTGGGGATCATATCTGGGGAGTGTGCGGTGGAATAACAGAAGACCTTCAGAGAGGAGAGAAACTGTGGTCATGGTTATGTCCTAGGACAGGGTAGGCTTCTGGGAGGATATGGGGGTGACTCTGTCTGAGACTTCTAGTAGCAGGGGTCATGGAGAATGAAGGGAATGCCCTCTAACAATACAGGACTCCCAGTGGAGGGAGGGGAACACCAACCCACCCACAAAAACGTCATAGCAAAATTTACCCTGCCTATGAGATATTCAGGGATAAAGATAGAGGTTGAGAGAATGTCCTCCCAATGCCTGGCTCACCTTGAGACACACTTCATGGGAGCTATCTAACCCCTGACACTATTAACAACACTCTGCTATGCTTGCAGAAGGAATCCAAGTATAGCTGTCCTCTGAAAGGCTCCACCTAGCATCAAAATAGATGCTGAGACTCAGTGAAACATTAGGCAGAGCAAGGAGGAACCTGTGGAAGAGTAGAGGGAAGGACAGAATGGCCTGGAGGGGGCAGGAGCTCCACAAGAAGACAAACAGAGCCAACTAACCAAGGCCCACAGGGGCTTGCAGAGACTGAAGCACCAAGCAAGGACCATGCATGGACTGGACCTAGGTCCCCTAAGTGGGTCCCCAAGTCATGGGAGCGTGGACTGTCTCTGACATGGACTCTGTTGTCTCCTTTTTGATCACTTCCCTCTCTTGGACTGCCTTGCCAGGCCACAGTGGCAGTCCTATAGGATTTGATGTCCTGGGGTGAAGTGTATGTGTGTGTGTGTGTGTGTGTGTGTGTGTGTGTGTGTGTGTGTGTGT
>OU015751.1:73047319-73063509 GCA_907169655.1 Acomys percivali | reverse complement strand
TCCTCTCCTCTCCTCCCCTCCCCTCCCCTCCCCTCCCCTCCTGTCCTCTCCTCTCCCTTCCCCTCCCCTCCCCTCTTCTCTCTTTTCTCCTCTCTTTCTGTCCCCTCCCTCTTTCCTCTCCTCTCCCTTACTCCCTTCTTCCCTCCCTCCCCCTTTCTTTCCCATGCCCACCTTCTTATGTTTAAAAGCTCCATGACTGATATCTCTGGCTTAATTTTCTTCACGCTTCTCAACTATTTCATCAGTCTCCTGTAAGACTAGTCTTTGGTTGTTGTCAACTCTCTTTTATCTGAGTTATTTTCCTCCATACACTCTTAGGACTTCAGGTGACAACATTTAACATGGATTTCCAAACACTGTTGCTGCCCTGAGGCCTTCAGCCCCGGCTTTCCAACATCCTGAAATAGATCTCCACTTGGCTGTCCTACCACCTCATTTTTAGCATGTTTACGTTTGAATCCATGTTTCATTCAGACAAGGCTCTGGTCTGGTGCTCCATATTGATGACATCATTATCTTCCCAGTCACATTTATATTTTAATATTGTCTTTCTTCTTTCTTTATCTTGTCTGTTGCTGACACTTGAACTGCATAAATCACTGCCCACTGAAGACGATGATGCCAGTATTCAAAACACCTGGAGCATTTAATCCCAGCACTCAGGAGGCAGAGGCAGGTGGATCACTGTGAGTTCGAGGCCAGCCTGGTCTACAAAGTGAGCCCAGGATAACCAAAGACAGAGAGACCTTATCTCGGAAAAAAAAAAATCTAAAACACTTGGAACTCCCTCTCCTAAAGTTAACTGGTAGTGGCTGGTTTCAGGTCTCCTTTGGGAAACCCATCCTATAATGTAGGAAGTTTACTGGTAACTCCATTAAATTCCTTTGCAGGGACTGTGGGTTTCTAGGCCTGTTGCTGCAGCTCTAGTCTTGCTGCTAACTCTTGCATCCCCCTTTTGTTCATGTCATTTCTAGCGGGACCTCCATGGACTCCCTTAATTGTTTGCCCATTTTCCTTGTGGTGATGACTGTCCATTACCTTTTTCTATTTGTCTATAGATATACTGCTGCTTTTCCTCCCAGATCCCATATCACTCAAGTGCGAGCATTACAAAGTGGTTGGATGCCTATACTCTGAACAAATTAAGACTGATGTACTATTTTCCCGAGGTGGCGTTTGGAGAGCAGTTACCATAGGTCCACTAACTCTGTCCCAACCCTTGGGTCAGAACTTGAAGTCCCACTTTGGGCAGGTTGTCCATGTCTCACAGAAAATGCTGGAGTCTAGAAAGCTGTAGATTTAAGATATTTTTTCATATTTTAGAATATTTGCATATAAATAGTGAGATATTTTGGGCATTAACTCTGTCTAAACTTGAAACTCATTTGTGTTTCAAACAGTGCGTAAAGATAATTATATGCAATATTTATAGTACACCTATATTTCAGCTGTGGACAAACAAGGTCAGATGCAGAATTTTCTACTTGTCAACATGATGGTGAAATTGGAAGAACTTAGAATTTGAAGTAGTTCTGGCTTGGATTTTAGGTTAGTGGTACTCAGCAGACACCAGCTTTCCTGTCTCTCATTTGTGTCTTGACACTGTACTTTGTTGATGTTATTGCCAAAAACTGGAAAGCCTTCTGATTGGTGGTAGGTGCCTTAAATCTCTGGCATGTGTACTTACATGGCTGAGCAGCACATGAGCCTCCCAGTAGCCTCAGGGCATATAATATCCCTGCCATATGGTCATAACAGGAGCTGGGCTGCATTTCAGGAGTCTCAAGGTCACATTTGCTAAAAGCCTGCCTCTTTATCTGGTGGGCAACTGGGACGGGATGAAAATCGTTGTCTCCTCCGTCTTCATAATGTACCTGTCTCCTTAGCTGCCTAGGCCTTTGGTACAGATTCTATTCAATGCTATACAAAGTATGTTGATCATTAGAGAAATGCTTTAGGCCAAATTACAGGAACACAGGGTTAACTTGACCCACACATGTCTAGTCTCTCTCTTGTTTCCTGTCTTTCAGGTTAAAGACCATCATGACCCAAAACTCCAGGTCACAAAACAACAACAACAGCAGCAGCAGCAGCAGCAACAACAACAACAACAACACAACAAAACAACACTAAGGTCATAGCACTAAGCTGCAACTCTTCTCAGGAAAGGCTGGACTATACCTCTCCTTTACTGGCCTGTCTCTTGTCCCTGTTTCCTGTCTGGTGTTGGTACATCAAACCCTGAAGTGGAGTCAGTGGAGTCAGAACAAGGCTCCCTCTCCCTGTTCATTGGCCACTGGGTAAACCTTCATTCATCTCTAACTCTTGTCTGTCAGACATTGTTTTTTCCAGGCATGAGCTGTCTGACTTAAGTCTGCTAATAGTGTTATTTGCCTCTCATAAACTTCAAAGAAGGCTGGCACAATGGTGCATGCCTATAATCCCAGCACTCAGGAAGATAGGCAGATCTCTGTAAGTTTGAGGGCAACCTGATCTACAAAGCGATTCCAGGCTACACAGAGAAATCCTGTCTCAAACAAACACACAAACAAAAAAACCTCAAACCCTCAAATAGTTCCTGTTTTCTTATAAATTAATGCATACTCAAGATTCGAGTTCCTTTTTAGCTTTTAACCTCTCTCTCTTACTTGGCAAGTCATCATTTCTGAAATTATTTCTTCTCTAAAAATCTGAGAAATGTATGAGTCCTTTATCTGTTAGTCAAAGCCTATGTTTTGAAGTACAAAACTCCCATTAAGCTTTCTGGCCTGTTGAGATTTAGCAGTGGTCAGCTGGCGGGAGCTTTACTGCATAAATTCTTCCCCCCAGGAAAATCTTCACCCACTCTTCTCTTCACTTTTGCTATGCTGGAGCTTGGATCACAGGGCCTCTCATACATGTTTGATAAGCATTCCTTTATGGATTTGAATCTTCCTCTCAGATCCTTTCTTCTTAGGGCATATTCTTCTTTCTTCTTAAAACTCCACAGAGGCTTGAGAGACGGTGCTGTGGTTAATTAAGAGTGCAGGTGCTTGCTGCTCTTCCAGAGGATCCAAGAGGGGTTTGGTTTCCTGCACCCATGTGGATGGTCTAGCTCCAGGGCATCCAATGGCCTCTTGTGGCATCTATAGGGTGTGTGGGCACCCTCCCACACACAGCATGCTCTCACACATATACATTAATAGACACATAAATAAATAAATAAAGCAATTATTTTAAAAAGCACCTAGAGCTGTAAACTCATTGTCTGTGAAGCATTTAGTATGGTAGGACAGGTTTGATCAGGATAAATTTTCTTCCTCACAGCTAATAGCATATATGTGAAAGGTCCTAAGAAAAAAGTATATATGGACTGGAAAGCCTCCATTATTCCTTGCATATCCAAGGGGCAAGATTTTGTGGTGTGGTTATGGATTTATCCACTGATGAATTTCTGGTTGAGTAGTCTTCTCTGAGTCATGAAGCCTAGTTGAGGATGTAGTTCACTGTGGGCATGCTTTTCAAGGGTGTATCTTGTCCTGATGGTCCTGATGACCATGAATCAGCAGCTTTGTTCTCCTGCATAATTTATGTCTTGGTGGGACATGTCACCTCAGACCTAATCCATTAGTCACTTTTCTGTTATAGCGATAAAGCAACGTGACCAAGGCAACTTACAGAAGGGAAGATCTATTTGTGCTTCCTGCTCCTCCCATGTCTCCTAACCAATTTGTCTTTCTACCTGGCTTTGGGTTTAGCACTTTTGCTTTCACTGGGATTAGTGATTATTTAGCAGGTGCAGAACATGTTTTATAGATCTCCAAGAAATAGTCAGTTACAATTTTCCTAAAACATGCTTTTCAGTTGCTGTGGAAGGTTTTCACTTTTTCAGTGCTGCCTCTGTCCTTTCTACTCTATTTTTATTTTCTATAGTTATTAGTAATTAGAAATTCATTTCCTAGATTGTTGGCTTTCCTTTGAAATAGGGCCATTTCTTTTTTTTTCTCTTTCTTTCTCTTTATTTTAAAAATTTTAATGTATATTTTATTTGTTATAATTTATTCACATTACATCCCAATTGTTATCCCCTCCCTCTTATCTTCCCATTCCCACCCTTCCTCCCTCTTCTGCCTATTCCCCTCCCTTAGACCTCTGGTGGGGAGGCCCTCCTACCCCATCTGTCTGGTGACAGTCTATTAGGTCTCATCGGGATCGCATGCAACCCTTTCCTCTGTGTGCCCACTAGGCCAACTTGCCAAGGAGCAGTGACCATATCATGGGCACCAGAGTACATGTCAGAGGTTCAGCAGCAGTACCCCCTCCCTACCACGTGAGGAATAAGCAGTCCATCACTTACATCTGAACAGGGATCTTGGTTCTCTGCATTCATTGTCCTTGGCTCGTGCATGAGTTTGTGCAGGCCCTCCTGTGTCCAGATCCACAGACCTTGATGGTCTCCCTGTGGAGCTCCTGCTCTTCCTGTTACCCCTACTCTTCCCTACAACCCTCAGCACTCCACCCAGAGTCCAGTCCCAGTATCTGTAATAGGGCCATTTCTTGAATCCAACCTTAATGTTGTTTTTGAGCTGTGCGGTGTCCAATCTGTTGTTCGTGATGTTTGTTCATGATCATGGATCCTCTCCACAATCTCCACGGTTTTGTCTGGCCATCAGCACCGGATTGAGGAACCATCAAGGTCTGTAGTGTGGCTCCAGTGTCAGTGTTGTGATGAACGCCTCTTCAGAGTGAAACTTCGTGTCATGAGGGATGTCAGGTTTCCTTCAAGATCCCTTCATCTTTTAGTTTGAATACATTTAACTTGGATTCATTTTCTCAATGAAAACACATGTATCACAATGCTTTCCTCTACAGCTACTCAAAGCCTTTTGTGACTCTGTAATGAACAGGAAGCCTTCATACGAGGCACCTATCAGAAAGCCTTCTCACTTTCAGCTGTGTGGGTCATCTTTATCCTCGTTTAAAAGGTTATTGTACACCGTGAACCACCACCCCCACTGATTGTTTCTGTGTATATTTAGCACAGAAAATGGCAATTCATTAATAATAGCACCACTAATTCATGTATTCCTCTCATTTATGGAGTACTGCCATCTGTTACAGTAAATAAAAGGTAACGGTTGTTTCTGTATCTGTAACACAGCTTTATCATTCAAACTTCTCAAGAAACCAACTTTATTGATTAAATATTGTCAGAACAAAAAGCTGTATGTTAGCTGCTATAAAGGCAAAACCATTGATTATGCAAGATCCCCCCCCCCCCCGACACATTTAAATAGACACTCAAAAAAGAACCTTACCAGCAGGACTCATTGTTAAGCCGCTTGACCATCCTTTGACTCCTAACCTACCCTTCAGGTTTATCAGCGTGTGGCTCGAGTTGGACATAGGCCACAGAGGGTTTATCCTCTTCTCTTAATGGGTTCTGTAGACTTTTTGATCACAAGTCAACGCTACCCATATGGTTTGCACACAGCAGAAGTGTGTAACTTATTGTGAACAATACAAGTTATTAAGTAAGGTGATGTTCAGAGTGATGGAATGTGCTTGACACCAAGTTCATGATGCTGTCATTTCTTATGACTTTGTCCTTGGGCCGGCTCCTTTGTGGTAGCAAAAGTCACAGTCCCATGCCTTTGCTTTGGCTTTTGAAAAGACTGCTTTACTTATACAATTACGGTGTCACATGCCTGCTCCTAAAAACTTATCATGACCACAGAAACAAATGGTACAGTTGGATAGCCTGGGTCACATGGGTCGAAAAAGCAAATAAGCGCCCTTAGTGCTACCTGGCTCCCTGAAATGCATATCCAGGGATTCCAGGCAAGAAACTATTTACTCAACATGTAACATAGGATCTGTAGACTCAAAAGAGCCACGTGGATCATTTCAAATAAAGTTCTTAAACAAAGATTGTGGTCACTGTTCTAAAGTCAGGTTCTGCTCCTGATGGGACTTGTCCCCTACATGTCCAGAGCTGAGGAAGAGCTCTGCCCATCCCACCTATTCTGTGAAATACCTGGAGTTTTCCTTGCTCCAGATAGAACACTGATACACAAGCCACTAATCAGGGAATTTAGGCATACTCTCTCAAAATCAACCTGTAAACAAAGAAACTGAAGAACAATTAGATTCTATATGCCTCTAGCTCAGTGGTTCTCTGTCTTCCTGAACTTGCGACCCTTTAATACAGTTCCTCTTGTTGTGGTGACCCCAAAACATCATAGAATCATTTCCTTACTACTTCATAACTGTGATTTTGCCACTGTTATGAATCACAATGTAATTACCTGACATGCAGGATATCTGATGTGTGATCCCCCAAAGGGGTCACAACCCACCGGGTGAGAATCCTTTCCCTCCCTTTTTCCATTTAAACATAGATTATCAGGAAGCATCACAGCCGCACACTCTTATCTAACAGCCTGGAGAAATGACTTCCGGGAATGAAGTGCAAGGGCTGGGCAAAGTAGAAGATAACTTAGTCGGCCAAAGAATGTATTAATTTGCCTGGTATTCGTCCCTAACAGACACATGTCACAAATGCTTTAACATTGGTGTCAGTGACAAGTTATTTTTGAAAACTGACTAGCAGCACAGTTTCTTTTTCCAAATGTAAAATCAATGAGGAGCATTTCTAATGCCGTCATTTACCTCAGAGGTTTCTCTTCTCCTCCTGTTAGCATCAGGGGATCTAGACACACCACTCCCAAGCCGGGTGCCACGGCAGCTCCTGTCACTCTCCTGCACTGTAGTGATTTGGTTTCCAGTTTGTGTGCTTGTAGGTTTTTTTTCTTCCAAGGACCCTGGCAAAAACAGGAGTAGAGTCTTACATACGTAACTGATAAGCTACGTAGCCTTTTCATGCTTCCGAGTTGCTTCAGGAGCTCAGGGCCTGGAGTTCCTACAGCCCTCCCCTCTGTACTGCAATGCTTGCCCACACAAGGCAGGCACTCTGAGGCTGGTAAAACCTTATGTCACCTCCCACCAAAGCCTTTGGGCCCTTGTGTGCTTGGCTTCCAGCTGTTGAAGAAAGGTAAATGAATCAATGTGCCTTCATGCTCTTAAAATGCATGCACTTATTTTTCCCCTGACAACTCTTTCTTTCTTTTTTTTTCCTATAAAGAACAAAAGCAGACTCAGGCTAGTTCCTTCACCACAAGATTCTACAGAGTCCATACCAGGGTGGGAAGCTCGCAGAAACATTCTCATCCACAGAAATGCGAGTCATACCATCCAGAGACCAGCCGGGGACAGAGACTGCTGACCTGCAAGCTCCCCACACTGAAACCACGTTTCCTTTTTTTATGACCATGACATCCAGTTTCTATCCACAAGACATTGAATGAACAAGCAAACAAGGAAACATAAAATGAAAATAAGAGGAGAGTGTCACCCAGCCACAGCTCGCTAGTCCTTCCGCATGGGTCAGCCCTAGGGACTTACAGACAAGCAGAGGTTTCTGTGTTTAATAGCAGAAGCCCCTTACAAATGCTGAAAAGCTTTTGCATTTAACAAATGACGTTGGTCTCCTGTTACTGCTGTGCCAAATTATCACAAACCCAGTGGCTTCATCTCTTGTAGCCTATGATTGCGCAGCTCTGGTCTGGCAATGAGAGTTCTGAACCCACTCTCCCACAGCTGTCTGCTCTGCTCCACTAGATGGCTACCACACAGAAGGTGTTCTCTTGCTTCTTTAGACTCCAGAAGCTTCCTGCACCTCATGACTTCCGGTCCTCTGGTCCTCCTCATCTGCTGTCGAGCAGCAGCCTTTGAGTCCTTCTCTATTGCTGACTTTCAGCTTCCTCCTCTCTGATCTTCTTTCTCTACTTTGAAGGCCTTTTCTTGTTATATTGAGACTACCTGATAAGAGCCCACCTATTCTACAGTCAGCTAATGGGCAACTTGTAGCTCAGCTCAATGGGACAGTTCAACTCCCTCTTCTTGAGATGAGTTGTGAGCGACTGGGAATCAGCAAAGACACACACACACACACACACACACACACATTTACATATAGTATATGTAAATATGTTATATAAGATATTATATATGTAGGAATGCTATACATACATACATACATACACACACACACACACATATCCATTTCCAGTGGGAAACACAGGAACGCGTTCTCTTCACTAACAGATCGGGAGCAGGGGTGGCTGCTGAGGCCACACAGCCACAGTTTCTAATTATGCCATCATGGTAATAAGAATTATTGTTTATATTAATCTGATTTCCAGATTGGAAGAAGCCCAATCACTTAAAAAATATAATTGTCTATCATGTAGTTATTTTCCTTTTAATCCTCCCATTACCCCCAAGAGTAAGATAAACTGACCTCAAGCAACCTGACTGGAGAGTATTAATTTTTAATTGTATTATACTGAGCACTCTGCATTACAGTATAGAGATGCTATGAAGTACAACATCACTCTTCTTTGTTACTCAGTTTGCTGTGAGCCAGTTACATAAGCTGCGTAACTCTCTTTAAAATCAAACACAGTAAACTAACCCATTTTACCCTTCCCAGAAGTCACTCCTGTGGGGGAAAAATCAGCTGGAGAAATGAGGGCACAAAACAAGTTGCTTAGTTTCATTAGAAAATTATATTTCTATTCCTTACCTTATTTACCTTGAAAAAAACTTTAATTTTGTAACATTTTAAATTCCTTAAACTGACCTCGTCATTTTTAAGTTGTAAATACTAAAAAAATTCCTTCAACTTATGATACTTTATTTTGTCATATTTGGTTGTTTTCTCTTACAAGTCTGTTGTTTTCTAATGAGACAGAAAGGGCTGAAGGAGAGGGGACGTGGGAGGAACTGGGGTGAGTGGATGGAGGGAAACTGAAATCAGGATATAATTTATGAGATAAAAATCTATTTTCAACAAAAGAAAAAAATGGTGCTTTATTCCAGATGGTAAGAGCCAGGGCCCCATCTCAGTAGAAAGGAGGCTCTATGGTACATTAGTCACTTTTGTGTTAGTGCAGTCAAAGTGCTTGACAGAAATGAAATGAGGAAGAATATTCATTTTGGCTACCAGTTCGTGTTTCTGTTCATGTGTTCTCATGATCAACCAAGACATAGTGGTGGCAGAGGAGGACTCCTCACTCCATGCAAAGAGAGCTACAGGAAGTGATCAGAGAGAGCAAACCCCAAGGACCCTCCCCCAGCCACCCGCTTCCTCATGCTTCAGGACATGAGCCCATTGGCACATTTCTGATTTAAATCATAACGCGCACCTTCAAACCAAGACTCCCAAAACAACCACAGCCCTCTCCTAACTGTAGCCCTGATGAGAACTTACAGGAGGATATGCAACAGTTTTCTTCAATTCCCCAATTTCTTTGCTCCTTTTAAATCTATCTCTTTTCTGTATATTAAAAAAAAAATGGAGCCAAGGGCAAAAAGTAATGACTTAAAATCCAAGTACATTTGTAACAATAGATCAGTTGTTCTAGGGTCATTTGAAAGCAGTGCTCTTGGAAGCAGTGGCCCTTGGAAACAGAAAGGCACATAACTTAAACGAAAATTCTTCTGAGTGTTCCAAATTATTATGGGTTACTTCAAAGGAAGTTTCAGCCTTTTCAGTATGCTCTTACCACTAGAAGAGATGAAGCCTGTACCGTGATAGTGCACCTACTTGGTCTTTGTTTTTACATTCACAAGGAGAAAGACACGAGCTATACAGACTGAACAGGCAGTAAGCAAGGAGGCAGGGATCAAGATTTTTGTCTTGTAACTTGAGCTGCACTTAGAGTTTCAAAACTTCTTACTTGAACACATTTTGCTTAATCTGTTTTGATTAGTTCTGCAGAGCAGATAGGAGTCTGTGTCCTGCTCTGACCTGTTCTCATTCTTCCCTCTTGAAGCCTTTGGAACTCATCCATTTCCCCCATTTTTCCAGTCATTTGGTGAAAATTCTCAGATTGGTTTTATCTTCTTCTGTAGGCATGTCTCTTACCAAAGGGGAGGGCTGTCTTATGATGTCTCTTTTGTCCTTTTTATCTGGCCCCAAGTCGTCATGTTCTTGATTAGGAAAACCCTGTGATCTGCAAGCAAAGCTAAGCTTATCTGCAGAACGCTCAGACCACCATCTTCGGTTTACAGTCCTGGTTGGCCACAGAGCAAGCTCCCCTCACGGTCACCAAAACTCCTTACAGAAACATTTTAAGCAAAGGAAGGATCATCTTGGTCCATAGTTTTATAGGGGCCTTTACATTATGGTGGGAAAGGCATGGAGAGGAAGCAATACAGATGATGCCAAGCCAGAAGTCAGACAAGCAATATGTCAGAACTCTGCTGGCTTTCTCCCTTCCCCACTTTATTCTGT
Organism: Acomys percivali; assembly: GCA_907169655.1. NCBI lineage: Eukaryota > Metazoa > Chordata > Mammalia > Rodentia > Muridae > Acomys > Acomys percivali. The sequence goes on along the minus strand of OU015751.1, from coordinate 73,053,170 downwards.
CTGGGCCTTCAGCCCACAGGATGATACCACCCACATTCAGAGTGGTTTTTTCCTCTGATAATCTTCTTTGAAAATATCGTCTCAGATGCACGGAGAGACGATCCTCTACTACAGGTGATGCTGAGCCCATGAATACTGACAGCAAAGGCTGCTCATCATTCTAGGGATGCTAGTATTAAAGCTACCATCCTTGGAGCTGAAAGAGGAGGGTACCATCCTTTCTTGGTTTGCCTTCAATCTCATTGTGACACTGTATGGCATGTCTCTTCCCTAGTGTTGTCTGCTTCCCTTCCATTTCCAATAAAAGAATGGACTGTGTAGAGGATGTGGTAATCATGTCCTAAATTTCTGCAGCTATTTCTCTGTCTTGATCTGCCCAGACCCTTGCATTTATTTGAGCAAGCCTCTCTCATATGAAGTCCTCCTGGTCCTGGGCCTTAGCTGACACTATGCTTCCCTCTGCTTCTGAAGATAACATTAGATTATTTCACTCATGCTTATAGTCTGAGGGAGTCCTTCTAGGCTGAGAACTATTTCTTTCAATTTTTGAATCACTTATTATAACAAATCAAATGTTTCCTGGGTTAGACATTTCATTAGCTCTGACATCTCCCACATAGGCTTAGTCTATCCATAGATTTTCCATGCCAGGAACTGTTATATTTTGCTACATCATTGAGTGCGGGTCAATTCTGCTACCAGGCATCTCTGTAGAGTCCAGTTCAAACTTTGCCCATGTATCAATTTATTGGCCCTTCAAGGAGGCTAAGTGGTAGCTTGAAGCAACAATTGAAGATTCTAGTCCCCTACCAAAAATGGGCTATTGGAAAACTTAACCCTCACTATGCTAAGGAAGTAAATAATATATGTGAAATGTGCAGAAAATGTGTTAAGTGTGCAAACCAACAGAATCTCCTTTAGAAAAATCAAGCCAAGCTTTATCTGCAGGAACTCATTCTTGTTCCAGTCCCAAATATTTTCAAATACCGCCTTCAACCTCTGCCTAGAGATAAATGTAACTAGACCATGTACAGACTCACCCCAATCACATACTTGTTTGCACACAATTATTCCCATTATAAAGCAAGGGGAATGTCTAAGGAGACTCTGAGCCACAAGGCTGGGCATGGAATGCAGAATTATGGTTTCAGCCATTCCAAGAGTGCCAGCAGTGTCCTCGTGGCACCTCACTGCATCTTCTGGATTTCTGCTTGGATATCAGGGAGCACCGGCAGAATCATGAAGCCTTGCTAGTTCCCCAGGGTTCCTGATAACTGAGGAGTAGACTCTTTAAAATTGTTTGGACTTGGGTTGTTAGACAGGGATTCCTCTTGTAGTGACATAATCCTATCAATACTGATTACCTCCAGCAACTTTTTGATCATTTAGCTTTACCTAGGATTGTTATGTGCTATATTTTTCATACCAATTCTTTCTTTTTATGGTCAGAGTCCAAGGTGTCCTGGTTGGATTCTACCATAAACCTGAGTCACTTGGGGAAAGAGAACTTCATCTGAACAGCCTCTAGGCAAGTCTGTGGGGTCATTTTCTTGGTTAATGATTGATGTAGGATGGGCCAGCCCATTGTGGATGGTACCACTCCTAGGCAGGTGGTCATGGGATGTATAAGAAGAGACTTGATACCCTATGAGCATATACAGGGGGAGGAAGTCCCCCTCAGTCACAGTCATAGGGGAGGGGAGTAGGGAGAAAATGGGAGGGAGGGAGAAATGGGGGAATACAATGGATAGGATAACCATTGAGATGTAACAAGAATAAATTAATAAAATAAAATAAAATAAAAAAGAAGTCGCTGAGCAAGCCAGAGGGAGCAAGTAAGGAAACAGCATTCCTCCATGGTTTCTGCTTCAGTTCCTGCCTCGCGTTCGTTCTAACATTGGCTTGATGATCAACTCTAACCCATAAGGTGACATGAACCCTTTTCATCCCATGGCATTTTTCATTAGTACTTTATCACAATAGCAACAGCAACAGAACTAAACCAGAACACAACGATAAAAAATTCAAAAGCCAGAAATAAGCCCCCAATCTTCTCCCTTCGTTTCTTCTCATTCCTCCTCTCCTCTTTCTATTCCTCTTCTTCTCCCTATCCTTTTCCTCCTCTTGCCTTGACTTCAACTCCCTCCTCCTTCCTTTTTCTCATCCTCCTTCCTCCCAATCCTTCTTCTCCTTAAGGCAAAGAAATTTTTTTTTTGCTACAAAACTAGTTGGTAGGACCAGAAGTTAAGATACATAAGTACATGCCGGGGGCAATAATTCAGTCTTAGTCATTTTAGTTTTTGCTAGGTAAACCATTCTATTTCATTTCCTATATTTCACCTTTTCCCTTTAATATTATACATTATCTAAAACAATTTTTCCTTTCCCAAATACATCCTTTGGCAGTTGGCCATATTAAAGTGAGAAGCAGGAATTTAATCTACTAGGCCATGCAGGATATCATAAAAATGCTCGGGAGTAAATTGATCAGTCATTTAAAATTAATGTGCATAAACATTCCTTTATGGAGTATACTTTAAAAGACTGTAAAAAGGCATAATGAAACTCACTGTGCAATCATCAGATCAGGGCATTGCTGGGTCATGAACTTAGATGTCTTCTTTCACTGAATTGCAAAATTACGATATTTCATTTTTACATATAAATGAAATCAGGAAAGCTAGATAAATGTCCAGACTTTCCCTTCTCCATTTTTATGGGTCTCAGTGGTTTTGGTCTGATTACAAAATGTAGAATTTATCATCTATTACAGGACTAGAGGGGTGACTCAGCAGTTAAGAGTGCTCACTGCTCTTGCAGAAGACCAGATTTGGTTTTCAGTGCCCAAATGGCAACTCACAATCGCCTGTACCTCTTCTTCCAGGGACCCACGCTCTCCTCTGGCCTCTTTGGACTCCTATATACACCTAGAGAACATGAAATTACACAGGAACACACACACTGTATTTTTTAATCTTAGAATTTATTAGCAATTTGTTTTATTCTACTATTTCACTTTAGGTATAAGCATTTTTGCAAATGTATCCCACAGAAATGTTTTAGAGCTCACTTTGTTAGTAAATTTTCAATCAGACAGTAGCAACAAATTTTCAAAAATTCTGTTTTTAGTTAAAGTGGAAGTAAGAAACATTATAGATAGGGGACTAAGTATGGCTTTGGTCTTTTTGTTAACCGTACAATCAGTTTTCCTGTGTCAGAGTGCAACATCTACTGTGAGCCTTCATCAGAACAGAAATGGAAAATGTGATGATAATTTGAAACTTAAATCTAAATATTCATCTGTGAGGACAGATCGTCAGAAGTTCTTTAAATGTGCTGCTTGGATATCTACACTTCCCCCCTAATTCCTCTGGAACTGAGACAGATATTTCTATAGTTCATATAATCGTCTCATATGTTAAAGGAACAGAAGGGGAGGCAATGAACTCAGTTCACCCTTTGAATGTTAATTCGTCTACAGTGTTCCTTATGGTAAGGATTAGAAAAATCCTTCTCTACCACAGACACTTCTAATAATAGACCAAAAGACAAGCTTATTACACCTCAGTCTTTCCCCTTCACCCCACTGTTACACATCTACTCCATGCAATTACAGTTGCATTATTGCCACTTCTAAGTGTCCTTCCTATAAACAGTGAGCTGTGTGAAATCAGTTATCAGTTTTGTAAGAATTATAGCCTTAGGCCCCCAGCACAATTCATGGTACAATGTAGTGTTGGTGAATGGCAGCCAGGTGATGGCCTTGTTTTGTATTTGTGATCTGTGCACATCCTAGGTACTCTTTAAGTTTTCAGTGGGCAATCACAAGCATTCAGAGGGTCCCCATAGACCTCCTTAACCAGATAAAAGGCTGATTTTTAAAGAAGTAAGCTGGGTAGTTCAGAGTAAGTATTGCTTATGTAAAGCTTTGTATGTGCTAGTTTTTTATAGCTATGACAAAATGTGCCCGAGGTAATCAACTTAAAGGACTTGACCACTTAGTTTAGTTCACGGATTCAGAGTCCCCAGGCCAAAAGTAGTTGGCTGTATTGCTTCTGAGCCGCAGTGCAGAAGCAGAGTGTCACAACGGGGGAGCCTGTGGCATGGCAAAATGGTTCACCCCACACTGCACAGAAAGCAAGCAGAGCAGGAAGATCTAGACACAAGTGACACCCTACAGGGGCACCCCAAGGCCTGCTCTCTGAATCAGTTGGATATCTTTTTGTTTCCTGTCCAAGACAGGGTCTCTCTGCGTAGCCTTCACTGCCTTGCACTCACTTTGTACACCCGGCTGGCCTCAAACTCACAGAGATCTGCCTGCCCCTGCCTCCTCAGTTCTGGGCTTACCAGCATGCACCACCACATCCAGCTCAGTTTGATATCTTAATAATCAACTCAGCTATTAACTAATTCCATGGCCCATCCCTTGATTTTTTTTTTTACCACCATTTGGATCCAGTCATCGCTTAATTGCCTCCCCAGCTGAATACTGAGCCTTAAATGCAAGAAGTCTTTGGGACATGAGACCTCCTCCAAACTGGAGGACCCAGGAAAAGGACATGAAAATGGGCAAAGGAAGACTAAAGTGTGATCCTCCTGCCACTACCTCTTTATCATATCCTACCAGTATGTGCCATTACATAGGTCCTATAGGTGACACTAAGTGCTGTCACTTACCTCAACTGGCATAGTGTCAAGCTGACTTTTAGATATTTATGCTTATACACACAGACAAATGCTAGTTTTAGCTTTTATCAGAGAACCATTTCTTTCCAATGAGCAGCAATGAATGTAGAGACACTTGGCTGCACAAGGTACTGAAAATAAGTGACAGGTGAGTGCTTATCAGTGAAGAAGACATTTATATGGTTCCTTCTAAAGATCAAGAGACATTGGAGAAGAGGACAGAAGGAATGTAAGAGCAGGAAGATCAGGAGAAAGTGGTGATGTGCCTTCTGGACAAGATATATTACCTTTGCCACCACAAACTCAGAGCAGCTGCAGATGACTGCACTAGGTCCCACAGGAGACTAGGTCTATCAGCAGATGTGGGTGGAGGGGACCTCCCCTGGATGCTGAACTAGTCACTGCTGGTATACTCAGGGTGAGGAGAAACTATTTTCTACTATAAGAAAGGATGAGGGGGTAGAAAGAGTAACAAGCATGCATAATAAGCACGTGTGAATTTGCCAAAGGACTGTGAAACAAAAGACTGAACTGTGACACGGTACTTGATTGTACCTGACTATCTCAGAGAATAGAGCAGGCTTGTTTATATGTGCTGGTTACCAGTCCCACATTCCAGTCTCTCTGCACCACGAGTGTAACTGGCTAAAACCTTACATTTTTAACACTAATCTTTTCTTTCATCATGATTGAATCAATAGCAGAAGAAGGAAGGCTAAGCTAGTGCAGAAAGTCTGAGAGGACTGCAATTTAAATAGGCATGGGCGAGCCTTTCCGGGACTTAGCCATCTCCACGTCCTCCCACTTCTGTCAAGTTAACATATGCACATCAAACACAAAAAGAAATAAAGGATGAGTGCTCCTTTCTGTGGTGTATGTTAGACTCTGCAGTTGGGCACAGAGCATCTTTCTTAGACAATTTGTTATAAGAAAGATGTCGGCCAGTTGTATGTGTAGCTTTTGCTACTAACAGGAGGTGGTATGCTTGAGGAGATGACGATGGAAGTTGAAGTTTTACACTATTTTAGAGCAATAGATTATAGCCACTGTTCTGTTAAAAGAGTTCTTGATTAGTTCCCTTCTTGTTGGGGAGAGGAGAGGAGAGAAGGAGACGTGTGTGTGTGTGTGTGTGTGTGTGTGTGTGTGTGTGTGTGTGTGTGTGTGT
>OU015751.1:73025804-73047309 GCA_907169655.1 Acomys percivali | reverse complement strand
TGTGTGTGTGTGTGTGTGTGTGTGTGTGTGTGTGTGTGTGTGTGTGTCTGTGTGTGTGTGTGAGAGAGAGAGAGACAGAGAGAGACAGAGACAGAGACACAGATAGAGAGGGGGGAGGAGAGAGAGAGATATCTGTTATTGTTTCTTTTATCACTTTTTCCTGCTTCATTTTAAAATATGCCCAATGGGACAGGTATTATCTTTACTTCACAGTTTAGAAAATGGAGGCTCAGTCAAGTGGAATAAATTGCGGAAGGCTACAGACCACCTGGATACTTTATATCTCACCTTCTCCCATCCTCTTCATCATCTTTTATCATCCCTACCTTGCTTGTATGGCCACTAGGACACTTTCTCTGGCTCATTGGATTCAAGCATTTTTTTTCTTCTGTGACGTTTGCTCTTTCTCTCATCTGCTCACGATGTCCATTCCTTCCTATTGATGCTGTTACATTCCTCTCTTTATTCAAGTCTCTGATGACATCATTGAAGAAAGACTTCCTGTGATTACTCCATATGTACTAGTTTCTTGTTTTGTTTTTATTAACTTGACACAACCTAAAGTTATTTGAGAAAAGGTAACCACAATGAGAAAATATCTACGTAAGATTGGCCTGTGGGTAAGCTTGTAGGCATTTTCTTGATTGATGACTGATGTGGGAAAGCCCAACTCACTCTGGGCAGTGCTGCTCCTGGGCTGGTGGTCCAGGATGCTATAAGAAATAGGGTGGAGCAAGCAATGAAGAGGGAGCCAGTAAGAAGCATTCTTCCATAAGGCCTGCATCAGTTCCTGCCTCTAGGTCCTTGCCTTGAGTGCCTTCCATGACTTCCCTCTGTGATGCACTATGATATGGAATTATAAGGTGAAACAAATTGTTTCTTCCCTGAGTTGCTTTTGGTCATTGTGTTTTATCACAGCAATAAAAAAAATGAGACAACATATTTTTAAAATTATGTTTATTTTATGTGTAGAAGTTTTTGTCTGATGTACACAGAGGCCAGAGAAGGAACTCTGATCCCTTGGAAGTGGAATCAATAGGCAGCTGTGATCTGCCATGTGAGTGTTAGGAAAAGAGCCCTTGTCCCCTGCAAGACCAGTAAGAGCTCTTACCTGCTGAGCCATCTCCTTAGCTGCAATAAGGCATCTTAATGCTTTGTGTGTGGCCTAGTTTGAGTGCTTTGGTCCCCTCTGGATTTGTTCACTGAGGTCTTAATCCTGAGAAGACTTGTAAGTGGAAGTGCCTTTTGGGAAGTGATAAAGAATTATGAATGAAGTGGTTTCCCTTGTAAGAAGAATCCCGAGACTGACCTTATGTCTACCATGTGAGTTATAGTGAAGCAGGGAATGGGGTCTCACAATAATTTTTGGGTGTCTTGATCTTAGCTGTAGGATGTGTCAGTCTCTAGAATGCTTGAGAAATAAAGCACATTTCTTTATGTCATCAAGTGTATATTTGATTACAACAGTATGAGTATGCTATGAAAATCAGGAACATGTCGTTGTTTTGAGTGCTACCAAGAGAAAAGACGACTACCTCTTTATCAGCTCCATGAGATGTTAAAGTGTGTGTGTGTGTGTGTGTGTGTGTGTGTGTGTGTGTGTGACTGTGCATGTGTGTCTGTCTGTTTATATGTCTCTCTGTTGGCATGGGTGTGTGTCTGTATATGTATATCTGTGTGTGTGTCTGTCTATCTGTCTCTCTCTGTCTCTTTCTCTGTGTCTGTGTGTCTCTGTCTGTCTGTCTGTCTGTCTGTCTGCCTGTCTGTCTGCCTGTCTCTCTCTCTCTCTCTCTCTCTCTCTCTCTCTCTCTCTCTCTCTCTGTGTGTGTGTGTGTGTAGAGGGTGGTGGGGTGGTTCTTAGAATGAACATGACACTTTCATGTTCTCGCCAGCATATTTCTGAAGCATTAATTACCATCTGCTATGATGTTGTGTCTTTTCCTCATTATCTTCTCTTTCTACCATAGAATTTAGAGTCTAAATGCAGTAGCTTAGTTTGGTTTGTGGTATTGTCTAGCTTCCTGTATCAGCCATCTATTTCCCCTTCCTTTTCCTCATTCTTTTTTCTTCCCATCTCCTGCCCTTTTCTCCTTTCTCCTTTACTCGGAGCTATTTCCCTTCTTTTCAGTTGAATGAGACAGATTTCCAGACATGAAATGTAGATAGAAATGAGTGGATTGCCTGTAAATGTGACCATAATCCTGTAAGTGTGGCTATGCTCCTGTAAGTGTGGCTATATTCCTGTAAGTGTGGCTATACTCCTGTAAGTGTGGCTATACTCCTGTAAGTGTGGCTGTACTCCTGTAAGTGTGGCTATACTCCTGTAAGTGTGGCTATGCTCCTGTAAGTGTGGCTATACTCCTGTAAGTGTGGTTATACTCCTGATCTGTTATATAAAAATACCTATGCAACTCTTTATTTCTTCTCTGTCCCTTCATCTTTGGGAAGAAATTTGTCTTTAAACGGCAGTGACAAATGAAGATCCTCCCCAGTCCCTCCTTTGCTGGGTTTTGATGTGAGAAATACTCATTGATTAAAGCCACTGGAACTTTGATTTTTTAAAAAAAATTTTGTTATGCCAGCTAGCTCACACTAATATACTGCCCTGTTTGAAGTCGCCGGTGCTACAGCTGGTTGTAACCTATGAATGGTGCATAATGATAGGAGCTTAGCAGGAACAACAGATTTGTGGAGAGAAAGGACTCCTTTGAGTTTGTACGGAAGGCATATTTGTGGGAGGCAACATCTTGTGCTTCATTTCATGATGTTTATAGCTACAAACGAAGTGAACAATCATGTGCACTGCTCAAAGGTCTCTCCCTCTTTACAGTTGTCTTCTGTGACATCCCCAGAAATTGTCCTGTGCACCTGCATCTTGCCTTTGTGTACCTTATAGTGTTACAGGGTAGTGTCTATGAGACTATAGGTCTATGCTAGGAGAGAGAAGACAATGTAACAGGAATAGGGATTTTGGGAAATTTGGACTACTTCTCCACACATCTTAGGTGTGCTTTCAGGGCCTATTCTGGCCCTATCATGTGTAGTCCACTTCTATCTGATGGAGTATTGCTCAGTTTTGTAACTTTTCAGGTCAGACAATAACCAGGAAATGATATGTATCTCAGAACCCATGGTTACCTCATCTTTACTAAATCAAGTAGCACAGCAACATTTTCTTAAGAGAGAAATTGTCTGCAGTGTCCAGGGACATCAAGAGAACCAATCAATCTTGATAACTGTACCAGTTTCTGAGCGTTTTGTAAGGTATCTAAACAGTCACATTTGGCCTTGCTTTTGGTTTAGGAACAGACAGTCAAGATATCAATGTATTTCCATTGCTGGATCACACCATGGATGCTCGCTACTCTATTATTGGGGATTGAGCTTCTAAAGTCTTCACATTCACTCACACGAGAAAGCCAATTCCAGGAAGCCCCAAACCATGTAGAACACTTACTTCTACTCTCCCTCCCTTCTGGTCCCAGTCTGGGTATCTGGAGAACTAAAACACTTGATGTGTGTGTCTCTGGGTGTGTTTCTGGGAAGGGATGAGCTCACAGTTACAGTAATGAAAGCTGGAAAGTCCTAGTTATGCCTTGATGAGATGGAGACCTAGGGCAACTGATGGACATTTCCAGGGAGAATCTACAGTCCTGAGAACTGGAGAACCACTGTCTAAGGCCCTGTCTAAGTCCACGCCGGAAAGCAGGAGTGTCAGCTAGGCAGAGTCAAAGTTCTGCTCAGGGAGTTTTCTGTTCTACTCAGCCTGCCGACAGATTGGGTGCGAGCCATCCATGTCAGGGAGACAATCTGCTTTCTTCAGCTTACTAATTCAAATGTTAACCTCCTCCAAAGCACCCTCACAAACACACCCAGAATAATGTACCAGATATTTGGGCATAAAGTCAAGTTGACACATAGAATTAAGCCAGCATAGCCTGTATTTGTGAGACCAAACACCCATTTACAGAAGTCTTTCACAAAGCCAATGTTTAATTTGAATTTTCAACTCTTCCTCTCTCAATTTGTTTTATAAGTTTCTAGGAATTTGGCTTTTAATAATGTATATGTACCCATGTGTATTCCTGCGTGTGTGTGTGTGTGTGTGTGTGTGTGTGTGTGTGTGTTAAGAGAAAGAAATTTCTCTAACAGTATAATTTGCTCTAAAATCTTGTCTTTATCTGTGACTTATTTCTGAAGGGACTGAGTTGGGGTGTCCAGGGAGAAAATGTTGGGAGGCAACTGTGTTATTTACCTCTTCCATTTCTTGTAATACCTGGGAAACCCCTGCAAGGTAGCAGAATGTGGAAGAACAAGCTGTTTATTTTGTTCTCCCCTTTCATGATTTAACATACATATAATTTCTATGAGTAAATACAAAATAGAGGATCAAAGCTGGATTGAGTACCTGCCAGTAATTTCCCCCAAGATTCCATACTTTCCTGTGTATAAAATTCTGAAAGAGAGCACAGCCCAATGTGTTTATAATTCTATGCTCAACAAATGTCCTCTGAACAAAGGAAGAAACAAGGCTGTGTTTGGTCCACATAACATGATGAAGTAGTGATTAATTCATGTCAACATATCAAGACTTTCTGACCTATTTTAAACACATTTTATTTTCGAGATTATAATATAATTGCATCATTTCTTCTTCCTTTTTCTCCTTTTAAAATCTCCCAGATACCTCTCTTTGATCTATTTTCAATGTATTGCTTTTGTTTTCATTAATTATTGTTTTTCAAAAGATAAAAGATAAATAAATTAAAAGCAAGATACTCCAGATTGAACATTTATTTCTAGTCAAATGTTCCTTTCCTTATTTTTTTCATTATTCCAACCTACTCAGTGTGAGTTTATGGCAATAGGCTCCCTTCTAATTTGTAACACGCATTGAATAGACATTTGGCACAGCTTCATGGCAATCCATTTTATCTGTGAAAATTGCCGACTTTATCATCCTTGGCTCTTAGTTTTCAGTTTAATGCTGTGGGCTCCAGGCCATTATAAAAATTTTTAGTTTTAAGGTGAAAGTTTGAGCTGATTGCCACTGTAAAAATAAATGTCATTGCTCTGGCACCACAAAACTGTGAGACATCCTCCATCTACAAATGTCCTCTGAACAAAGGAAAGAATAGCCCCATCTCTTTGAGTGACATTTGGCTTAGCTGTAGCCTAAAGGCTCTGATCTTCCCTGAGGAAGGGAGAATGGCCCATGTGAAAGGATGGTGCGAAGGTTCATAGTTCAGGGACAGAGGAAAGAGGAGATGGGAGAGGGATCGGAGGGAGTGGGGTAACACCTGGGGTGACAGAACCAGGTAGAAGCCCAGAAAGACTAGATTAATAAAAGGAGCAAGAACAAAATTAACCATGGCTCCTGTTCATTTCTACACAGGACATCAATGAAATAACAAACCTGAATGCTCAGATATCAATCACCTCAGCATGGAGAATCTGCAGAGAGATCAAGAGTCGCCCCCACCTTTATCTCAGCACTGACACAGAAAGGATTGCTGAGTCCAGCATGAACAGTTTCACGGCTCAGGAAGTCACAATGCTGCATGGTTCAGAGAACAGCGTGGTGCCTGGCACAGTCCAGCTGTTCAGGGCTTGCTGGATGCCAGTCTTTGAATTTTAAACAATTAAGACTTGGAATTAAGAGCAAGGAGAGGATGGTAGCTGCAGGACCAGGACTTGAGCCTGCTCAGGGAATTGACCACAGCTGTAACTTGGGGAAAAATGATACCCAGGAATAAGAGAAGGAAAGAAGCGGAGAACTGGGTAGCTGAAACACACACCCCAAAACAGCAAATGGATACTTTTGAACTTACAATCATATTTAGACTATCACACTTAACTTTTCTCAGTCAATTCTTTTTGGTATTCTTCTAAAGTTGTCTCAGGTTAAACAACTAACGTCACAGATTATGGAAAGGAATTAGAGAATATTCATTACAGTGTCTGGGCAATACGTATGATGACTTGGTTCTGGCCAGGCACCAGCTCTGGTGGTTACCCAGGACTCAGATTCACCATCCCCTCCCAAGATCTGTGATACTTTAACACTTAAAGCCCCATGGTGCTGTCTGCAGAAGCTGCTACCACCTAATTCCCATGACTACAGAACCCTTTATTGCTCCTTAATGGTTCTACACTGGACCTTCATACTTTTGAGAGAGAATATGTATATTTTGTCTTCAAAATGACAATGTTGTCACCAATCTCATACATTTTGGCTTTATTTTTATGACTAAACTGTTGGTTGAAGCAAAACTTAAATCAATTATTTCTTCTATCACAAGGATTCATTGGTTTAAGACTTTGCCAGTTGTCACACAATATTTTCAACTGACAGTTGAAAGTCAGGTTCAGTACCACTGCTCCAAATTACTGTTTCTCTCTGAATCTCCCGAATAACCTTTTAAAAAATCATGATTTCTGCTAGGGGTTGCTTTTGTATATTTTCAGAAAATGCGGTAGAAAGGGTGCGAGGCCAAGGCAGGCCTCACACAAGTGAATTTCCAGTTTTCTCTTAATATTGAATTCTCCAAAGAATTCTAATTTAAATAAAATGCTTAGCCCTTGTAACAGTTTGGGATATATTCTGGAAATCTGAGTCTCAGTTGGTCTGCAAATCCCCTTTACATTTTTGGTACCCTGTGGAAAGCAATGGGTTACTGTTCGTTTATGGCTCTGAGGTTTGCATTAAAAAAGCTCTGCTCTTGTCATAAAGACTGAATTGCTGATTCTCTAACCACTTCTTTGTGGTACAAGGCATACTGCTCTGAAATTGGAAAATTAAGTTACTGAGAGAATTTTAACCAGACCATCTCCTATCTTTGTAAAGATACAGATTCAAATGGATGGAGGTATTTGCAGTAGAGAAATACAAAGGAGAAAATGATTCAGTTGGAAAAAAGCATATCTGAAGCCACAGATACATCACAGCAAACAGCGCTTTTCTGTGTATCTCCCTCCCCTCCTCTGGATCCATCAGTATACACACTCACATGCTGAACAATTAATTCTTGCATCTTACTCTGGAGGCAGAGAGGCAAACATCACATCGCTGTTCTGCTAGCTATACAGTGCCTGACATGCTCATAGTTTTACAGTTGGGAAAGCTAACAATTAGGCTGTAAAGTCTAAGGGGGTAGAAAAATTAAGAATTGGACCAAAATCATAATACATGCCAACATAATTGTTAGCTTTGTCTTTGCAAGCTCTTGGCTCTCATCCACAGAACTTCCTCCTATTTTTCCTTTAAATTCCGTTGAACTACTTCTATTTTCCATTTCTTGATACTAAATAGTTCTCTCATTCTAATTTGCTGACATGAATATATTTTAATTTAAAATTCAAAATATGTTGCCTTAGGAAAATTGTTCTTATTAAAGAATTTTTAGGCATTGTTGATAGCATTTACTAGCCTAAAGGCAATCTCTGAGTAAAACTCTGTCTGGACAAACTCATCCTTCATTTCATCTACCTCCTCCACTTTCCCCATATGCTTTAGAAGTATAAAAGCACAGCCCACCAGCTCCGCTCATGACATAATGCTCACGGGCCTCCCATCTTTCCTTCACAAGAATGCTTCATTTCCCATCACAATCACCACAGTGCTCTGTGTTTTCTCTAAGTTGCTCTCTGCCTTCACTGCCCCTTCACTGACGTAAGACAATCTAAATATATACTGACTCTCTTTCCCCACCCACTTATTGACACAAGGCCCACATTGCTGTCACTCTATTTAAATTACTCTGATAGGAACAGAGATGGACACGCCCTGTAATGACTGCATCCAGTGTGTCACATTCTGCCTCACTTTCCTGCAACAGTGGCCACTGTCAGTGACATTCTCCTTCTTTAGCATTCTCCACCCCTGGGTATGTTTGCAGCTCTATCCTGGTTCCTTAAAGACTGGGTTCTTTCTCTTCTCCACAGACCCGCGGTAAGTATTAGTAACCGTGTGTCCCACACTTTCACCCAAGTGTATCATCCTTACTCTTATTTTCTCTCTGGAACTTTGTTATTTCACCTTCCATTGCCTTTCTCCTCATGAGCACTTAGTAAGCTCCATCTTTAAATCATCCTTAACAGGAGATATTATGTATCTACTGTTCACCGCATTTCTTCTGGATTTACTATGTTCATTAACAGTAATCCAACTCAAACCGAGGGGAAACATTAATTAGGCTTAGAGTTACAAGCTCTGATCAAATCCCAGGTCCAGAGCCGACCAATTTTATAATGTTAGTGAGGTGCTCACCTGTGCCTCCATTTCTTCATATGAAAAGTTGTAATAATAATACTCGGCCAGGTTTAAAAACTAAGCCAATGAAGACTACATGTGAGAGCATCTTGCAAGGTTCCTCATGTGTAGCCACCACCAAAAGCAGCAGGTGAAGTGACAACTTCCATGAGCAAGGACCAGTGATGCTATCAAGGACTCCCTTAGCAAGGGGTGGGGAGGAGCTGTGACACAGGCAGGAGGATGAGGTCAGGGTGTGGAAGGTTTTCTGGAGTGGGTGTGGCTGGTCGTCTGTAGCAGCAGCAGCAGCAGCAGCAGCAGCAGCAGCAGCAGCAGCAGCAGCAGCAGCAGCATTCACCGTCTGACACGTGCTTTCCCGGCTTCTCTCCAGTCATCACTACAGACAGTTCTATAACAGCCTTGTTTGTTGGCAACAGAACCACATCACACACACGTCAGAAATGGTGTTTTTTGCTGAGTACACTATGAACATTCTTCCAGTCAACAGCAAGGGATCTAATTAGATTGTTTTTAAAAAGAACTACGTAAAATGTCATAGTGCTGATGTAGAGCAGTTTTAGAAAAGGGTTTGGACTTAGCTCTCAGAGCCATGGGTTTCCTTATGGCATTTTCAGAGATATTTCGATTTGGTTGATGTTCCTTTAGCCCCCCTACTCCCCCCCCCCCTGTATCTGCTTAAACCATTCCACGCTCAGTATTCTCCCCCTTTCATATCAAGGGGCGCACGTCTATAATCCCAGCACTCAGGAGGCAGAGGCAGGTGGATCTCTGTGAGTTTGAGGTCAGCCTGGTCTACAAAGTGAGTCCAAGACAGCCAAGTCTACACAGAGAAACCCTGTCTAAAAAAAATATTCCTACTACCCCGTGGAGCCTTCTCCCTTAGAGCCAATGTTTCCCTCTCTAGTTTCCTGGCCTACACAAAAGCTCAGTTCTACCTAATATACATATATAAAGTTTCAAGGCTAGACAGTGCACATGAGAGAGAGTGTGTGCTGTGTCTTTCTTACCTCACTGAATACCAGAAGGTTCAGGTGCATTCGTTCAGCCAGGGACAATCATGCTGTCTCCATTTATTTGTTCTTGGTGTCCATCCATACCTTGGCTTCCTGTTAGGTACACTACTGGTTCTGCTCACATAGAGAAGGTTACCAAGAGTTAAATAACTTTGTTGTAAGATAAGTAAGCTGTAGCATTAATAAGCAGATTATGTGCAAAATGTTAAGTTCGTTTTCTTAATCATTTGTGATTCCCAGGCACACATTCTTTGGCCACTTTCACACTAATTTGTCCTAATGTTGATTCTTAGCAGTCCTTTTCTTTTTGGCTTTTAGATTTGTAACTAGCTGATACTTGACTGTTTTTTTTCTTTTTGTCCTTTTTAATCAGTTGTAATATCTTTCTCCTAAAAATGAAATATTGATATGCTTAATTCTACCTAGATCTTTGTGTATTTTTATTCTAAATTTCATCCCAATTTTACATTGAAAACTTTTGTGTTTTTCTTCTAAGATTCTTACTGTTTCATTTTCTACATTTAAACATTAAAAGGAATTGGGAATTTCATTTTGCCTCCTTAATCTAGTTGGAGGAGCCAAATGCACAACAGAATACATTGCACTCAGTGTTGTCCCCTGCTGACCTGAACAGGGCATATGCTTTGGATTAAGTCATTATGTATACTTGGGACAGGTCTGAGGAAGGAATGGCTTTCTTCTCAGAGCTGTTCACTCTTGGCAAAGGAGACAAAGGCTACCGTTGCCCAGCCAGGCACAGGGCAGAGGGTAGAGTGGGTGAGCACTCCTAAATGCTGTTATGAAAGAGGAAATGATAAAAATACTCTGCAGCTTAAGAGTTTCACATGGATGAGAGCACATTTTTAGCTAAAGACATTTCCAAGTTTTCTTTTATTAGGTTTGAGTTCTAAGTTTGTTGTAATTTTCTGAACTGGTACGTGACTTCTGTAAGAAGGCTACAAGAAAATGAGGCTAAATTGAGTGAGTTATATTCCCCTTTGAGGTTAGTAACTTCCATGGTGACCCTGGCCCAAGAAGACTTTAAGGACTATCTGAGGTCAGGTCTTTTTGGTGTGGAAAGACTTGTTTCCACAAAGTCTGTCATTCCACATCTTTTGGCTTGAGCAACTCCTTGCTTCAGGGAATTTTCTTCTCATTACTAGTTCTTTCTATCTTTTTTGGAACTCTGATTTTGCATATTCCAAAGTACCTACGATCATCTTTTATCCTTTTCTTTGTATAGTTTTAATAACTATGATTTTATTTTCTTTTTTAAATGGATAAAAGCAGTTTTTATTTATTTATTTATTTGTTTATTTATTGGTTTATAATGTATTTATTTCTTTTTAAAAATTTTTTATTAATTTATTCTTGTTAAATCTCAATGGTTATCCCATCCCTCATATCCTCCCATTCTTCCCTCCCTCCCAGTTTCCCCTTATTCCCCTCCCCTATGACTGTTACTGAGGGAGATTTCCTCCCCCTCTACATGTTCATAGGGTATCAAGTCTCTTCTTGGTAACCTGCTATCCTTCCTCTGAGTGCCACCAGGTCTCCCCCTCCAGGGAACATGGTCAACTATGAGGCACCAGAGTTCGTGTGAAAGTCATACCCCACTCTCCACTCAACTGTGGAGAATGTTCTGTCCATTGGCTAGATCTGGGTAGGGGTTTAAAGTTTACCACCTGTATTGTCCTTGGCTGGTGCCTTAGTTTGAGTGGGACCCCTGGGCCCAAATCGGCCTATCATAATGTTCTACTTGTAGGTTTCTAAGACCCTCTGGAGACTTCTACTTTGCTATTCTCCCATGCTTCTCTCATCTGGAGTCCCAATAGGATGTCCTCCCCTCTGTCCCAGTTTCCTGGTAAGGGAAGGCTTTCATGGGACATGCCCCTTGAGCTAATATGCAGATATAAGTGAGTATATACCATTTGAGTCTTTCTGCTTCTGGGTTAACTCACTCATTATGATCATTTCTAGCTCAATCCATTTGTCCACAAATTTCGGGAATTCCTTGTTTTTAATAGCTGACTAGTATTCCATAGTGTATATGTACCACAGTTTCTTTATCCATTCTTCTACTGAGGGACACTTAGGCTGTTTCCATGATCTGGCTATTATGAATAAGGCTGCTATGAACATGGTTGAGCAAATTTTCTTGTTGTGTGCTGGTGCATCTTCTGGGTATATTCCAAGGAGTGGAATAGCTGGGTCTTGAGGAAGCGCTATTCCCAGTTTTCTGAGATAGCACCAGATAGGTTTCCAAAGTGGCTGTACTAGTCTGCATTCCGACCAGCAATGAAGGAGTGTGCCTCTCTCTCCACATCCTCGCCAGCATGTGGTGTCGATTGAATTTTTGATCTTAGCCATTCTGATGGGTATAAGATGGAATCTCAGAGTTGTTTTGATTTGCATTTCCCTGATGACTAAAGAGGTTGAGCATTTCTTTAAGTGTTTCTCAGCCATTTGATATTCTTCTGTTGAGAATTCTCTGTTTAGTTCCAAGCCCCATTTCTCAATTGGGTTATTTGGTTTGGTGGTGTTTAATTTCTTGAGTTCTTTATATATTTTGGATATTAGACCTTTGTCAGATGTAGGGTTGGTGAAGATCTTTTCCCAGTCTGTAGGCTGTCGCTTTGTTCTCTTGACAGCGTCTTTAGCCTTACAGAAGCTTCTCAGCCTCATGAGGTCCCATTTATTAATTGTTGACATTAAAGCCTGGGCTATTGGTGTTCTGTTCAGGAAGTTGTCTCCTGTGCCAATATGTTCCAGGCTCTTCCCCACTTTTTCTTCTAACTGACTTCGTGTCTCTAGTTTTATGTTGAGGTCTTTAATCCACTTGGATTTGAGTTTTGTTCAAGGTGAAAAATATGGGTCCAGTTGCATTTTTTCACACATAGACCTCCAGTTAGACCAGCACCATTTGTTGAAGATGCTATCCTTTTTCCATTGAACGGATTTGGCTTCTTTGTCAAAAATCAAGTGACCATATGTGTGTGGATTCATATCTGGGTCTTCAATTCGATTCCACTGATCAACCAGACTGTTGCTGTGCCAGTACCATGCTGTTTTAATTACTATTGCTTTTTAGTACAGTTTGAGATCAGGTATGGAGATTCCTCCGGAGCACCCTTTATTGTACAAGATTGTTTTAGGTATTCTGGGTTTTTTGTTCTTCCATATGAAGTTCAGAATTGAACTTTCAATGTCTTTAAAAAATTGTGTAGGTATTTTGATAGGGATTGCATTGAATCTGTAGATTGCTTTTGGTAGGATGGCCATTTTTACTATGTTAATTCTTCCTATCCATGAGCAAGGAAGATCCTTCCATCTTCTCATGTCATCTTCAATCTCCTTCTTCAGAGTTTTGAAATTTTTTTCAAACAAGTCCTTCACTTGCTTAGTTAGAGTAACTCCTAGATATTTTATTGCTTGTGGCTAATGTGAAGGGTGTGGTTTTCCTAATTTCTTCCTCTGCAAGCTTATCATTTGTGTATAGGAAGGCTACAGACTTTTTTGAGTTAATTTTGTATCCAGCCAAATTGATGAAAGTGTTTTTCAGCTGTAGGAGTTCTCTGGTGGAATTTTGAGGGTCTCTTATGTACACTATCATATAATCTGCAAATAGGGATAGTTTGACTTCCTCCTTTCCCATTTGGATACCCTTGATCTCCTTTTGTTGTCTTATTGCTCTGGCTAGAACTTCAAGTACTATATAGAAGAGATATGGAGAGAGTGGGCAGCCTTGCCTTGTTCCCGATTTTAGAGGAATTTCCTTTAGTATCTCACCATTTACTTTGATTTTGGCTATTGGCTTGCTGTAGATAGCCTTTATTATGTTGAGGAAAGTGCCTTGTATCTCCGATCTCTCTAAAACTTTAAACATGAATGGGTGTTGGATTTTATCAAATGCTTTCTCTGCATCTAAAGAGATGGAATGATATCTTTGATGTGTTCTTGTATTCGTTTTGCACGAATTTTATTTAGTATTTTTGCATCGATGTTCATAAGAGAAATTGGTCTGAAATTCTCTTTCTTTGTTGAGTCTTTGTGAGGTTTAGGTATCAATGTGACTATGACCTCATAGAACGAATTTGGTAATGTTCCATCCATTTCTATCTTTTGGAGTAGCTTGAAGAGTATCGGTATTAGCTTGCCCTTGAAAGTCTGTTAGAATACTGCACTGAAACCATCTGGCCCTGGGCTTTTTTTTTTTTTTTTTTTTTTTTTGGTTGGGAGACTATCAATGATTGCTTCTATTTCTGTAGGGGAAATGGGACTATTTAGCTTGTTTATCTGTTCTTCACTCAACTTTGGCAAGTGAAATTGAGCAAGAAAATCGTCCATTTCCCTTAGATTTTTCAAATTTTGTGGCATATATGCCTTCAAAGTAGGATCTTATGATTCTTTGTATTTCTTCAGTGTCTGTTGTTATGTCTCCCTTTTCATTTCTGATTTTGTTGATTTCAATTCTGTCTCTCTGCCTTTTAGTTAGTTTGGCTAATGGTCTGTCTATCTTGTTGATTTTCTCAAAGAACCAGCTTTTGGTTTTGTTGATTCTTTGGACTGTTTTCTTAGTTTCTAATTTGTTAATTTCAGCCCTGAGTTTAATTATTTCCAGATGTCTCCTCCTTTTGGGTGTTTCTGCTTCTTTTTTTCTAGGGTTTCCAGTTGTGTCGTTAAGACGCTTATGTGCAATGTTTTCAATTTCTTTTTAAAGGCACTTAATGCTATGAATTTTCCTCCTAGCACTGCTTTCAATGTATCCCACAAATTTGGGTATGTTGTTCCTTCATTTTCATTGAATTTGAGAAGCTTCTTGATTTCTGTGTTTATCTCTTTCCTGACCCAGGTGTCATTTAGCAGAGAGTTGTTTAGTTTCCACGTAAGTGTAGGCTTTTTGTTATTTCTGTTGTTGTTGAATTGCAGCCTAAGAGCATGGTGATTTGATAGGATACAAGGTATTATCTCAATCTTGTATCTGCTGAGGCTTGCTTTGTGACCTACGATGTGATCAATTTTGGAGAAGGTTCCATGGGGTGCAGAGAAGAAGGTATATTCTTTCTTGTTTGGGTGAAAGGTTCTATAGATATCAGTTAGATCCATTTGATTCATGGCATTGGTTAATGATGTTATTTCTCGGCTCAGTTTCTGTTTCAATGACTTATCCTTCAGTGAGAGTGGGGTGTTGAAGTCTCCCACTATTATTGTGTTGGGATCATTGTGTGGTTTAAGCTCTTTTAGTAGATCTTTTACAAATGTGGGTGCCCTTGTATTGGGAGCATAGATGTTCAGAATTGTGATGTCATCTTGGTTGACTTTACCTTTGATGAGTATGAAGTGTCCTTCCTCATCCCTTTTGATTAATTTTTGTTGAAAGTCTATCTTGTTTGATATTAAAATGGCTACGCCTGCTTGCTTCTTGTGACCATTTGCTTGGAATATTTTCTCCAACCTTTTACCTTGAGGTAATGCCTATCGTTATAGGTGAGATGTGTTTCTTGAATGCAGAAGAATGTTGGATCTTGTTAATGCACCTATTCACTAAATCTGTGTCTTTTTATTGGAGAATTGAGACCATTGATGTTGAGAGATATTAACGACCAGTGACTGTTAAGAGTCTTAATTTTGATGTTGTTTCCAATCGAGTGTTTGTGTAGCTGTGTTTTTGCCATGGTATAGTTACCTATTTCCTGAGTAGTTTTGGTTGGAGCTTGACCCATTGGGATGGAGTTTTCCTTCTAGTGTCTTCTGTAAAGCTGGATTTGTGTATAGGTATTGTTTGAATTTGTTTTTGTCATGGAATATTTTGTTTTCTCTATCAATGGTTATTGATTGTTTTGCTGGGTAAAGTAGTCTGGCCTGGCATCTGTGGTCTCTTAGGGTTTGCAGGATCTCTGTCCAGGCCCTTCTGGCTTTTATGGTCTCTGTTGAGAAGTCGGGTGTAATTCTGATAGGTTTGCCATTAAATATTATTTGGCCCTTTTCCCTTGCACCTTTTAATATTTTCTTTGTTCTCTATGTTTCGTGTTTTGATTATTATGTGACAGGCAGTTTTTCTTCTCTGTTCAATTCTATTTGGTGTTCTGTAGGCCTCTTGTATGTTTATAGGTATCTCTTTCTTTAGATTGGGGAAATTTTCTTCTTTGATTTTGTTGAGAATAGTTTCTGGGCCTTGGAGTCTGATATCTTCTCTTTCTTCAATGCCTATTATCCTCAGATTTCTTCTTTTCATGGTGTCCTTCATTTCTTGGATGTTTTGTGTCAAGAGTTTTCCAGATTTGGCATTTTCTTTAATGGTTGCTTCAAGATTTGTGATTGTATCTTCTAGAACTGAGATTCGTTCTTCCATCTCTTGGATTTTGTTAGAAAAGCTGATCTCTGTGTTGCTTGCCTTCTCTGAGGTCTTACGTTCCGGTTTTACTTCTGTCTGTTTGTTTATCATTGAATCCATTTTCATCTTCAGATCTTGAATTGATATTTTGATTTCTCTCATCTGATTGTTTGTATATTCGTGAGTATCTTCCATTGCCTCTTTATAGGTCTTCAGAGCTTGAACCATTTTATTGATTTCTTTCATATGGTTGTTTGCATTTTCCTGAAATTTTTCCAGTTCCACTCTATGTGCTTCTTTTATGCCTCTCACCTGTTTGGCTGCATCTTCCTGCATTTGATGATGAATGATTTTATTATCTTTGTGGGAAATTTCTTCCATCCTGTCAGCTAATATCTTTTAAAACTTATCTCTTGGCATTTTACTTATAAGAATCACATTGGCAAATCGAATAAAGCAATAAAGTATAGTAATTGTAATGTGTATTATATATTAATATGTTTATGTATATATGTTTGTGCTTACATATGTTGTAAGGTATGTATATACATGTATGTTCACATGTGTGTGTGTACATGTATATGGCTATGTGTGTGGGGGGGGTCAGACGAGTGATACATGGCAGTTGCCAGCATTACAGTTTTGTAGAGCACATTCTTTTTGTGTTAAAAGGACACATCTTTAGTTTTTATAGCTTTTGTGATCAACACACAACTTTGTACATGTTCAGTGTGGGACTGTGCTGGTTAAGGTCAAACTCTCATATTTCCAGATAGCCACAGAGCTCAGTCTATAATGGTGGACTACCTTTCTCTGTGGGCTTCTCTTTTCCCCTGATCTGGGTACCCCTAGCTACCCTAAGCAGCATCACATACCCCTTAATGAAGATTACAGACCCGACCCTTTCCTGATAGAAACTGTTCAGCAAGCAACTGGGGATCCCTTTAAATACTCCCTGCTATGCTATGCTAAGGAGAAACAGCCTTCAGCAAATGTCCATTAATTCAACCTGGTAGTGTCTCCCACACATATAGAATAATTAAGTATTCTTCTTCTTGTGTTAGGACCTCATGCTACTACATATAAATGAAATACTGTAAATCAAGTGTCCTGGCATCCCTAGCCCCAGTGAATCTGACTGGGGCTGAATTCATCCTCAAACCCCTCCCCACTAACCAAGGTTTATAAATCCATGATTGACTGAAATAAAGGTTGCCTGGCTTGCCCTCTCACACCATTCCTCCACCATGACTATCTGAGACTCCATTTATTTTGCAGAAGAATCACTGCTGGACTCCTGGGGCTTGATTGTGGGTCAAGGCAGTCACGACAGCAATGGTACAGATACCTTGGCAGCCTCTGAAGCCTGCTCCATCGCTGCTGTTAGCTCAGTGCTGACTGCTGATGAAGCACCTGCCGGGCCTGCCTTTCTGGCTAGTTTCATGTGTTCCCCTGCATTCTTTGCAGTGCTTAGGAGCTTAATAAAGGGCTGTAACACTTTGGTATCATTAGGGGCTTGTGGAGATCTCAAGTCTCCACTGTCATACCAGCAATTTCATTATAAAAGAGCTAAACTGTAACACTCCATGGAAAACGCTTTCTACACCCTGGCCTAGTGCACAGGCTTTACCCTAAATTGCTCTAGATGTTCCTGAAAGAAATGGGACCCCTGATCTTGAGGCATGCCTGTTCTCATCTGGAAGCAAGCAGCACCTGTTCCAACCAGCCTGCCGAGAAATGCAGGCCACCCTCCAGATGATGAAGGACACTGGCATCCCTAGTCCCAATAGTTAATTTACTATTAACTTCATGAGAAATCTCAACTGAGACAACAGTTAGCCAATTGCTTTATCACTGACCAACATCATAGCATGTTCAATCTTTACAGCCCCAGGACAATGTACAGCTCATAGCCATGCCTAAATGCAGTGCTAAATTAACGAACCAAGAAAGTACGAGTGTTTGCTGTCTGAGATGGCTCCTGATGTTAGAAGAACCCTCTTCCCAGTCTATTTTGTGTGAATTTTTTGGTTTTGTTCTTTATTTTTTGGCATAGCGTCTTACTATGTAGCCCCGGCTGGCCTAGAACTTGCCAGCAAAGTAGACCAGGCTGGCTTCGAACACATAAAAAACTTGCCTACCTCTGCCTCTTCCCCCACTGCCTCCTAAATTCTGGAATTAAAGGTGTGTACCATCAGTGCCTGGCATCTATTTTCTGTTTTGAATCACAAATTGTTTCTGTTTTAATCTCAGTGCAAGAACTTGAAGGCTTGGGGAAAAGCTACCTTCTGGAGTCATCTTTATTTCTGCTTATTAATATATACAAGGGTGTGAAGAACGGATGAAGCCAACTCACACAGGTCATCGTCATAGACTATGTAAAGCTGGCCATTACAATCTATTCCTCTGTTCTATAACATGGAGTCACCCATAGACATTGGCAAAGGTAACTATCACTGTTAACTTACAGTAGCTTAGCTTCCAGATGTCTTTCTCTCTCTCTCTTTTTTTTTAAGAAATAAAAATCGAGTTAGAATTGTATAACGGGCTGCTGGTAGCTGCTTACTCAGAGCAAGAAGCACAGAGTTCCTCTAGATCATACAGAATCAGCAGAAAGCGTGTAAATCTGGCACCTTCGCGTCCTCATGGAGCTGGAAGCTGGAACGTGGATTCCGTTTTCTTTTTACTAGGGGTTACCCCAGTGTACCCTGGATAGATGAAAAGTGCTTTGTCTTTTGGTAAAATAATCTGTGTAATTAATGAAACAGAAAATTTGCGTTTTTATTCTGAAAATGTTCTATTTTTGTTATTTACTGAAACCATATCTAGAAGTAATTATTCTTTTATGCCTTTAGCATGTGACATTATTTGTATATCCTTCTATGAGACAATAGTTTGTCTTATGCCAACATGGTTTTGGTTTGGGGGCTTGGGTTTTTTATTCCAGAATGAAGAGACCTTTCAGTTTTAACTCTTTTATTGAAGATATATTTTCTTATATAATATATCCTAATTACAATTTTCACTCTCTATACGCCTCCCAGTTCCTCCCCTACTCCCATCTGGACCCACTTCCTTTCTGTCTCATTAGAAAAAAAACAAGCTTTTAAGACATAACAACACACACACACACGCACACACACACACACACCTAACAGGATAAAACAAAAGCCATTAAAGTTGGTCAAGGCAAACAAACAAAAGAAAAAGCGCCCCAGAGAAGGCACATGAATCAAAGATCCATTTGTTCACACATGCAGGAGACCCATAAAAATACTAAACTGAAAGCGATAATATATACTCAGAAGACTGTGTGCAGACCCACGTTGTCCCTGTACTTGGGGCTTCAGCCTCTGAATTTTATGACCCTTGCTCATGTTGACTTGCAGGGCTTTGTTCCCCTGCTGTGCTTAGTCCTCTCCAGCTCTTAAACTATCCGCTTCCTCCTCTGCGGAGTTTCCTGAGCTCTGATGGAAGGATGTGATGGTGACATCCTATTTGGAGCTGTGAGTTCTAAAGTCTTCTCTCATCCTTTTTGGGTGTGATCTGGCCCTGGGTCTCTGTGCTGCAGGAGGAAGCTTCTTTAATAATGGCTGAATAAGGCACTGATCTATAAATATAGCAGAATGTCATTAGGACACGCACTTTCTCTGTTTCTCTGTCTCTCTCTGTGCCTCTGTCTCTCTCCCCATATATACGTATATTTACATATATATGTGTATATATAGATATGTGTGTATGTATACATATATATGTAGCTCCGTGTCTTTGTTCTCTCTTCACTAGTTTGTGAGTCCTTTTCCTGTCTAAACAAAATAGCCCAAAATGAGGAAAAGGAGAAAAAACTTCTGCTAAAAACAAACACTCCTTGGGCTTTTTTGAGTCCAAAGCTTTAAGCACTTGGCCATCACAGCCCCCGTGGGCTTTTCTTGCCTTTTGCTCTTTGGTTTTCTCTGGCTCAGCTCAGTTTCTCCTGTCTCAACTGTCTTCTAACTCTGCTAGCACAATTCATTTTCAGCTGTGTCCTATTTTCACTCTGCTCAATCTCTTCTCCTCTCTTCTATAGCCCTGCTCAAGCTTTTTTTCCTTCCTGCACCAACTGTCTTCTCTAACTCTCCTCTTCTGCCAGCTAGAACTCAGTGTCTCTCAGCCTCTGCTGGCTTTCAAAATATCCTCTTCTGTTTCTAGAAGTCCAAGATCCAACTGACACTGAAGAGAATAGGGTCCTTTAAAGGGGCAGACATGCTAAATAAATGAATATATAGGTATTATATATATACACATATATGTGTATGCATGTATGTATGTATGTATGTATGTATTTGGTCGTACCCTAGGTCTCTGGGTTATTTAGTCTCTGGTTCTTGGTCACCCAAGCAGTGTCAAGTATGGGCTCTATATCTTGTAATGGGCCTTAAGTCAAATCATATGTTGGTTGGTTACTCCCCTACAAGCTTTGTGCTGTCATTGCACTAGCATATTTGGCAGGAAGTGCAGTATAGTCCCTGAACTGTCAAAGTGGTGGCCCCTCCTTTCCATTGCAGGAGCTGTCAAAATGGCAGCATCTGTCAAAATGGTGGCACCTGTCAGGGCAGTGATGCCTCTTCAGCCTGCTGCCATCATAAGATGTCCGTGATGTCTGCACCTTCTTTCCAATCAGACCTGAGGCCATAGTGAGATGCCACCCCAGGTACTGTCCATGATGGTGGCATCTCCTCTCCAATGCCACCCCCCCCATTGGCTCTGCAGTGATGGTATCTCAGCCAAGGCCACCTGCAACTGGAAAGGTCTTGCCATACTAACCCATGGGTCTGATGCAGGGTAAAGGGGGGGGGGGAATTCACCAACTCTAAGCAGGAAAACCCACCAATTCCCGAGCTTCCCACAAAAACCCACCAATCCCTAACCTTCCCAAGCTCAGAATATGAAATGCCACCAATCTTCACTCTGGAAACCTCTGTTCCCCTCAGAAATCCTATATAAGCCTTGCCCTTTGTTCAATTTCCTGCTGTCCTCTCCTGGGAGTAGGGACAGCCAAGCTTGGATTTGTCCCTCCTGGTTCCTCCCAATAAATCTTTTTTTTTTAAATGAGATTTGCTGCCTGATGTGACTCTTTCATCAGAAGAAGCCAAGAAGCAAGGAAGAGGATAAGCAAAGAAGTGGATCTGAGCTGATGCTCCTGGGCTTCTCAGCTCAGCTAGGGCTACCCTACCCTGGGGGCAGCAATGACACCATTCTTTAAAATCATAGCAGAAATAATCCCACTCTTCATTAAAATCATAGCCAGTGGGCTTTAGTTCAAATTCTGCTATGCAAATTGAAAAGTTGTTCAAGGAATGTCATTTTCTATGTTGAAAACTTTTCCATAAAAGCCAGAATTATAACATTGATTATTGTTAGAACATTAATAACATGATTGTTATTAAACCAACTTCTCATAAATTTCTTCTTTTATTTACAGGGATTATTTTACTCATCCATCAGACATAAACTGACTACTTACTGTTACCAGGCACATTATTCTTCCTGTGTGGACAGCACTCATGACTCGGGTCCACTACCCATACAGAGCTAAGGTGTTGATCAAGGAACAGTAGTTAGCTTTGCCTCCAACAGTAAAGAGATGTTTGAAAAGTTTTGTTGGAACGTTAGTAGTTTGACTAAGTCTTAAAAGGCAGACAAGAGGTCCTCTCTGGTAAAAGTCAGAAGGTCATTCCAAACAGCTGAGAGGACTTTAAAGCATGTGTTATGTTCTAGACTCCCAGGTGTCAGGTTTGATTCTGGGCTGGTATAATGGAGTCAGCTCTGCAGAGATGGGAGGTCCCAGAACTTATTTTCCACATGCTTTGGCTGTGGAATTGATGTAAAAAAATCCCCAAAGCATGT
>OU015751.1:72987767-73006301 GCA_907169655.1 Acomys percivali | reverse complement strand
TGGTGGGAGTTGCTGCGGGAGAGGGGACACTGGACAGGATTTGGGTCGCATGGTGCCTTGTGACCCAAACTGGACTTGGCGGACAGTTCAGCCCCAGAGTCCCGGGTACAGCTCAGTGCGCAGTGCTGTGGAGATGCTGGCTCAGCGCAGCAGGCAATTCTGCCCAAGGCAACAGCTTAGCGCAGCCACAGCTCCCCTGCTGTGACGCAGGCTGGGCGGAGCGCTCAGGACCACCGAGGGCGCCAGCTTAGTGCAGCCGCAGTTCACCTGCTGTGACGCAGGCTGGGCGGAGCGCTCAGGTCCACCGAAGGCGCCAGCTTAGCGCAACCACAGTTCACCTGCTATGACACAGGCTGGGCGGAGCGCTCGGGTCCACCAAAGGCACCAGATCAGCGCAGCCGCAGTTCACCTGCTGTGACACTGGCTGGGTGGAGAGCTCAGTCCCACCGGAGGCACTAGCTCACATCAACAAGCAGTTCTGCTGAAGACACTAGCTCTCCTCAGAGGGCAGTTTTGGGGCACTGACGCAGGCTGAGGTCAGCATGCAGATTCAGCCCAGAGGCCCTAGCTGGACTTGCTGGGCAGATTAGGCCCAGAGATTCTTCCTGAGCTGTGCACACAGGCTCGGCAGCCCCAAGACTCTGGCTGGACTATGCACGCAGTATAGGCCCGGAGTCCCGGGCTGAATTCAGCGTGCAGTGTGGGTCCATTGTCCCTGGCTGAGCTCGGTGCACAATTCTGCCCCAGAGACTCGGGTGGAGCTCGGCGTGCAGTTTAGGGCCAGAGTCCCTAATCGTGCTTGGCAGACAGATTGGGCCCAGAGGCTCTAGTAGAGCTTTTGGCACAGTCCCAGCTCTAAGACTCTGGTTGGACCCAGTGTGCAGTTTGAATCCAGAATTCCTGGCTGAGCTGCGCGGATGTTTCGGGCATGAGTCAATAACTGACCACAGCAAGCAGTTTGGCCAAACACCCCTAGCTGAGCTTGGTGCGCAGTCCCAGTCCGAAAATTCTGGCTGGACCCTGTGTGCATTTTGAGCCCAGAATTCCTAGCTAAGCTCGACAGATGGTTCAGGTCCTGAGATTCTAGCTGAGCTCGAAGGGTGGTTTGGGCCCAGTGACCCTGGCTGGACTTGGCAGGGAACCCAGAAGGCTGTGGATACCTTGGCCTGACCCAACGCTCATCCAGAGACCCAGAAGGATTGCAGAACCCACAGTACAGGGGAGCTGAGGATCACTGGCTGTGAGAGCCCAAAACGACAGGGCTAACCTCCTGTCAACCACAACAGTGAAACATCAGAGCTTCCAACCTATGGAAATCGTGAGAAAACAAGTGAATCTATCATCAGACTCCCTCCATCCAACTTGGGAAGCTACCCAACCAAAACAAAGCTGGCAAGACGTCTAAAGGACAGCGTAAAAGCATACACAAAAAACCCCAAAACAGCATGGCATCTCCAGTTTCCAGCTATCCCAAAGAAAACAACCCAGAGAGCTCAAATACAACGGAAATACAAGAAAATGATCTCAAATGCTTAATAAGGAGCATATTAACGGAGGAAACAAATAAAATACGTAATCAAATACAGGAAGACGCAGCCAAACAGGTGAGAGACATAAAAGAAGCACATAGAGTGGAACTGGAAAAATTTCAGGAAAATGCAAACAACCAGATGAAAGAAATAAATAAAACGGTTCAAGCTCTGAAGACCTATAAAGAGGCAATGGAAGAAACTCAGGAATATACAAACAAACAGATGAAAGAAATAAAAAAAAATCAGTTCAAGAGCTGAAGAAGAAAATGGATTCAATGATAAACACACAGACAGAAGAAAAAACGAGAACGTGAGACCTCAGAGAAAAAGGCGAGCAACACAGAGGTGAGCTTTTCTAACAGAAACCAAGAGACAGAAGAACGAATCTCAGGACTAGAAGATACAATCACAGATCTTGAAGCAACCATTAAAGATAATGCCAAATCTGGAAAACTCCTGACACAAAACATCCAAGAAATTGAGGACACCATGAAAAGAAGAAATCTGAGGATAATAGACATGAAGAAAGAGAAGATATCAGACTCCAAGGCCCAGAAACTATTCTCAACAAAATCAAAGAAGAAAATTTCCCCAATCTAAAGAAAGAGATACCTATAAACATACAAGAGGCCTACAGAACACCAAATAGAATTGAACAGAAAAGGAAAACTGCTTGTCACATAATAATAAAAACACAAAACATAGAGAACAAAGGAAAAATATTAAAAGCTGCAGGGGAAAAGGGCCAAATAACATTCAATGGCAAACCTATCAGAATTACACCAGACTTCTCAGCAGAGACCATAAAAGCCAGAAGAGCTTGGACAGAGATCCTGCAAACCCTGAGAGACCACAGATGCCAGGCGAGACTACTTTACCCAGCAAAAGTATCAATAACCATTGATAGAGAAAACAAATTTTTCCATGACAAAAACAAATTCAAACAGTAGCTATCCACCAATCCAGCTTTACAGAAGACACTAGAAGGAAAACTCCATCCCAAAGGGTCAAGCTACAACCAAAACTACTCAGGAAATAGGTAACTATACCATGGCAAAAACACAGTTACACAAACACTCGATTGGAAACAACATCAAAATTAAGATACTTAACAGTCACTGGTCGTTAATATCTCTCAACATCAATGGTCTCAATTCTCCAATAAAAAGACACAGACTAACTGAACCGGTGCATAAACAAGATCCAACATTCTTCTGCATTCAAGAAACACATTTCACCTATAACGATAGGCATTACCTCAGGGTAAAAGGTTGGAAAAAATATTCCAAGCAAATGGTCACAAGAAGCAAGCAGGCTTAGCCATTTTAATATCAAACAAGATAGACTTTCAACCAAAATTAATGAAAAGGGATGCAGAAGGACACTTCATACTCATCAAAGGTAAAGTCAACCAAGATGACATCACAATTCTGAACATCTATGCTCCCAATACAAGGGCACCCACATATGTAAAAGATCTGCTAAAAAAAACTTAAACCACACATCGATCCCCACACAATAATAGTGGGAGACTTCAACACCCCTCTCTCACTGAAGGATAACTCATTGAAACAGAAACTAAGCCGAGAAATAACATCATTAACCAATGCCATGGGTCAAATGGATCTAACAGATATCTATAGAACCTTTCACCCAAACAAGAAAGAATATACCTTCTTCTCTGCACCCCATGGAACCTTCTCCAAAATTGATCACATCGTTGGTCACAAAGCAGGCCTCAACAGATACAAGAGGATTGAAATAATACCTTGTATCTTATCAGATCACCATGCTCTTAGGCAGCAATTCAACAACAACAGAAATAACAAAAAGCCTACACGTACATGGAAACTAAACAACTCTTTGCTAAATGACACCTGGGTCAGGGAAGAAATAAAGAAAGAAATCAAGGAGTTTCTGAAATTCAATGAAAATGAGGGAACAACATACCCAAATTTGTGCGATACATTGAAAGCAGTATTTAGAGAAAAATTCATAGCACTAAGTGCCTTTAAAAAGAAATTGGAAACATCGCACATAAGCAACTTAAAAAAAAAAAACAGCTGGAAGTCCTAGAAAAAAAAGACGCAGAAACTCCCAAAAGTAGTAGATGTCTGGAAATAATCAAACTCAGGGCTGAAATTAACAAATTAGAAACTAAGAAAACAGTCCAAAGAATCAACAAAACCAAGAGCTGGTTCTTTGAGAAAATCAATAAGATAGACAGACCGTTAGCCAACCTAACTAAAAGGCAGAGAGACAGTATTGAAATCAACAAAATCAGAAATGAAAAGGGAGACATAACAACAGACACTGAAGAAATACCAGGAATCATAAGATCCTACTTTGAAGGCATATATGCCACAAAATTTGAAAATCTAAGGGAAATGGATGATTTTCTTGATCAATTTCACTTGCCAAAGTTGAGTGAAGAACAGATAAACAAGCTAAACAGTCCCATTTCCCCTTCAGAAATAGAAGCAATCATTGATCGTATCCCAACCAAAAAAAGCCCAGGGCCAGATGGTTTCAGTACAGAATTCTACCAGACCTTCAAAGGCGAGCTAATACCGATACTCTTCAAGCTACTCCAAAACATAGAATTGGATAGAACATTACCAAATTCATTCTATGAGGTCATAGTCACATTGATACCTAAACCTCACAAAGACTCAACAAAGAAAGAGAATTTCAGACCAATTTCTCTTATGAACATTGATGCAAAAATACTAAATATAATTCTTGCAAAACGAATACAAGAACACATAAAGGATATCATTCATCATGACCAAGTAGGCTTCATTCCAGGCATGCAGGGATGGTTTCATATACGGAAATCCATCAATGTAATCCACCATATAAACAAACTGAAAATAAAAAACCACGTAATCATCTCGTTAGATGCAGAGAAATCATTTGATAAAATCCAACACCCATTCATGTTTAAAGTTTTAGAGAGATTGGGGATACAAGGCACGTTCCTCAATATAATAAAGGCTATATACAGCAAGCCAATATCCAAAATCAAAGTAAATGGTGAGATACTAAAGGAAATTCCTCTAAAATCGGGAACAAGGCAAGGCTGCCCACTCTCTCCATATCTCTTCAATATAGTACTCGAAGTTCTAGCCAGTGCAATAAGACAACAAAAGGAGATCAAGGGTATCCAAATGGGAAAGGAGGAAGTCAAACATCCCTATTTGCAGATGATATGATAGTGTACATAAGGGACCCTCAAAATTCCACGAGAGAACTCCTACAGCTGATAAATACTTTCAGCAATTTGGCTGGATACAAAATAAACTCCACAAAGTCTGTAGCCTTCCTATACACAAATGACAAGCTTGCAGAGGAAGAAATTAGGAAAGCCATACCCTTCACATTAGCCACAAGCAATGTAAAATATCTAGGAGTTACTTTAACTAAGTAAGTGAAGGACTTGTTTGAAAAAAATTTCAAAATTCTAAAGAAGGAGATTGAAGATGACATGAGAAGATGGAAGGATCTTCCTTGCTCATGGACAGGGAGAATTAACATAGTAAAAATGGCCATCCTACCAAAAGCAATCTACAGATTCAATGCAATCCCTATCAAAATACCTACACAATTTTTTAAAGACATAGAAAATTCAATTCTGAACTTCATATGGAAAAACAAAAAACCTAGAAGAGCAAAAACGATCTTGTACAATAAAAGGTGCTGCGGAGGAATCTCCATACCTGATCTCAAATTGTACTACAAAGCAATAGTAATTAAAACAGCATGGTAGTGGCACAGCAACAGGCTGGTTGATCAGTGGAATCGAATTGAACACCCAGATATGAATCCACACACATATGGTCACTTGATTTTTGACAAAGAAGCCAAATCCATTCAATGGAAAAAGGATAGCATCTTCAACAAATGGTGCTGGTCTAACTGGATGTCTATGTGTAAAAAAATGCAACTGGACCCATATTTGTCACCTTGCACAAAACTCAAATCTAAGTGGATTAAAGACCTCAACATAAAACCAGAGACACTAAATCACTTAGAAGAAAAAGTGGGGAAGAGCCTGGAACATATTGGCACAGGAGACAACTTCCTAAACAGAACACCAACAGCCCAGGCCTTAATGTCAACAATTAATAAATGGGACCTCATGAGGCTGAGAAGCTTCTGTAAGGCTGGAGACACTGTCAAGAGAACAAAGTGACAGCCTACAGACTGGGAAAAGATCTTCACCTACCCTACATCTGACAAAGGTCTAATATCCAAAATATATAAAGAACTCAAGAAATTAAACACCACCAAACTAAATAACCCAATAGAGAAATGGGGCTTGGAACTAAACAGAGAATTCTCAACAGAAGAATATCAAATGGCTGAGAAACACTTAAAGAAATGCCCAGCCTCCTTAGTCATCAGGGAAATGCAAATCAAAACAACTCTAAGAATCCATCTTACACCCATCAGAATGGCCTGGATCAAAACTCAAGTTACACCACATGCTGGAGAGGATGTGGGGAGAGAGGAACACTCCTTCATTGCTGGTGGGAATGCAAAGTAGTACAACCACTTTGGAAATCTATCTGGTGCTATCTCAGAAAACTGGGAATAGGGCTTCCTCAAGACCCAGCTATTCCATTCCTTGGAATATACCCAGAAGATACTCCAGCACACAACAAGAAAATTTGCTCAACCATGTTCATAGCAGCCTTATTCATAATAGCCAGATCATGGTAACAGCCTAAATGTCCCTCAGTAGAAGAATGGATAAAGAAACTGTGGTACATATACACTATGGAATACTACTCAGCTATTAAAAACAAGGAATTCCCGAAATTTGTGGACAAATGGATTGAGCTAGAGATGATCATAATGAGTGAGTTAACCCAGAAGCAGAAAGACTCAAATGGTATATACTCACTTATATCTGCATACTAGCCCAAGCGGCATGTCCCACGAAAGCCTTCCCTTACTAGGAAACTGGGACAGAGAGGAGGACATCCTATTGGGACTCTAGATGAGAGAACCATGGGAGAATAGCAATGTAGAAGGACCCAGTGGGTCCTAGAAACCTACAAGTAAAACATTATGACAGGCAGATTTGATCCAAGGGGTCCCGCTCAAACTAAGGCACTAGCCAAGGACAATACAGGTGGTAAAATTTAAACCCCTACCCTGATCTAGCCCATGGACAGGACAGTCTCCTCACTTGAGTGGAGAGTGGGATATGACTTTCTCATGTACTCTGGTGCCTCTCATTTGACTATGTCCCCTGGAGGGGGAGACCTAGTGGCACTCAGAGAAAGCACAGCAGGTCACCGAGAAGAGACTTGATACCCTTTGAGCATATAAAGGGGGAGGTAATCCCTCTCAGGAACAGTCATAGGGGAGGGGAATAAGGGGAATATGGGAGGGAGGGGAGAATGGGAGGATACAAGGGATGGGATAACCATAGAGATGTAACAAGAATAAATTAATAAAAAAATAAAAACAGGAAAAAATGTGGCAAACAATCCACTGGGCAAAATATCCTCCTTCATACCATAGACAGAACCCTGCCTAAAAAAAAAGGGCAAGCTTGGATACAGGCAGAGTCGACTGCCAAACTCTGCCAAGACAGGGTAAACAAGTCCTCAATAGTTCCTGCCTCACAAATATGTCTGTCAGATATATTGGGCTAGAAGGCTGAAGAAGATGCTCCAACATTATAGAGAGTTTTGGGTGACTATTCAGGTAACAAACTGTCTCTGTCATCTTCTCATTTGGAAAGCTACTAACCTTCACTCCTGGCATACTCAGGTAATTGAGTTTATTCCTTCTCAAGTCTCTGATGGAGTAGAAGACAAAGTAGCTTAGGTCTAGATAGGTGTTTTAAGTTGATAATGACAATTCGTTATGGAGATTGATTTATATTCAGAAATTTAGATGCACCAAGATAACAAAGATGTTCTCTTCAATGCTGTCAAATACAAATAACCAAAACACTCAGAATGTAACATTTATATAATTCCTGATTGTGTCGTGGTTCTTCTTGCTATAGGTAATCTATTGTATATATGTGTAATAATATAAATGTGTATGAAAAAAAATTTAAAAAGGACAAAACAAAAAACAAAAAATAATTATATTATCTATGAATTAAAGGATAATCATGCTAAAATTCACAGCCCAAAGATACTAAGTAAGAAGGGAGGGTCAAGGAGGGGGTTGCATGGATATTTTTTGTGAAAGGGAAATAGAATAGATTTTGCAGGTGAACTGGGGGCAGGTGGGGATGGGAACAGAAGGGGTAAGGTAGAGAGTAGAAGGGATGGAGGGAAAGAGTTATGCGAGAAGTGACTAAAATGGGGGGAGGGGAGCATTGGTGTGATGTAGAAACCTAATGCATTGAAAACTCATTAAAGTCTATGAGAGTGACCCTAGTGAAGTCTCCTAGTAATGGATATTTAGGCTGAATTGGCTATCTTCTATAATCAGTAAAGGCTCCCATCAGTGGTCACTGGTACATAAACCCAGCCTCAAAACCTTGATCCACACTGTGTCCTGCCTGCAAGATGTCCTAGGTCAATGGTGACACAATACTTATAGAAGTGGCCAACCTATGAGTGGTCCAACTTGATACCCACACCACAAGAAGGAAGCCATGTCTGATACAGTCTGGATGGCTGGGAACCAGTCTAGACAGCCTTTAGATCCAAGAAAGAGTCTAATGACATTCTGCTATACTCATAGATTGGTGCCTAGTCCATTTGTCATCAGAGTGGCATCATCAAGTAATTGATAGGAGCAGATGCGGAGACCTACAGCCAGACAGTAGGCAGAGCCAGGGGAACATTGCAGAAGATGGGGAGGAAGAAGATTATGGGAGCCAGAGGGGTCGAGGACACCATGAGAATTTGACTCATAAAATCAAATAATCAGGGCTCATAGGGGTTCACAGAGACGGAAGGTTCAACCATGGAGACTGCATGAGTCTGCACCAGGCCCCCTGTATATATGGTTGTGGTTGTGTTCTTGTGGGACTCCTAACAGCGGGAGTGGGGGATGTCTCTAACTCTTTTGCCTGTGCTTGGGACCCTTTTTTTCCTACTGGGTTGCTTCCTTCAGCCTTGATATGAGGGTTAGTGTCTAGTCTTATTGTAACTTCCTTATGCCGTGCTTGATGGGTATCTCTGAGAGGCCTGCTCCTTTCTGAAGGGAAATGGAGGAGGAGTGGACATGGGAGAGAGGGGAGACTGGGAGGAGTGGAGGGGGAGGAGTGGAGGGGAAACTGCAGTTGGGGTGTAATGTATGAGAGAAAAATAAAAGTAAGTAAATAAATAATAAAGGAAAAAAAAGAGCATGCTACTTTTGGAAAAGTAGATGGAACTAGAGATTATTATATTAAGTGAAAAAAGCCAGCTTCCGATAGACAAATGCCATGTTTTTTTTTCTCACATGCGGAAGTTAAATTTCAGTGGGTGTGTTTGTGTGTGCACATGTGCATTCATGTATACAACTCATGAAAAGAACCACAAGAGGGGAAGAAAGAACTTAAGGATGATGGGAAGAGAAGGTCATAGATTCCCTGGGAGAAAAGCAGAAAGGGCGACATTTTTGGAAGATATGAGGAAGGAGAGACCAGGAGGGTAGCCTGGAAGGGATATGTATATGAGCAAACTAAAGAAGATACGCGTGTACAAAAAGGCATAGTAAATCCCATCACTCTTCTGGTACATATGAAATAAACTTCTAAGAAGAATGAGAAGTCATTGGTGTAGCTGAGAAGGTAGCTGCCAGTGCCCTGCAGAGAGGCACTGTGTCCAGAGATGGCCCTTGCTGCACACACTGGGAGCACACATCTTTTCACAGCCCTGTCCCCTGAATTTTTGGAGAAGCCATGGATCTGGATTTTCATGCAACATTCCTGAAGTGTAAAGGATAAGGAGTAACTCCTCGCTCTTGGACAAGTGCGTGACCACAGCTTGTGTATGGTGACTTGACCACCTGAAGCACAGCACATCCCTCCAGGAGGCTGTGTGGTGAATGGTGCCCAGCTGTTCTGTGTGATAAGGGATGTTCTGTCGAGCTCCTTCTTTCCCTGTCAAAGTGACATTGCTGACCTGGCTAGATTATACCTCTCCTATAAGAGACTCAACTGCAGCTCCTCAATCAATTCATGATGGGAAGATTGTCATTCACTTAGAAAACTGTGCTTGGTTGGTTAGAAGGGTCACCGTGCTTTGGAAACAACAATGGTGCTTGTATGTGGGATTTCCTGAAGAATCACAGTGCACAAAACCTAAAATGATGCTGCTAGCTAGAGCTGTCCTCAGCATCATCTACCTTAAGCTATTTCTAAAATTGCACTTTTATTTGCAAATGTATGAAAACATTCAATTTCTACATTCCAGTGAAATGCTATTTACATATTCAAT
The DNA here is from genome assembly GCA_907169655.1 of Acomys percivali. Taxonomy (NCBI): domain Eukaryota; kingdom Metazoa; phylum Chordata; class Mammalia; order Rodentia; family Muridae; genus Acomys; species Acomys percivali. The sequence goes on along the minus strand of OU015751.1, from coordinate 72,996,364 downwards.
GGACAGGTGTTTGCCTCCTCCTTCATCATTACTTTTATGCCTTTATGGAACTGGGTTACCAATTTTTCTTGTAGATTAGAATTCTGCGATGACAGTTCTAAAATTCTCATATTATTTGCATTACCCAGCATTCATTGTTGGAGACTAATGCACATTCTCAATTTTGTGGCTATCCTTGCCATTGAACACTATTTAAGGAAATAATTATTGAAAAGAAGTAACAGTATTTGTAGGTGTACACAATAATTACTTTTCTTCTGAAACTGACAAACCACCATGGCCTATTGAAAACGTGTAGTTGTGTTGATGAGGATGCAGCGTCTGGGTCCTGGGGAGGAATCCCTTGGTTTGTAACATACAGGAAATTTTGTGGTGTAAATGCTCCCACTAGAGCCAATTTTCAGCTTCCTCTGGCTTCTGTGGTTCTTGGATACTTTATAGCTGATTATTTCAAGGCACCTGCCAGCACATCACCAAGGGATACTTGCATCTCATCAGAAATCTCTGTCCCTGGAGACACAGAGCAGCTCCCAGACTCATGCAGTTTAAGTGGAAAGATCTCCTTTATCTCTGATTAGACCATCTTATTAGATGAGACTGATTACAGGCCAGAAAAAAAATCCCAGGTTTAGAAACAAAAGTAAGTCTTAAAGCATTGTTTTTTATTAAATATTTGAGTATAAGTGGGAAACCGATTGGAGCTTAAATATTTGATGTAGATGTAAGTCTATGTGTTAAATTATCCACCCAAAGATATGTTTGAATTCAAGCTCTGCTTCTCTTCCCATAGCTATGAATGTGATGGTATTAGAAATCAGATCTTTGAAAATGTAATAAATTTATAGATCTCAATAAACACCACAAGATTCAGTGAGCCCTAAATCCAGTGAGAAGTGTCATTAAACTTAATTAATATTTGTATTCACTTTACATCCCAATAGTGGCCCCCTCCTTCCTCTCCTGGCCTCACTCTTCCTTCCTCTTTCCCCTTCCCTATTCTCAGAAAAGGAGAGCACCCCCTATCTACCCACCCCAGCATATCAAGCTGCCTCAAGACTGAGCACCTCCTCTTCTCCTGTGGTCTGGAAAGGCCAGGGAGCCCTGCCAGAGAGGGAGTGATTAAAAGGCAGGCAACAGAATCCATGTCAGAGATAGTCCCACTCCCCTTACTAGGGGACCCACATGAAGCCTGAGCTGCCCATTGTAGGGGGCCTAGGTCTAGTCTTTGCATGGTCCTTGTCTCTGCAAGACCCCTGGGCCCACATTACTTGGCCCTTTTTGTCTTTTGTGGAGTTCCTGTAACCTCCAGGTTCTTCTATCCATCCCCCCCCACCCCCGACTTTTTCACAAGATTCCCTACACCTCGCTCAATGTTTGGCTGAGTATGTATATCTGTTTGGATTCACTGCTGGGTAGAACCTCTCAGAGAACAGCTATGTTAGGCTTCTGTGTGTGAGCACAGCAGAGTATTGTTAACAGTTTCAGTCTCCCATGGGGGTGGGTCTCAGGTTGGGCCAGGCATTGGTTCCCTGAGAACCACCCACTCACCAATCTGAGACCATACTCACTAATCCAGGACAGCTCCTACAGGAACATCCAGCTTCCTGCCCAGGACTCTTCTCCCATTCCCAAGAACTCCATCAGGCACCAGGAACTACCAGCCAAAGTCACAGACAACCAGACGGCGAAAACTGGTGTAAAAACACAATCAACAAAAGCAAGCAGTCCTGAATACCATAACACAACGGCAATACATGAAAATGACACTAAATCTATGCTAATGAAGATGATGCCTTTAAATAAGAACCCCTTAAATAAATATAGGGAGATACAGCCAAACAGATTGAGGATTTAAAAGACGAAATGAATACATCACTCGAAGAAATACAGGAAAATACAAACAGGTGAAGGAAATCAATAAAATGGTTGTAAATCTGAAGATGGAAATGGGAGCAATAGAGAAAGAATAAACTGAGGAAACCCTGGAGAGGGAGAACTTATGGAAGAGAACAGAAACTACAGAGGTAAGCATCACAAACAGGCATTTCAGAAATCCATTGATGTAATCTACCACATAAAGAAAATGAAAAAACAAACAAACAAATAAACAACAACAACAACAACAACAAACCCTCCACCACACGATCATCTCCTTAGATGCCACAAAAGCATTTGACAAAATCCAACATCCCTACAAGTTAAAAATCTTGAAGAGACCAATGATACAAGGCACACATCTAAACATAGTAAAGGTAATATTCAGCAGGCCTATAGCCAACATCAAGAGAGAAACTTAAATCAATTCCACTGAGATCATGGAGAAGACATACTGTCTACTCTCTCCATATGTCCTCAATATAGTACTTTAAGGTCTGGCTAGAACAATAAGACAACTAAAGGAGACCAAGGGGATACAAATTGGAAAGGAAGAAGTCAATGTCTTACTATTTGTATATGATATTATAGTATACATCAGTGACCCCCAAAATCCTACTAAGGAACTCATACCGCTGTTAAACACATTCAGCAAAGTGGCAGGATACAAAATCAACTAAAAAATTCAGTAGCCCTCCTGTATACAAAATACAAATGGGCTGAGAAAGAAATTGGGGAAACAATACCTTTAACAGTCGCCACAAAAATATAAAGTATTTTAGTGTGAGTCTAGCCAAACAAGTGAAAAACCTGTATGAAAAAATCAAGTCTCTGAAGAAAGAAATTGAAGAGATGTCAGAGGATAGAAAGATCTCCCATGCTCATGGATAGGTAGAATTAACATAGTAAAAAATGGCCATCTTACCAAAAGCAATCCATAGATTCAATGAAATTTCCATCAAATACTAATATAAATCTTTACAGACCTTGAAAAAACAATTCTCAACTTTCTATGGAAAAAAAGCTAAAATAGCTAAGAAAATCCTGTACAATAACATATCTTCTAGAGGTATCTCCATCCGTGATCTCCAGCTATAGTATTGAACAACAGTAATAAAAACTGCATGATGCTAGCATAGAAACAGACTGGTGCATTAATGGAATTGAACTGAAGACCCAGAAATAAATCCACATGTGGGCCTTTGTCTGTAGGTGGAGGAGATGCCCCGTCCTGGTAAGCTTTGTGCTCAGAAATAGGTGGGTGTTCCCCCTGCTGGCAGCAGTCTACAAGACACTAAAATGTGTCAAAGGCTAGATCCTTACAGAGACACTTTCAAAGCAAACCACACAGACTTTAGGCGAAAAGATGTCAAAATCTGGCTCTTTGAAGAAACACATATCAAAACTGCCCTGGAGACAAGCCCTGGGAGGTATCCTGGGTCCGCCTCCTGCAATTCTGATATTCTTGGTTTAAAAACTCAGAGGTCTGGGGTGGGAGGTCAGATTCCCCCATTTTTCCCTCTTTGTCTTTCTTTTATCATTAAACTTAGTGAATTAAAATCTAGTTCTTTGACTCTCGACTATCTTTATTTTAACCAAGCGTGCTCGGTTATCTGGCCGTTTTTTTTTTTTTAAACAAGTCTGACACCTTGAGTCTCAATCCTGACTAAGTCACAGCAGGCAGTTTTGATGATACATGATAGTCTGGGGTCAGTTGGTTGTGGAAAAGGGCTCTGAGGACTAAGGGAGGGGAATAGGGGGAGAAGGAGGGAGGAGAAAAGGTAGGAGGAGGAGGGGGGATTGGGAGGAAAGGGGCTACAATTGGCATGTAAAGTGAATGAATTGAAAAAGAAAAGAAAAAAAGAGCTGCTGTGGTCTTTGAAAGGCCCAGTATCAGCTCAGGACATCGCAAGACCAAGTTCTCAGTACAAAGGAGATTTATTTGCCTCAGAGGGACAAAAGACAGGCAATAAGAGACAAAGACAGGAGATAGAGGACAGGAGAGAAGGGAAAGAAACAATGTGGGGCAGGGATTTGTTCTGTGAGGTAAGACAAAGGACCACCTTTGGATAGAGAGCATGGCACATAGGAAAATGGTGGCTTATAAAAGTACAAGGGAAACCCTCACCCCCAAGTTAGGAGAAAGTGCTTAATTTGAATTGGGCATGATAATTAGGTGATCCAAAGGAGGCTTTTGATTGCTGGATTTCAACACTTTAATAAATGGACCTTGGCAGTCATCTCCAGGAGAAGGAATTGGCCAAATAAGGAAATAAACCTTGGTGGCTAGTTTTAGGAATGTTATCTAACAGTTTTTAGCAAGACAGTGGGGGATGCGGGAGAAGAGCAAGGCCTGCCAGAGTCATGCTTGCCATGCATAAGTTGGCCAGAATGCCTTCAGTCATGGTGTCTCTTCACAGCAGTAGAGACTCAAACTAAGATGGCATCTGTTGTAGCCATTCTGTGGGAGACCAATGCACTCTCTAAAAGCAAAAACAGTTCCGTCAGTTTCAGTCTTCAACTGAGTCACACAAAAAATTAACTATTTGTTTGGGTTTTGTGGAAAATTCTGTAGAGAGATAAAATTAACTTAAATGCAGAGCAGCTATGAGGTGATGTAAGGTAATTAGCCATGAGTCTGAATCTTGGTACCTGAGATGACTTCCTGTAACTATGAAGTATTGGCATCGCTCTTGTAGTTGATCCCTTAAGCAGCTTGCCTCAGTGAGTAGATGTAGGTGAAGCTGACTTACAGAAAGTGTTAAGAGCCTCTGCGGAACTGCGGGTTTCCTGCTGCTCACAAAAGAAGTACAGGTATCCAACCCTGCCTAGTTGCCGACAGCAGAAGTGAGAGCTGGCTTTTTTAAAATCTAAATTTTCACATGAACTTTCAAGTGTTTGTAAAGAGTGAAAAGAATAATAGTTAAGTTTTGGCTTTTGGAGAAAAAAATATGATACTTTATATGTGGCTCCTTGAACACCTCAAAGTCTGTAGGAATTTGCTACTGGCCTTTGGCAGTTTCTTTTCTTTTGTCATTTCTTTCTTTCCTTTTAAATGGTGTATATTTATTCTGGGCAGTAATTGTTTCTTTTTAAAAATTATTTTATTATGTTTCTTTTTTAACATATACATTTATATTATTGCAAACAAATAAGATAAACTACATACAGCAAAAAGAACTATGAGACAATCACGAGTTAAAAATATGGAACACTTCAGGAATTTGCATGCCATCCTTGCTCAGGGGCCATGTTAATCTTCTCTGTATCATTCCAATTTTTCTATATGTGCTGCCAAAACGAGCACAGTAATTGTTTCTTAATGCCTTCAACAGTATTGCTTCATTGCCCTGTGACTTTCAAGTCTCCATCCTTCATCCTCAGGATGGGGGCTGCTAGAGTTGTCAACGTTGGGGAAATCTTAAGACCACAAGGAACAGTTTATCTAGAACAACCTTGAAATAAATATTTTCAAATAATAAAAATGAATTACTCTACAAAAGAGCAGTGTATAGATTTGTTTTTTAAAATATGCTATAAAATACAAGACTGATGATTCCATTGCATAAATCATCATTTTACAGAAGAGTCCATCTCTGTGCTCACATTTGGAGTTTAAAACTTTTACATCTAGTTACTATGTCTTTAAAAGACCAACCATCCCAGCTGAAGGGAGGCCCATTCCTCAGCTGAAGGCCTGCATGGGGAGCATGTATTTTTAGCTGTGGGACAAAGGTGAAGTGGCTTGCTCTTCCTGGTGTCACAATGTTTTTAAGTTTCATGGAAAGAAGTACTTAGAAGCATCTTCAGGACAATGCCTTGCGGCACACAGAGGCTGGGGTTAATTTCCTTTGGTACTTTATTGCTTCCTTGTGCGAGGTTCCAGTGGATGGTGACAGTTCACATTACCCAGAGGCTCTGCTCTCGGCAGAAAGGTAAAATCCTGTCACAGTAGCTGAGTCCAAATTTCAGACAGGGCTAGGCAGAAAGGGGACAGACAAGGCCTCCTGCAAGAAAGTAAACAGATGCTGGTGCTGAGATCAGAGCCCATGTTGGCCATTTCCCTAAAGAAGTGCTATTAATCAAAGCAATGAAGAACCCGGTGAGAATGGAGCGAGATGCTAGAGCGACAGTAAAGGTAACATTCCAGATTTTATACATACATGTAGTTAAGTAAGAAACATTAAACACCTGTGCTTTTAAGTAAACTCAAGTACATGTAACCATAAGGAGAAAATTTTGCCTAGCTCTTTGGAGTTCTTTGGAAAAGGAATTTGCATAAGATCTGGATTAGGCAACAAAAAATTGAATATAGATGAGACAATAATCCAAAGAAGGAGATTTTGGGTTAACAATTTTATTTATTGGAAAAGATATGGTGACATTTTCCTTCTAATGCGGCTTGGTGTTTTTAAATGAAGAGGGGAAAGCCCCATTAGGGAAGCCATTCTCGGCCTTAGGGAGAGGGGCTGGCATTCCAAGCTACACACAATACAAAAGAGTTAATAGGCTGGGCAAGTCAATCACCTGGCTAAAGGACACCTTCACTCCGGGGAACCTCTGCCTTTTAATGAGATATTGTACTTTTTTTCCTGGAACTCCTGCCCCCAGCACAGTCATCTCAGGGCTGCCATGAGGCTCTGTTAGATCTGCCTGGCTTTCCATGCCCTGACTCAGAAAGGCATAACTGTTTTCTTTCTTCTCTTCTATCTTTGTTTGGAAGCTACCTAGAGAGTTGATATACTTTTGGTGGTACCCTGTGCGTCCCTCGTTCTCTGAGGCCACCTGTCCCCTCTGTTGCCTAGTAACCACTTGTCAACTGTGTGGCTGACCTCCATACCTAACTGAAGCCCATGCCTCTCTCACTTTCATCTCTTAAGCTTTCAACTGCGAATGCACAATGAACTTCTCTCATAAACTGAACAAGATAAATAGCAACTAAAGGAGGAAGACAGTGTGCATATCTATTTTGACTTAACCCTGTTGTGTGCGTGAGCTGATTACCCAGGTCAGCTAATACATAACTGTGTTTATGTGCATCTGTTATTGGCTTGTGTATTTAGTTTCAATCATTCTTTTAGAGTGCACTTAGACTTATTTTTTTAACATTACTACAAAATGCACAACAGGTTATGTCAAGATGAGCACCATTCATCTTGTGTTTATCACACATCTTGATTATGCCAAGAGGCCTTATCAAGTGATTGACTTACACTTCTACATTTGTGTAAATAATCCACGATACTTACACGATGACAACTGTATAACGTATCCCCAGTGTTCAGTTTGAAAATCACAACTGTACGAAGAAATTTTCAAGTATGTCATTATCTGCTTCAACATTCCTCTTCTTCTTGGCCTGTTTTAGTCGGCCACCTTTAAGTAGCTAACTGCCTTAATAGATTGAGATACTTGATTGGCTTTCAGCATCAGATTCAGAAAAACAGAACACTGATGAAGGTTTGTGGGTTTCTTCCACATAGTTATTTCTGTCATAGTTTCTGCATAGGAACTGCCATAGTTCTTGGATGATACAGTGGTCACTTTGCATCTGGGCTGTTATGTATGCCTAATATGTGCCCTTCACATCAGGATTCAAGGTCATAGAGTGGACATATATTCTTATTGGGGGACACACCAGAGCTGACACTAAGGATGATTGAAATATGAAAATTTAATTATCACAGGTAGGATACATGCAAACTTTTAAACTTAACTTTGACAATTTGGAGGCAAATTTTTTAGTGAACTTTATGTAACAGTTCCATGTTTACTCCTGGAAGGCTTTGTTTTTAATAGCTGGGATGAACATCTGTGTGTATATTTCTGGGCTTCCTCTACTTTTTCCTAAAAAACTTAATTTTGTTTTAAAACAACTAGGAACTATTAAAGAGAAAACTTAAAATTCAATCAAAGTTTGTGAAATATTCTCAGCCTTTGAGTATACATCACCTGAGTTTTACATGATAATACAGAGTAACTTCAAAAGGGTAGTAGAAGAAACAACATGCACCCTGCATCCAAGGAGAGAAAAGCATCTTTTTAGGTGCCAACCTTGGGGATGCTGTCCCTAATGATGTTGGCTCTCTTGAGGGACAAATGATGAAATCACATTTTACACTGTGTTCAAAGTCTACCAAACATTTTTGCTTTGCATAAATAAATAGAACGTGTTGTCATTCTATCTAAAATAAAGCAAAATAGTCTCTCATAGTATAAAGGTCATCTCAAAAGGTGTTTCCATAGAAACCTGTGAAAATCAAATGGGAACATGCCTTCAGCTCAACCCAGGATGATCTGCAGAGCCCAGAGATTTAAACTGGGTTTGAGATAACATTACCTGTGGGAAGTATGTGGGTTTTTTTTTGGGGGGGGAGGGGAATTTAGGCAGTATCAGTAGTTAATTCATTGATTGTACCAATTTACTGTCTTGGCTTTTTTGACTTCTTAATAACATTAAGATAGGTAAGACTTGCAGAAAGTTTTTATGCATAAAACTTGCAATTGCATGATTTTAAAACAAGGAGGAGGAAAATGAACTGCTTTTATAATTCTTTTGTGTCTTGTATTTTTCTGTTGAAATAAGTTCTAAATGATAATTAAGAAGAATCCATTTATGTATGTAATCAAGGATCACTTTGAAATTTATAAAAGGAATCCACAACTTAGTAGGCAACACACACACACACACACACACACACACACACACACACACACACACA
>OU015751.1:72953681-72964046 GCA_907169655.1 Acomys percivali | reverse complement strand
CAAGGTGATATATACAGGTCTATTTCATCCTTCTGCATGTGAGCGTCCAGTCAATTCATTATTTCCCGCCATAGTCACACTTAAATCTGGAGGTACAATTCTCTGATTTCTTAGGTTTTCTTAATCCACTCAAGGTGACAATCGAGGTTAAGTTACTTGAGAACTGTGTCACACATATACTAACCTAAACAAATTTATCTCCTTATAGGTTAAAAAACTCATATTTTTTCCTTTTTTATAGCCTTCATTTGGGATTAATGAGGAAACAATAAGCAGAGATCCAGCAACACACCTGATTGGGAAAGGCTTGGAGAGAGAGGACAGCTAGGCAAGGGGTAGATCTTAACACTAAGAGTTACTGCCATAAACCCTGCTGCCTGGCCTGGTCCAGCAGGATAGGGCGTGACGACACAGAATCAGAAAGAGGAGTTACGGTACCAAGTCTGGGAAGTCATGATGTCAGCAGAAAAGTAACTGCAGCTTCCAAGCCTTCTGGTGAATTCTGTGAGCACCGAGTCATCTGCTATCTCAAAACATTTCCTCTCCTGCTGGTATGCAGAATATAAACCTGCTCTATTGTTTTCTCCATTTCCTTAACTTTTATTCATCTTCCTGGAAAATTTTATTTTAAGAGTACACAAGTTGTATAGTTATTCAATGCATTTTTTTTGTTAACTTCATGTAAAAATCTAAGGGACTTTGGAAAAGTATTTGTCATGTTTCATCACTGCTAATGGCTGTATAAGAATCTATACTCGGTGTTATTTCACTTTTAGCTTACAGACTTTCTAGTAGTTTAGAAATAATACTAGACTTAGAAAAAATAGAGAAATAATATTACCTGCCATTGAAAGGGAATTAAGCTAAATTAAAATAAAGGTTCTTGAGTAGTTTGAAATAGTTTTTTAGAGAAATGTCTGAAAACTTGCTCATTATTTAAGTATTTCTAACCTGCTAAAAATCTAAGGAAAATCTTAGTCTTTTTATTCATATTCTGGTTTCTCCCTGTACTTGTCAGCATTTAACATGGAAAATAGTTTTTGCCATAAATATACCCCAGTTGGTTCTCTCCTCAGGAGTCAGGGCAGAAGCCTCTGCTGGCACTCCGTGTCTGCTCCTCCCACGTAGTGCACACTGGTCTTTCCTCTTCCACCCTCTATGTTCATAAGTGCAGTCCCATCATTACATTCTGCTCCAGACAGTTACAACTCTGTTATAAATCCTGAGAGTCACAGCCTGGACTTTTTACCTGGGAGACAGATCTATAATATAAAGGGCACTGCACAGGATGACAGGCTATCCTCTACAGTACCTGGAGTGTTGAAATCCTATTTAAAGCAGTTGTAAGTTCAAATTTATATGCTTACTATGTATATATTTGCCTCAAAAAATTGTAGGATAGAAATCAAGCCTTTAACACATAGACTCAAGAAAATTTGAAATAATTATGTTTCAGAGTTATAAGTAACATGCTAGAAGGAGACATTGTCATTTCTCTTTCATTTCCAGGAAAGTGATGGTGCAGAGGACTCCCACAACGCTTCATACTCCAAGAGCTTGTCAGGGTGTGTACTGTGTAGCAGTCTTCTCTGACACTGAAACGTTCCATCCTACCGAAAGCGCCTTAAGACAGAAAATAAACTTAAAGTAGCTCCAGGAAGCCCCTGAAACTATAGGAGAATATAGAGCAAGAGTAAATAATAGAGACTTCTGAGAGGCACCCTCAGAGTCAAGCCGCCTGGAAACTAGCTGGAGAGTCTTAGAAGAGGCTCAGATCAACTAAAGGGCGGACTCTAAGCAGCTGAGCTGCCTGCAGGTCCTGCAGTGTGCTCCAGATTCCAGCTGTCACCTGCGCTGGGGTGGGCCTTGGTGACGCATCTGTCTTTGAGGTTATTTCTGTTCCTGCAAGTAATCCCAATAAAACTCATGGTTCTGCACGTCTAATGGTGTGACCCATACTTTGGTCTGTTGTGGGATCCCTATCTGGGGATGCTCGGCATGTGTGCGATATGTCTCCCCAGGAAGACATTATCATAAAACATTGTGTTTTATGGATGTAGGACAATCATGGAGGGACAAGATTTCTAGCCTTTGCTTAGCTAGGAAAAAACTACAGTGCCATTTTTTGAGTCAGGAATGCTTAAAACCATTTTTAAAATAATTAATCTCTGAGTTTCTTCCCACACAGGCTCAATATTGACACTGAGATATTTATGAGTTTTGAATTTTATATACCAGACAAGAGTTTTAGTTATATAAGATTTAAGATATGTGTATCTATTTGTTGAGAATTTCATAAATGTATATAATGAATTTTGATCACATTCATACTTCATTACCTATCTCCAACTCCTGGGTCTATATGACATATCACAAACACTATTTTATATTATTTAAAACAAATAACCCACTAAGTTCAATTAGTGCTGTCTATATACTCATAAGTGTGGGTCCATCTACTGGAGCATGGAAGACCTCCCAGGAACCACATCCTCTAAGATCCTCTTTTCCTTAGCAACCATCCACTGCTAATAGCTCCTCAGGTAGGACTGGAGGTTCGTGTGACTCTCCATTATCTATGCTGGGGTGTTAACTGGCTTGATGTTATACAGGTGTAGGCAAGCGAAGACAACTATGATGTCCAGAAAACACCATTGCGTTCCAGCACTTGCTCACTTCTGATTCTTACTGTAAATGTTACAGCTTTGAAGGATAGGGATCCTACAAGTTAGGAGCCAAGGAGTGCTATAAAAGTCACACTGCATGACAAACCTCACGCAAGAAACTTAAGGGGAAAGACACAAGAAGGTAGCTGCGTGTGCTCAGGAGGGAAGCAGCAAAGAACTGTGCAGGGGACAGGCTTTATATAGTTTTGTGGGGGGTGGGCACAGCTTTCCAAGGTGGTCTGGGATTGGTGGGATTTTGTGGTCTGATCTTGGGGCAAGCTCAAAGATTGGTAGGATAGCAAACTCAGGAGTTGGTCAAATTTCAAGATCTGGGATTAGTAGGTTTTCAGAAACTGGAAGTGAATTCAGCCTTTTTACCCAATGCTTAGAATCTTTCATGTCTCTCTTCTGTGATCTTTCCTGAGCCCTAGGGGAAAGGGTGTGATATAGATCTCCCGTGTGTGGCTTAGAACTGTTTAGATACACATTTTCTACACTTTGACCAGCTGTGACTTTCTGCCTAAAGAAACATCTCTAATGAGGTCTGAGAGCTACACTCATCTATGGGTAGAGAGATAGGAATTTAGAGTGTAGTTTGGTACTTAGTATATTTAGAAAAGTATTAGTAGTAGGTTCATCCCTAAGGCCTATGAGAGCCTTAGCTACAATATCTAAGTCCAATTCACTATACCAGGCATGAGTTCACTCATGTGGAGTGGGCCTGAACTTCAGCTAGATAGTGTTGATTATCCTTATAGCATTGGTGCCACCATTGCATGCAGGTGCACTTTTTGCTGAGTATGACTGCTCATGGCCTTTCTATTCCAGCAGCCTTCATAGCACCTCCCAGCACTGAACTGTGAGCCAGCAGAGAGGAAGCTTCCAAATTTGCTACCAATTTGATTTCTCTACATCATGTGACAAAATGTCTTCAGCAGTAGAGGCTTACCATCAAGTTCTATTTAGCAACCAAAAGCATTGGTAATAGCCTGTGTTGTTGTGAGTATGTCAGGGATACTCCTGGGACCATCATTCAAGAGAAAGTATCCCATGGCTATCCTGGGCATTTTACATAGCAACCTATGGCCTCTGGGGCGGGGGTAGAATTATCTTTGTGTAAGTAACTCTATCATTTGTACATTTTATATATGTATATATGCATATTTTATATAAAATGTAAGTTTTATACATCTTAAAATATTTAATTCATTTTCAATTATGTACTTATGTGTACATGGGTATGTGTGCGTAGCGCATGTGCCAGCTGAAGTCAGAGGCGTTAGATCCCCTTGCTCCCCTGGCTTGCTTCTCACCTTATATGGTCCAAGCTGTGATGCTGCTCTGAGGCTTTTTGTTTTGTTTGCTTCTTTGTTTCTTTCTTTCTTTGGTTGGTTGGTTTGGTCTTTCAAGACAGGCTTTCTCTGTGTAGCTTTGGCTGACCTAGAACTTGCTTTGTAGAGCAGGCTGGTCTCAAACTCAGAGATCTGCTTGCCTCTGCTTCCTGAATGATGAGATTAAAGGTGTGCACTACCACCATCCAGCTGTTGTGATTTTTTTACAGATATGTTAGTGTTTACAAAGCTACTCATTCTGAAATTGCCTTTCTTACTTTAAAGATATTATAGCTGCCTTTAATATGCTGCATCCCTTCCTTTCCTCTTCATTCTTCTTCGCTTCCCTCCCCTTTTTCCTTCCATCCAACAAAGAATTTGGGGAGGGGTTTATTTTGTTTTTGTTTTTGTTTTTTTAGCACAAATATTCTAGTTATATTTCTGTTGCTGTGACTTGACCAAAAGCAACCTATGGGAAAAAAAGGTTTTATTTGGCTGACACCTCCAGGTCATGTTGTGTCACTGAGGGACATCAGGGAAGAAACTTAAGCAAGAGCGTCTAGCAGAAGCCACAGCAGAGTGCTGCTGGCTGGCTCCCTCACAGGCTCATGGCTAGCTAGCTTGCTCACACAACCCAGGAGCTCCTGCCTATGGAATAGTGCTGCCCACAGAGGGATGTGCCCTCCCACATTCACTAACAGTCACAGCAATCCCCACCAGACAATCTAATCTAGCCAGTTCTTCAATCAAGGCTTTCCTTTCAGATGACCCTAGCCTTTGTCAAATTGACAATTAAAGCTAATCAGAATAACAAACTTGTACATGACACAAATAATAAAACATGCAATGTCTTCTTCAACAGAAACACTCCCTTATTCAAAGACGATATGGAACTCATCAGGCTTTGTAGAAACAGTTCAGTTTTAAATTTTATTCTAGTTTCATAGTGCAAATGGGTACTGTACACATTTCTATGTACTTTCTGCTAACACTTTTGCTTACCAGTTCTAGTTCTTTTGGATTTTTCCCCAGGGGTCTTTGCAAATGCCATGCTCAGCAGAACAACAACCCAATCTCAGTGAAGGAAGAAGAAAATCTGGTCCAACCCAACTGGACAGCCAATGTTGGTTCAAACTTCTAGAGTCTGATGTGGGGTAGTTTATTTTAGGCATGTTCAAGCACAGCACAATTTTGGGAAAATTGTTTCTTGATGATGATTAACTCAGTTCCATGTGTGCAGCAAAGTTTAAGACCTGCTCCCCTTCAGGCTCTTTACAAAGTCCACGTGACCTCTTCCATAAGGATGGGTTGAACTGGCTCAAGATAACAGTGCTCAAGTATGAAGGATAAGGATAAGAGTCTGTGTGCGTCCAGAGTGGCCTGGCCCACAGATAGCATGGAGGTGGCCTAAACTATTGTATACGGTACATATAACATCTTCCATAAGGATAGATTTTACTGACTGAGAAACAATGCTCAAGATAAATGCGTAGGGACCAACTCTGGAGTAAACATAATGGAGGATTCAGACATGACCTTGACCTACAGATGGCAGGGATCATGAGGTGACTAGCTACATCCATTCCCCGAATCCAGGACAGAAAACAGATATACATTCCTTCTGTTGATGAAATAACTGGGCATGTTTAACAATCTTGGTTTCCCAAGTGCTTATCTGTCGAGCACAGGACCTCATGACCTGTTGAGGAACTGGTATGTCACTGTAATAAAGATAAGGCCCAAACATACTCTTTGTGTTGCCCTGCAGAGGTAGGCTATAACCATAGATATATGAAGTGAATATATATGATACACATGAAAAAAATATATATATACATATATATTTATAACTAAATAAAATGTATACCTTGTACTATTGTTGTCTAGGATCATAGAACATGGTTGAATAGCTAAATATCCCTAAAGTGAATTCACAGAAAAGTGTTGACTCAGCAGCCATGTGATGTTCCAACCATGGCCATTATAAAGAAGGTTCTAACTGACCTCTAAGACCCTGGACATCTGACTGACCAGCCTGAGATTCTGGATGATACCATATAGTTCAAGTTGAACAGCGAGGTGAATGGCTGGAAGTGAACTCTTTGTTATACTGGGACCCTGGGACCTTCTGGCATCTACTGGGTCTCAGGAAGTGGAGGAAGGAATGGGTCTTTGGAGACTGAGTAGTTTATGGCCGTCACTTGGGGTGTTATGCCTCCATATCAAGGAGTTGCGCTGCAGTAAAAACCCAAGATGCTAACTCTACTAAACACCTCTGCTTGCCATTCTCCAGGGTGTGTATTCTCGCACATTCTTGCCAGTGCTGCCCATACCACCGTGTAGAACAGCTGAGAGGGCTGTTGCCTGAGTCTCCCTGTCCACACCTGCTTTTACTACCTCTAATCTGCAGCTTCCCCCGCCCCTCCCCCGGCACCCCGCCACAAACTCAAGCTTTCCTCTTCTGCAACTTCTAGCTAACCATGAACCCAAGAGTACCTGCTGGAGGCCATGGGATTCAAGGGTTCCTAAGTAAAATATTTTGAAGTGGGGTTACAAGATATGAAGTGCTGCAGTAAATATTCCCAACAGTCATTGATCAGCTTAACATTTACAAAACATTCCCAGATCTCGCTTTCCTTGCTATAGCATCTCATTAACCACTTTAAGCTATGGATGTCCAGACAGGTGTTGTAGAAGGAGATCTGAGTGTTTGTTAGTGGGAGTGAGTGTTAGTGGGAGTGAGTGTTAGTGGGAGTGAGTGTTAGTAGGAGCTCAAAGGCTCAGGAGAAGAGCAAGGACACAGAAGCCTCAGGAAAAAGGTCAACAAGCAGAAAGTTTTAGTTGAAGTATGCCTTTGAAGACGATAAAGGATAATGCCGAAAGCACAGACTGTGGTTTTGATTCCACTGTTGCTTTCCACGAAACCAATAGATAAAATTTCAGGGAATTTAACCTGATCAAGTCTTAGGAGATTTCTGTGTGGGGAGAAATCCGTGCAGGGGCTCTTGAGCTCTCTCTCTGTATGTGGCTAAGATCTAATCAAAACATCTCTGTGATGCGAACCCAGCAGTGTTCCTCACATATCCTCTTAAAGCCAATAACACATTTGCCCAATTTACAGCTGCAAAATGAAGTTGTCTTCAGCTGGGAACTGTGTGCTCTCTCCATCATCCAAAAGATCCAGCTGTGTTCCTTTGGACCATTGTCACATCCCAGCGATGAAGATTTTGCAATCAGAAATCGCTTTCGATGTTTGGCCATGATTCATGATGCAAAAATCACTTCCGGCCCAGCTTCCTGTGGCTTCGCTGGCCCTGCAGCCTCCAGACCTGCTGTTGTTGGGCGCTGGAGCTAGTCACTCACCCAGTGTCTGACTCTGTGTTTTCTGTGGAAGGTAGTTGTGAGCAATGGGGTTAGAGTGGGAGGACACAGAAGGAGCTGCCAGGGTTGGGCGAAGATGTGTAGAGCCTTCAAAGGCTTCCAAAGGTAATGACTGCAGTTGGCTCCTACTTCTTCATTTCACAGCAGAATAAAAAGCAGAGCATTTCCCTTTCATCAAATGCATGATGATGATGTGAGAACATTGTGTTTTTTTTGTTTAAAGATTGTTTTTCCACAAATAGAGGCAATTCCTAGTTAATGAGCCTGAATTTGTTCCATGCAAAGTTGGGTGCTTTCGGTCTCTGCTGTGTACATCAGTGTTCTCACCAAAGCCATGCTCTTGTCTATGCCTTAAAGGGCCATTTATATTCATATTGCAAAAATGTTCCTTTCATCTTCCTTTTGACGTCTAGTAGTGAGGAACTTGCAATATGATTAAAGTGAACCTCTGATTTCCTGTTTCCTGAAAGTTACATTCCTGCCCCTCATTGCCTGCCTCAGTGCTGCCAGCACCAGCACCCTGCCATCTGACTCTGCTTCTTTATACATTCATTTAAGCAGGCCTCCCACCCAGACTCCCACCAGGTAATGTTACTATCATACCACATTTGTATTTGCGTTCTGCCCATCATAAACTTGATTCGAGCCACTGTTATTTCTCACACCAACCATGAGCAGACTCCCTAAGCTGATTGTTTGGGCTCCTGTCTTCTACTCTGATCATTTTGGGGATGTGTCTTGAGATGCTCTGCCAATCTTTGTGGAAAGGAGAGTAGGACCCATGGCAGTCCAAGGAGAGCTTTATTGAATCAGTGCCCTTTCCCGTTCTACTCACTGCAGGCACATGTCTGTGCTGAGGAATGGAGACCCTTGACTGGAATAATTTGGGCTACGGCAGAGAGGCTGTGATTGGTGTGGGAAGTTGGAAACTGTAAGAGGATGAGTAAAACTAGGATAAGGGAAGAAGTTCAAAGGCTGAGATGTGGAGCCTTTCAGTGTTAAAGGGATGAGGAAAAATACAACACGAGGCTGGTGCTGGGAAGAGAGCACACTCACTGAAATGTTTAACTTGCAATCATGAGGATTTGAGTGAGAGCTCAGAATCTACATGCATAATGAGGGTTGGGTGTGGTGGTGTGTGCTTATAATTTCAATATTAAGGCTATTAAGGCATCAGAGAGAGCTGGGTCACTGGGCCTTGTTGGGCAGCTTGCCAACTTGTCTGACAAAATCCACGCTAGCTGGAGATCTTGCCTGAAAAAAGAAAAAGGTCACAGCACCTGAGGATGACACCTGTGGTTACTCTGTGTACATACATGTGCACCTGTACACAGATGACCATGCGCACACAAATGATGCGGCTGTAAGGGAGCTTCCAGAGCAGCACTCATGTGTGACCTGGAAGTAAACGAGGAAGGAGGTTGCCCCATAGCCTCTGTGGTGAAGAGGAAGGAGGGTGAAGACTGAGGAGCTCAGCCTCTTATCAGTGACAGAAGAGGGTCTGGTGACATCTCAACCTCAGTAGAATACAGAAGACAAGCCATATTTGCATAGGCACTAGACACGATGAGCTTGAGAAGGAAGGATGGGCAAGGGTTTCCTCTGAAAAGAGACAGGAAGTGGGAGCTACTAGAGTCAGAATGTACCCAGAAGTTAGAACCTGTTCTCAAGAGGAGAAATGTGTATATGTCCACAAATAAGAGAAAATTCATGACAGGAAGGAAAAGAATAGACCAAAGGAATGTTCTTGAACGAGCAGGCAGGGTGAGATACGGTGCACAAGTGGAAAGGCTGGGTTATTTAAGAGCATGGAGAGTCCTCACAGATTCCTAAGGAGCGGGTAGAGCCTGTGGCTCAGCAGTCTAGTGGGTCAGTGGTATCACGGTGACAGGAGCTGGGAGGTCTCTTCTGGTTGGTGTGGTTAGGGGAACTTGAAAGCAAGGCACACTGACAAACTTGGGGGCAACTTTCTTAGCGTTTTTTTCTTTTCCTTCAACAATCTGGCTAAGATCCTGCGTTTTTAGCACTCACCACTAACAACCTTTATGTTCAATTACTTGTCAAGCGTGCTGTCATGTGGCTTCTTGAGAATAGTGTTTATGTTCCTACTTACTCTGTAACCCGAAAACTAGAAAACAGAGGCAAGAAAGTACTTGGTGTTTAATAAACTAATTCATAGACGCATTTGGTGCTCATTGGAAAGGTGAGCTATCTTTATAAAGTCCTTCAAACTTCAAATTTACAGCAATAAAGAAAGATTTAAGTCACAGGAGTGGTGGAAACAGTAGCGGGGCTTCGGGGATGTTTTGTTCAGGAACTGGAATCGACTCAGGATTCAGAGGAAAAAGAAGAAAAGAAAGCTGGTTTCTATGGAAACCCTCCTGAGTCAGGCTGATTCAGCAAGTTGCTTATAATAACCCATAAGCTTCCAGGAAAGGAGCCTCCTCGCATGTTAAAGTCTGGAAGCTTCGGGAAACAGTTTCCGACTGTGTCCATAGCAAATGCTCAGTGGGTTTCCTTCTTACAAATAGGGGAAGGGTCAGGTTCAGCAGCAGACAGGATTAAAACTGGAGGGAGGATCAGGTTCTGGATCCTTCAGGAGAGCTGGAGGCTGAAGGGAACAGAATCCTCATAACCCTGAGATCTATGGTTGGTTATGGTTATGGTTGTGGTTATGATTATGGTTATGGTTGTGGTTGTGGTTATGGTTGTGGTTGTGGTTATGGTTGTGATTGTGATTATGGTTGTGGTTATGGTTATGGTTGTGGTTGTGGTTATGGTTATGGTTATGGTTATGCTTGTCCTGTTCAGACTCCATATGCTTCTCTGCCAAAATCCAGTCCAGGCAGGAATGAATTTACACACAAACATGTCTTCGGATACCTGTGTCAATACCTTTCCAAATGTATACAACTAGGGTTTTTTGTTTGTTTGTTTTGTCTTTCTTTCTTTCTTTCTTTCTTTCTTTCTTTCTTTCTTTCTTTCTT
>OU015751.1:72941615-72953671 GCA_907169655.1 Acomys percivali | reverse complement strand
CTTTCTTTCTTTCTTTCTTTCTTTCTTTCTTTCTTTCTTTCTTTCTTGCTTTGTTTTGTTTTAAAATCCATCAACTGACAGAAACAAACTAGATGCAGAAATTTTTACTGTGCCATTTTAATTTTGGATTCTTGTTTTTGAGACAGAGAAATCCCTATATAAATAGTCTGGGATTGCCTCACACTTAGAGTCCTCCTCTTTTAGCCTTTGGGTACCAGGGATTATAGATAAGTCATTAGGATGATTTCACAGGTCAGTAAAAATGTAGGCACTGGACTCCAACAGTCTAATATTGAATCTGTATTTGTTGAGAAGATTGGGACCAGAGACTGCAATCCAGGCATGATTACAATCTTAGAGAGCTTGTTGCAGGAAGTGATTTTCACAAGCACCTAAAAGGGAAGCACTGTGCTGATTGGTCTTGTCAATTGGTACAATTGAAGACACCAACACTGAGGAAGAGGAAATATCAACCAAGGAATAGCCTCCATCTGATTGGCCTGTGGCATGTCTGTGGACATCTTCTTGTTTCCTGATTGATGCCGGAGTACCCAACCAGCTATGGGTCATATCATCTTTAGGTAGTAGGACTGAGCCTATGTAAGAAAGGAAGCATGTGACCCAGTAAGCAGAGCTCATCTCTGGTCAGTTACAGCCTCCAAGTTTTTGCCTTCAGCTCCTGCCCTGACTTCCCTTGGTGATGGAGTGTGTCTTAGAGCTGTAAGATGAAATAAACTCTTTCCTCCCCAAGTTACTGTCTAAGTGTTTTGTACAGCATCAGAAAGCAAACTAGGACTATAGGGATGTGATTCCAAATGCACTAAGTTGTGCAGCTCCAGGCTCTGAGTGTGAACTCATGACACGCTGTTCCTAACTTTCCTTTTTACATATTTTCCTTGAATCATTGTTTTCCTGGAGAGATGGGGTAATATATGATTCAGAAAATAATTTGACTACCAAATTCTGTATTTGGCAAAGCTTTCATGTTGGTAACCTTTATCAGAAGCAGAAAAACAATAATAGAAAGCAAACAGGCTTGAAGGGACAATATTCAAAACTCACATTTATCTGTAGTGTTTCTGTAAACTTCTCATTACTCCCAGGGCTCTCCAACAAAGTAGGGCTTGTAGCAGTGGCCATAGACAAAATGAACATGTGTTTCTAGAAGAGACAATATTCAATGGTCCTTAATCCTTGTTGCTAAAACAGCATACTGTGAATTTTCACAGACCTAGGAAAAAGATGTTTTTAATGCTTGCATGCAGATCTTAAGAGAGGTAATTTTCTTGGCAATGAAACATGCTCCCAAGGTTAGAAAAAGGGCTCATAGCCCTCGACACACAAAGAGAGGCCATAGCCTTTCATTTTGTTAATTTGAGATAGTTGGAAATTTGAGGTAGCTTGGTACTAAAATGATCTGAGCTTCTGCTGAAGGATCTAATTAACTCAATTTCGAATCTCCCACTGAGCTCCCATGCTTGGCTTTGACCCAGAGCTGGTCCCAGGATGAGAGTCAGGATGCTTTTAATGTCATTGATGCTTTCAAGGGGTTTGCTCATTGTTTGTGTAATTTTGATTTAGGGAACAAAAAATACTTAAAGAAGCAATGAATCATATGACTCACAGTAAGTATTTTTATCCCTTAATTAAAGCAGAGTATACAGAAATCATATTTTGCACAGAGGGATATTTAATTGCAGTAAAAAATTAAATTAAAAAAATAGGTCTAGAATCCAAATCTGACCTTCACTACTTACTATAGTAAGTTTTGGAGACGCTACCAGCTATGGATCATATCATCTGCCCTTTATTATTTCCATGGTAACTACAGATATATGAGAGAAGGTTTGGTCCACTGCAAGGTTCTACATTCTCAAGAAGCAGTATGATTCCTTTTCTTCCCATCTTTTAAAAAGTATTGTTCTTTTACCAACATCTTTTAGTTACCCAGTCACTAGAAAGTAATAAAGTACTCTAAAAAACTCAAACAAGCCATCTGGATGTGGGGAAGAAGTTCTGCAAGACGTCTGTGTCACTTCCTGTCTTTGCAGCCTACAGACTAAAACTGCCTTGCATAGATCAAGGGACACTTTACAAAGGAGACTCTTAATTTTCAGACCTGAGCATTGTTGGTCATGTTGAAAGGTGTTTACAGGAAGCACATGCACAGTTTGTTTTCTTCTTGTTGAATTGATCTGTAGGTTGAGGCTTCAAGAGTAGGCTGCGTCACAGGAACATTTAACCCTAGGTCTACCCTAAAATACTGAATGGGCTTATCAAAATCAGCAGATTCGCAGGTCACAACCAAAACAAGAATCAAGGCAGCATGGCTTCTCCAAAGGATGCTTTCTCCACAGGAGTGCATTACATCCCTCAAATCATGGCCCCAAATGAGTCCCCCCCCACTTTACCAAGTTGTTTTTGTTGGGTATCTTTTTAAAAGCAATAAGAAAAAAAATCTCATACAGGCTGGAGGAAAAAAAATCAACAAAATGGATGAGAAAATGAACAATATAGGTGAAAACATCAGCAACATGAACGAACATTTTTAGCAAGGAAGATGGCAAGTCTAAAAAATATAGAAATGGGCACCTCACATAACTGTTATCTGAGAGGCTGACATTAAATTTTATTTATTATAAATAAAACTAAACATATCTTGGTCATTCAAACACAGCTTTATTGCTGGGATGTTCCTTGAGAAGAGACAGTCATATCACTAAGCACTCTGGGTCAAAGTTTCCTTTTTGGGAGTATATGATAAGAGGCGTCAAACACAGTGCAGCATCGAGAACATTAATATTTCAATGAGCGAAATAACGCACATTACATAAACTTTCAGTTAGTTTGGTAATGATGTTATGGATGTTTGCCTGCTGACTATTTGCATGTTTTCCTTGGCAAGTTGCCTAAAAATGAATTAAAGGGATTTTTTTTTTTTTTTTGCATCCTTTTCAGCCAATATTTCCTGATCATTCTGGAGGGCAAATGTGCTAGAATAAGGACTGTGCTCACAGGGGTGTGCTAAATCCTACCTCCAGGTTCAAGGAATCCCGGACATTAGAGAATTATAGATCACAAGCTTAGTCATGGCAACACAAAGTGCTTTGCAGTCATAGTGGAGCAATGTGCAGCCTCTTTGGGCGTGAACAAGTTCTAGAATGAAGCATGCTTTGCAGTATAGGAAGTGGGAAGCTTGTACAGAAGATGTCTGGAAGCAGACACACAAGGTGCAGGAGCAATTGCTGAGCTACAGTGTAGATTAGGAAAGCACAGAGTCTCAGGAAAGGACTTTACAAGAACCAGGCAGAGGTACACCTTGCATTCTATGCTGAGAAGCATGACTTGACCCTGAAGATGTACCTTAAGTCGCCCCGTAGATCTAATACCCTCTGATTTCATAGCTGAATAACTAGGTGCAATTTAGCTTTGTAAGTGTCTCATCTGTGAGCCAGAGCAATCTGTTTATACTTGTGCTGTGCTAAACGTGCTGTGGAAAACCCATCACTGATTACTAGGCGTTTCCTTGGAGACATGGAAATTATTTTTGGAAGAAGAGTGGCTGGCCCATTGCTCAATTCCACCAGGACCTAATTATTTCCCTGTTAGCACACCCATTCCTTATCCACTTAGTTCAAGGATGCTGCGACACTATTTTAGCCACAGTCAAATTATGTATGTCTTAACACTGTCAATTTTTTTTCTTTATTTCATATAGATTTGACTTCCATGACTTTACCAAGTCATTGCATGCCATTCAATTTCAGGATGTAGCTAAACCATACTGACCTTCTCATCTGATAGGATTTAAAAATACAGATGTTAATTTTATAGTAAATCATCCTTTCCCCGCAGAGGTCAGGAAGGACCCTCTCTCCTGCTCAGTTCTCTCAGCAGTATAAAATCAGCCTCATTTGGAAGGTGAGCTCTGGATGCCATAAGTGCAAGAAGTGGTTAAATAAGAGTATGCACACACACACACACACACACACACACACACACACACACACACATCTATAGAAGATACAAATAAGTATATACATAGATGAATTATCACAAAGGAAGTCCCTCATGCATCATGATAGCTACTCTTGGTTGCCAATTTGACTACACCTGGGACTAATTAAAGGCCCACAAATGGAGAGGTACAATTGTGAGGGACTTTTGCTTAACTTGAGGTGGGAAGATCCACTTCTAATCCAGATCTTTGAGATAGGAAGACACACCTCTATTCCAGATCTTTTGAGCTAGGAAAACTTACCTCTAATCTGGGCCATTTCTTCTTCTGGGAGCCTATTTGAGGACAAGAAAATCAGGAAATTTTGCCTACTGCTCTTGCCTCGATAGCAAGTCCATTCCTTCACTGGTACTAGAGGCTACTAATTTGGGATTCTGGTGTATACTAAAGACCATCTGAGACATCCAGCCTCATGGACTGAGCAGCTACTAGATTCTTAGACCTTCTATCCATAAGCAGCCATTGTTGGAATAGTTGTACCACACTGTGGGAAGGATAGTAAGCTTTGTCACTGGTGAAAGCAATTTTGGACACACCACGGATACTCCCTGAGATTAACTTTGAGATAGACTGGGTGGAGCCATCCTGGGCCTGGAATTCAGGAAGCAGACAGGGGCACTCTACCCGGATTAATGTGTTCGTAATCGACCCTTGATGGGAGGAGGAGACCAGCCCTTGCATGTGAGAGACAGACAGGCAGAGAGGAGAGAAGAGCAGCAGGTTCAGACTGAGCTCAAATGCACATGGATTGGGAAGAGGATCAGCGAACAGGCCGGACCAACGCGCAGGCCAGAGACACCTAGGGACCCATTCCAGGGAACAGATACCAGAAGGTTCACTCTTGTTTCCCTTTAACCTTTTTTCCCTCTTGTGTAAGATAGTTGGGTTGTATAATAAAGTTTAATTGTTAAAAAACAGAGCCAACAAGTGGGTACCACTTATTGTTTTTAAAACTACAAGTATTATCTGTAGGCCTGGCTAGCAATCAATCAAGACACAGATACTTGCTATTATTTAAGATAGCCTTAGTTAACCTGGGGCAGGGCAGATATCAATCCTTGAAACTACTTCCCATAATGGGGCAGGCATAGGATCCCTGTCTCAATCCCATGTCATCTACTTCTAATAACTTCTATCAAGCTACCTCCCATCCATAATCCCAAATACTTGCTCATGGTTTCATCTGGGCCAGATTCTCATCCATGCCGCGGGCCATGCGCTCCTCCTCCAGCTAACCCATGACGGCCTTCCTCTCTTCACTTGAAGTCTCCTTCTCCTGGTGGCGGTCATTCTTCTTCCCAGAATTCCTCTCTCTCTTAGCTCCAACTATCTCCTGCCCTGCCCAGGTGGGATGGATTTTTATTAAGCAAAAGGTTGGTCACAGGGACAGTAAGCACTGATTAGCATCAAAATACATCAGACCATCCTCCAACACCACACCTTGTAAGTCATTCTAATATATATATATATATATATATATATATATATATATATATATATATATTGTGTGTGTGTGTGTGTGTGTGTGTGTGTGTGTGTGTGTGTGTGTACTGCCAAATGGCCTTCCAAGTGCATGTACCCTTTGGTTCTCCATCAGCAGTGTTCCAGATGTTTTAATCTTTTTTAAAACCAAGACATGGTGTTTTATGCCTTTTTGTTTTAGCTCTCTGTGAGATGTGTGATGTTTTGTCACTGCTCTTTTTAAAAATCATTTCTAACTTTGCATACAAGTAAGGAGTTTCATTGTGGCATTTTCATATATAAATGTCATTGTTTTTTGTTCTTGTTTGTTCCTCTCTCCAGCTGCTCTTGCTTATCCCCCTTGTCCCCAGCCTGCTGGTCCTTTCCGCTCCTAAAATTATCCTGCTTCTGTTTCATGTCACAAGTATCCCATTACCTTTTCCACTTTCTTGTAATATACAGATATGCATAGACTGACAGATATGCAGACAGACAGACAGATATACTTTAAACCCATATACATTTTGTATATGAGAACCCATGGTTATAGTCTTTCTGAGTCTGGCTCCTTTCACTTAACACAGTGGTCTTTGGTTCCATCCATTTTCCTGCAAATGTCATAATTTCATTTTGCTTTATGGCTAACTCGGATTCCATTGTGTATATGCACCATATTTTCCATGTACACTCGTTTGCTGATCAATATCTAGATTGGTTCCATTTTGTAATTAGTGTGAATGATGCAACAATAAACACAGGTGACTGTTATCTCTGTGACAGGAGAGGTACAGCTGGGTCTGAGGAGCTTATGTACTGTGTTGAATAAGCACTAGCTTATACTCCTTATCTTCCTAACAGCAGTGAATAAGGGCTCCTTTTTTAGTATATTTTCGCTGGCATTTGTTATCACTTGTTTACATGGTAATAGCTACTGTGCCTGGGGTGGGGGCGGAATCTCAAAGCTGTATTGTCTTTCTACAAATATGCACTTTGTTCATCCCAGTACAGTCTCCAATGCATGCATTACTTAAGTCATTTACTGTTTACTTATTGAGTTGTTCAGGACTTTATACATTCTGGATACTACTTCTTTGCCAGTTATATGTTTTACAAGTATCTCCTCCCAACTCAAGATGTGCCCTTCTACCCTCTTTATGAGCCCTTTAGTGAAGAGAAGCATAATTTCAGAGCAGGTCACTTATTATTTTTCTTTGTTTTCTTTTGTACAAGAGCCCTTTATATACTCTGTCATGTCCTTTGGAATGGAATATTGAATCATGTTTCTTTTCACCAGAACCTTTACATTTTTGTAACCAATGTGTTATTAACGTGGGCAAGGCACATTGGGGGATACCGGAACCCTTGAGTTTTATCAAACGCAGGCTGACTTGCTTCTTCAGACACTGTTTTGTCTGAGCTAATGATGTTTGAGCCAGGGACTCTGAAACGTTAGTGAGCCCAGGCCATTCGTATCTTGTTTGCACTGTGGAGCAGACACTTCCTGCTCTGTATAGAATCTGTAATCCTCTACTTGAGTAAAGAGTAGGGTTAAGAGATTTTACAAATTAAGAATAAATGTGGAGTTGGTGAGATGGCTTTAGAGCTAAGAGTGCTGTGATCCCCCAGAACACGTGTGATGGCTTTCAACTGCATGTAACTCAAGTTCTACGTTCTGACACCCCCTTTTGGCTACTTCATACACCAGGCTTCGTGACAGGGGGTAGCCCCAAAGGAAGCAGCTGTGGGGTCCTATGGCTGGGCTCACAGATGTGTCCTGAGCAAACCATGGCACTGGATAGAGAGGCTAGTCTAGAAATATTCGTTGTCACAGCTTTTCTCACGTTTCTTCTCACATTACACATTCCTATATAAATAAACCCTCTAAATATTGAATATACTCATTGCAAAAATGACCATAACTTTAAAGAAATATGGCTCTTGAAGAATCTTCCATAAAAAGAACACATTTCTGAGTGTTTTATTTCTACCAGGAAGACATTAAGTTGTTTCCCTTGTGCGCAGTGGGAAAATCCGTAATTCTGCATTTTCCCTTTCTTCACTGTAGATTGATAGATACTCTTAGCCTTAAAGGATGCCTTCACTATTTCTTGTCTGTGAGGAGGCCTGAGAGTCTAAAATAATTTTTTTTTCTGCTCCCACCTTATTCAGAGGAGTGTTCTTGTTTCAAAAATGTGGGCCTGTCATCCTTCCTGGATGCAGTTAGAAGATATTCTCTACATTGGTAGCCAAATATGGATATCTTTTATGCCTTTTAGGCAGTTATAAGACACTTCCACAGGCTGTCTGAACTACTGGTCAGAATAATTATCTTATTGACTCACATGTCTCACTCCATCCTCTTTACTTTCACTCAGTTTCCAATCATTTCCGGTGTCCAAACATAGCTTTGCCACTTGGGTACATAATATCTTCCGGCTATGGACTTTAGCTATAGTTGAGATCTGGGGGGCAAATACTATGCTGCCAATGGCTTTTGGGGACAGCAGAATAGTTCTACTTATTGGCAAGGATGCCCTAAAATGTTGTAATGGAGGGAAAGGACAAAATGCATTTCCCCATCACTTACTCCTTCTGATCATATTATGCTCAACCTTAAATTATACTGAACTATTTCAAATATCTAAATCCATGTTCCCACGCCAACCCTATTTATCAGATGATGTTGGTTAAAGCTCTATTGCCTCTTGAGTTTGGAAGCCCTTCCAGTCTCTCCACCTCCTCACCCGCTGGTTATTGTAACCATTCCTAGCTCCAGCATCAAACCTCCTATATGCTGCTCTAATTACTCTTCAACCCAGTCCTGCTTTGTCTCAGAGCCTTTAGCTTGGCATCCCTCATACTACCTCATTGTGTTTCTCTTCCTGACCTCCAGACTTTGACATCAGAGATCCCATATTTTTGTTTGTTGGGATCCGAGCTTCTTTATTAATACCCAACATTCAACCAACATCTCAAATATATTTGTTGACTGATGACCTGTAACTGAAGGAAGGATTAATTTTGAGATCTTTGTCACTAATTTGTGATTTTATTTTCGATCTCTTCAAATGTCTTTCCCTCCTGCTAACACTCTTCCAACACTTCTCTCTCCACACCATAACAGAAAAAGGAAGCAGATTTACTTTCACATTTTACTAGAGAAAAGTACATTAATTTTCTTCCCACTGATTTCAGATTTGTGACGATGTAGGCAAAGACTAGTTCAAGGCTGACAAGTGTATACCAAAGATGGCAAAACTTAATGTTGACAATTGGAATGTTTAAATTATTCAGAAAATAAATACACCTAATATTATTTTACTAAAGACTTATTTTAATTTTAACTCTATGTGTGGATATGTGCACATATGTACAGTACCTTTGGAGGCAAGAAGAGGACAGTGAATTCGCCAGATGGAATTGTGAGCCACCCAGTGTGGCTGATCCCAGCCCTCTGTAAAACCAGTAACTTGCTCTTAATTGCTGAGCCATCTCTCCAGCCCCTTGGTGTTAATGTATATATAAAAAATGTATAGGATAATTGTCAGCTACTTTTTACATTACTGAAATTACCAAATATCGATATAAAATAAAATTTGTAGAATAAGGAAGGAAACCAATGTAAGTGGTCCTTCCTAGGTGTTTGTGTGTATCTTAGAAAAGAATAGGGTGATTACAGGAGTGCTAGAACATCTCATAAGTCACTGTAATGATCCTACTGTAAATGATTGTTCTTTAAACAAGAGGCATTCCACCACACTCACCTGAATGGCAGCAGGCAACTCTAAGTGCCAACTTTCTCATTAGAAAAATGTAATTTCCCTAAAGATTTATGAAAACTTCCTCAGATAAACAGTGTACCCTGTATAAGCCCAGCCCAGATGTTGTTTTGAGCCAGCACATTTTATTGTTATGCTAACCTCATCTAAGTTAGCAAGCATCTGTGTGTCTCTGCTACTCCTACATGTGAGTACCCACTCAAGGTAGACAGAAATGAAGAGCGACTCTCCACTTCTAAGTGCTGGATTCTATGGCACGCTGATTTGCTTCTGAGCAGACAGCTGATGCTCTCACTTTGTGTTATGTCACACGCAGGTGGTCTTCCCTTGGTCAATTGCTCCTTTTCTAACAGGTTGCATGGGCTCCATCCCAACCCATTTTCATCTACAGATGTGAGCTCACTTGCCAGATACACTCAACAAGAAAAATTAAGCCCCACTCTCCCTTAGTCCAGTGATGGATTTTGAGCAAATCCACACAGGGCCAGACAGCCTTTGCCACTACAAGAGTAGAATTCTACTCTTTTTTAGATTAAGAGCTACAAAGTTGCCAATGAACTAGAGCAGCTAACAGCACCTTTTCTGGATGCTTGGGAGGGTCTATTTGAGAGAGAATAAAACAAACTCAAAACACAAGACAGAGATGAGAGATGGATGAATGAAGATAAATCTTGTGGGATGATCAAGACCATATATTTCTAGGGACAGCACTTTTTGTCTTTTTGGGTTTTGGTTTTGGTTTTTCAAGATCAGGTTTCTCTGCTTAGCCTTAGTTGTCCTGGATTCACTTTGTAGACCAGGCTGGCCTTGAACTCACAGAGATCCTCCTGCCTCTGTCTGGCCCCCTGCCCCTGAAGTGCTGGGATTACAGACCTGTGCTATCACACCTGTTTAGGAATATACTTTTATGCGCTATTGTGTCCAATAAAGCATCTCGAGCAGGGCTTAGGGCTGTGGCTCAGTGGTACGGCACTTGTCCAGCATGCACCAAGTTATAGGTTCAATTCGCAGCACAGCCATGGAGCAAAAGACTAAACAGGAAAAGTCGGTGCTGATCTGGCAAGTATCAACTACAAGCTCAATTAAAAAAAAGAGAGAGGTAGGAGTGGTGGCCCACACCTATAATTCCAGAACTCACGGAGGCAAAGGCAAGTGGATCTGCATGAGTTCAAGGCCAGCCTGGTCTACAAACTGAATGTAGGACAGCCAAGGCTATACAGAGAAACCCTGTCTCAAGAAACTGAGGCAGAGGGAAAAAAGCTAACCTCAGACCTGCTGGGAAATATGGCTGTTCATGATGCAATGCTCATAATTTAGAACAACATCCATTGTGGTAAATAACTCAAATAACTAGACTTCCCTAGAGAGCAAACATTCACAAATATCTATTCTTTTTGTTATTAATCTCAGGCTATGAAAGATATTTATAGGCAGTGACAGATATTAGGGGGAAAAGATAGGTTGGCCTCATTTCTTAGCCTCTAAATTTAGTATTTCTTATTACAAATTTACAAATGATCTCAGAATAGCCCATGCAATCAAAACAGGTCAGACTAAGTATCCTGAAAGGATCAGCAGTGTTTGGTTCTAGAGTTCAAGCCAAACTCAACCTGAAAAGTCTCAGAGGAGCTGTGGAGGGAAGAGGAAAGTGTGGCTGCTCCCTAGCAAGCTCACAGCAGCATTTTCTCTGGCTTCCCACCATAGGGTCTTTGCATGCTCAGCAGCAGCATGAGTTACATTATCAAAGGATTGTATGCCCTCCCACCTTCTATAAGTCCCCTAGTGCTCACCTTGAGATCTTTCCTGTGCATCCTTAAGTATGTGTGCAGAGGCAGCTCTCGACTCCAAGGTGACCACTGCTTACTTCCTGTCTTGTTATTTACTTCCTACCTTCATGGAGGCTTGTCTCTTCAACAGACTGGGTGTATATTCATGTTTTTCACCCAGAAGGCTAGGAGTGGTTGTAGCTAATAACCTGGTGACCTTTGCTATCTGTATGGGTAGGCCTTACCTGAATCCCCCAGAATGTTTATCCCAGACCCTTCCTCCCTAGACTTTTTCCTTGAGCATTGTTTCTCAGTTAACAGGACCCATCCTTAGAGGAGATGTCACAAGTGCTTTGTAGCTTGGTGACCTCCATATTTTTTGTATGACCACACCCTAGTCCCTTAAGCTGCCTTAAACCTTATAGTGCACATGGAGTTGAGACAATTGTTAACAGAAAACTTTTTTCCAAAATTGTACTGTACTTACATGCCTAAAAAATGAACTGCTTAATGTTAGATCCTAGAAGGTTGAACCAAAACCAAATAGCTAAGGTGAATTGTACTGGATTTCCTTCTGGCCTCTCCTGGGTCATTACTCTGCCAGGTTTAACATTTACAGACATCCCCACACCACAGCAGATCCTTTTATGTACCTATAAGCTCTGATCTTCCCCTCACACCCATCACTAGCAGACTCAGTTCTACTGACTGAAGCAGGCTCAATTATCTGAACAAGAATAATGAGTTAAAAACATGTCCTCTTTTCTCTATAGTTCTTATTCCATCTTTGGGATCCCTCCCCCTCCCTTCTCCTTCTTCCATTTCTTTCATGTGTTTTCTGAAACAGAAAACTTTCTGTAAACTATATAAAAAGATTTAACATTTGGGTAATCATATCATATGTTCTCTCTAAATAGTCATGTGTCAAACTTTCCGTTTTAGACATTTCAACTTTAATTGTTTGAATTGAGAACACTCTGTGTGTCACACACACACACACACACACACACACACACACACACACACACACAC
>OU015751.1:72928512-72941605 GCA_907169655.1 Acomys percivali | reverse complement strand
CACACACACACACACACACACACACACACACACACACACACACACACACACATATATAATTTGCACATCCTCCTGGCAGACCTGCTGGTGCCCTGGATGTGGTTTGGTTGCCATGCCTCTCACTATGGTTCTAGTCATGCTTGCAGGGGCAGCAGCAGGAGCAGCAAGGACATTGGCCCTGTCCAGAGAGGATCCAGCAGAGAGCAAGGCCTCAAGCTCTTCCTTGTGCATGTTCCTGTTTGAAGCCCTGAAGGGAATGGGCACAGCTTCCAACATTATCCATCCTCAAGAGGTATGAGTTGATCTGGGCTGGTTAGAAAAATCTCCAATCTTAAATAAGTCAACAGCAAATTAACATTCTGTTCCGCTTCATAAACAAATGAAAACCACTAAATGCATCTTTGTACTCTATTGTGAACCACTCACTGTTCTGGAAACCACTGATACTACAGCGCACATCTCTCACAGTTGCAGGCTGAGTCACCAGGGCACTGAAACAAAGAAGGACACAGTCATCCTGAAAGGAGATAAACTCCTGTTGATGGTAAAACAACGGAAACATCGTCATCATCACATACCAAGCAGACATGCTTTAGCTGCTCTTCTAAGACAGACGACTCTCTTAGATTTGTCAATAGAGCCCCGCTCCACCCTGTAGCCAGCCACAGCGGGATTGAACAGGACTCAGGCCCATGCTGTGCCCTAGAAGAAGTGAAAGACAGTGTATAATGCTTAAAGCTGTGAAATGCCAGCAAGTTCCTGTAACTTGCTGACACTCGGCACTCAGATCTACATGTGTTAGACCTCAGAAAATTGATGTAAGTATAAGGAAAGAAAATTCAGAGAGTGCAGTTTTAAACTTGAGCAAATGTCAGAGAGGTGTCAGTTTGTTAGTAAAATTTGTAGTCATGGTTTTTAAAAAATGTATTTTTACCAAATTAGTTAAGACTGTATTGGGTCAGAAAGAAATGATGGTTCTATCTTAAGTAAAGTGTTTATTAAGAACAATTTCTTGAGAAAGCTAGTATTGCCATCACATATTGACAAGGACATCTGTTCCATGGACATCACTGCCTCTTTGACATGGGATCAAGGAAGAGTTTTTATAATGTAGCAGCACACGAGAGGTCCAACTTCTCCTAGCGAGAAAGACACAATCACAGGGCTGGTAAGGTGGTTCACCGGGTAAAGCGTTTTCCACAAAGCGTGATGATGTGAGCTCAATAGCCATAACTCATGAAAAGATGGAAGCAGAGTGCCTACCCCACCACATTGTCCTCTGACCTTGACATGGGCTCCATGGCATTTGTCCCCACATCATTATGTACATACACAGTAACAGTAAATACAGCAAAATAAAGAAGAATCCAATTCGGAAGGAATGCAAAAGTGAATTACTTTTTACCAGCTAGGAATAACCAAGGCAGCCCACTTATCTACCCTAATAGCATGTCTCAGTATATAGCCCTGGAGCAAGCTATCTTCACCTTATAAGAGAGCTGCATTAAAATGAGACCAGACACCCCAAACGCACGCGTGTGCATGAGCACACACACACACACACACACTCACATACACACACACTCACACACACACACACTCACACACATACACACTCACACACACACACTCACACACACTCACACACACAATTTTACTTTTTCTTTAAAATTAAAATATATTTTAAAAATCCAAAAGCCTAGATTACTTTTAGATGAAATCTCTTTGTATACCACTGGCTGTCCCAGTATTCACTCTCTCAAACTCATAACAATCCCACTGCCTCAGCTTCCTAAGATACATTTAACACCTTTGGCAACAAACCCTAGTGACCAAGTCCACACTAAAGTCACTGTTATGTTTCGTGAACAGTAAGGCTCTGGGGTTTGTAAGCTTACCCATCAATATGCATATGGTTTTAAAACTCAAATTACCTTTTCTGTTCCTTCATCTGAACAATGTTTCGGGTCCTGGCAGTTCTTTCCCATCCTCATGCCCATCCCCGAAGCTTGCCTGTCCTCTCCCCGCCCTTTAATGATTTCCTACATACTGGGATCAGGAATCCCAGAAAGTGTTCCAGTGTTGGTTTCTCTAGTTTGGAGTTCATTGTTTCCACATGAGAATCTGCTTATGTAACTGACAAATCCCAGCATGTCCACAGTTTAGATTTCTGCCATCTTGTGCTATATGTGGTCCAGCTACCCCATCACTCACGATCCCAGGCTCATCAGTGTGAAGGGCAGTGCCTTGGTGCAGAAAACACACTTCCCCTGAGTGCCTTGCCTTGAATGAATCATCACACTTCTGTTCTGTTCTTTCCAGTCTTTTTTCTGTGCCCTACTCTGTGTATGAGGAGCTGGTAGAGTTGTCAATCACAGACTCGGTAGCTACTTCCCAACATGGTCTGATGTAAAGGGACAGAGGACCCGTTTCCCCTATGCTTCTACCATTGACTTGTAGTAGGTGCAGACAACAGTTACACACTTGTTAATGCATCACATTGTCCATGTAGATTCTCATCTCAAAGGTCTTTTATAAGCCAAGTCTTAAGTTATTTCAAATTAAGGTGTCATTAAACTTTACAGGATTCCAGCTTTCTCTACTTTATTGTCAGTAAATTTGAGAAAAATGGACATGTTAATAGTAGGAAAAATCAGTTTACTTATTTTGCTGAATGGACATGTTGTCAAAATGCCTCTTAAGTATTTGCACTTATACCTGTATATGTCTGTAGCCATAGTTCTGTTCCTGGCCTTCCTTGGAGAATTCTCTGCTCTGCAGTGGGCAGTGGTTAATGCAGAGAGTGGTTAAGGTGTCCAAGTGCTAAAGAAAAATGATTGTCAATGACTCACCCCTAAACAGGATATCTTTACTACCTCCTCCAAAGGCCAGAGAAGAGAATGGCATGAAAGACAGAAGAGAAAAGCCAGAGGGCCAGGAGCAGAACTCTGAATGTTGTCTTTGGATGTGACACAGCACTTACCAATTCACAGCAGCTTCCGCCATCTACATGGATTTTACACACAATCAGGGCGTAAAAGTAGGGGTATTAGCTGGGGGAAACCCAGGGGGTCAGAAGGTGAAGGATGGAGATAAGAGGGTGTGGGGGTCACAGTATGTTGCATAACATGTATGAATAAAAAGTATAAAAAGGAAAGGGATGTAGGGGTTACATTCGTACTTTTTACTTAGGAAGTCATTTCCTAAAAGTGGCATGTATTATGTATGACACTTTAAGTTATATTTTAAGTGGTAGAAATTAGTGGAAGTACAACAAAATTGTGTCAAAAGAATTATGTATTCTTCACCTAATATGTATGAAAAATTAAATGACCTGGGTTGGGAATGATGTCAGCCTCTCAGGCTTGCAAATGGACCAGGGGAAAGCGAGCAGAATCTGGGTTTGGAGGAAGAGGAGGGCATATCTCTTTACCATGTTCGTCAGTACAAACTTATAAAAGACCAATATTTGCCTCTGAGGAGCTTAGAACATTGGTGTTCTGCATAAACTACATCCTTTAAATCTTGACACAACCTCTAGAGTAAACTTTATGAATCCTGTGCAAATTTTAAGAGCAGTGTACGTGGCCCTCCATACCGTATCCTTCATTGGGTGGTATTTGCTGCCGTGAAATGTCAAGGTGTCTCGAGCGAGCCAAGGCAAAGCAGTAGGTGAGGTTGTACAGCGGAGCTAGCTGAAGTAGACTCCTCCAGCTGTGTATTTCCACCGACCGACTGACACAGGAACAGAGAAGCATGTAGGCCTCCCAGAAAAGCTGACCTGATGAAATCCAGACTGCCAGGAAGGTTTGGGGTTTAGCTTGCCCAACTCAGAATGGAAATTGAAGTTGGTGGGCAGCAGATTCTGAGTCAGGTCAAGGGGTCAGTACTTGCGTGTGAACTTGCTCAAATCCCTGGACAACGTGTGAGCCACGCATGTAAGGATTGTCCCTCAGGCACTCTCGCTAAATCCTGCTACCTGTATTTCTGTGGCAGAAGCTTTATGTGGGAGCCATGCCCAGCCAGCCTTGCCAGAGCATAGTCATCCCTCTCCAGGAAGGCTGTGAGCCTTCCTGATCCCTCGCTCTCCATGAGCCACTGGCAAAGCCAGACTTCTTGCCCTCTTTTTGCATAATGCTCACTTGGCACCCGCACCCCAACCTTCTGCTGTGCTTTAGTAGTCCCACAAACATTGTCCTTGAGCTACAGTGTGAAACACACTAGGTATAGATCAAGACCAATGTGCAAACACTGGCCCCATCCCAGTACCTCATGCAAATGATCCTTATCTGTCTGAGCCAATTTCATGGCAATAAAGGCTTCTCTGAAACTCCCATCTCTCAGAGATACTGTCAGATGTTTTTCAATGGCTGTGCCATGTTTAACCAAAAATCAATACTCTGTTCTTTCTGTTAAGACACAAAGATGACAGAATTAAAATGGAAACAATAGCCAGGATGGAAGGAGAAAGCATGGAAGTATTCTTATGTGGATATTTCCTGATAAACAATGCCAGAGATGCCAATTAATGTGACCTCTATAGAAAACAACTGATGTTTAAAATGACATTTTTACACATTGTGGTAGAAAAGATCTCCTTTTAAACGATTTGTGGATCTATTTTCATTTCAAGATGAAATTGTAATTCACAGAGGTTCCTCATGAATTATTAGTACTTGGACTCTTGTTGGAGAGACAGTATTCAAGAAAACTTTGTTGTACGTTGCAACTTCTTTTCTGAAAGAAAAAAACATGGGGGCCTGTGCTGCTGGGACACACTTAGATGCCAATCCCAAATTTACACTGCATAATTTTAAGGCAGAATATAGATTTTGCAAATTCCATTACTTAGCTTAAACTAAAGACAGACTGCCATGATTGTCAGGGTAAGTGGCACCCTGATAACTTATTGACACAGTACATATCTTATAATCTTAAACTTAGTTCAGCCAACGTTTTGTTGATTTAAAAATGTTGTTAATTACATTAAAGTGATAAGTTTGATCAAGGAACTAGTTGGAAGAACACAAATGGACCATCACTAGCTAGTGCCAAAACTAGAAAAGCATTCTAAATGGTGTTACTTCGCTAACCAAAGTTCATGTTTATGTCAGACTCCCTGCTCTGTGATTATTTACTTTTTATCTTATAGTCAATAAATTCACAGTTGGTGCCTTGTTTCCCAATTTCATGTACACGATGCTGCACAAAGTTTCAATGGGCATTTTTAAAGAATAAAAGATAAACAATTTATAAATTAGACTGTTTATTCCCTAGAAATTAATTGAAGTCTCTTCTGAGATAAAGGTGATTTGAAATACATGGGTTAAGAAGGAATGACACTGAAAAAAAGTAAATACAGATTAAACTCAAATAAAACAACCCCTTCTTCCATACCTTCTACCAATTAATCCTATAAATCAGAAATGTAATAAGGTTTACAAGGTGGTCAAATAAGAAAGGTTCTTACTAACTTGAAAGTCCACAGTCTCATGATTCCTGCCAATGCTCAAATGCATCCCTCGGTCTCCATGGTGTGCCACTCACCTGCTGTCCTTCATGGTGCCTAGACCCATGACCTGTCCCTGCACCTTCCTTGGCTGCTGTGGCATCATATCTCCCAATCAATTAAAACCCAAAAAAGTATCTGTGGCTTGAAGGTTGGAGGCTCAACCCCTTCCTTGGGTTTCTGGGCCTTCATAGAAAGATATCTCTCAACTTCCCATCATATACTTTTCCTGAATTCTCCCACCATTCATCCAACTTTGACCTAATAGGAATGAGGATGTAATTCCACTGGATGAAGTTAGAACTTCTAACTGAGAAGCACTGTGGTGTAGCTTGACAAGAGCATGTGCCAACCCATTTTCTTCCTCTCATTGTTACTATTGATGATGTAGTTATTAATTTATGTCTCTGCAGCAATTGTTCAATTCTTCCCTTTCACAGTAATTTCCTATTTTTATTGTAGAAGAATAGAAATGAGACTTGAATAGAGTACGTTTCTACATCAGCACACCTCAGAGTCTCCACAGTAATGGTTTGTTTTTGTTTTGCTTGCTGTTTGTTTTTTATGTAACTTAATAAATAATTCGAGGGCATTGACGGTCGAGTGATGAAAATCAGCACAGGTGATGCAATGGGTTTGGGCAAATTGCAGACTCATTCTACAAGTTATGAATGAACTAATCCCACAATGCCTTATTCTAGTGGGGACTGCCAGAATTGGGGGGGGGGATACTGGAGACAATTCTAAAGGAGATGCTACTAGAGTGCATGGCTACTTGAGGGGAAGAAAATTCCATCAAGAGTTGCCCCAACTGGAGTAGAATCATATGCATCCATTCCTCTTATGCATGGCATAGACAGTACGAGCAGAGTGTGAAAACTTGACCCACAGGGTGTGGCATGAGCCTGTTCCAGAGCACAGGTGTGTGCTGCCTCTGAAGAGGGAGACTTTTGCCTTAGTTCTCTGCTCTCACTCTCATCCCAGAACTCCCCATGCTGGGCTTTCATGGTGCTACATCTTTGTTTCTACCCTCATCTCTTTGTCTTGGAGTTCCTATTTTTAAGATGCTTGATTCCACCATTCCATACATTCTCCACCACAGAGGTGTAGCCCTCAGTGTGTGAAATGAGAGCATTTTCCTGATAGGCATGTGTTTTTCTCTAATGGTGGCTTTGTGTGGTAAGGCAGGGATGCTGCCAGTCAGACATACCACAGGATCCACATGGGTGTCAGAGGACTCTGATGAAAGAAAGCACAGACAGGAGCATACTCCAAGAGTTGAGCGTTGCCTCAGCACCTGTGGGTAAGTGCCCCAAGCACTTGGCAAGGTGTAATAAGTCGCACCATGAGTGACCGTCTCATAGTGGTTCTGTGAGGGGCCATTGAGCCTAAAAGAAGCCTGGGGAAGCACTCAGGTGAGGCAAGCACTCGGTGTGGTGTATGACCTTTATCAAGCCTGTGTCTTGCCTGAGATACAAAAGACAGGGATGAGTGAGGATGAGCTTAGTGACACTTGCCTTACATTACATAAGGCCATGAAGAGACAAAATAAGGACAAAGGCCCATCCAGACAGTAACGATGATTGAATACTTCACCAAAAAGAGGACTCAGGGCCAGAGTGAGCCTGTGTCAAGGCTGGGAAGAACTCAGAAGCCTGGATGCTTCTACCAAGTCAGACAACTGTCTCTCCTATGTGTTATGCCCCAGGATCTCATGGATTTAAGTGCTTCTTTAAAGACCATCCAAGTGTAGCTGAGCTTTTTCATTTCATGCCTCCAATTTTTTTTGGCCATATCACTCCAAGACAAGTATTATTACTTAGTGAATAATGAGTAAGTAGATTTCGCTTTTCAAATTAAGAAAAAAGTTCATTAGGGATTGCACAACTTTGGATGGCAGTGAGGTGAGGATGCAAGCCAATCTTTCTAATTTGGAAAGAAGGGATGTTCGCTATGGAGGATTGAATTGGTTCTGGAAAAACATGCATTTTTAATGCACTATGGATTCTCTTAATGTACCTAATTTCATTAGGAGTTTGAGGGGAAAATAGCCGACTTCTGCTCCCTGTGGTCAATTGCTCTGTAGTCCCTGACAGTCACTTAATATCCCTGGCTCTAATTTCATTTGCAAATCACTTGGAGGAATCTAAGGTCCAGTTTAGGGCTGCAGAGATGACTCAGTCTCTAAAGCAATTGCCATGCAAATGTGAGAACCTGGGTTCAGTCCCCCTGGCCCCACATAAAAAAGTAGTAGCATATACTTGTAACCTTGGGAGGCTGAGACAGGCAAGTCCTCAGACCAATGAGAGACCAGTTCTCAAAAACAAGATTGGAAGCACATGAAAAAATGACACTTCAGGTTGTCCTCTGGTCTCCACATGAATGCACACACACACACACACACACACACACACACACAACCATAATCATAAACAAACATACATAAACATAAACAAACAAGTAAAATGCCTTCTAGTTCTAAAATTAAGATCATTTTGGATTCATTACAGTTTTAAAAGCAAGTTTTCTTTTTGTTTTTCCTTTTTATTGGAAGTATGAATGCTTGGCTAGGATTAATTTACCTAGCCGAGTAACAGTGTTTATAAAATGAAGCTGTCAAAATGAAGGAGTGACTTTCCAGACAAAGAGTATTAAAGTGCGACTGACCTTGAAACAACCAGCCTGGACCTGGCTCACAACCTCTATGCAAAGCAACAGTCTTGAGAGTATTTGCCTAGTATGCAAATTAAAATCATCATTAAAAGACCAGAGACTGTGGGGTAGCTCTATGATTAATGATTTTCATGGCCATGGGGAGAGATGGTCATTAATTGGCTTGCCTGATCTCTTGCCACTCCTGTCTCTTGGGGTGGAGCTGGCTGCTGACGTGATTCCTCGTGGGACAGGGACACTCTTCACCTGGCTACGGTGGCCTCACCCCCTCCCTCCATCTTAACACTGAAGGAAGGTTACCCTTGGATAATAGGCCCATATGACAGAAGCTGGGTAGTTAGATAACATACTCTGTTGTTGGCAGGAAGCAAAGCAAGACACTACGGAAGGGGAAATATCAAGTGAGACGTAAGAAAAATATGCAAACCACATGCTAGTTTTTAATTTCAAAAGGTGAAGCCTGTGCATATTCTTTCTGCACGTTGCTTCCTCTGCATTTGTCTCTTTCTTTTTGGATGATGACCCTCTGGCATCGCATCATCTTCTTTTATAACCATCTCTGAGACTCCATGTTCTTGCGTGCAAAAAGCACTTGTAGCTTTAAAAATTCTTCGACTTGATGACTCTGTGATCTTACTGCAAAAAGAAGACAAAATATACTCAAGGAAGTCTCAAGGTCGGAATCAAATGTCAGAAATTGGCAGAGAGCAGAGGATTTGAAAAGACAACGCGAAAAGCGTTCAGGGGTCTGAAGCCTTAGTCCGGTGGGCTGCAACCAGGTCCCGGGACCTAGAGGAGCTGAGGGTGAACTGGGCTGCCCACACATACCACAAGCCACCACATTTCTTCAATAGACTTGGGTTTATCAGGGGGTATGGTGGCATGTAGAGGTCAGAGGACAACTTTTGGTAGTCAATTAATTATCATCTTCCACCTGGTTGAGGCATTTATCTTGTACCTCTGTTGCACATTGCAAGCTAGCTGTGGTCCCACTAACTTCCAGCTGACTCTTCTGCCTCCTGGAGCTGTTTGTGTAAGACAGCGAGCACCATAGCTAAGCCCGTGAAGTGACCAGCGCTCAATCATTAGTTGTCATTAACAGCATAGTGACCTGGTCCACAAACCAACCTAGGAGCGCTAGGAGTACAGATGGGAGTCACTATGCCCAGGCTTTTATCCTGGGTTCTGGCATCAAACTACGGCCATCAGGCTTATCTGCTGAGCTATTTCTTAGGCTTGAGGTGGTTTCAAACCAGTCTCACATCACTACAGTCATCTGCAGTCACTGCAGTAATCTGGGCTTCTGCCCCTGGTCTGCTGAGCTCTCCTGGCATACATCTTCATCAGGACCTCTTCAATCTTTTCCCCTCTAATCCTTCCTCTTCTTAAAAAGTAGCCCCCTGGAGGGGGAGACCTGGTGGCACTCAGAAGAATGACAGCAGGTCACTGAGAATAGACTGGATACCCTATGAGCATATACAGGGGGAGGTAATCCCCCTCAGGAACAGTCATAGGGGAGGGGAATAAGGGGAAAATGGGAGGGAAGGAAGAATGGGAGGATACAAGGGATGGGATAACCATTGAAATGTAACAAGAATAAATTAATAAAAATTTTTTTAAAAAGTAGCCCTGGATTTCCTGTGATTATTTCTCAATCTATTTTGTTCTTTCACAGCCAACTCCTGAGACAGATGTTTGCTACTTGATGCTTCTCATTTTCAATTTGCCTCTTGGCTGGGCTCCCTCAGAAGCAGGTTCTGGCACAAGGAATCAAGGGCAAGGAGCTTAATCTGAGTGACAGCTCCAGGAATACATTAGGGGTGGGAAGGGAGATGAGGAAGAGAAGGAAATCAGTGCAGGGGAGCCAATCGTGTGAGGGATTCTCACTCTGGACCCGTGCTCACAAATGTACTAAGTGCTTCTAACCCCAACACTGGTGTCAATTCAGTCACAGCAGTTACAAATATATACCCTAGCCCATCTCCCCCAGCCCCCACATATGTGACACTGGGTTCTTTAACAACATCTTGGAGCTCTAGATAACTCTTGCATAAGAACCCGAACAGTGCCATGGATTTAAGTTGGAGCTGCTTGTGTAAAGCAGCAGACACCATAGCTGAGCACATGAAGTGGCCAGTAGTCAAGCAACTAGCTGCCACTGTTAACGGAGTAAGGACTGGTCTACAAACTGCCTTGTGACAATGCACTTCCTGTCTTTGTTCAAGGCTCTGTCATCAACCCACTTGCATCAGAAATTTAAAAATCATCTCAGAATCTTTCTCACCCTCAACATCAGGCACCATATTCTGCCAACTCCAACTCCCACGTGTTTTTTTTTTTTCTTAAATTTGTCAT
This sequence comes from Acomys percivali, assembly GCA_907169655.1. Taxonomy (NCBI): domain Eukaryota; kingdom Metazoa; phylum Chordata; class Mammalia; order Rodentia; family Muridae; genus Acomys; species Acomys percivali. The sequence goes on along the minus strand of OU015751.1, from coordinate 72,931,068 downwards.
TTCCTCTTCATCCTTCTTCCTCTGCCTACTGCCAGCTCTCATAATTTCTGACTTAGAATTTCTTGGGGGATATTCTTACTGTATGCAGCACCAAGCGTAGTGTCTGACAGAAAATAATAATGTAATAAATGTTTGAATGGTTTGACTCTCAGCACAGCATCCCTGTCAGCACACATGGAACCATACCTTTCCGAAGTGCCTAAGAGTCTTTGATTCTGTCTTTTCTTCTATCGCACACATGTGATCCATGACTAATCATGATATCTCTTTTTGGTCACGATACTCTGGTCTAAGCACCTTCTCTGCTGGAGTCCTAAACCTAAGACTCTCACATGTCTATCCAGATAGATGGTCCGTCTCTCTTCTGTTAGCATGAATTAGATCTCACCAGACCTATTCTTTTTACCTTATGGTTCTTAATTTTTAAATTACATTTATATGTCCATGGTTCTCTCTGTGGTGTGTGTGTGTGTGTATATGTGTGTGTGTGTGTGTGTGTTTGTGTGTGCATTCACACGCGTGACACGTGCAGAGGTCAAAGGACAACTGCAGAAGTCAAAGCTTTCCTTCCAATCTGTGGGTCTCGGGGATCAAACTCAGCTTGTCAGCTTTAGTAGCAATGTCCTTACCCTTCCTGAAAGCTCTTAGATAAATTCTTGATAAGTATTGTCCTCAGGAGCTCTGAAGTCTTTTGTTAACATTTGTCAACTTGTCTTTTCCCATTTCCCCCTTGTTTTGTTTTCGCAGAAATGAGTCTTGTGCTGTAGTTGGAACATACCAAACCTGTGTGTCTTATTATCAACTGTTTTTTTTTCCTGGACCTGTTGTGAGACTTTTCTCATGGCAGTAAGAACAGACATCTAGTCACCCCATAGAGGACACTACCAGCAGACAAACAACTCTATCCAGCTGTAGCTGGCTAACTCAAGAATTTGTAGTGTTTTCTTACAAGAGCGTGAGTGAAGAGTTACTTACAGAAACCTGGATGGCTCAATGGAGAAAATCCCAGACCATGAGAGTGGCCCTGGCATGCCCTGAGTCACCTGCAGACAGCCCTGCTGCAGTCTCCTCTCCCAAGCTCAGGGATGTTGCAACATGTCAAGTTTCATGCTTCTCCTTAGCATTCTACTTTCATGCACCTCCCTTCTCCCTTCTCCCTCTGGAGGGAGTATTTTAATCAGGAGGAAACAGCTGAATGAGAGACCCCTCTTCCCCCAGGTCTTTATGTAGCTTTGGCTCTCTCATCATCGATGTGTCAACTCACCACACCTATCTCATTACTTGGATTATATTTTTACATCTTACTTTCTGGCCACACTCCTAGAATGGAAGCTATATAACACAGAATTCACGCCTCACCTGCTACACAGAGCCCAAGGCAGTAACTATCACATACTAAGATCTCAATAAACCTTTGTCAAGGATCTTTCTTAATCTCTAACTGTTTAAAAATAGATTCATTAGGACACTTGTAAAGGTTAGAAGATACAACATGAATATTAACAAAAAGATCTTGAATGCATATAGCTATGGATGGAAAATTAATTTAGACACGTGGAAAAAGGCAGCTTATTAAGACGATACTTCTGTGTTCATTTTTAAATTCAGTTCTTTTGTCATCATTAAGACATGCAAGGAGAAAAGATCTCTAAAATACCACAATATAAACAATGAGTGAACACTTATGTGTGCTGGCCAAAGACCCCTTCAAAATACTGCAAAACCACCACTGTGAGCTGAGAAGACCCATTTCTGTTACACAGATCACTTGGTAGACAACTGTCTGACATGGTAATAATGAAGGTTTTTCTCTCATGTGTTCCCCAACACACAGTCTAAGAAATTTAACATCATAATAGTATTCACGTAGTCACAAAATAGCACGTTCAAAAGAATGCCTCTTCGATGGCATGAGTTGAAGTCACAATGTGGAGCCAGTTGGCACAGCACAGTGGGCAGATGCTCATGGTGTCAGGGCCATGGGCTGTTCAGCAAACAGCAGGTGCCTCAGCCTTATCACAGTGTCTCCAAGCTGCTTAACCTGGAAATCCTCAGCCAGTTTCCAAGGCTCCTTTGATTTCCCCTGAGAGTCCCTGTACCAAAAACAGCTCTTATGGTAAACTTGAGCTGAGAAACAAATTGAGCTGGGAACACTCCCATGATTCCCATCACCAGAGACGCTGCTGCTTTTAATTATAGCACAGATTTAGATTTTCAGAGTGTTATTTTGAGGAAAAATAGGGGGATGGGGATAAGGAGAAGAAACTTCTAAGATATATATATATCTAGATATGGCTAGATATAGATATATAGATGTATAGGTACATAGATAGATAGATAGATAAATAGATAGATAGATAGATAGATAGATAGATAGATAGATAGATTTAAAGCAGGAACAGAAAATAAGCTGGTCACGTGTGAGCACTGTGGTGATGAAAGCAAGAGCTAGGCCAATAACCATAGTTTATTAGTTAGGCTTCTCTAGAGTGACAACCTGTAGAATGAATCTCTCTCTCTCTCTCTCTCTCTCTCTCTCTCTCTCTCTCTCTCTCT
>OU015751.1:72896286-72918304 GCA_907169655.1 Acomys percivali | reverse complement strand
AAGAAGAAGAAGAAGAAGAAGAAGAAGAAGAAGAAGAAGAAGAAGAAAGAGAAGGAAGGAAGGAAGGAAGGAAGGAAGGAAGGAAGGAGAATAAAGTCACCGGAGAAGGACTCAGCAGGGAAGGAGCAACATGAAACACAAACAGATGGAGCAAGTTGTTGGAAAGGGAAGAATGACTCAGGGAGGGTGGGGTCACACTTGAAGGGATGCCGTGAAAAGAAATCCCTTTCTGAGAAGCAAGCGTTAAGGAGGACAGAGAAGACCAGATGGCATTGACTTTGGTTTTTCCTGTAAAGTAAGAGCCAATATTTTTTTCAAAAAGTGAATAATGGTGATTTTTTTTTTTTTTAGTAAGAAGAAAAATTTTGAGAAAGGTCTTTGGTGAATGACAAGGTTGGATGATTTTTTTCTTCAAAATGCCAAGGAGACTTAATATTTATTAGATTTGAAATATTGCAATCCCCCCTTGGAGCTAGACGAGCTGGCTTAATGCCCTTCCTGGGGAAGGTAAATGGCAAGTTCAGAACAAGCAAAGCACTAAAACAGGCTAGGGCAGAAGACAAATCTGTGCTGCATGAACCTAGGATGCAGAGCTGCACAGAGGGAGGCAGTATCCATGGAGACGATCAAGGATCCATGCCACCACTGAAAGATGCAAAAAGTAACAATACAATACAAAACGAAACAAACAAACAAACAAACAAAACCCATAGCCCTGAAGGTCACTGTGGATGCAAATGATTCCACGAGTTGCTTAGTGAACCAGGAACTTGCCATCTTTGAGGAAGAATTTTGGCATGGCCAGCTAGATGTCACGGTGGCAAAAGGTGCTTGCTGCTAAAACCAATGGATTGAGTTCAATCTCAGAATTGGAGGAGGGGAAAGGAGAAAACCGCCTCTTTAAGCTCGTCTCCCACCTCCACACATGTGCTTTCTATGCATACGCTCTTCCCCTCCACACATATACAATAAATAAATGCAAACTACATTTTCAAAAAAAAAAGAATTTTGAAAAACACTGTACTAAGTGGCCTCTTGTGGGGAGTGTTTTCACGGAGATGAAATTGTTATCAATAAAACACACATTTTATCTTTAAAGATTAAAAGAAGCAGCAGTAGGAAGGGTCTTTCAGGGAAAGGGGTCAGAGGACTTCAGAGGGGATGACAGAGCCCAGCGGTAAGAAGAGGGACAGCAATGCCACAGCAGGATCCCCACAATCTGAAGAGAAGCCACAGCAGGTATCCACATGACACTGCATCCCATAAATGTCACATCACCATCAGTTAAAATACATTTCCAGATGAATCCTGAAAATCTAAACTATAGCAAAGCAGAGGCTTGAAGCCAGGCCGACCCGGGTTTAATCCTGACCATGCAGTGCGCTTGTGCAGAGTTAATTCAACTTCAGGAACTTAAAAACAACAACAACAACAACAACAACAACAACAACAACAACAACAAAACAAATAAAACCAGTAAGAGATATAAGACTAAAATGGGGGTAGAGCTAAAATCTGGAGCAAATGTTTCAGAAAAGAGTCCCAGTGAAATCATCAAGCTGTAAAAGTTATTAAATACCATATCTTTACATTCAGAAAAGTAGTATTTATCCTGACCTCCTGTTAGCAGCATAGTGTACAGCCTTTGCTATATGTTAATGCTAGCTACCCACTTAAGAAAAGTCTTGTCCTTTCAGCTGTACATCTGACACTTGAATGGTTGAGTGCTCTCTCCAGCTTTGTTGAGAAACTTCTTGAGTCATCTCCTTGTGTGACCGTGTCTGTGGCCATCGGTTTTGGCTGTAGGAATACACAGAACCCAGTTGCTTTAGCACAGCCACTATATGGTCTTCACCAATATTTCCTATCATATTTTTGGGATTGTGCCATCCTTGGGGCATCCTGTTGGCACCTCTTCCTGTGTGTGAACTATAAAGTGAGGGAGCGTTTCCCATGAATAGCTTTCAGTTCCCACACCCAGGCCTTGTCTTTCCTGTCTTACCCACACACTCCCAGTGCTAGGAGCTAGAGGTTGGCTTCGTGCCAGGAAACAGCTTCTCTTACACCCCGATGCTGAATCGCTACATGGAGGTAGTGGTAGGTCGGCCAAACATAGCCATACCTACTAAATTCAAACTAGTTCTATCTCCAACTCCACTCCCCACACCCCAGTTCCGTACCCAGAAACTGGATCACCACCTAGGGATCATATTGATGGACAAGCTGTTAGAACCAGCAGTAAAGCTGACTTCAGGCAACAGCTAGTACTGATCTGTCTCCTCACTCTACTTCCCAGGGTTCTTTGGCCTTAGCTGTGACTCTGGCATCTAATGCAGTGCTCCAGGAGGCACCGGTGAACCTCTCTTGAGGAGTCTGAGCCAATGCGGGTGTTCCTCTGGGGGCTTTCTTCTCACCCTCTTTCCCTGTTCAGCCATAGCTCAGAAAGACTTAGAGATCATGTCACTGTATCTACCTGAGGCAGACCCAGAAAGAGCAGTGGCTGGGTGTGGTCCGCTCAGCACACTCTATGAACTGGACCCTGACGCCCTCCTTGGAGGTAGACCCAAGCAGCATTTTCCATTTTTGTCATCGATAAATGCTACATAAAGAATCATTCATAAAATAAGAAAAAAATGCAATTGTACTAGAATAGAAACTTGCTATTATTTAGTTTTGTGTGATTATAAGAGACTTAAACTATGACGAATTTAAAGTTCCTTTGAAAACCACATCTCTCTTGTGTCCTGGGTAGAACAAAGGAGAGACCCAGCCACCAGGCAGCAAGTATGAGTCTCTGCCTCTACAGGAGGCTGTTGGGCTGAAGGACACAGTTACTTTTTAGTCTCTTTAATTGTTCACGTTAAAGGTTTTGTTTTGTTTTGCTTTATGTCAATGTGTTTGTTCATGCCACATCTGTGCAGGTGCCCACAGAGGCTAAAATTGGGACCAGAAATCCCTGGAGTTAAAGTTCTAAGTGGCTTTGAGCCACTGGGAGGCTGGGATTGAACACATGTCCCATGGAAGAGCAGCAAGTGCATGGTTAGGAAACACAGAGCCCATGTCTGCCCTCTCCCCACCCCCACCCCACGTCTTTCTTTAAATCCTTAAAAAGGAAACTAAATAAAAGCTTCAAGTGAAGCCATCTTAAAGCCTGGAAAGTGTGGATGCTGGGGACTGGTGGGAGGCAGGGGGATGAGAATGTTGCAAACCCTCCCAGGGAAAGGGGAGCATGAGGAATGACTTCATTATCCAATCAATGAACTGATGCTGCAGGCAGAATGAAGCAGATGTTAAGAAGGATTAATCCACTTTTCAACTCTGTTGCCTGTGGGTGTTTACACAAGTTGCAGTATCCCTCTGTCCAAGCATGGAACCCCAAGGGGACAGCATTCTGTGACCCAGCAGTTGGAATGAGCTATGTACACATGATGCTTGTCTCTGTGATACCAACACTGCTGGGGCTGTGAAAGCATGTGTGTGCCTAGACAGGCATTGTGGACATGTGTGTACACACCACAGAAAACTCCATTGCCTCTCACAAGAAAGCACACATGCACATCTATCCAAAGAAACTGCGTGTCCACAAATGAACCTATACCCATTACCCAAAACTTGAAACAAACAAGTCAATTGTTTAATGAACAATGTGAAAACAGTTGGGTAAAGGCTGTGAGTGGGTTCTGGAGGGCAAGCATGCCTTCATATCATATGTATCTACCTTGGTGAAATTTGCCCTAGGCTTACAGAATGTACTGAAGAAACGTCTGTGGAATGAATGGCAGATGATGGTGGGTGAGTAACAGCTGATTAACTACAAGCAAATTCAAGAGTGGAGTCTACCCTTCCCCAGTGGCGTTCATGGACCTGCCTCAAATCTATGACAGATCTTACAGGGATTGTTCCAACACAGTCAGACTTTAGGAGTCATCTCACACAGGAGAAAATGTGAGGCTAAAGGAGAAATGAGTCACAAAAATTAGTTCAAATATTGGGTGATGTTTCTCGACACTCAGATCTGGCTCTGAATTCACAAGCTATCAAATGATCACCGAGAAGTTCACCTGTGTTCTGTTGTGTGCGTGAGCATGTGCACCTGCCTGTGCAGTCTCCCAGCCTTCCTCTTGGCTATCACAACAACATGCTCATCGGAGGATTATTCTTGTTGCTAGGATATGCAAGCCCCCATCTTGTCCCTTCCTATCCAGTAACTCGACCAGCGTGGTGGACTATTTTCTTCCCGTGGAAATTCTAGAATGAACCTCACTGTAGACTAATACATCCGGTTCTGAAAAGAGCTCATGTTCCTGTCCGTGAGTTTTGTTCTATTTTTAATCCCTGTGTGGAGAATGATTCCACCTTTCACTAGCCGTTATCAGCCATCACTGGCTGTATCACTGATGCCTTTGGATGCTCACTCTCCCTCTCAGGTGCCCTCTGCAGCTAACCTTCCAGAGGACAGCCTGCCACGGCAATTAAAGACTTCCCAGAGCCCATTACAGAATGATGACCTTGACATCTCCGTGCCTGGTGCCAGGTCCCTCTCCACAGACAGCTATGAGAGCTGGCCTTCTATAACACTCCATCATCACTCAGCACCTGGAAGCTGGCTTCCACCGACCTTTGGAGGTTTTAATTTCGGTCTTACTTATCCTGTCTCCCAGCTCTTCTCTCTCCTCAGCTTCAGTGTGCTGCCCTGCTTTAGGTCAAACTTGGCTCGACTTTTCCTTTGTTCATTTAGCTTCTCAGTCCTCCTGACAGCTCATCCTTCTCCTTTGTTAAGGAGTCACTTTGAAGAATGTCTCGGGCTGAGAGTATAGTGGGTGGACTGGTACTAGGAAGATTGGAAACAGAATACGTGCTGTGTAGGAACTCCTGCACGCTTTAGGAAAGGGGCATCCAGGGGGGCAGTTTCCCTATCTGGGTGAAGCTGTTGCTGTCCTGAGAGCTGTTAGAAGTGGGTGTGTAGCCAGAGTAAGAAAGGGAGGAGGTGAAGAAGCCACACTTCCAGAGTGGGATGCCCCTCTGAGGATTTTAATCTAAGTAGAGATGTGAAGGAACACAGACACACACACACACACACACACACACTAGAGCAAAGGCCTGTGTTGGGCAGAGAAACTAGCTACCACAAAGGTCTGGAGCAGAAACAAACATGGTCATTTTGAGAGCGACACGGGAACATCATTGAGGTTGGAGAAATGGTGGGAGAGAGAAAGGGCACAATGGTAGAAAGCTGGGTGCTAGGTCAGGCTAAACACTGCATGGCCAGGAAAGGCCCTGAAGGAGCCTCTGGGGGTTGTCTGAGCTATATTCTGAAGGACAATTACCAAGGCTGCATGAAAGATGGATGGGGCAGTGATGCGTGAGAGGAGAATATGGGGAAAGTTCACGAAGCCTAAAGAGCTGTCGTGGTAGCATGCAGAGCATAGGAGCAATCTCAGAAACTGGCTGTAAGCTGCAGTAAGGGGAGGGACAAAGAGCTAAGAACTCCTAGCTTTCAGGTCTCCGGCATGACGGAGAAGGCCTGGGTGATACTAAACGCTGGGGGTGTGGAAGATTAAGGGTTCTGATAGATGTAATGTTTGAAATTCTGGTTAATGAAATTCAAGACTACATAGGCCTTTAATAACTTTAACATTAGTGCTCCAATTCAAAGGAAAGTTGCTATCATCATATGTGGGATTTTCTCTTTGAATACAGGTGCATTGTACTTTTTTTACTTAGCTTTAAATCTACTATTTTCCCCTCTCCAAATTGTAACACCTTATTGTATTGATTTGTAAAGACTTTTTAAAAAGGTTTTCTTCATACAAACTGAAAGTTTTATATACACAGACTGAGAAACTCCCAAGAAATTACTGGCCTTCACATCTGAAGAAAGGCCTGGAAGCATGGGAGGATACATGGCCAGTACTGTGGGCCCCTCATCCTCCTGCTACTAATGCTCAGTGTAGAGAGGCTGAATGGGGTGAGGTCAGGTGCTGAGAGCCTTTGAGGTCTGAGGAGACAGTATTGATCTGCAGGTGCTTAGATTTGTCTATCATCTGCTGCTTCCCTCCTTGGGTGACCTTCATGGCCTTTGTGGGACTCAGCTTTGCATCTTTGAAGTAGGGAAGGCATAGAAGGAAGGAACTGCAGGATCCTCTGGAGGGTTCCTTCACATGTGTGGCCATTTTCTGTAAGGTGGCCGGGACAATGCATGCACATGCACACACTTATGTGCCCTAACACACATGCACACACCCAAAAATATTGTATTTCAAATTGTGAATGTCTGTCAAAATTGCCAAAAGAAATGCCTTTGGTATAATTGAACTGAAAAGAGGCTCAAGAACTATGCTTATAGACATAGCAAAGGGATTTTCTGTCTTAAAGCCAATTCCTTTTAACACAGAGCATTCCCACAAGGGACCCTGGCCAAGGCCTGTGAACAAACTCACCCATCAAAACAGTGAAACAGGCATTAAAAAGATGCTATATGCATCCCAAGGCTACCTTGAAAAAACAAATGCATAGACATCATTTCACTTTCCGGATTGTGTGATGTTTTATTTTAGGAGAAGCTGAGATGATTTATGAAGCAATAGCAGTGAGAGTGAAACATGGAATTCCTTTATAGGGAAATAAAGGCATGCAAACAACAGAAGGCACAATGTCATTACAAGAGAATGGCACCGAAGCACCCTTGCTAGGAACCACTGGGGACATGCTTGAGCTTGCTACAGAGACCAGCACAAAAGGCCACCTGAGGTGCACCACATTGCCAATTTTACCAAGAGCAAAGGATTGGTCATGATATGGATTCCTTACCAAGACTGATGTAAGCAGACAGAGTTGAGTGGCCTGAGCTGAGTGAGCAAGACACGGAGCAAAGTGGGATGGAAAAGAAAAGACGTGAGGAAGCCAAGCTCAGCCTTTTAGAGACTCAAGTTGGAAGACTGAGGTTAGCCTCTGGTACACAATGAGGTCCAGGCCAGCCTTGGCCAGACAGAAAAGGGCAACCTTGAACCCCCAAACAAATAAGAAACCCCCAAACTCACAAAAGGCACCTGCTATATTTTGTTTAATAATGGGGAAATAAGTTGAGAAAACAGACAGGAAACTGGACATGTTTGTGTCTAGGGATGGGATGAACCAAGAAGTCAAGGCTACTGGAGGCCTTTGCTGTTGTTAGGAAATATGAATATATATTCATTTATATTTAATATTATATATATAACTTTATTTACATTTATCTATGTGTATGGATGTTTTGCCTGCCTGGTGTTCAAAAGGGTATCAGACCTCTTGCAAGTAGAGATAAAGCCATCATGTGAGTCCTGGGACCTGAACCTGGGTCTTCTGCAAATGCTTTTAACTACTAAAAGCCATCTCTCCAGCATCTCCTTGGCAGAGATCTATTTGTATATCCCCCCAAATATATAATTTTAATATTCCCATTAATTCTTTTAGAATTTTATTCAATATGTTCTGATCATTCCTCACCATACTCCCCAAACTCCTCCCAGATCCACCCACACTTTCCTTACTCAAATCTGTATCCTTTTTTTTTTTTTCCGTTATTGAATCCAATTTGTGCCATCCTTTGGGTGTGGGGTCATCTACTGGATCATGATCTACCTACTAGGGGCCACACCTTTAAAGAGAATATTCTCCTTCTCACAGTAGCCATCAGCTGCCAATAGCTCCCAGGCTAAGGATAGGACTTTGTGCCTGCCTTCCTTTTCCGTGCTGAACTTTTTTTCTGGCTTGAGATGACACAGTTCTCATGTGTGACAACTGCTATGAGCTCATATGCGAGTGACCTGTTGGGTTCAGCAAGTGGTTTCATTGTAGCCATTGGCTCTTTCCGTATTTCTGTTCCCTCTTCCACAAAGGACCCGTGGCTAGACTATCATCTGCTAAATGGACTCCTAGTGACTTACTGCTGTGCCCATATAACTGAGTTCCTCTTTCAGCCATCATCAGAGAGGCTTCTTTTGTAATAGATCCAGGTGAACACAGAGACTCCCAACTGGTCAAGGTTGATTTGAGACTGTGGAATGGTCTAAACACATATTTTGTTTCGGCTAATTAGAGCACACTTCTGTTCTCCACACTAATGTGCATCACTAATGACTGCCTTGCTATGGCAAGGCCTCACTCCAGGTGTTCTTCACTTGCTCATCTCATTAATGTGCTTTAGTCCTTATTATAATCCCATGAGGTGAGTATTGTTACTTAACTCTACGTCTGTGGAGACTGAAGCTTACTGCAATGAGGCAGGAGATGCTCACTAGGAATGGCAGGCGTACAGCCCCCCCACACACACACACACAGAGACAAACACACACACACAAACACACACGAGTGCGCGCATACACACACATGCACACACACACTCATGTAAGCACGCACACACAGGCATGCACAGATGTGCATGAACATGGACATGCATACACAAAGAGAGCTCTTTTTGCATCCTTATCTCTGCAAGCCCCACTTAAACAGAAGAAGTGGATGTTTTGGGGGATATTTGCACATACCAGGCCCAAGAGAGCAAGAGTAGTGTGACATAGACAGACACGCCACAAATGGAATAAATCCAAAAAAAGCTAGATTCTGAACTGGAGTTTGGAAAGTTTCAAAAGCTGAGTCCTCATGACCCAGGTCTAGAGGCCTGTTCCACCCATGGAGGGTGTGACCCTTCCTCTCTCCTATGGCCTGTAGGGGCAGCATGCACATGTGACGTAAAGCCAAAACAAAACAGTGTAGGGAAATACAGGGCACCAGTAGGGATGAGACAGAAGATACAGGCAGTGGGAGGAAGATGCTCAACGTATGGCATATACTAGTATGAAAGTTTAAAAATAAAAAGAAATGTAGCAAAGCATGGAAAAATAATTCTGGGAATGTTGGTGGAAGGAGACTGTGAGGCAGTAGGTGAACCTTAATCAATTCTGGCCTGAACTGCTGAGACACTTCTGGAAGGTTTTCTTGAGTGCATAAAGTTGATGATTACTGTATACTGGAGAATAAAAATGTTTGCAAAACTGGGTAAGTCTTGTGAAGAATTACAGATATATATAAAGATAAAGAATACCAGCACTGAAAAAGACAAGAAAAAGTTAAAAACAGTAGAAGAAAAATATGGGGAAGTATTAATAGTAAAGAAAGTGACAAGGCTTTATTTTAATGATGTGGTCAAAATTATGGGTAAAACATAATATTATACTGGGAGAAAAGTAAAAGAGGCAGAGTGTGTGCACATGCTGGGGATGGGGGCGGAGAAAGGGAGCTACAGTATAATTTTCTACAGAAAGTCAGTAAAAGGGGACTAAGCCTGCCATGTCTTTTGTCCCAGATGGAGAAGAAAGTATGACATCTTGTTCATTTATAGCCCCTTTCGTTATCTGTCTGTCTTTCAGGGATCTGTCTGGCTCCTATTTCCTGAAGCTGCAGAGACATGGGTGTTAGAGACCTGGCTTAGCCCCACAGTGTGAGAGAGCACTGAAGGTGGCTGTGGGGGAGTGAGACTCTGCAGCAAAGCTAGCCTGGTAGACCAGGACCAGCCTTGATGAAGTGACAGTATCATCATGCCTTCACCTCTGCTTTTCTCCCCTCCTTGCTCTTCCTGAAGGTTCTCTCTCCTGCCACCTCTCCCATCTTGGGTTATTCATCCATGTTCTAAGTGTCTCCTTAAGCCAGGCACTGTCTTCATATGCAAGCGTTCTACATCCTCCTGTTGAATTTTCGCCATCACTTTTCTTCCTCTGGAGTTTTGAGTTCAGATAAAAATGGCTCAGACCAATTTCTCTTATGAACATTGATGCAAAAATACTCAATAAAATACTTGCAAAATGATTATAAGAACACATCAAAGATATCATTCACCATAACCAGGTAGGCTTCATTCTAGGCATGCAGGGATGGTTTAATATATGGAAATCCATCAATGTAATCCACCATATAAACAAACTGAAAATAAAAAACCACATGATCATCTCTTTAGATGCAGAGAAAGCATTTGATAAAATCCAACACCCATTCATGTTTAAAGTTTTGGAGAGATCAGGGATACAAGGCACATAACTCAATATAATAAAGCCTATATACAGCAAGCCAATATCCAAAATCAAATAAATGGTGAGATACACAAGGAAATTCCTCTAAAATCGGGAACAAGGCAAGGCTGCCCACTCTCTCCATATCTCTTCAATATAGTACTTGAAGTTCTAGCCAGAGCAATAAGACAACAAAAGGAGATCAAGGGTATCCAAATGGGAAAGGAGGATGTCAAACTATCCCTATTTGCAGATGATATGATAGTGTACATAAGGGACCCTCAAAATTCCACCAGAGAACTCCTATAGCTGATAAACACTTTCAGCAATTTGGCTCGATACAAAATTAACTCAAAAAAGTCTATAGCCTTCCTATACACAAATGGCAACCTTGCAGAGGAAGAAATTAGGAAAGCCATATGCTTCACATTAGCTACAAGCAATATAAAATATCTAGGAGTTACTCTAACTAAGCAAGTGAAGGACTTGTTTGAAAAAAATTTCAAAACTCTGAAGAAGGAGATTGAAGATGACATGAGAAGATGGAAGAATCTTCCTTGCTCATGGATAGGGAGAATTAACATAGTAAAAATGGCCATCCTACCAAAAGCAATCTACAGATTCAATGCAATCCCTATCAAAATACCTACACAATTTTTTAAAGACATTGAAAGTTCAATGCTGAACTTCATATGGAAAAACAAAAAACCCAGAATAGCAAAAAACGATCTTGTACAATAAAAGGTACTGCGGAGGAATCTCCATATCTGATCTCAAATTGTACTATAAAGCAATAGTAATTAAAACAGCAAGGTACTGGCACAGCAACAGGCTGGTTGATCAGTGGAATCGAATTGAAGACCCAGATATGAATCCACACACATATGGTCACTTGATTTTTGACAAAGAAGCCAAATCCATTCAATGGAAAAAGGATAGCATCTTCAACAAATGGTGCTGGTCTAACTGGATGTCTATGTGTAAAAAAAATGCAACTGGACCCATATTTGTCACCATGCACAAAACTCAAGTCCAAGTGGATCAAAACCTCAACATAAAACCAGAAACTCTAGATCAGTTAGAAGAAAAAGGGCGGAAGAGTCTGGAACACATTGGCACAGGAGACAACTTCTTGAACAAAACACCAACAGTCTATGCCTTAAGGTCAACAATTAATAAATGGGACCTCATGAGGCTGAGAAGCTTCTGTAAGGCAGAAAACACTGTCAGCCAGACAAAGCGACAGCCTACAAACTGGGAAGAAATCTTCACCAACCCTACATCTGACAAAGGTCTAATATCCAAAATATATAAAGAACTCAAGAAATTAAACACCACCAAACCAAATAACCCTGTTGAGAAATGGGGCTCAGAACTAAACAAAGAATTCTCAACAGAGGAATATCAAATGGCTGAGAAACACTTAAAGAAATGCTCAGCCTCCTTAGTCATCAGAGAAATGCAAATCAAAACAACTCTGAGATTCCATATTATACCCATCAGAATGGCTAAGATAAAAAATTCAAGTGACACATGCTGGCAAGGACGTGGAGAGAGAGGAACACTCCTTCATTACTGGTGGGAATGCAAACTAGTACAGCCACTTTGGAAATCTATCTGTTGCTATCTCAGAAAACTGGGAATAAGGCTTCCTCAAGACCCAGCCATTCCACTCCTTGGAATATACCCAGAAGATACTCCAGCACGCAACAAGAACATTTGCTCAACTATGTTCATAGCAGCCTTATTTACAATAGACAGAACATGGAAACAGCCTAAGTGTCCCTCAGTAGAAAAATGGATATAGAAACTGTGGTCCATTTATACTATGGAATATTACTCAGCTATGAAAAACAAGGAATTCCTGAAATTTGTGGACAAATGGATTGAACTGGAAATGATCATAATGAGTGAGTTAATCCAGAAGCAGAAAGAGTCAAATGGTACATACTTCTATCTGGACACTAGCCCAAGGGCATGTTCCATGAAAGTCTTCACTAACCAGGAAAGTGGGACAGGGGGAGGACATCCTATTGGCACTCTAGGTGAGAGAAGCATGGGAGAATGGGGAAATAGAAAGATCCAGAGGGTCCTAGAAACCTACAAGAAGAACATTATAATGGGTGGATCTGGGCCCTGGGGTCCTGCTCAAACTATAGCACCAGCCAAGGACAATACGTGCAGTAAATTTTTTTTAATTAATTTATTCTTGTTACATCTCAATGGTTATCCCATCCCTTGTATCCTCCCATCCTTCCTTCCCTCCCAGTTTCACCTTATTCCCCTCCCCTATGACTGTTCCTGAGGGGGATTACCTCCCCCCTGTATATGCTCATAGGGTATCAAGTCTCTTCTTGGTAACCATGTGCAGTAAACATTGAACCCCTACCCAGATCTAGCCCATGGACAGGACATTCTCCAAGGATGAGTGGAGAGTGGGTACTGACTTTCACACGAACTCTGGTGCCCCATATTTGACCACGTCCCCTGGATGGGGAGGCCCAGTGGCACTCAGAGGAAGGATAGCAGGCTACCAAGAAGAGACCTGATACCCTATGAGCATATACAGGGGGGAGGAGGTCCCCCTCAATCACAGTCATAGGGGAGGGGAGTAAGGGGAAAATGGGAGTGAGGGAGGAATGGGAGGATACCAAGGATGGGAGAACAGTTAAGATGTAAGATGAATAAATTAATAAAATGTATAAAAAATGCTCTGCTTCTGGCTTACCTTGTCCTTCATGTAGACTCAATTTTCTTAACCAATATATTTTATTAACAACTTATTGACTGAGCCTACGTCAATTATAACCAGATTAACTAAAACAGCATGAAATGAGGATTAATTGACACAAAAACAAAATCTTAAGGATATCAGTCTCGAAGAATGATTCTCCGGCCAGGAGCAGCAGGATATCTTCCACTGGAACCGGGGGTAACCAGATCCCAGAGCCTCAGCAGGAGCCGGAGCTCTGAAGCCTTCCCTCAAGTGGTTTTCTCTAGGAGCGTCTTGAAGGGCAGCAATGAACAGCCAATTCTATCCCAAGTCTTCAATCTGCTCAGCCACCAGTTCTGGGCTCATTTATATATCTCCTCCCAGAGTCTGTTCACAGGATCTTTTTCATCTGGTAGCAATTAAGCTCCTGCACGAGGTGGTTGCTCTTCTAGTGAATTAACATCACCTGTTCTCTTACTAGACCATTCGATCCCACACTTGGGATCCTAAAGAACAGGTTTCTCTCCTTCCCCTTCATTCTTACATCTATGTTTTAATGACATCAAGGGAAACTAGGGTTGGTCTGTAAGATCAGGAGCTGGTCACAGGTGGTGATGCTAGTACTAGCTGTCCATTAGCACGAGCTGTCCTCAGAATCCCTGCCCATTTGCCAGCTGCAATTCTTTGCCCCAAAGGCATGGGAGTCAATTCTGGGAACTTCGCGGATTTTCTGATCTTTGAGGGACTCACTTAGAGATCCAAAATGACATAAAATATGGATCCCCTGAGCCTGATAAATGGCGTGCAGGGTACATGAGCAGAAAGCACTCCTTTCACTCAGGTCCAATTATGATTCCATGTGCTCAGGATGGGAAGAAATAGCAGATTCATATGCCCTTAGTGAAATAAAGATATTCAAGCAAATAGCTTTCCAGGAATTGAATGTCTAAGGGAGGAAGGCAGTGGAAACTGCCAAGGTTGATATCTCAGAAAATTAGGGAGAAGAACCGGTCTTCTTCTTTTTAATTAATGTATTCAGATTACAACTCAATTGTTACCCCATCATTTGTATCCTCCCATTCCTCCCTCCTTCCTGCTTTCACTCTATTCCCCTCCCCTAGGTCTAAGACCGAGGGGGACCTCCTCCCCTACTATATGGTCATAAGCTATCAAGTCTCATCTTGGTAGCCTGCTTATTCTTTCTTTGAGTGCCACCAGGCCTCCCCACCAAGGAGGGGATGTCAAATATGGGGCATCTTAAATAACCATGGTTCCCAGAAGCTTTAGTTGTCCAGAGTTGCTCATTGCCTAAGGTTAGCACACACGATGCTTTTCTGGTCCCTGGTGAAAAGACTGAGCAGTCTCACTTTCCTTTGCTATTTCAATCTTCATGCCCATGTTGCCCCATAAAGATGTCATTTCTCTTACCTGGAGACAGACCATATATGCCCAGGAGTGCACTCTGACCATCTGGAAGCAAAATTTGATTAGAGGATAATCTGCAAGGTGCTCAGTTGTTCAGGAAGAGAGCTTGAGTTTCTTCTCAAGTAGCCCTCAGTGGCACACACTAAGAGTTTGAAGGAGTTTGTCTTTTGGCCCAGCACAGGGTGGGCTGCAAGGCTAGCTCAAGCCCTAATCTTTTTACCCTGCGAGCATGAGGACCTGAGCTGGAGCCACAGAACCCACATACAAATCTGGACATGATGGGACATACTTGTAACCCCAGTGCCAGGGAAGCAGAGAAAAGAAAACCCTTTAGCTCACTGGCGAGCCAGCCTAGCCTACTTGGCAAGCTCCAGGTCAGGGAGAGACCCTGTCTCAGGAAACAAGGTTGATAGCTCCCAAGGAACAACATGAGGCCATCCTCCAATCGCCACATTGCATGCATGTGCTGTGTGGCAAGACGTTTCCTGGGGAGACACAACACACACATCTCCTCACCCAAGAAATGGAGCCCACAATAGAAGAAAGTAAAGACACCACCAAAGTCAAATTTGGTTAACTTATGAGTTTTATTGGGGTAACTTACAGGAATATGGGTGTATTTCTATTGCTGTGATGAAACCCCATGTACAAATGCAATTGAGGAGCAAAGAGTTTCCTTGGCTTACGATTCCACACCACTGTTTCTCATTGAAGAAACTCAGGACAGAAACTCAAGTAAGGCAGAACTCTGGAGGCAGAAGCTGACGCAGAGACTATTGAGGAATACTACTTACTGGCTTGCACTTTATGGCTTGCTCAGCCTGCTTTCTTATATAACTCAGGACCACCAGGCCGGGGATGGCACTGCCCTCAAGAGGGTGGACCCTTGCACATCAATAACTAGTCAAGAAAATCAAACTATGGTCTGATCTTTTGGAAGCACTTCCTTAGTTGAGGTTCTCTCCTCTCAGATGACTCTAGCTTATGTTAAGCTGATTCAAAGATGGCCAGCATAATAGGTGAGAGGTTACTTACAGGAGCAGAAATTACTCCAACACAGATGTATCACCAAAGCTCACTCCAATCCTGGTGCTGCTCACAAAATCTAGAGACCTGAAGCATGCTGCATAGCCTGCAGGCAGATCAACATGCTGAACAGCGTCTTTCCAAGTGATTCATTTCCAAGTGATCTCTTCCAGATCTCTCCACTGGTTTCAGACTTTTCTTTGCAGCTTGTCTGAGAATAGTTCCCAGCAGTCTTTATTGCTCATCCTGGCAGTGAGGGGGATCTATTGAGTCTGGTCAGTTTCAGGGACTTCCTGAAGCTATTTTGAGTGTTTTGCCTTCCGGCTTAAGACACTTCCTCACAAGATAGACTATTTCAATTTTGGATGAAATTGTTACCCAATAGCACAAATCCATACAAACATACACCTGCATGCATGCATGCATGCGCACGCGCGCACACACACACACACGCACACACACACAGAGTGAGAGGAAGAAAGAGGGAGGAAGGGAAAGAAGGAGGGAGGGAGAGGGGGAGACAGAGAGAAACAGACAGAGAGGAGGGGGGGGGGGGCAACTCACTTCATTGTTGAATCCTCTTCTACAAAGTAGACATAGTCTTCAGTTTGGCTTTATATCCATTCCAAGTATACTCTTAAGAGGACCACTGGTTTTTTTTTTTTTTATGATTTTGGTGTGCGTATCTGCTTGTATGCTTGTGTGTGTGCACACTTGCATGTGCATGAAAGCATGTGTGTGCAAGCCAGAAGTCAACCCCAGCAAAATCTGCCTTGCTTTTTGAGACCAACAAGATTGACTTCATGTGGTTGGAAACTTACAGCTAGTGGTATTGGGTTTAAGCTAGCGGTGAGTCCAAAAGTTTAAGTGCACAGCTTCATCATGCCTTTCCAAGCTACAAGGATCGTGTATCTCAACGACTTTGTTTGCTTGCCTCTTCCCTATAGCAGCTTTTTTTTTCCCTTTCCCATGGTTTTGTGCAGTAGGCAGAGTGGGCTTGCCTTTGTAACCTGTTATTTTCTAAGTGTTCAGCATGTGACAGACTGATCTGCTGATGTATTACAATCACTTCAGAGAGCGGCTGGTCACCTTGCTGCTTCTAGCCCTATGTTCTAGCCTGTTCTTTCTAGCAGGGGAAGACAGTGATTTTACTGAAGACCTCATGGGATATTTTAAAGATGAGAAAATATTCTCTTCATACTTTTAATATCATTCCAATCACCACTGTTTCTCCGAGTAAATCTTATTTTCATGAATAAATTGATTGAGATGCTGACTTTGGCTTCCTGAGACATTGTATATGTTTAATTCTCAATTTTGTTAACATTGCCAAATTGGGAGGGTTTTAGTACATGAAACAGGGATTTCAGAAGGTCCATCTTACTGTGAGAAGCCTGATTCCCTCTTAGGGAGACAAATGCTTTGATAAGGCAAGTGCTTTGAGCAGCTAAGAAGAGGAACACAGACTACACATGTGAAGGAAGTGTGGAAAACATTAGCTAAACTATTCAGCATGAATCACCAGAAATAGGGGCTCCAGGAAAGAGAAAAGAGTCAGGGAGGTGCTGGTCAAAGAGGAGAAGATGAAGACACAAGGAGAAGAGTGGTGAGCAATCCCTGGCCAGCAGGAAAAAAAGCTTAAGTAAAAGAATTGCCAGACAGGGCTTCAAGCATATTTTCTATGCATTCCTCTTCCACTGGCCGAAAACTTCAGGGCACTCATACAAGCAAATGAGTTGCTTCATCCTTGAGGAGTCAAGGAAAAGTCTTTGCCTCTGGTTTGTTTAAAAGGAGATAAAATATAAGTAAGTGTTGACTGTCAGGAAATGAGAGTCCATGTTGTCTGAAGGTACTTTGATGGCTATCTCTTGGGAACTGGGAAAGTGCTGAAAGAGAGAGAAAAGAAAAAAGGAGCTGCTATGTCATTTCCTGGAGGAATAGAAGGATTGAATACATTTTTTACATCATTCTTTTTTTTTTAACTTTTTTCCTCAATTTTATTGACTTTTAGATAACCGTATACATGCAGACGATGCACTGAGAACATATCCGCCTCCCATTCCCCTCTCCCACTTCTGGAGACTCCTGCTTCCTCCCAATTAGATGACCTCCTACTTCCATGGTTTTTTTTTTCCTTTTTAAAGAATTTTACATGTAAATTTGTTCCCTCTGCATGTATGTGTGTACTATGTGTCTGCTTGGCTTCTGCAAAGGTCAGAAGAGGGTGCCAGACACCACTGGGACTGTAGTTACAGACGGTTGTGAGCCACCACACAGAGATTTTTACATCATTCTTTAAAAGCCGGGTAGTTGGGTGGCATTTGGGCTATGCCAATGAATGAAAAGCGTCATGCCTATATGAAGATTATTTTTGAAATTTTTGTAGAAGATGGCCCCAGCAAATGCATATGTTTTCTTTGCTGTCACCTATATCATGTATCTTTCTGGTGTGTGTGTGTGTGTGTGTGTGTGTGTGTGTGTGTGTTTGTGTATGCATGTGCCAAAAGATAGTCTGTGTGCTGTTCTTCAGGAAGGCTTATATCTTGATTGTTTTTTTTGTCACTAGGACCTAGTGATCATCTGATAGGACGGTGATTCCCAGGCCTACTCACTTCTGCTTCCCCAGCACTGAGGTCACAAGCACATGTCACCAAGTTCTGCTTTCATAATGTGGGTTCTGGGCATTGCATTTGATTCTTGGTGCTTTGTGAACCAAGCCATCTCTACACCTTTAGCTTGTGTATCTGCATATGGGTTTTTAGAAAATTATCTTCATCCTCAAAATACAGAAACTGAGATATGAAGAGAGATGGTATCTTTCTAAAGGTAAATGTGCAAGCTAGGAGTGGAATGGAGCAGAGCCCAAACCTAGAACTCAAGTTCAACTCAAGATCTGAAAACTCTGGTTGTAACGGTCAGCGCACAGCTCCTCAGTGACTGTGTGACTGTGGCCATTATCCAGCTAATAAGTATTGAGAGGTTCATGAGCTTGGACAGTATGCCATGTCTGAAGTGCTGGGCACAGAGCCTGGAGCAGACTGAAATGGATTCTGGAGTTATCTGTTCACTTCTTTTCGCAAAATAAAGATTAACAATCACAAAATTGTCCACATCCCTCTCAAGTCCTATCATCCCGAAAGCATTGTTGGAACTCATCAGAGAGGGATTGTGCGATGGCATTTTTAGGGTATTTTCATGCCCACATCATTTTCAACTTTTGGAATGCTACAGGTTTACACAACTGTACAAGGTCTAGAAAGAAATTGGAGGAGCAGACAGACTCTGGATCTCAACGTCCTCCCAAAGGTTGATAATCATCCTGAAACCTTGTGGGTCTCTGGCTTCAGGGGTATTGTCCCACAGATAAAAAACAAACAGGAGTCATTAAAAAGACCCATGGCAGCTTCTAGCATGTGCCAACTCTCCCTCGTCCGCTTGCCCACTTTGCCAAAGGACAGGATGACAGTTAGTGGCAGCTGGGACAGTCAGTCTGGAGGTCACTTTAAGCAAATTTAGGATTTCCATTTTCTTCTTGAATGTGCCTTGAGCCATGAATGAAAGATACCAGAAGAGACCTGGAAGCAGGTGAAAGGACGGAACTCTAGTTAAGCTCCCATTTAACTTTATAGGACGCTGAGGGCCATTCTGCTAAGCGCTTCCACCATTTTACATCTCCACCTGCAGCCCATGAGATTTCTGGTTACCCCATGTCTTCAACAATATTTTGCACCATGTCCTTTATTTTCATCTCTTTAATAATTATGTTTTCATATAATTACTTGCCATCAATATCTTCTTTGATAGAGTAACTGCTAAAATATTTTGTTCATTGAAATGAGACTGTGTTCCCACTGTTGAGCTTTAGGTGCTCTTTGTCTATTCTGGTACAAGTCATTCCTCAGGGAATTTCCCTTGCTTATCACACCAGCAAGGACCTGTACTAACTATGTGGTTGAACAGAAGTGCTTAGATCAACCATCCTGATCTCGCCCTAACTGTGTTATAATTATTTTATTCCTCAGGTGTTTCCAGTTATCATGTCAAAGGCATTCCTACATGTCTATTTTGAAGGAAAATTTTAAAAATTATTGTGTTACTTTGAACTATTGGTGTCACAGGAAGTAACTCAACTGTGAGAACTGACTTTCCTAACAGCGCATGTCCATCTTCACAAAGGTGGAAGCTGGGGATGTGCCTTGGGCTCAGACTCCACTGGGTACAAAAGAGACACATTTTCTCCTGAGAGAACAGTACGTGTATGTCTCTGGCACTGCATCCTCCTTCATACGTCTATTCCAAAAAGGGTTACCATGTGGATTCCATTGGAATCCAATGCAGAAACTAGGTCATAACAGGAATAGCCATCACTGCTGGCACAAATGATGAATATTTTCCATTCTCACATGCCATATTTCCACCTAAAGCAGAAAGGTTCAACTTGTGAAATAATGCAAATGGGGGCATGTAGATATGTCACACTATCTGGATATAGCTAAATTACAAATTCCAGAGGGTCCTGGGAGGTTGGTTCCTTGAGTAAACATTTTTTGTGTGTGTGTTTGTATGAGAACCCACCTAAGAGCTAATTCTCAACACTTATGTAAGTGTGCAGCTGCACACATGGGTGGCAGCCTCTGGCCTCTAAACATATACACATTGTATGCACACAGACACACATACACACACACTCACACACACAGTGTGGAAATGCAGTGGGGTGAGTGCTTGTACATTCTTTTTTAATTCTTACATTGTCATGCTACCCTAGAAGTGATGGTATTAGGAATTCAGAATGTTAGGGGATGGGGATTTGGTATACGTCATAAGGTGAGCCTTCATACCTAAAATTAGAAATGTTTCCCATGGCGTTTTCTGTCTTTCTATACCTTGAGGAGCCATTGTGAATGCCACTATGTGAATGTAGGCGAAGCGCCTCCAACAGAACTGGCCGTGCTGGCATCTTGAGATTGGATTTTTGGCTTCCAGCTCTAGAAGATGATGCCTTCAGAACTGCAGGTGATGCTTGGTTAGAGCCTGAATTGATGAAAACAGTGAGATAGCTGAAGGGCTGCCGTGGCCTCTCCAACCTCATTCCTCAACCTTGGAAGGCCACAAGATACCTGATTGGAAGATGCAAAGCTTCCTTGAGCAGAGATCTAAAACCACTGACTTGTGGTTTCATGTTACAAAGGCTCAAGGGTAATGAATGGCATCAAATATCTGGACAATGAAAAAGGACCACCCGATCCTTTTCTGGTGTTCTCTTCTGAACCATGTACACAGAGTATGAGATACAAGTATGTCAATGGTGATAATAATTGCAACTCAAAAGACACATGTTCATGATCTTATTGGCTTCTATTTTAAAACTGCAGACTGAGGCTGAAAGAGAAGCAACTTCCCCTAGGCTGCAAAGCTGTTCTCTTGGTAGGATGATACTCAAAACTTTCTGTCCACTTAGGCTAATGAACTGCCAGCTGTGTCCATAGGAAAAGGAGGCTCACAGAGCTCTGTGCAAAGCTCCAGACTTGAGTCTCCAATGACTAATGAGCTATCTGTGCCTCAGGTACTCCAGCTTTCCCCAACACACCACAGCTCAAGGTGAGATAACAATTACACATAGACCCACAAGTGCTAAAATTCAGGATCTATGCAGTTGAAAATCACCTAAGCAGTACTAATATGTGGCTAAGACTGTTAAACACAGATCTAGACAATACATCTCTGGCTTGTTCATATAAGACACTGTCTTAGGGTTTCTATCACTGTGAAGGGACACCATGACCACAGTTACTTCCATAAAGATAACATGCAATTGGGTCTTGCTTACAGTTCAGAGGCTTAGTGCATTACTGTCACAGCAGGAAGCATGGGGACACACAGATAGACATGGTGCTGGAAAGGTAGCTGAGAGCTCTACACTCAGATCATCAGACAGGAGGAAGAGAGACTGACACTTGGCCTGGATTGAGCATCTGAAACCTCAAAGGCTGCCTCAGTGTCATACTTCCTCCAATAAAGCCACACCTACTCCAACAAGGCCACACCTCCTAATACTGCCACTCCCTGTGAGCTAGAGAGGCCATTTTCATTCAAATCACCACATATACAACAATATCTCTATAATATTGCCAGGCCCACCTGTGACTCTACCTGTTTCCTTCCTTCCTTCCTTCCTTCCTTCCTTCCTTCCTTCCTTCCTTCCTTCTTTCCTTCTTTTCTTGTAGTGAGAATTTTGGTTTATTTAAAAACACAGAAATGTTATATGAATAGGATTTTGTTTTAATCTCAGGTGTGGGATATGGGGCTGCTTCAGATCATCCATAGCAGCTGACTACGATTTGACTCATGCTCTGGCAGGGACATGATTTTTCCAGCTGAAGATAGTTGACATTTGAAATTCTGGGAACTCTTCAGAGGGTATATAAATGCAGAGAGACATGGTGGCAGCTGCTGCTCCTGTTGCTTCTGCTGCTGTTGCTATTTGCTGGATTGCTGGTTGTTGGTTGGAGATATCCTGACAAAGGTCAAACATGCCCCAAGGAACTCAAATCCTTCTAACCAGCAGGAAGTAGCCTAATGATACTGACTCCCTCTATCCCCTCCAACTTTTCTCTCATTCCTAGTTCTGAAGGTTTGGAAGAGTCGGGAGGGAGGTAGATAAAAGAATCCAATAAATAGCCCAAAATGGCTATACTTCCTTCCTTCCTCCCTCCTTTCCCTCATTCTTTTCTTCTTCCCACCTTTTCTCCCTCCCTCCCTCCCTCTCTCTCTCTCTCTCTCTCTCTCTCTCTCTCTCTCTCTCTCTCTC
>OU015751.1:72886017-72896276 GCA_907169655.1 Acomys percivali | reverse complement strand
CTCTCTCTCTCTCTCTCTCTCTCTCTCTCTCTCTCTCTCTCTCTCTCTCTCTCTTTTACTGTCATTCTCTTGCTCTTGCCTTCTCATTTATTTCTGTCTTGAAGTGCTAAAGTTTAAGTTCAAGGACACACACACACACACACACACACACACACACAGTACTTATTACCCAAGAAGCAAGACTTCTTGCCACTGAGCTGCCTGCCCAGCTCCACCTCTCTAATTTCATACACTTCCATTCTG
Source organism: Acomys percivali (assembly GCA_907169655.1). NCBI lineage: Eukaryota > Metazoa > Chordata > Mammalia > Rodentia > Muridae > Acomys > Acomys percivali. The sequence continues at coordinate 72,896,033 of OU015751.1, read as the reverse complement.
TCCTAATACTTGGCATTCCAAGAACTCAGTGGTGGGGTTACTTGGGCTTGCTACACCATGCCCTGACTAGTTTTGTGTCAACTTGACACAAGGAGAAAACTTGAATTAAGAAACTCCCCACCACCGCCACCACCATAAAACCTAGCTATATAGCATTTTCTTAATTAGTGATTGATGGGGAGGGCCAAGCCCACTGTGATCAGTGCCATCCCTGGGCTGGTGGTCTTGGGTTTTATAATAAAGCAGGCTGAACAATTAATGGAGAGCAAGGTGCAAGCAGCACCCTCCATGGCCTCTTCATCAGCTCCTGCCTCCAGGTTCCTGCCCTGTTTGAGTTCCTGCCCTGACTTCCTTCAGTGATGAACAGTGATTTGGAAGCACAAATTTGATAAACTCTTTCCTTCCCAACTTGCTTTGGTTATGGTGTTTCATCACAGCAATAAAAACCCAAGACACCTCCTCTCTGCAAAGTATGTTCTTTCTCTTTTCCTGTATCTTCCTACCCACGGAACAAGCGTCTATCCATCTGTGGTGGTTTGAATGAGAATGGCCCCATAGGCTCATATGTTTGAATGTTTGGTCTCCAGTTAGTGGAGCTTTTTGGAAGAGGTATGTGACAGGCCTATAATTCTCTCTCTCTCTCTCTCTCCATCTCCCTCTCCCTCTCCCTCTCTCTCTCTCCCTCCCTCTCTCTCTCTCTCTCTCTCTCTCTCTCTCTCTCTCTCTCTCTCTCTCTCTCTCTCTCTCTCTCTCTCTCTCTCTCTCTCTCTCTCTCCCCCTCTCTCCTCCCCCCTCTCTCCCCCTTTCTCTCCCTCCCTCCCTCCCTCCCTCAATTAGCACATGAAGCTCTCAGTTACTGCACCATGCCTGTCTGCCTTCCTCTAAGATCATGGACTAATCCTCTACAGCTGTAAGCAAGTTTCCAATTAAAATGCTTTCTTTTTTAAGAGTTGCCTTGGTGTGTCTTCACAGCAATAGAAGAGCAACTAAGACCTCATTCATTATAACACTTCTCCTGGGCGACTCTCCCTGGCCATCTCAGGGAGAGTTGACTATTATTCCGGTTCTGTGTTACTATGTGTATTAGTCTCTTGTTGCATCTGTAATGACAAATCGCTTAAGTAATTGTTTCCCTTCCTGGAGCACCAGCAGACTCATGTCCTATTCACAAATTCCACAGAAAACTAGAGTTTTCCTTGTCTACCACCACTTCTCTCTCTCTCTCTTTTTTTTTTTTCCTTTTGACTAGCTGCATAATTTCTTGATTTGACAAGCCCAATGGCTTTCATGAAAGAGCCACCACTGGCACTGTTCATGGCAATTTTCTGTACATTATCCATATAGAAATTACAGATTACTAGCCAAAAGAAATAATGTCAGCCATCTAGGGCTCAGTAACAAGAGCCTGGGTCCCTCTTAGCTCATCAATGAAACAGCCGTACTATGTTCCAGCATTGTGACAGGCATCCCAGCACGGCAGCCGTGATCCCTGCCACCTACTCTCTAGTTTGACAACTCATCTAGATGAAGTACTTTAGGGAGATCAACCATGTTTGCAAGCTGGCCCGGGAGCACTATCCTACAATCCTTAGTCCCCAAATCCCAAGGAAGGAATATATACTGAATGACACATTTTGTTTCTCTTAGCCCTTCTGAATAATGGGATGATTCTTCCCTCATCTTGCTTTTATAAGGTTCTGAACCCTGTTACAAAGCAGAACAACCTTGGAAAGGAAAACATCAAGCCACAGTTCACTAATCATGCCTTCTTCATGAGATATGGAGGAGCAGGCTGTTAGGAAGACGATGATGTTAGGAAGATGGTGAGTGACAGTTCAAATGCACTAGAAGTATGACTCCACAGGGAATAACTTGTTAATTACAGCTTTAAATGAAAAAAAAGCTAAAGAAAATTATTATGAAATAGTAAAATAATGATTAAGGTTTTCTTTTCTGGCAATTTTCAGGAATGTCTATTGATTTAAAAGCAAAACTAGGATATGAAAATACAAAGGTTATGGACTTGGAGTGGGTTTTGTTGTTGTTGTTCTTATTGCATTAAAGACAGCAAAAAAAAAAGTAAAAAAAAATAAAGACAGCAAAAATATTCAATGGTCAGGTTACTGCAATTAATTATGGGATTTCTAGGCACTGGAATTCCCTGTAACTAGTATAGACAATGTCCTTGAACAGCACACAAATTATCAGGATACTGTGAGAAAGGAAATCAGGTGTGTCATGAATAAAAGATCAAATTACAGAATAAATGTGGAAGCATGTATAATATCTTGTGATTATACATAGAAACAAAATGAAATCCCTGTGTTGACAGTCTTAATCTTGTGGGATCCCTAGCAGCAAGGGCGATACTAAGAACACGTATCCTTGGAAGCTAAAATAATTTCTTTGCATCTATGTTCTTAATTATAAATGGAAATTTTAAAATACGATAAATATTAGAAGAATAAAGAGCAAGTTATAAAACTGTAATGTGTCTTGGCCCCCCTCCATGGTATAAATCATGTGGGAAGCTGAGTATAAGGATGTGTGTGGGAGTCCAGGATTGAGCACCTGCAAGAGATTCTGTACAGAGGAGGGGCTGATGAATCAGGAATCAAGACCGACAAGCTCCTCCCTGATCAGCAGAAGCTATCATTCAATTCAAAACATCCACAAGTCCACACAATTACAAATCTTGGAGTTAAGTAAGGTTTTCAGGATACACAGCCTTGTCCACTCATGGAAACAAATGTCTGAGACAAGGATGAAACTCAAGGAACATTTGATCACTTAAAATACCAGGTAGAAGCCATCTCCATAAGGAGGTTCACTGATGCTTATCATCTTCTTTGAGGTAGGCTGGGTGTTACCAGGAGTTAACCTGTCTTACTGTCAAAGAATCTTTAAAATACTTTTTAAAAAAGCCTAAATGACATATTCTGTAGGTCCCTGAAGTTTTTGAAGACTTTAATCTTACTATTTTACCTTACCTATCTAGAGAATCATATCTATCTGTTAAACTTAGGATGTATATTCCTGTGATAAAAATAGACTAGTAATTGGTATGACCATGACCTAATCAACTAACAATTAACTTGTATTACTTAATTATCCTAAGCAGTCTACAATAGCACTTTCAAAGTATTGGAAGTAACCTTTTATTATAGTTGAGTTGTATGGATATAGTACTTCATATTAGAATATATATATATATATATATATATATATATATATATATATATATGGTTTGTGAAGAATAGTATTAAATTTGAGTTCTATACCAATGTATCAAAATTAAACTTACTTTGCATCAATATACAAAATTCTATACCAGTGAATTAAAAATAACCTTGTGAATAACAAGGCACTAAGTTGAGAAGTAGATTCAATAATCTATGTTTTGTCCTATCATCCCTGTACATTTCTAAACTCCCCTTCCTTCTTTTCAACACCTATCTCCAAACCTAAGAAAGAAACATAAAGGAAAAGAGAGACATCCCTTAGTCCAATCTTGTTTTCTCTCTGAATAAGACCAATAATAATTTATAACAACTTCCAATGAAAATAAACATCAATAGCTCAAGAAAGCAACCAAAAACCTACCCAACATCCCTTAAGGTAAACGGGGCATCATTCTCTTAAGGTTTCTCGCTCCTGCCCCCAAAAAATACCAGATAGAGAGCCAGAGGAATGGTATGTAAATTTAAGTACAATTCCCCCCCAAGAGAGAAAGCATATGTACATACCATGAATGTTTCTAAATCTAAGTCTGGGAAGATAATCACCTAGTCATGACACCAACAGGAAATGTAAGGAGCTAACTGTGAAGTTTTTAAAAGACTGCATGAGAATGCATGCTTAATTATGCCACTAGAGCAGCTCATGTGCACTCATTATGTTGGCTTGTCCTTGTCACATTTCTTCCCCTCCTCTGAATGCTGAAGATGAGGTTTCGGGGAGACTGTTCTGTTTTTTCTCCTTCAAGATCCAGAAGCAGTTGACTGAAGATGAAAATCCCTCACATAGTTCTTGGACTTTCATTTCTGTATTGTGTTACTGAGGACCAATGGAATTGTAAGACACCAGAAAGTCTGACTTTTCCACCAGCCTCTAAAATGCCACTGTGAGCGGAATCAGAACTAACAGAGGAAATGGCTCAGAAAGAACACAAAGATCTCAGTGGTGCATTAACACTGGGAGGGATTTAAATGCCACACACAAATATCAGGTGACATTTACAAAGCACATAGCCTGTCTAATTCTTCTGTGAGCTAATGTGGTAATTATAGATTTATATTTTACAACAAAAATCACCAGCGAGAATCCTGTAGCCAGAGAAATTTCAACCAGAGGGGAGAGGCCAAAAAGACTGACTGAACTGGACTGCCCACTCAGTCATGCAGTGCAGTGGGTCGTCTCTGCTAATGCTGACTGCCTGTACCTTGTTCTCCGTTACAACCCACATGAGGAGTTGAGCACATGCATAGACTAGATTTATAGTCATGTTTATATCCAGGTCTTCCCTTGTATCCTTATTTACGTCACCACTGATGTACCTGTGTCCAGCCTTTGTTGTTCTTCATGGTGACATGTTGAACACCAGCTGTAGGTCTATCTAGTTATGTGACACTATACCTGGAAAGACAGGAACACATGTATACTTACCCTATAAGGAAAATTGATGACAGCCCTAACTAACAATAACACCAAAGCCCAATTTTATAAACCAGTGAGTTCAATGGAGAGTATGGTTGAAGGCTAACTTATTGGGATATGGATGGCAGCTGCACTACTGAGATTCCACCCAAACCTGAGTAACAACTGGTGAACACTAGGACCTTGTAGCTCTCTGTATGACATGCTTTCAGGTTTGCAGAATGCAAAGTATCCTAGTCTCAGCATTCCTTGATACTTACATTACCTTAGGGACTGAGGAAGTTTGTCGGTTTCAGACAGAGGCTTCTTAAGACTCCGAAGTTGTTTACTTCCTAACTTTTCAGAAGCATTCCTCCAGGATGCAGTGCTTCAAGCAGAAGTTCATTACTAGAGTCCAGTTTTCAACTAGCAAAGCCATACTCTTGAACGGTTCTGTTTCATAGATTGTTCTGTGATGACGGATGTAGTCTGTGTCTGCACTAGCCAACTCCAGCTTCTCTACGGTCCTCAAGGCTCTGAATGTGGTTGGTGTCACTAAAGAGTTGATTTCTTTCAATTTAGTTTATTTGGATGATGAGATTTTTCCCCCATTTATATTATTATTGGAGAATTCAGCTCCAAAATAAGGAAGCTCTTGGAACAGCACTTATGAGACACAAAAGAGTCCCTTGGCTTGCCAACTGCTGGCATATGAGCATGCCAAGCTTCCCTTTCTCTTCTGTAGATTTAGGCAACCCACATGTGCCTCAGAATAAACTTTATCTATTTGTGCACACCTTTTAAATATTACTATTCTGAAAGCCATGCATTTGCACCTTTATTACTCTTCAAATAGATGGAGTCTCTTCATTACTATACAAGAGGTATAGTAATGAAGAGACTTGACCTCTTCAAAGCCTGCATGAGAAACAGATATATAAAAATGTCTCTAGATGTGTGGACTATGAACACATTATTTTTTTCTTTAGTTTATATTCTGATAAGATTTTATGTATCTATTCTGTTAAGGTATATAATAAAGGAAGTTTATCTGGTTTGTCACCATCTTTCTTTAAGGAGAGGTGTGTACTACCGGACATGGGGGTTCCAGGACACTCTCTGGAACAAGATGAAAGACAATGTTCGTTTGTGGGAAGTCATTCCAAGAACCTCTGCATAGTTCTACATGCTCTCAAATGAGGCACTACCAACTCTTGGTTATGCTTGTTACAAGGTTTTATTTTCTTTCTTTCTTTTTATTTATTTATTATTTATTTATTTTTGTACATGAAACAGCCTTCCATGATTTGGTGTCTCCTTCAAGAGCAGAGTTCAGAACTGCAATTGTATGCGCTCCAGGTTATATGATGGAAGCTGTTGCCTGTGTAGACATCATATGGCCATCTACCAGAAGTATCTGTAGCTGGAAGAATCAATTCAAAACACTGGCAACACTGGCTGCTGCAATTTCAGTGAAAGTCCTTTGTCTTTGACTCAAAGGGGCCATAAGTCTTTAGCGTGCATGAAAATGTGACAAGCTAATTACTGACTTGCAAGTAAGTGAAAATGCAGATTTTTCATTGTACTAAATATTCATATGCAGTGAGGATCCACAGCCAAGGGCTTAAGCCTGACTCTCTAGACAATGTAGCTCTCAGTCATCATCTTATTTGCTTTATTTTTTTTTCCTTTAGAAATTGAAAATCACATCTTTCCCATCATCTCAGAAATGAAGGAATGGTTATAAAGTTTTGACTGTAATTTCCTTTTTAAACACAAAAAGGTCCTATATAAGCCTCAAAGGAAGCTAGGCAAAGGAGAGTCAAGAGTCCAATTTCAGCTCATTGTTGCTAAAATTGGAGTGAGAATCAATCCCAGTCACTGGGCTGGAGAGAGTACTGAAGTAATGACTTCATGTTACATCAGTCATCTCAGCAAGTGACAAGGCAGGATGCATCGAAGGGCAAGATCAACAGTGTATTGGGAGGCAGCCCACCGGCTCAGAGAAAGAATTTACAAATCACACATTTGATAAGGATGTATAACTACTGGATATAAATCCCAATGCCAGAAATAACTGGATCAAAATTGGGCAGAAGCTTTACACAGAAATTTCTCAAGAGAAGACATACAGGCACATGAAAGATGCTCAGGACCACTAGCCATAGGGAAGCTACAACACAAAACCCCAAAGAAGTACAACTCACCTGATAGAGTGGCTACAGTAAAAAAAAATACCAATGAAATAACTAGTGTTTATAGGAGTCGGGTAAAGTTGGAGCCTCCCTAAGTGATTGGTAGGAGTATAAAACGGTAATGTTGCTATGGCAAAGACTATGGCAGTTGCTCAAAAAATTAAAAATAGAAAAGCCATATGACCCAGTAATTCTGCTTCTAAGCACACACTCAAAACTGAAAATAGGGCTTTGAAAGCATCTTTGCACACTCATCGTCGTAGCAGTACTTTTCACAACTGTCAAAGTGTAGTAGAAACCAAGTGCCCAGGAAACAGTGAAAAGATAAATCAAGCATGGTCTAGACATACTATGCAACATTGTTTAGCTTTAGAAGTTAAAAGAGACGCAGGCTACAAGATGAGCAGACTTTGAGAGTGTTACACTAGGTGAAATAAACCAATCATAGGCTCTCAAACACGGTATGGTCCCACTTGTGAATCTAATGGAGTTGTCAAGTTCAAAGAGACATTACAGAGAATAGAATGGCACCTATAGGAGAGATGAATAGATGGTTGCTGGGTTAAATGGATTTAGAAGTTTAGTTATGGAACATAAAGCATTTGGGATGTTAGAGTTGCACAATCTTGTATTTAACACTACTGACCTCTGTAGTTATGGTGTGATAGCTAGTTTTACGTCAACTTGACACACGACAGGGTGTTTTGGAATTGGGAAACTCAACTGAAAGGTTTCACCACAACCACCACCACCACCACTATTACCATCATCACCACCACCACCACCATCACCACCACCACCTCCACCTCCACCACCACCACCACCACGACCATTACCATCATCACCACCACCACCACCTCCACCTCCACCACCTCCACCACCACCGCCACCTCCACCTCCGCCGCTACCACCTCCACCACCTGTGGACAAGCCTGTGTGTATTTCCTTGATTGATAGTTGATATAGGAGGAGCTAGCTCACTGTGAGTGGTGCCACTCCAGGGGAGGTGGTCTCGCAGTATATAAGAAAGCTGTGTGAGAAGCCATAATGAGGAAGCCAGGAAGTGGCATCTCTGTGGCCCCTGCTTCAGTTCCTTTCTTGACTTCCTTGAAGGCTAGACTACTGGTTGTATGATTAAACAAACCTGTTTATGTTGGTCATGGCATTTTATCACAGCAATATCTCACTCCTGCTACCAATTTCTGTCTGAGTCAAGGTTGCTATTGCTGTGACAGACCTGACTGTGTTTTGTGGATGACTGTGGCGGTATTTGAACTTTGGACTAGAAAAGCCATAGAGTGCTCAGAGATCAGTGGACTGTTTTTTGGAAGCGTGGAAGATAAGAATCTTGTGATCAACACAGATGACAGATGCCTGGCTTATGAAACATTAGAAGGAGATAAAGACTCTATCCAGGCTATTTGCCTATTATTTTGTATTAAAATCCTGTGATTATGGTCAGCTGGTGCTGAAAAACCCAGAGATAATTAAGAAGAGGCCAAAGCTATTAAAGCGAAACCTTTGCTTTACTGGGACAATGGATGCTCGTGAGCTTCAGCTGAGAAATTAGCGGTGATTTAAAAGAGACCAGCATTAATGAGGTGGAATTTTCTAGCAAGTGTGTCCTTAGTGTCAGCACACAGAAGCTGTGGTCCAGGGTCAGGGTGAAGGAGGGAGACAGGGAATGGAGCAAGGCTGTACCTCCTGCTGGCTGACAAACTTGGTAGTGTGTCTCCTAGGTGGTACTGGTTTTGAAGGCATGGAGGGCAGCTTAGGCTTGGCATGGTGAGAGTCCATGATAATTGTGCAGTCTAGTTAAAGTAGAAGACCTAGGATTGAAGAGGAGATCTAGTTGAGGCTTGGCACAATGTGGCAGGGTAACAGATCCTGAAGACTGTTCAGGAGAAGCTTCTACTGAAGTTACAGCGTAGGAGCAACAAGGGACCCCCGCATGTTTTAGATGACCACCAAGGACAGATCATGGGATGGCCTCCTAGGACAGGAGCAGCTGTAGAGAGGAGTCAGCAGGAGCTAAGTAGACAAACTGTGTGTGCTGTTGATGGCAGAGCCAGAGAACTCTGACTGCCTATGCTCTTTGGAGCCCCAAGAATGGCAGGTGGGATCCCAGATGTCAAGCTAGGAACCAAGGTCTCAAACAAGCATTCAGGTCAGTAGGTAGACATCTGAATTCTAGTCTAGACCCGTTTCAGTCTCTTCAGACCTTGCCCAGCCTCAGCAGGGTACTCTGGACCCATGTATAGTCAGGGAATCAATTAGCATGATTTGGAAGTATCACAAACGTTTGCAGATTAATTGAATCTCAAAAATAAGTGATTACTCCTCCTTACCTTAAACTAATTGTCAGGCATATAGATAATAAACAAGTCTACTTCCTTCACAGGACATGAAAGCACTTCAGGTGATGCAAAGGGCCTTGAGTAACACAAGTCTAAGTGGCAAAAGTCTTAGGTGTTGATCAAATGTTCATCCTTCCACAGGCCAGGTAAAATAGTGACATTATTTCCCAGACTCCCTTGCAACTAGAACTCACCATCTAACTAAATTTGGGTGAGTAAAGTGTTAGTTTTACAGTGCCTGGGAAATGGTCCATTTTCTCTCTTTTCTGCTCCTCTGTTCTAGTCCTTGGGACTCAGAAGTGACAGAGGTGCTCTAGCACTCATATTGGCCCAGGAAAAGGAAGGCCACGCATCAGGATTGACCAAGAAGATTCGAAGAGGGGTTCATCTCTGTCTTAATGAAATCTTCATGCTTATACTGTTTTGCTTAGCATTTTTTGATAAATAAGAGAATAAGCCACTATTTTTGTCATTTACTATTTAAACTACCCCATTGTATTAGCCAGGATTCTCTAGCTCACTGGTTCTCAACCTTCCTACTGCTGAGACTCTTTAATATAGTTCCTCATGTTGGGGTGGTCCCAACTATAAAATTATTTCATCCCTACTTCATATGTAATTTTTTTACTGTTACTAATCATAATGTAAATACCTGATATGAAAGATATCTGATGTGCTACCTCTGTGAGAAGGTGGTTCAACCCCTCAAAAAGGTCATAAGGTCATGACCCACAGATGGATGTATATATATATATATATATATATATATATATATATATATATGTGTGTGTGTGTGTGTGTGTGTGTGTGTGTGTGTGTGTGTGTGTGT
>OU015751.1:72842729-72882477 GCA_907169655.1 Acomys percivali | reverse complement strand
TAATAATAATAATAATAATAATAATAATAATAATAATAATAATAATAGCAAAATACCCCACTACTCTCTGCTGTCATGTGGTCAAGACACATGTTCAGGCCCAGGGGTGTTGGGGACACACCCAGCCAGGCTGCCCCTTATACTTCACTGTGTATAAGAGATGCAGAGGGGCAGAAGCACAGACAGATTTTAGCATATAGAGCAGACACAGCACAGCTGGATTCATGGCCTCTGGGGACCCTAACCGTCACCCAAGTGAGTTTCACGCACCTTGCCGCTCAGAACTCAAGGGAAAAGCTGCTGTTTTCCACCTTCTTAGGAAGTGGAGCCATATCCTGCAAGACAGTATTGGAAGGTTCCTTATTGCGAAGGATTATGATAAGCATGGGTGGTTCTTTTAGGACCATTTAACCTCTCTTCTGTCCAACTGTCTGTCTGTCTCTGTCTCTCTCTGTCTCTCTGTCTCTGTCTCTGTCTCTGTGTCTGTCTGTCTGTCTGTCTGTCTCTCTCTCTCTCTCATGAGCGACTTCAAGCTGAGGTGGACTCTTTGGGGCTGGCTCTAAGTGTCTGAGTCTCTCCAAATCCAAGGCACACTCTCACTCTCCATGACAAGACATGCAGCCTAGTGGGTAGGTTTAGTGACAGCCCACATCTGCATGCATGCTGAAGGATAGAGCCTGCATAAAACTCAGGTCTGCCCTTATTCAAAGGCAGTGTTGCCTCCAATTTTCACAGACTTTCTACTTCCTCTTTAATCACGCAGCAGCGAGCATCGCCCTTGAGCATTGTCCTCTCCTACTCCAACCTCTGAAACAGTAGGCTCTTCTTGGATTCCTGAACTATCAAAAGCTAAGTAGGGTTGCTTTACTTTGGGAGACTTTGGTTATTTTTATCAGCCAGTGTCCTCTGGTTAGCTTCACGTCTCTATTCATCAACTCTTTCCTCTGAAGCCGAGACTTGGGGAAAAGCTAGAGAAGTGACATGGGCAGAAGTCGAGTCCAGGATTTCAGATCCTAAACTCAGAGCACTGGCCAGAGAGCTGCAAACTTGGTGAGTAGTCAAGGTGATCTACCATGGTATGGCAAGAAATAATAAAATGTCTGTATTTTATCTTTTTTTTAAATTTTAGTCTTTGACTGTATCATACATCTATACCTGGCACTGTGATTGCATTTACATTGCATTAACCTCTCAAATGCATACTGTAGTGGTTAGAATGAGAATATTTGCTCCATGTGCACATGTATTTGAACACTTGGTTGCCAATTTATGGTGCTGTTTGGAAAGGTGCAGGAGCTGTGGTCTTGCTGGAGGAATGACGTCGCTGGAGGCAGGCTTTGAGAGTTTCAAGACTCACACCATTTCCAGTTGCTCTCTCTGCTTCCTGCTTATGGTTCAAGATGTGGGCTGTCAGCTTCCTGTCCCTGCTACCAGGCCTGCTGCTTGTTGCCATGCCTCTACCCCACCACGATGTACTCTTATAACCCATTAGATTAGAATCGTAAGCCCAAACAAACTCACACTTCCTTAAGACCCCCAGTGGAGGGAGGAGAACACCCCCTCACACACATAAAAACGTCGATGCAAAACTTACCTGCCTACAAGACATGCAGGGATAAAGATAGAACACATCGAGCAGAGATTGAGGGAAAGTTCAACCAATGCCTGGCCTAACCCCAGACCCACCCCATGGAAGAGAGCCAGCCCTGACATTATTAATGATGCTCTGCTATGCTTGCAGACATGGGCCTATCAGAGTTGTCCTCTGAGAGGTTTCACCCAGCAGTGGTTGAAAATTCTGAGACTCACAGCCAAACATTAGGCCAAGCATAGGAATCTAGTGGAAAAGTTGGGGGGGCGGTGAATAAAAGGACCTAGAGGTGACAAGAGCTCCACAGAGAGGCTAACAGAGCTAACTAAGCAGGACCGGGAAGGACCTGTGGAATCTGATGCACCAACCAAGGACCATGCATGGGCTGGACCTAGGACCTCTATACAGATGTAGCCGATGAGCAGCTCAGGCTTCATGTGGGTCCACTAGTAAGGGGAGTGGAGGCTGTCTCTGACATGAACTCTGTTGCCAGCTTTTTGATCACTTCCCTCTGACTGCTTTGCCAGACCACAGGGGAAGAGGGCATCAACTCAGTCCTGATGTGATTTAATGAGCTAGGATGGGTGGGTAGGGGTGCTCCCCTTTTCTAAGGAATAGAGGAGGGGGCTATGACCAAGATGTAACATGAATAGATTCACTAATTAAGTAAAAAAGAAAGCTAGTTATTGGTATTGTGTGCTCTCTCACAACAAACACCTCAGACATCCCGGCTTTGGGGAAGCATTTCTTTCTTGCATGAGTCTCAAAGCCACACTGTTATTCTTGAATTCGGTCGTTCCTCTGAGACTGAGTAGGAAGGAGGTTATGAATCTGCTCGCTCCTGCATTGGTAGCAGATTCCTTCCAGATAGTTCTAGGGAGCAGGATACAGCTGGGGGCACTAGCCTTAATTAACACCTAGGCTTGGCTGGAGGGCTGGAGGGGAGGTGAAGGGCATGTCAATTACTGCTCAGCTGCTCCTGTGCCTGGTGCAAAGATTGGATGGGCTTCCAGATGCAGCCTACTTGAAGCACGCACGCACACACACACACACACACACACACACACACATACACACACACACACACTTGTTTTTGATGGGGCCCAGACACACTGCAGAAGACAGGAAGACAGTAGATATGGACGCAGAAAGGCAAGCATTCTTTTTGTGGAGGGAGCCTCTAACAAAGTCCTTTCAGATAAAGCTACTTTTTACAGTGATTTTTTTTTAAAGCCGCTTTTTGGCATGTATTTGCAAAGAAACAATGTGTTGTTGTGAAATGACAGCTTCATTTTGGGGCAGGAAAGGAATTAATTTCACCAAACTAAGAATGACATATTGTGAAAATTGTGAATGGTCTTTTTGAGTTGTTAAAGGTATTTTAAGCATCCAGAAATGGATGGTTTCTAGAACAACAATGACAATTATTTTTAAGGATGCTGTTATTTCGAAAGCCCAGCTTACATGATTTTCTCAGGACAATTAAAATGAGATGTATTTAGAGTGATTAATCTGTGGAGGACAGACAGGGATAATTTGTTTTTACCAGCTTTTAACATCTTTTTCTTTCACCTTTTGTTACATGTTTTGTCACTTGCAGTTTGTATATATGATGTCAAATAGCCAGTATTTCTTAACTTCCTTGAGCCTCTTTATACATTTTTTCTTTCCTTTAATTGGTTTTCAGTTCATAGTGTTTGTGTCCTTAGCGCGTCCATATGTTAGGTCTGGTCTTGCATGTTTATATCCTACTTTATAAGTTGAATTTTTACTTGGCTCTGTATTTGACATCCCATGCAAAGACCCTGTTATTCTGCTTCTGAGTGAGCTGGGGAATGAGAAAGTAAGAATAAGAAAATGTAGAGCCTATCCCAAAGACAGAAATAGAGGAAGAGATACAGAAATCCACAGTGAATGAGAAAGAACAACGTGAAGAGCCGAAACACTGGGGTGGAGCGCAGAGGGTCAGACTACCACAGCCTCAGCTAGCGGATGCAGGCAAAGCAGTGGCCGCTCACAAAGTGCCTTCTTTATTCCTTCATTGAGCAGTCCTAGGAGTGAGCCTTCAAGAGGCCGATGCTCAAAAGAATCTCTCAGAGAGCCAGAGAGATGCCAAAACGAGAGATGCAAAATCACAGCAGAGAAACACAAGAAAGCAACATGATCCTAATGTCTGGGCTACCCAGATCAAAGATAATGAAATAGGTAAAAACATGGGGTACAAACTTCCAAATTAACTGAGAAAAATGACCAATGACCTGAAAGATGAGACAAATAGGCAGAAGAATCCACACCAAACCTGAAAGGGAATGCACACAGCGTAGAGGGAAATGTGGGAGGAAAGGACAATCAGAATCATGCATGGACAGTCAGTGACAGGAATAACAGTGTTTTGCAAGGAAACTGATATTTTGGAAAATAGAAAAACCCTCAAAATAAAAAAATTTCAAAACCCACACATAATAGCTAGAATCACCATCAAAGTCACCCAAGCAGAAGAAAAATGACCATGGATAGAGTTTAGGATTGGTAAAAAATGCTATTCTGAATATCAGAAAGAGAAAAGTTAACAAGTATGGGCACATTGGTCAAGAGCTCTGGGTTGCATTCTGTCAGAATACCGTACAAGAGTGAAGTCACATGAGGGGATTTCTGAGCGCTTTTGTGAGAAAACTCCAAGAAACCAAGACAAGAGTCTTATGACGTCAGTTTCTCCAAAAGCACAAAATTATTCTTGGATTATGCTTTTGTGGCCAGGTATAGCAGACAGGGGTGAGCTTACCTCCAATTCTCCTGTACAACTGCCTCATGTTACTTGTTTATGTGTCTCTATGGAAAACATGTTTTTGCCATGCACAGCTTCTCCATCATATTCAGCTTCCCTTATGATTGGACACTTAAGTTACGTAACTTCTCTTAGCTCTCAGAGGATAAATTATCTGATGCCGTCAATAGTTGGCTATCACATGAGACTTCAGTCTGCCTCATTTATCAGCTCCATTCTTCCAGGTCCCACTGCCTCACGGTGGTAAACAGCAATCAAGATACCAAACCTAAGAACTCAAAGGCTAGAAAGAGCAGAACAGAACAAAGACTATCTTGGTGGCTTTTTCCTTTGATGATCTCCTAATAAGGAGAGTGGGTGCTGTCTCTGACATGGCCTCTTTGCCTGCTTTTTGGTCATGCCCTCTGGTGGGGCTGCCTTGCCTCAGTGGAAGAGGATGCATTCAGTACTGATGTGCCGGCAGCAGGGGGGCGGGGTGTTGGTGAAGGAGGGCCCCCCTTTTCTGAGGAGTAGAGGAGGGAGGGGGCTATGATAGGAATATAAAGTGAATAAAAGTTTTTAATTAAATAGAACATTCCCAGAAGAAGGAGAAGAAGAGGAGGAGGAGGAGGAGGAGGAGGAGGAGGAGGAGGAGGAAAGAGCAAAGCAATAAAAGCATAGAGAATATGGCCAATAAAATTAAAGCAGAAAAAGTTTCCACATCTGGAGAAAGAAACAGGCGTTCAAAGCAAGAGGGGTTTCAACTCCTGAGTACACACAAGCAGGAAATCTTGATGACCTATTGCAGTTGAAATTTATAAATATGAAGAAGTGATATTAAAACCATAGAGGAAAAATAATATATCATCAAGGCAGGTTCATCAGATTTCTTGTGATCAGCCTTCACAGTCTGGAAAGTGTTGAACAATGTATTCCCAGCACATAAAGCAACCCATTGCTGACAAGGTAAAAGAGCCACATCCAACAAAGTTGTCTCCTAAACTGATGATGAAGTAAGGCCAGTTCAAGGCTTGCACAGTCTGAGGCAGTTCTTGACCACCAAGCCAACACTGCAGAAGATACCTATGGGGAAACACAATAGGACTAGCTGAACCAGGACAACACTGGAAAGAATAGATGTCATGTGAGAAATAGTTGAGCTAAGAAATAACCCACCATACCCAACAGCAAATGTTGGGTACTAACAAGAAAGAAAGAAAAAATAATCCCCTCATCCAGAAAGCAAAGAATAAAATTGCAGAAATTAGTAAATGTAAATGGACTTAACCAATCAAGAGACACCAGCTGACTGGCTGGATTTTAAATCTACACACGACTGTCTCTTATTGCCAAGAAACACACCTCACTGGTAAAGACGCTCACACGCTGAGATTGAAAGCATTCTATCAAGGCACTGGCAACCACAGATAAGCTGGCATAGCTACTGCAATATTTAGTAAAGTAGAAATTGAAGCCAAAATAAATCAGAGTAGATGAACAAAGTGAGTATGTACTAATTAAAAGAAAAGTCATCAAGAAGATGATGTAACAGTGAATTCACTACTGAGGTCCGCCAAAACTGTAAAGAGCTAACACTGTTTCTCAGAGTGTTTCATGAGATGAAAAGGAAAGGCTCACCACCACATTCATTTTACACAACCAGCATTACCCTAATACCAAATCCAGGTAAGGACACAAGGAAATATATACATCAATCTCCCTAATGAAAATAGACACAAACTTCTCAATAAAATTCCTCCCAGGGATCAACAGTTGCAGAAGATGGCCTGGAAAGAGTGTGCAAGCCTGAAACAGTGGGTGACTACAAATCCGTGCTCCCTGGGCACAACACAGCAGCTGGACATATAAACTTACAGCAGCTGTGGCAGGGTGCGCAAGACCTGTGCAAGCTCACACCACACAAAAATCCCTTTATGAGGGTGCAGGTGACAGGAAGCCCCACCTTAAGCTGAAGACCTGTTGGCATTTGGTGTCTGCTGGGAGAGTCAGTGGCCTTTACAATGTGACCCCTGAGGGCTACCCCTGCTCCAGCAGATGGCTCAGGCATATCTGGCAGCATTAAGTGAATTCAGCAGGCTGGAAAACAAACAAACATGAAATCGGGAGGGGATGCTGGGAAGGGTTAGGAAATGAGTTGAAATGGAGGAAATGGAGGTAGACTTCATCAAAACACACTATTATATGCATGCATGAAATTCTCAGATAATAAAAAAAATAAAGTTTAACCATCATGAAGCTACCACTTTTTTAGTTTTCACTGGAACTTATCACAGGAAGCCCCACCTTAAGCTGAAGACCTGTTGGCATTTGGTGTCTGCTGGGAGAGGGAGAGTCAGTATCCTTTACGATGTGACCTCTCAAAACTCTCAGAAAAAAATTTCTCACGAGATGAATTTAAGGACACATTAACAAGATCGCATGGCCAGGTTGGTTTCATTTAAGAGATGCAAGGTTGATTCAACATATGCAGTCATTAAAAGTAGTTTAGCCCTAAACAGACTTAAGAATAAAAAATGCCTTTTGACAAAGGAAAGGCCTTTGACAACGATTAACACTGTTCATTGTGAAAATCCCGAAGAGGCCATAGACAGAAGAGGCTGTAGACATCACTATAAAAAAGGCTTCACACAGCAAACCTAGGGCAAACATCACACTGACTGGCTTCTCCTTTAAAATCTGGAGTGAGATTTTGAAGCCCACCTCTCTACCCTTTCTCTAGTGTTCAGAGCAGTAGCTTGAACAGCAAAACAAGAGAAGGAAAAAGATACAAACAGGAAAGGAAAATGCCAAACTACCCCTCTTTATAAAAGACATGATGCCATACTTAGGTGACCCACCAGCAAAGCCTCGCATCTGACGAATACTTACAGCAAAGTAGAATGGCACAAACAATGTAAAAATCAGTTGCTGTATACAATGACAAACTTTCCAAAAAAGAAATCAAGGAGAGAAAAAAAGCCAAACAGTAACAAAATTAACATTGTGAAACTTATATTGCTGAAAAAAAAATACAGATCCAATTAAATCCCCCTGAAAATTCTAATGGCATTATTCGTAGACTAGAAAAACCTCTAAAATTCATATGGAGGACAAAAGCATTTGAACAGATGAAGTAATTACAAGAAAGGTCGATTCTAGGGAAATCACAAATTCCTTATAGCACATAGTCAAATTTTCTGCACAAATAAATGGATATGGATCAGGTCTATGAGACATGATAGGCTTGGCCACAGCGCAGAAGTCAATGTGTGGAAATTGTGCAGGTAGTTGCTAGGAGAGAGTGGTTAGGAGAATTGATGTCTATTAGCATCAAAGAAAATGGGTATCTGCTATCTGCATCCACCCAGGAACAGAACAGAGTGGGTCTACAATTCACAGAGCAATGCCGCTCTCCCCAATACCCCACCAACTCTCCCACCTGCCACCTCCCACCCCTGTCTTTGGGATCTGTGGTCTCTTGCTGGGATGCTTGGGAAGAGTAGCTGTGGCAAAGCCCTGACTTGCTTCTGCTGCTTCTTTCTTGCTACGTCAGACTAAATGGTCAGAGTTGGCTTCTTGGTCTATTTTCCCTTCCAAAGCTGTAGCTACTGTAACAAGACCCCATAACTCTAATGTCTGACCTGACACTTAGGTCTAAGATACATGTTTGTGGACTATGTGGATATGTGGATGATGTTCAGGGCTAACCGGAGGACCCAGTCTGAGAAGGGCAGACCTATCTGTAGAGTTCCTGGACACATAGAAAAGCCCCAATGCAGCCTCAAGGGAAAGTGCAGTCTACAGTGAGGGAGACACTGGGCACCAGGAGATGCAGCAGCGGCCGCGGCGGAGGAGGCAGCTGCGGCGGCGACGGAGGCAGCAGCAGCGATGCTTATTAGAATCCAGGGCAGTGCAGGGCTCCTGCAGCTGTCTTAGAGAATGAAGTCAGCACACAGAAGACGAGACTCCAGGAAGCCAGACTGGAGTTCAGGAAATGGGAGCCAGTGTGTGGATACGTATTCAAGGACGCCAAGACGTGGAGAATTCTCCCTATAGGAGTAAGTTGGGTCCACATTGCCCAAACAGTAACTGAGAGAATCAGTGGCTGGGACCTCCATGAGCAGAGTCTCAAATGACACAGTTATGTGCAACATAGAGGTGAAGAATTTGGACCCCAGAAACTGCCTGATAACACAGCTAATGAGAATTGGACCTCGGGTTTTGACTCAGATCGCTTTACTATTTTCACTTCAGCACACTTGTCTGCAGGATCCACAAGAGCCAAGTAATTGCAAGCAGAGGTGGGTGGCGTGTTGCTGGGAAACAGGAACTTTGCTTCTTAGCTTTTGAGAACCCGACGTCGGCCTCAGGGCAACAGACCTCACCCATCCTCTGTGTCCAGCGAGGAGGTGGCACAGGACTCTGGATGGTAGCGCAAGAATATGGTCTCCCTGAGCCTGTAATTCTTAAGATGACAGAGATTTATTGAAATTAAATGTTCTATCAGTTTGCTTTTTTCTTTTCTGTTAGCTTAAATTCACTCAGTGACATTCTTTTCTCCTGGGTATTATCAATTAAGGTGTAATTGCAAGTCACTAGATGCTGATTTCATTACCTTGCTCAGGTTCTATTTGCTTTTTGTCAAAGAGCAAAACATAACAGGACTTCCTTGGACCCACCAGCAATAAAACTAACCACGCAAAGTCGTTATTTTTATATTTTAATATAGTTTATTTTATTTATTATATAAAATATAATAAATACATTATAAAATATAAAATATATATAATATATATAATATATATTTATATAAAATATAAAATAATATAATATAGTTTAAAGCTTAGGCCTTTTGCTGGCTAGCTTTCTAGCTTAACCCAACTAATCCTGGCATTACATATCGGACCACATGGCTAGTCCTAAGTCTCTGCTCTACAGCCATAAGTCTGATCATCTCAGTGTCTGGGGGAAAAAGTTCCGCCCTCCACTTCCATCCCAGCTATTGGCTGTCAGCTCCTTATTAGAACCAATAGGCAAGTGAGGAAGGCTGAATAACTACAAAATATATATAAGCCAGTGATGGGCCGTAGAAATAACAGTACCAAGATCCAGCTGGTACCTAGCCCTCTGGGTTTAGTAGTTAACAAGTGACTGTACAGAGCCACACCCTCACACAACCTACCCCAACAGCAAGAGTAAAAACACTTCAGCTTACTAATGGAAGTAGGCTCCTTGTTCATTTCAAAACTTCCTGGACTCCTACTACTATGCAAAGTAGTAGGGATGCCACAGAGGTGCAATTAAATTATTTACTAGCTTAAAAAGAGCCTGCGTGCAAAATCCAGATCATCAGGAAATGCCACCTTAGAGCTACAAACGCTGTGTCCCTCTCTGTCAAGGAAATAATTGATAACAATTGAGTTGTAATCTGAATAAATTAATTAAATAAAAAATAATACACTAGAGTCAGTCTAGTAATGGCTACGACTTTAGTGGCACCTCCTCGTACTTTCTGTGGGAATGCTTTCAAGGGTTGTGGTGGAGACATGGATTCACCCCGCCTCTGAGATGAGGCTAAAAAGCTGAGTGTTTGAGGGGTGCATACAAGTCAGACCTCTTGACTTCCCACTTAGGTGAAAGGAGCCACTCATCTTCCTGAAGTTGTTTTTCTCTCATGTTCTAGGAGAGCAGCACCCTCCTTTTTAGAATTATTAGTCATCAAATCTGCCAGTGTATGGGGGAGTCTTAGCTGTGTTTCCTATGTCTTAGTTTCCTTATGTCTAAAATGAAAATAACAATTCTGACCTCATGGGTTTGTTGTCAAGATGGAATGAAACTGTTTATATTAAGTGCCTAATATTTAACAATATTAACAACAGCTGAGCGGAGAGTGGAGACTGACTTTCACATGAACTCTGGTGCCCCATATTTGACCACATCCCCTTGATGGAGAGGCCCAGTGGCACTCAGAGGAAGGCTAGCATGCTATCAAGAAGAGACTTGATACCCTATGAGCATATACATGGGGAGGAGGTCCCCCTCTGTCACAGTCATAGGGGAGGGGAGTAAGGGGAAAATGAGAGTGAGGGAGGAATGGGAAGATACAAGGGATGGGATAACAATTGAGATGTAATATGAATAAATTAATTAAAAAAACCACTTCCCTTCCTACTTTAAGAGAGAAAATGCTTTTTTTTTTTCAGCTTAAAACAGACAATAACACACACATGCATGCACACACACACACACACACACACATGCACAGGCACACATATGCACAGGCACACACATGGACACACACACACACACACACACACACACACACACACACACGTTTACAGGTGCCTTTGTAGAAACCGCTCTGCGGAAGCTTCGGAAGTTTGAAAACTTGTCAGTGAAAGCTTTGGCTCAGGTTTTTCTGGACAATGTATGACTCATGCCCAAGATGTAAAAGAGATCAGGTTCCCAAGACTGATACAGCAGCAGTTCCGTGAAATGAAGCTGCAAAAGAGTGTTATTCATGTCATCATCTTGGAATCCAGCTGTCTTATCCATGTTAGCGAGCTCCGCAGTGCTCATTTCTTCCTCTGCCCACTCCAGCCACTTGAAAGTCGGTAACTAGTCAAGAAACTGTTGTTTTTCCACTTCACTCTGTAACTCTCCCCAACAACAGAGAAGCCCACATGAAAGGGCATTTATAATAACAGTAATAAAACACTCATGCCTTTGGAGATAAACCAGCTTTAAAAATGAGTTTTTGGTTATAAACTTCTTTCCTCACAATAGCGTATATTTTGAACAGAGCTTCTTACAAAGGCATATGAATGTTTGAGTGTGGGCAGTAGTAAGTTTTAAATAGAATATATATATATATATATATATATATATATATATATATATATATATTGGGGGGGGAGCAATTTTAAATTGACAGGGAAATTAAACAAAAAAAACCCAAACAACAACAACAAGCAACACAGAGATGTCCTGCATTCCCACTGTCCACACACATACGCAGCCCTTCCTGCCATTACTAGTATTTCACCCCCAGAACATGTTTGCTATATGTTTGTTTGCTATAGCTGATGACCATGTCATTAGTACCAATGTCCACAGCTTGCACTAGGGGTCACTCTGAGCTGTATTCGTACATCCATGAGAATAGATACACTTATAATAACATATATCTAACACGATGCCATCCTATGGAATAGTTTCACTGCCCTAAAAGTTCTCTGCCCTCCACTTAGTCCTCTCTCCATCCACCATCACCCCTGGTGAGCAGTGAATGTGTTCTGGTGTCTGTAGTCTAACCTTGTGACAGCACAGTTTTGGAACTCCATGGCACACAGTCTTTGTAGATTGAACTGTTTAATGTAATGCTGATCACTGGAGGCTTCTCCGTGCCTGTTTATACCTTGCTACTCCTGTACTTCTAGCACTGAGTAACAGTGAAGTTTGTCTATTCAGCTATGTGACTGGCATTTAGGAATGAAGAGCATCTGTGATGGCTTTTTTTTGGTTGTCAGTTTTTGGTGACAATATCTGGAATGAACTACAATCCAGAAATGGAGAGCACACCAGTTAGAGATTATCTGCTAGGTTTGAAGTGGGTGGATCCACCTCTAGTCTGGACCTTTGAGGCAGGAAGACAATGTGCCTTTAATCTGGATCTTGAATGGGAAAGACACACCTTTAATCTGAGCCACACCTTCTGCTTATATAAGGGCATGAAAGAAGGAAGCTTTTGCTCTTTGCCTGCTTGCTTTCCCCTTGCTAGCAAATATATTCCTTCATTGGTATTAGAGTCTACTTCTTCAGGATTACAGCACTGTTAAAGACCAGCTGAAATATCCAGTTTAGTGGATTTAGCTACTTCTGGGATTCAACAAAATTCTAGAAAAATTCTTCAAACTAAAGTACAAGAAGCATACAGAACATTAAATAGACATGACTAGAAAAAAAATCTCCACAACACATGATAATCAAAAACAAAATGTACAAATCAAAGAAAGGGCATTAAAAGCTACAAGGTAATAAAACCAAGTCATATATAAAAGCAGGCCCATCAGAATAACACCTGACTGCAATGGAGCCTCTAAAAGCCAGAAAGGCCAGGAAGGATGTTCTACATGTTCTAAGAGACCACAGATACCAGCCTACAATACTATACCCAGCAAAACTAGCAATCACAATCAATGGAGAAAGAACATTTCACAATAAAATTTAATTTAAGTAATTTCTGTCCACCAATCCAACTTCGGAGACCACTAAAAGAAAAATTTTAGTCAAAAGAGAAAGTTAACTACAACTAAGAGGACACAAATGAATATAATCTCAGAAGTTAGTCAAAAAAGGTATAAAACAAAATAATGGGAATTAATAAACATTGCTCATTAATCTCTTTCAATATTAATGGTCTCAATTACTTAATAAAAGACACTGACTAACAGATTGGATTATAAAACAAGATCTATCTTTCTGTTGCATCCAAGAAATACACCTTACTATCAAGGATAGACATCATTTCAGGATAAAAGTATTGGAAAAGGTATTTTAAAAAATCATCCCCAAAATAAGCAGGCATAGATATTTTAATAACCGACAAAATGTATTTCAAGCCAAAACCCAAATCTACCCAGTGGATATTGCAATTAAAAACATTTATGAACCAAATATAATGGCACCAAAGTTCATAAAAGAAACACTTCTGTAGCTAACATTGCATATAACTCAGTGATAGTTAGTGACATCAATTCCCTACTCTAATAGACAGGTCATTGAGGGAAAAACTAAAGAGAAATGGTGGATTTACATAACGTTATAAGCCAAATGAACCTAGCAGATATCTATAGAACATCTTCAAAACACAATGTACTTTCTTCTCAACAGCTCATGGAACTTTCTCCAACATTAGTCTCAACCAAATTAAGAAAATTGAAATAACACCCTGCTTTCTAATTGATCACCACAGATTAAGGCTGGATATCAATAACAAAAGAAACAACAGAAAGCTTACAAACCATGGAAACTGGATAACTCACTACTGAATGGAAAATAGGTCAAACCAGAAATCAAGAAGGAAGCTAAGAAGTGTTCATAATTGAATAAAAATGAGAACACAGCATTCCCAAACCCATGGAACACAGCTAAGGTTGTTCTAAGAAGCAAGTGCACAGAACTAAGTGCCTATGTCATAAAATAGTTCTCATATAAATAACCTAATGATCCCTGAAATCACCAGAAAAACAAGAAGAAATTACATCACAACTGAGTAGGTAAAAAGAAATATACAAACTCAGAGTTGAAATCAATGAAATAGAAACAAAGTAAACAAAAAACGCAAAGAATTAGTAAAACAAAGAATTGATTCTTTAAGAAAATCAACAAATGTGGCAAACTCATAGGCAAAATAGCCAACATATGAATAAAGATCTAAGGTAATAAAATTAGATAGAAAGAGAAAGCATTGCAACAGATGGTAAAGACATTCAGAGAATGATACAAACATACTGTAAGAATCTGTACTCCACCAAACTTGAAATCTAAAAGAAGTAGATGAATTCCTTGATATATATGACCTACCAAGGTTAAATTAAGTTCAAATAAGCGATTTAAACAAACCCATACCCTTACTGAAATAGAAGCATAACTAAAAGTCTCCCAACCAAAAACTGCCTAGAGACAAATGAATTCTGTTCAAAATTCAACCAAGGCTTAGAAGAAGAATTGGTATCAATACTCTTCAAATTATGCCACAAAATAGAAGTGGAAGGAACATTTCCTAATTCTATTTAAGAAGTAAACACTATTATTTTGCTAAAGGAGCATAGCAATAAGATGACACCTATTGACAAACTGCTAGACCTGTATAGACCAGTGCCTCACTTGGCCCTCCTCTGGGGACTCTTGCCAATAATGAGAAGGAACAGAAAGACACACAAATGGACAATGAGGAGAGAGCAAGAGACATTGGAGCACTCAAGCCTACACAAATGTCTTCATCAAAGCCCCCCAGAAAGGCTCAGGGCTCTATATGGAAGAGGAGGTTGAAATATCATAAGAGCCAGGAAACAGCACAACGAAATTGATGCACATATGTACTCACAGAGACCATGACAGTATGCACAGGACCACACAGGTTCAAGTCAAACGGGATCCTGACACTCAGAGGGGGAAGTAGACACGACTCCCATCCCTAACAAGGATGTTATCTGCAATTATACCTGCCTGCAAAGGAAAAATCAGCTTCCCTCAATGGACTCTCTCTCTCTCTCATGTCTTATGCTCAGGAGGAGCTGGCCAACCCAAAACCAACTCAAAGGTATTGTAGACTATTTTTTTTTGTTGTTTCATTTTGCTTTGCTTGCTTGAGTGGTCCCTCCTCCCCCCTTTATTGGTCTTTTGCTTGTTTATTTTGATTTCTTCTTGGTGTTTTTGTGAGGCATTTTTGTGTGTGTACTTTTTGTTTTTGTTTTGTTTTTGTTTGGTTTGGTTTTGATATGATAGAAGATGATAAATAGATAGACAGATAGATAGATAGAGGGGTGGAGATTGAGGGAGAAAACTAATGTGGGAAGAATTGAGGGAGGGAAAAACATGATAGAAGTATATTACATGGGGAAAATCCAAAGGACAATTTAATTTTATTTTTTTAAAGACCCAAACAAAACCTGAAACTTATTATTCTACTGAGTGTTGGAAGGAGATCATTAGAATATAGAGGTATGTATAGCATGGATAGTATGGAGCATGGAGACCCTAAAAGCCACTTAAAGACAGAAAAAACCCACCCAGTATGGCCAGGCACGGTGGCACATACAGAGACAGGCAGATCTCAGTGAGTTAGGGGCCAGCTTGGTATACACAGTGAGTGTTCCAGGACAACCAGAGCTGTAGAGAGAGACTTGATTTCCCCCCTCAAAGCCAAACCATATCAAATAGGTAAACAAACAAACAAATAAATAAGTCACTTGGTCTTTCGATGAAAATCAACACTGGGCCAAGAAAGGCTTCTCAAAGTGGAGAATGGGAAGACAAGAGACCCCAGCAATGCTTGTGATGTGCACATCTGCTGCATCCTGTTGCAGACAGCTGCATCCTTGACCGTTTCTAAGAGCATTTTGGACAGATGACAGCAGTTCTATGATACTGTGTTACTCCAGGGAAAGTGCTCCACCCAGGCTACAGCAACATGATGGTTTCTTCAGACCCTCTCCTACAAAGAGGCAAGGCACTCCTGCCTACCTTTTCCCAGCCTTAGGAAGCACTGGCATCATCAGCCATCCACACATAGTGCCAACCCTGGAAAGCCCCTAGGTCCCTACCCACACACTGCTCTGGGAAGTAGCTGGCTGTCTTGTCTCAGAAACAGCACATAACACAGTAGTCTCAATAAAGTGGTCCTAACCTGACACAACTGAAGAAAATTAGCATTTACCCTATACACGGTAGGCATTTCTTCCTAGCCATTCCCAGAGCACTCAGAAATCCTACGTTAGCTAGCGTAGCTGCATCTCAGATCCCAGATTAGCTTTACAGATAATTGTAATCTAGGCCACTGAGATAAGCGCCATCATTTCAGACACCTAAGGAGGTAGCCCAGGTAACAACACTGAACCCGCGAATCTGGAACCAACACCAAGGTGGCCTACCCAACAGATAACTCTAGCACTCACCAGCGGGGAAGGTCTCTCACGGTGAAAGCCAACAAATCCAGAGGTGCATAAGACCCATGAGAAGAGCAATGTGAGGACCAGGAATAATGAAACAGCACAGGAAAGTGATGTCACCCCATGTGCTAGCAACTGAGCATAAGGAGAAGAGAACCATTTAATTGCCTGGAATTGTTATATTAATAATCTTATGGGAAGTGAAGGAGGTGTGAGAATAAAGGAAATGAAATCTGAGTGAGCAATCCAGCCAAGACAGTGATCCCATGAAACAGCCAGGAAATCTTCAAACTGAAGAACTCAGTGAATGAAAAAAAAAAAAAAAAACCTCCACTGTAAGGGGAGTGCCTCACAGATGAGTAGTCAGGAGAAATAATCTCATGTCTATGAAAGTTATAAAACACTTCTAGGACAGAAACAAAAAAGAGAAAAAGAATCAAATCTTATTAACAGAAAACTGCCAACTGTACAAAGGTGAACACGAAGGACAAAGCGAACGCAGGCTAACTAAAAGGGAAAAAAAAAAACAGCAAAATAACAGGCCGGAGTGCTCCCCTATTAATAATAACCTCAAATAGAAATTATTCTAAAGGAACAAACCTGAAGACTTAGATTGGTTAAATGGATATAAAATCAATTAAGCCTAGGGTATGCTGCTTAGAAAGAGTTGAAAATAGAATGCAGTGAAAATTAAGGTCTGGAAAAAGAGATGTCCCATGCCAAGGAGACCAAAAGAGACAGAAGGGCATATGTTTGCACTAGATAAAACAGACGCTAGAACATATAAAGAGACACCCGTGACGTCACTCCACAGTGAGAGGGGTGAATCCAACAGGAAGAAATAGCATCTGTGAGTGTCTGTGCATCTCATTTCATAATGCAAACATTGTTAGCACTAAAGGGAAAGATGATCCAAAGGGAAAAGAGGGAGGGAGAGAGAAGAGGAATAAAAATAATAAGGATGACTTCTTACAACAAATGAAACCGGAAATACAACATGATAAACCCCAGTGAGGCAGAAGAGGCAACACAGGGGGAATCAAGCAATAGATGGCAGACCAAATAAAAGCCTCCTCCACTAAGCAATGTGGTCACACAACTCCAGTGAACAGAGAAGCAAGAACAGACCAACCCAAGGAAAGACTGAACAGAGAGAGGCAGACAAAATATGATTTTAAGCTTTACTATGTAAAAACATAACTACAAATAAAAAAAATCACATACCAAAATTAACTAGAGTTGAAGACCATCCAATGAACTTCTATACAGTTATGTACATGTACATAGTAAATTTATTTATTTTATGTGTTTGAGTGTTTTGCTTGTGTGTATATCTGTGCATCTTATGCCTGTCTGGTAGCTGAGGAGGCAGAAAGATGGCATTAACCGGAGTGATGGACAGTTGTGAGTTACCAATGTGGGTGGTGGATATCAAGCCCAGGTCTTCTGGAAGAACAAGAGCTCTCAGCTGCTGTACTATCTCCCAAGCACTAACATACACACACACACACACACACGCACACACACACACACACACGCACACACACACACACTATATATATATATATATATTTTCTTACCCACCACCCAAAATGAAGAATCCATGTCATAATTAGAAAAACAGTAGCTTAATATCCTCTTTCCTAATTCTTGTCCATTGTCTGCATCCAGTCCTTCCTTATCCCCTAATATTTGACCTTTCTATATGGTGTACTGTACCCACATGTGCATTGATTTACATATGTGAAAATATTATTATCTAGATTTTATCCATTTTTGTGCAAATTTTGTAATTTCCTTTTTTTTTTTTTTTAACAGCTGGCCAGTTACCATTTTTTTTTATTTTATTAATTTATTCTTGTTACATCTCAATGGTTATCCCATCCCTTGTATCCTCCCATTCTTCCCTCCCTCCCATGTTCCCCTTATTCCCCTCCCCTATGACTGTTCCTCAGAGGGATTACCTCCCTCTGTATATGCTCATAGGGTATCAAGTCTCTTCTCAGTGACCTGCTGTCATTCCTCTGAGTGCCACCAGGTCTCCCCCTCCAGGGGACATAGTCAAATGTGAGGCACCAGAGTACATGAGAAAGTCATATCCCACTCTCCACTCAAGTATGGAGACTGTTCTGACCATTGGCTAGATCAGGGTAGGGGTTTAAATTTTACCGCCTGTATTGTCCTTGGCTAGGGCCTTAGTTTGAGCGGGACCCCTTGGCCCAAATCTGCCTATCATAATGTTCTACTTGTAGGTTTCTAGGACCCACTGGATCCTTCTACTTTGCTATTCTCACATGGTTCTCTCATCTAGAGTCCCAATAGGATGTCCTCCCCTCTGTCCCAGTTTCCTGGTAAGGGAAGGCTTTCATGGGACATGCCCCTTGGGCTAGTATGCAGATATAGGTGAGTATATACCATTCGCGTCTTTCTGCTTCTGGGTTAACTCACTCATTATGATCATTTCTAGCTCAATCCATTTATTCACAAATTCCGGGAATTCCTTGTTTTTAATAGCTGAGTAGTATTCCATAGTGTATATGTACCACAGTTTCTTTATCCATTCTTCTACTGAGGGACATTTAGGCTGTTTCCATGATCTGGCTGTTATGAATAAGGCTGCTATGAACATGGTTGAGCAAATTTTCTTGTTATGTGCTGATGCATCTTCTGGGTATATTCCAAGGAGTGGAATAGCTGGGTCTTGAGGAAGCCCTATTCCCACTTTTCTGTGATAGCACCAGATAGATTTCCAAAGTGGTTGTACTAGTTTGCATTCCCACCAGCAATGAAGGAGTGTTGCTCTCTCCCCACATCCTCTCCAGCATGTGGTGTCCCTTGAGTTTTTTATCTTAGCCATTCTGATGGGTGTAAGTTGGAATCTCAGAGTAGTTTTGATTTGCATTTCCCTGATGACTAAGGAGGTTGAGCATTTCTCTAAGTGTTTCTCAGCCATTTGATATTCCTCTGTTGAGAATTCTCTGTTTAGTTCCAAGCCCCATTTCTCAATTGGGTTATTTGGTTTGGTGGTGTTTAATTTCTTGAGTTCTTTATATATTTTGGATATTAGACCTTTGTCAGATGTAGGGTTGGTGAAGATCTTTTCCCAGTCTGTAGGCTGTCTCTTTGTTCTCTTGACAGTGTCTCCAGCCTTACAGAAGCTTCTCAGCCTCATGAGGTCCCATTTATTAATTGTTGACATTAAGGTCTGGGCTGTTGGTGTTCTGTTCAGGAAGTTGTTTCCTGTGCCAATATGTTCCAGGCTCTTCCCCACTTTTTCTTCTAAGTGACTTAGTGTCTCTGGTTTTATGTTGAGGTCTTTAATCCACTTGGATTATGTATCCCCAGCCATAAAGATATGTACACTCCCATGTTTATTCCTACTTCATTCACCACAGCAAAAACCTGGAATCAACTTAGCCGATCAACAGGTGAGTGGATGATGAAAATTATATATACAAAATTGCATATTTTAAAATGCAATAATCAAGGAAATAAAGAATTCAAGTTTTTAGGGTGTATTTTATTATTTATTTGCATGGGTTTGTGTCTATGTGAATGTATATCACCTGTGTATGTGCTCCTGCAGAGGCCAGAAGTCATTAGATCCCCTCGAGCTGGAGTTCCAGGGACTGTGAGCTACCAAATGTGTGCTAAGGGCTGAACTCAAGTGGTCTAAGAGAACAGAATGCGCTCTTAATCACTGAGACCTCTCACTACAGCCCTAAGAATCTGGCTTTTGCTTTTTGCTTTGAAAATGGAAACAACCTTGGCGAGCCTTTAGCTAGGCTAAGTTTTAAAAGAACAGAAAAGGCTTGAGTGAAACCTAGGATACAAAGGAGACTTTCCCTTGAACAGCTGTGTGCCACTAATTAGACCGCCTAGAAGTGAGTAAACTAACAGCATCTCTCTAGGGATGGCAGCATCCCGTACCTGCTGTTCTTCTGTTGAAATGTTCTGTTTATAGTAGGAAAGGCCCTGCTATTGCTGTGTGCATAGCATGGAACTGCCAACCGTCACAGCCGGGAGCAACCTTGCAAGCCACCTTGTAGAACTAACACCAGAGGCTTAGAAAAGTTGATTCGGAATCCTGAGAGATCACTCAAGGAGACCTTGACGTAATCACAAATGCCGGTGCATGATGAATTAGAAACTTGGCTGAGGGAGAGCAGCGTGAGGAAGAATCACTTCTGCCGCTGTGTGCTTTGAGGAAGGGAGAGAAGACACTCAGATGCAGAAGTGCTCCAATGCAGAAGTGCTCGAGGCCACCAGGGGCTGGAGCAAGGCTGGGTAGCTCATGTTCCCTCTAGACCCTCCTCCTGAGCAGAGGACTCTGAGCAAGTGACCTGGTCTCTGACTTCTGCCCTTAGCGCTGTAAGGGAACAGGTCCAGCTTGCACTAAGCCCCTATATTTGTAACACTTTTTTTTTTTTTTACAGCAGCCACAGGGAATGAGGGCCCCTTCCAATAGCTGAAGAGATTATGGATTCTCAAGAATCGGTATGGAGGGGTGTGTTCCTGGAAGATGGAGGGTTTCAGTAAATAACAGTTTTTAAAAAGGGGGACATCAATCTTTTTGCCAGTGACCTCTAACTTAAACAAATACTACTGTTCTGGGAAAGTTTTCTTACAGGTATTTAAAGTGAACTTCCTAAATCAGTCTGCTAATGATTCTTTTTTAAAATTTTGTGTGTATGAGTGTTTTGCTTGCATGCATGTCTGTGCACCGCATACTTGCGCAGTGCCCTCAGAGGCCAGAAAAGGACATTGGACCACCTAAGACTGAAGTCACAGATGGTTGTGAGCAACCATGTGAGTGCTGGGAATCAAACCTGGCTCTTAATTGCCAAGCCATCTCTTCAGGACTGCTAATTAGTTAGGTTTTTTTTAAACCATATCAGTTTTCTTTCTTGAATAATCTTTGGGATTTTCTTTACTTTTAGGAAAATCAAAATGAAGGAAAACAGGAACACAGGTGGCCCCAGCCCACAAACTCCTTCTGACAACAGAGCTTGCCTTTCACAGGCTTAACTTCTTTTGTTCTAAGCTCCGCAGGCCACAGAAGGCTTTCTGCAGAAGCACTTTAAATAGCCCCTACCGGACACTATTTTGGGTATCCAGGACAATAGATTATTATAGGCAAAAGAAAAAAAATTCAGGACAGGACTCCAAAAATAGGACATTTCATTTCAAAATGAATTATCTCCTACTTGGCCCCAGGGTGCTTTACAGGCATAAAATAATTCCACGAGGGACCATAGTTAGGGCCTTGACAGCATTTGGGAGCCGCAAACTGGGGTTGCTTCTGTTTGGTTCATTCTGAAAGTTTGATCAATTTCCTGTGTCCCTTGAACAATTCTACAGCTCACCTGGCTTGTGCAGGAACTGGTTGGACTGGCAATTTCAATACAACACTCATAAAATAGCGGCCCTGTGCCTGCGACACCCAGAATCCAAAGGAAATTGTGAGTAGCAGTGCCTGCATGCTTTGCTGTGTTGTGGGGATCATGGTTTCAACAGATGTGTATGTCTCTATGCATCTAATCATCCCATTTTCAAACAATGATACAGCAATGTGGGCACCCCACAGAAACAGTGGCTTCTTTATTTATGCTGCATATAGATAAGGTGTATTTCTTTTGCCACCTAATTTTTCTCAGCAACAAACTCAACTGAATTCAAGCCAGCCTATTAAAAGAAAACCTGTGAGCTACTAATGCATGTATGTGGTTCAAGACTGGACATGGGAACACACACACAACATCACTTATAGGGGGCTCATGGCAGGGCGTGTAAAATCAAAACATGAGTGCAGAGGAGGCAGCAGCTCAGTGCGGACACAGAGAGGCAGCTGTCGCTTGCTGTCTGGAAGGGTGCCTCCCATGGTCCCCCACAGTCATCTGCTGTCTGGAAGGGTGCCTCGCATGGTCCCCCGTGGTCAAAGTCAGGAAGAATCACAGCCGGATTTTGTAAATCACACATTTCATCACCTGTGGCTTATCTTTCCTCCAAAGCAAACTATTCCCTCCTTTGGGAGGAAGGAGTTCCATCAGACTCAGTAAGGGCAAGAAACATATGAGGGTCTCATAGCTCAGAAGGCTCTAAGATGCATCGTGCCCTTCCTCTGGGTTCTAGAAGCCCTGAAAAGGGGGAGGGGAGACTCTGGTGGAGACACTTAAAAATTGCCAGAGAGATGCAGGGATGTAGTTTTTATGATCCGTCATCCATGTTGGGATGGGCATTCTGCCTTTGACTCACCAGCTCCCATAAATAAGCCCAATAAACTCACTAGCTGCCAAGCTAGACCCTTACTTTGCTCCCAGTGCCCTTTCTAGCTTGGGCAAACATTCGTTCACGTCTTCCCAGGAAAGTTACACAGTGTTCCTGTGCAAAGAGACGTTAAAAGTGATTTCCCAGTGCCCAAAAAGGGAAAGGAAAATGGCAATAAATCCCACGGGAACAGATGTGATGCATAAACCATATGATGAGAACATTTCAATTTCATTTAGAACCTAATTAACATATATTGGCCCAATCAGATGGAGGCAAGCACTATGGATGTAAATCTAATTTAAAACTCTGAGCTGTACATGTTTATAAGAGGCTCAGAGATGAGTATAGCTTGCCTTGCAGAGCAGAGATCTATAGCAATGGGGTAAGAGCATTGGCTAGAGAATAGTGTGGCTGTGGGTTCAGCAGCCAATAAGAAGACTGATGGAGAGTGGCCTGCAACAGACCCCGAAATCTTGAGTTGCTCTGTGCTTTGGAGAAGCGGAGTTGAGTCACTTTAAACACAGTCACTTGTGTAGACAAGTACAAATGTCACCTAAAGGGGGTAAGCAGAAGCCACAGACTGAAGAGGTGATCTGCAATCTGGGACTTTGTTTGTTTGTTTGTTTTTAAGAGTATGACATAAGAAATACAGATTTAGGGGTGGGGGTTGCCTCCTGTGGTGGTTTGAATAAGAATGGCCTCCATTGGTTTGAATGCTTATCATCAGGGGGTGGCACAATTTGAGAGGGATTAGGAAGTCTGGCCTTGTTGGAGGAACTGTGTCACTAGGGGGGAGGTGGGCTTTGAGATTTCAAAACTCCAAGCCAGATCCAATGTCCCTCACTTCCTGCTGCCTGCAGATGTGTCTGTAGAAGTCTAAGTACATCTCCAGCACCATATCTCGCTGCATGCCTCTATGCTCCCCACCACCATGACAACAGGGTACTAAACCTCTGAAACTGTAAGCGAGCCTCATTATGCTCTGTGTTTCCCCATTTGGGTTGGGATGGTTTTATATATGTGCCGTTGTATGTTGGAAGTATGTGGTCTTTTCTCTTTCGATTTTACAGCAGGTTGCCATGAATCTCAGAAGAGACTTTGAACCTTGAACTTTTAAAATGGTGACTGTGTTGAGGCTGTGATAGATTGTGGGTGCTTTTGAAATTGGACTGAATGCATTTTTTTCCATTATGGTATGGGTACAGGGAGTATAGGGGCCAGGGAGCAGTATGTAGTGGTTTGAATAAGAATGGCCCCCACAGACTCATATAGTTGAATGTTTAATCAGCAAGGAGTAACACTACTTGGAAAGGGTTGTCAGGAAGGTGTGGCCTTGTTGGGGGGAAGTGTGTCCCTGGGACTGGCTTGAAAGTTTCAAGAGCCCAAGCCAGGGCCACTGTCACTCTCATCCTGCCACCTGTGGATCTGGATGTAGAACTCTCAGCTGCTGCTCCAGCACCATGTCTGCCTACATGCTGCCATGTTCCCTGCCATGATGACAATGGACTAAAACTCTGAACCTGTAAGTAATCCCCCGTTAAACAGTTCTCCTTTATAAGAGTTACTGTGGTCATGGTGTCCCTTCACAGCACTAGAACACTGACTAAGACACTTCTACTTCTAGAATCTCTAAAATGAGAAGAGTCTGTTTTGTGTGCTAATGAAATTTCAAGGCCAGTTCCATGCACATGGCCCCAGGATGGGGGCTAAGTGCCAGGAATAATGCAGAGGTCTAGGACTTGGAGATTTTATTATACCCAATATCTGCAGAAAGGAGATAATCTTCAATTTCTGTGAAACGTAGGGTTCACAGAGCTTCTGGGTGGGAAAATTTGTCTTCCAGGAAAGGGTCCAGCTGCACCCAGTCTCTGACCACCTGCTGTTAGAA
Organism: Acomys percivali; assembly: GCA_907169655.1. Lineage (NCBI taxonomy): Eukaryota > Metazoa > Chordata > Mammalia > Rodentia > Muridae > Acomys > Acomys percivali. The sequence goes on along the minus strand of OU015751.1, from coordinate 72,858,292 downwards.
ACATCCCTCCCATGTGAACATCCCAGCCTTGCATCCTTTCACGATACTGCTATAATCTGTAAGTAAACTGCTTTTCTCAGTTTCTGAGCCACTCAAGTATCAAGGCAGTAAGAGCTGCCAGTTCGTATCTGGTGGATGAGGAACACGAGTGACCATGTAGACTTGTCATTGACATCTGGAGTAGAGACAATTTTGTGGGCTTGAGCTTTTAACATGTGAGTTCTGACACTGCTCCAGAGAAGTCAGGACAGAAATTAGGACATTTATTTGTCCACCAGAGAACAAAATTACATTATCCTGGGAAAAAATCCTACAAACTGATGTGCAAAGGGTTGAGTGTACCTATAAAGAAAAAATTATTTATTTGTTTGTTCCCCATAGACAGGCACAGGAATATAACAGGGAAAGATATGTCAAAGCTAAGACAAAAAAAAAGTAAGAAAGAAAAGAAAACCATCAACATCAACAAAAAATAAATTGGGCTGGAAACCAAAACACTTAAGTTGAAATTGAAGTCCCTGACCTTCCAGTCATTATGTTTGGCTGCTCTTTGCCCAAGCTTCAGCATCAATTTATTCACCTACTTCATCAGGTGACAGTCACAGCAACAGACACTAAATCTTTCTTGTCTATTTGTCCCGTGTGGAATGGGGAGGACTGATGCTCCAGGACAAGACAGAGCTACCTATCTTCAGGAAGCATGGGGTGAAAACCATGCCAAGGATGGTAGGTGCTCAGTGTTTGGGTCTAAGGACTTCCTGGGAGCTGGAGGGGAGTTTCTCCTTCTCCCGTCTCATCACTGGAGCTGGCAGCCAGGGTTGGAGGGAGGAGCTCTTACTTTTTGAAGACCATGGGACTAAGGGGCTCATCACCTTTTACTGCAGCCAAATTTAAGAGATAAGCATGGCACCATGAGTGACTGAGGATAATTCTGGCTCTGGAGTTCAAGATGGAAGAATGGGCATGATTGTTAAAGTCACAGGAGATAATCTGGTCTTCTATGGAGCTCTGGGTTTCTGCTTGGTTACTCCTTTGTTGTCAATGTTGGGCAGCCTCTGTCAGATGGTAAGTCAGAGCCACACCCAACAGGTGGGAAACACAGAAAGCCACAGCAAGAAGTCTTTCATTCAGATCCAGGATGAACTTGACCATAGCCTTCGCTCTGCTCTAAAAGATGCATGGATAACGTTTCTGGGTATCCTCAGAGCCATAATCTGACCATGTCCATAAAGGGACACTCTTAGCATAGATTGTGGTTATGAGTTCTTTTACAGTTATAAAGCCATTGTGGATAACTTTGTCCAAGTGCTTCAAGTACTGGTTGGTCCTGGAGGCATTCCTGATTGCTGGTTAGGTAGACTTCTCTTGATTCATATCCATCACACATGGAAGCATCAGCAGAAGAGATATAGATGATGCTCCTGTTGCCTTCACTCCTCAATTAACCCCAGCCTGCCCTATTGTAGACCAGTGTCAGAGGGCTGCACAGTCTGTTCATCCCAGGCTCCACCCACTGTGGAGCTCATTCCTGAGAAGTAGAGACGAGCTTTTCATTGAGGACAAGGTTTGGATCTTAGCTTTGACTGTGTCATTGAATTTGCCACCAGTGCAGTCAGATCTGGATGGAGTTCAGGTTAATGAAGGTTAAAGAACAGGCACTTGAGGTAAATGAAGGTCACATCAGTGGCAACAACATCCATTTTTCATGGGAAAGGCAGATTTGGTGACCAGGTACTGCAATATAACTAGCCGATTCCATTTGCTCTGAATGTCATCGCTGTGTCTGGAGGACTCAGCTTCCTCTGTGTAAGAAGAATACAGCTTTATGCAGAATGAGGAGGATCCAGAAGTCTATTAGGCTTGAAATCCCATTAGGTATTGTCTTCTTGGCAGACAGTATCTCTAATTCTTACGATAATCCCGTTACATAGCATTTATTTCATTTTCAAATAGAAGCACATAAGATATATGAGAGATAAATATATGAGCTCAAAACAAACAAGATTAAATAGCTTCTTCAGTGACACAGACCTGGAGAACAGTGAGCAGGGACCTGATTTTACCTAGATTCACTCCATGGTGACACACTGCTTCTTATGCGCAGTTTGCCAACTGAGGTAGTGTTTTGCTGTTAGGGCTGAGGCAGGAAGTGGGCTGCAGTGGTAAGCTGCCTTGACAGTTGTCCTTTAATCGATTGCAAAGATTGTTCAGAGCTTCTGAAAGTGCACCAGGAGTGTCATCAAATTGTCAGATGAAGGTGTCTATAGAAACAAAACTATTATGTAACTGTACAAAGTGTTCTGCTGCCTTATACCTGGTCTGATATGTTGGTTCAAACATTTCCCTTGAGCTTTTCCTTACCACATGGTAAATGTGATTGAATGTGAAGAATTTGACCTGGATTAGCTGGTGGGGTCCATGCTGCTGACAGGCCAGAGAACCCTGACTGTGCTGGGGTACTCAGTGGTGGGAGCAAACCACTAAACAAGTACATCTTTTCCTTTCTGTTTTCTTCTGATGCATTCAGACTATGTGAAAAAAAGAGATATTAGTTTTTAATGCTATTTTTTATCATACCACTTAATCTCTCTTTTTATTAAAGAAAAAGAGAATTTGGGCTCCAGTCTTCCACTGGGAAATTTTAGCTAAGAATCTCTTTAATAAGATAGCTCTGTTTATTTTCACAGCTCTCTTCTATTTATGGAAACTGATTCTACTTTTTTCCCTTATGGTAATGACTTCCATTTCTCTATTATAAAACTTTTATTTGAGTTTGCTTGAGTGAAACCAAAGTGGGTCAATTTGAAGAGGATATTAACTAAATAATAGACAAAATGATCCTCATGGAGGGCAGGAAACCAAGGGCATTGTGGGTCACTGAAGCTCATCGGACTGACTTGTCTTCATCCTCTTGGCAGACAGGAGCCCACCATGAACTGCACCAGAAACCAGACCAGACAGAACTCAAACACCCTCTGTGGTCATCTCCACTTCTGCCCTCCGTAAGTTCTGAGGATCTTTTTCTTTTTCCCATTCTCTGTCCTCTAAAAGTTTATGTTATATCAGCAACCTATTTCTTTTGCCAAAATTAAAGAGATGCCTCTTTCCGTTGCATCCAGCTCACAACACGAGCAGGTGCACCTTCATGTCTGCCAAAGGTGGAATTTCCCACAGTGTGTGGTGCATGAAAGTCTGCGTCCAGCTGAAACCCCTGTGTTCATAGCTGATGACATCTTTATTGGCGAGTGCTATCAAAGTTTATAAAGTGAATCTCAACATGGAGAGCTCCAAACATTCCTTCAGTTTTATTTTAAGGGTCATTACCTGTGTTAGTAATCAGAAATAAATGTAGATGACTCAGTTACAATTTATTAAGTACCAACTATTCATTAGTCACCATGCCCAGAACTGAATACACAAAATACGTTTAACATCCTAAAAGCAATAAGTCACTGCGTGCATGCAATTTACAATGCCACTACTTCGCTCTAATAACAAGACTGTAAGCTAGATGACCAACTGCATGCTACAGACAAAGGGGCTTGGGTCCATAGTTCAGAGAGATCACCCAGTGGGCAAAAGTTCACAAGTGTCAAGATTAGAGTTTTATGTGCCTGACATTCGTGCTCAGGTTCCTGCTGTTGCACTGTTCTTCCTCTCGGACTCTCAAAGTTTGGTACTGTAAAACTCAGCAAGATGTACATATTGTTAACATGCATGGACCAACAGTCTTTCTGGAAAGATGTTGGGGGAAAAACAATTGGAAGCATGCATCTTCTTGTAGGAACATCAGCCTTTCTTCTGTCCCTGTACTTACTGATATGACAGGCGAATCTGGGCCCAGGGGTCCTACTCAAACTATGGCACCAGCCAAGGACAATATGTGCAGTAAACTTCAAACCCCTACCCAGATCTAGGCAATGGACAGGATATTCTTCACTGTTGAGTAGAAAGTGGGGACTGACTCTCACATGAACTCTGGTGCCCCATATTTGACCACGTCCCCTGGATGGGGAAGCCTGGTGTCACTCAGAGGAAGGATAACAGGTCACCAAGAAGAGACTTGATACCCTATGAGCATATACAGGGGGAGGAGGACCCCCTCAGTCACAGTCATAGGGGAGGGGAGTAGGGGGAAAGTGGGAGGGAGGGAGGAATGGGAGGATATAAGGGATGGGAGAACAATTTAGATGTAATATGAATAAATTAATAAAATATATTATAAAAAGAACATTAAAAATAAATAAAATAAAAAAAGAAAGGCTGATGGTGCTGGAACATGCAGACATTTGATGGGGGAGCTTTTGGATTTGTCATAGCAGCAAGTTGTCCACTGAAGTCTCTGGAACAAGGCAAATGTGTAAAGAATTGTATGTTTTTAAAATCCATATGGCAAGAGTATTAAAGATGAGTCACAAGGGGAGTAGAGTTAAGGCTGTGGATTTGAAATCACTTCAGGATGATAAAGGCTTGCACTGAGTGGCCACCGTCCAGTCAGAGACAGGGCACATGTGTCTCAGAAGCCACCCATAGGTTACATATCAATGGTGCTTCCCCAACCGTTCCAGGTCTCTCTAGAGAGGGGCCCACAATGAATCTGGATAAGACCATCCACACTGACCCTCACTGAGTAGGGACATTGGAGGATACAAGCTAATGATGTCCTGAGATGATGTGTTTCAGGGTAGAGTGAGGCAGAAGGCAGGACTTTGGGGAGATAGGAGGAGGAGGAGTGGAGGAGAGCTCAAACCCAGGTTAGGCACAAGGGACACAGAGAAGAATGTGGGTATGGCAAACAGCGATTGCTCTGCGCGCCGTCCATCAGGGAAGTATTGTGTGGATGACAAATGGCCCCTGTCCTGTCACCTGACTGCCATGTGACAATCTACAGCCAGGCACAGTTTCTGTTTGACCTTTTTATTGACTGTCCATTTATGAAGTATAATTAGCTAGTAAGCTATGAACAAGGTAGAGTTACACTTTCTGGCAAATTCCTTAATGTGACTGATTACCCTTGGGGTTGGGGGTGGGGAACCCTATAGTTGCATGAGCTTCTTAAATAAAAAACAAAAAGTGATCTTCCTTCGCATCTGTCTGAGCCGCATGATCGTCAGCGACATCAGCAGCACATAGAATTAGCACGTCAGGATTTGTTCACAGGTTTGGACAGAATCCATCATCAGCTTGACAGATGGTACCGGTTTTGATTTCTCCATTTTGCTCACATTTCTACAGCTACACAGTCCCTCTCAAGGGCCCATTGGAAGACTCAGTCCTGGACCCAGGATAATTAGCTGCAGGCAGGATCTGCTGGTTTTCTTCATTGTTTATCACCAGACATAAGCTGAGACTCGCGCTGCACACCATTAGAGGGGACCAGTCTGCCCTGTTAGGCCCTGCTGCAGGAGAGAGCTCTTTTAGAAAGGGCGCACGAGGACAACTGCACTGCTCCGGGGAAGGAAGAAAGGATGACTTTGCTTCTTTGTGGCATTCTCTAAGCACCTGCTGTGTACTCAGCTGTTACTACTACAAGAATTAGTGAAGAGTCATCAGTTTTACCTGCCAATTCTAGCTGTAGCTGTGGCTTCGCAGAGTAACAGCAATAACAAGAGCAGTGGCTGGAGTTGCTAAGTGTCATGGTTCTCAAGTGTGTTCCGTGCTCTACAGGCACAGAAACAGGGGCTCACAGATCTGAAGTCTTACCTGAAGTCACACGCTTCTTAACCGGGTCAAAATGTAATTCTCTGCTCATAATAGTCTGTATAAATAGCTATGTCCCGTGGAAGCAGAATGATTTATTTCTTTTTCATACTCATGGAATGTCTATAAAGAAGAAGGAACAGAAAATTAATAAATCCATTATTCATCTTGAGGCAGAAGTAAAAATGACGCCCAGACCAGCTGAGTGATAAGTTCGAAAATGTGTCTGTGAATTGACTTCGTGGCATCTATTCATGGATTGAGATGTCTAGGAGGTATGTCAAAATAATAATAGGATGAGATTAAATGCAGCTGGTCATGTATTGATAATTGTTGAGGCTGGGCGATGCAAACACTGGAGTGCTAATATTGGTAAGTATTTGTGTAAGTTTTCCCATAATGAAATTCAAATGAAGAAAGGTACAGAATTACACATATAACGCATCTAGGCAACATTCTACATGAAATCCTCAGAGTCCATATCAGCAAATATTTTTTCCACAGCCTATTTCAGCTGATAAGAACTCAGATGCCTGTTTACATTGTGAGTGGTTTCCTACTGGTTGCTAAGAATTCATAAATATGAAACCTGTCAAGAGACCACATGAGACTCAATTCTAGCAACAAAAAATCAGTATGAGGTATACATGAATAAGCAGGTGTTTGTGTATATATCTTTGTGTATATGTTTTTGTGTATGTGTGTATATTTGTTTGAGTAGTGTGCATATGCCTGAGTGCATGTGTGTATGAGTGTGTGTGAGTGTGTGTGTGTGAGTATTCATGTTTGTGTTTGAGTGTGTGTGCATGAGTGTGTGTGTGAGTGTGTGTATGTGTATGCAGGGAGATTTACCATAAAGAATTAGGCCTGCAGTTAATGGAGCAATGAGCAGCAGGACAACCTGGAGACCCGGGAGCCGTGACTGTGTGGCCCAGTTGCCATGGGTGGGCGAAGGCCTGAGACAGTAGAGCCGTTCTTTACATTAGAGCCCAATTCCAAACACAAGTCAGAACACTGGAATCCGAGGCCTTCCATGGATTGCTGCGGGCCTGACTGCAGCGTGCCAAGTTGTTCTTCCAGTCTACCAACTTGATTCTTAACTAGAATCACACCCATAATCACACCCAACTAAGTTGATATAAACTTTACCATCATGGTGTCTAATGTATAGAATGTTTAAAAGTAAAACAACAGAAGGCACCAGGCAAGTAAGTTACCTAATAAATTTCTATATCCTTCTATTAATAGATGGTGACAGTAGTACAAATGTCATGGACCTGTGGAGACTCCAGGCTTTAAACAACGTTAATGTAACATACGGGATAGCACTGGTAAAACGCAAATTCTCCACATCCAACAAATATGAGGGGGATCCCAGAAGGACTCAGCTACTTTTGAACCCCAAAATGTTCTACCAGCTTTTATCCACCCACATGCCTTATAACATAGTGAGGAAATAGGAAAAAAACACCATAAATTCATCATTGCCAATTATGATACATACTACGAAGAAAAGTGTGGGGCACCCCAGTGCAGCAGTCAAGCATGGTTTAGGGTGGGGTGTCTTTCTGCTTGAGAACTACAGGAGATGGGTCTGAAGCAGTAGGTGTTAGTCCCTACGTTGCCCTAACAAAATGCCACAGACTGGATGACTTCAACAACAGAAATGTGTCCACTCAAACCTTTGGGGGCCAGAGCTGGAGATTCAGGCATTAATGGGTTTGGTTTCCCCTGTTTTCCATATGAGGTCACACCTCCTTACTCTCTCCCTTTGACCTACGCCATAACTTTGTCTTAATCTCCTTCAGGAATAGGTGGCAGTCACACTATGTCAAGGCCTGCCCATGTGACCTAGTTTTATCTTAGTCACCCCTCTCAAACATTTGGAGGCATAGAGAGTGAGGGTGCACTCATCAATATATGAGTTTTAGGTAGACTAAATTCCACCCGTAACAGGGGTCATGTAGGAAGAAACAGTTGGAATTGGCATTGGGAGGTTCAATATAAACTTGGTGACAAAATGTAAAAACATTCCTTTCGATTCAAGTCTACTTATTCTGTGAGGTATTAGGAAATGTCACTAGGAGAAGATTTTCCAGAGAGGGAGGGGTGCAGAGTTGACAACAGAGACTATACGTACTGTCAGTTACCGTGCTTACATACCAGATTGTTGGAAAAGATCCAAGGCTCTATTGACGCCATGCAGGAGCAGGGTGTAGTTTTTCAACTTCCCTAAGTAGCAAAGATGAGGGGAAGGTCAATTCCATGTGGGTTTTTGTCCGCGGTGTTACTGGGGTGAGGAAGCACAAGAAAAACACTGGGGTGCTGGACGGTGCCTCCTGAGCCAGGTAAGAGAGCAAAGGTGGTTAGGGAGAGACGCTTCAGAGGCAGAGGATCTGTCCGTGAGTCAGATGTAAAGACTTCTGTGGTGCCTTTGCTCTCCCTGTGCTACTGGACAGGGTGCCCAGAAGAACCTGCTTCGGCTTCTGCAGCGGAGCAGTACACACCTCCCTCAACGCCCGTTCCTCTCCATGCCCCATTCAAAGGCTGCAAGAGCCCCATTCCTAGCAGTCCCGGACTAGGAAAATTCAAATCCTTTGTTGCCTTGAACATATCATGACCCTGCTTTCCTCTTCCCATCTCCCATAAGTAACAATGGCCTCGGAGCCACTCTGAAGACTTTGTTGCTGTTGTTGTTTTGTTTTGTTTTGTTTTGTTTCGAGACAGGGTTTCTCTGTGTAGCCTTGGCTGTCCTGGACTCCCTTTGTAGACCAGGCTGGCCTCGAACTCACAGCGATCCACCTGCCTCTGCCTCCCGAGTGCGCACTCGGGATTAAAGGCATGTGCCACCATGCTCGATCCTTCTTTTTTTATCTCTGACTTGAGAAAACGGAGTTTGGTCCCGAGAGTCCTCACCAGACCCAGATGAGAAACGCTAATGTAAACTCGTCAAAGAATCGCTTTTAAAATGGTAGAATTCACTAATTTCACGATTTCAACCACTCATCGTTTAAAGTTCCGGGCTGTTCCTTGCATTATAAACACACGTAAAATGTATTTTGCACAACTGTGTCAGGTGACAACTCCCAACCAGCAAGCTTGGACTTAATGACTACAGGGGGAGGCCCACTTCCAACTGAGTTGATTGGTAAAATATTTATGATCCCAGAATTCTAATGTACGTAAGCGCGTGATGCAGTGTTTGGTGACCCAGATTCCAGCCGTGCTTTCCTAAGATTGGATTCGGTGTTCTAAACCCTATCCTCAGGCTGACCCCAGCGAAAGGGCAGGTGTACTGCAGCTCGGATCCAGGCAGGGCCTCTCCACCCACGGCTCTCACTTCCCACAGTGACATGCAAGGCAAGTGTTTACCCAGCAGAAAACAAAACCATCTGTCCGGACTCCAAAGTAGGTCCACCACAGTGTTCTTGGAGCTCCTTGCTCTGTCTTGCCCTGTCCGCCTCACCCCTCCCTCAAGTTTCTTTGGCAACATGGTCTTTTTCCTGCGTTCACATTTGCTCTTTGGCTTCCCTGGGGTGCCTTCATCACCTTCAAAGCCGCCCACATTTTTTAAACCTCCCCCCCCAACCACCGGATATAAATGCTGAAAGAGACTAGAGATAGTACGCATTCAAAGTTGTCTGTATCAGCGCTAAGTGGACTCTGCAGGTTTAAAGCAGAGTATCTAGATTTGGGAGAGAAAGCAGCTGGGGTTATGGAGTTGGAGAGGAAGAAGTGAGGATGCAGCAAAACACACCAAATGAATGTATGAAATTCTCTGCTTTGATAAGATGGCTTGGGTACCACTTTCTGCGTTTATTTTGTTAAACACTACTACAGAAGTCCTGCTGCAAGGGACCTACAGAGCATCTAAGTGTTCTGAATACTGATTCTGATTTCAGTTTTGTTTCACTGTAACAACAAACCAAAAATGTTAGATTTGTTGAGATTATAGTTAAAATAGTTTAGGAATATTAGTACACTAACTATTGCAGGTTCACAGTAGAGAAGTGGATGGCATTAGACACCAGACTTCCAAACACCTAGATTCTGCCCAAACAGCAGCATTTCTGGCTGTTCCTTAGAATGCAAAATCTCAGGCCCAGTCCACACCTCCTCAGCCTATTACTGGTCAAGTCTCAGTCTCTCTCTCTCTCTCTCTCTCTCTCTCTCTCTCTCTCTCTCTCTCTTTCTGTGTGTGTGTGTGTGAGAAAGAGAGAGAGAAAACCTGGGAACAAGTGTTTTAACACACTCATGTTTAGAACTCAACAAACAGATGTGTATCAGTCACTCTCCAGCGGGGGTTTCTGAAGTGGTAGACAGAGGAAGAAGCGTTTGCGCCTCAGACAGAGTGATGCCACCACTTACTGGGCCTGTGACTTTGGGTAAGTTACGTAACCCTCTCTGAGGTTTATTCTATTCAGCTATAAAGAAGAGGTTAGGTTACAATTTCTCAGAGTGGCACTTAAAAAAAAAGCCAAGACCACCCAGCTAAGCATAGGAAGGGGAAGAGGGTGTTGAATGGCTTCAGGCAGAATGAAGGGGAGGCACGGTGAGGAATATGCCACCTGCTGGTGGAAGCGTGTATTTGCAAGAGTTGATTGACATTCAGAAAGGAGATGAAACTTCAATTTTGTTTTATTGTCCTTTGTCTTTAAATTACTAATATCTGAGCTGGGCATAATGGCTCACCCTTTAATCTCAGCACCTGGGGAGCAGAGGTAGGTGGATCTCTGTGAGTTCAAGGCCAGCTTGGTCTACGGAGCAAGTCCGGAACAGCCAACGTGACAAAGAGAAACCTTGTCTCAAAAAACAAAAGAAAACAAAACAACAACAAAAATTACTGACATCTGAGAGACTAGTGATACACTACATGACAAGAGCAGCTATAAAGAAACAGAGGTGACGTAAGGGCAGACAAGCAAGTTAATGAAAAAGTTCTTATGAAGAAACAAACTTACAAAAATATGTGTAACTTCTCTGACAGTTACTCTTATGTCAAATAAATTGATATTTTCTTCTCTTCTAAGTCCATAATTTTGAAAATTCCAGTTTTCTCCAGGCTAATGATTTTTTAAAAAATTAATAGAGGATATTATCTTTTCAAGGCAGAATAATGGTTTAATCAAAATGTTCCCGATTTCTTTGATTTATTGATATAATTTCAAAAGCGAAAGAATGGATGGGAACTTCATCTATTCAAACATGGATGAGCTAGAACAAAATGTAAAACTTAGTATATTAGGGAGGATGTTGGAGCAGGTTCCCAGACAGGCAGGTTTCCCCTAATAATCCCTTTGTCCACAAGTGGGCGTTGCCTGGTGTTTCTTTGGATGATGGCACTGCAGAAAGGGTTCTGGAGGGTGTTCTGTTGTGAGACAAACGCCACACATACACTAAGCTACACGGTACTCTATCTGATTTGACCTTCTCTCACACTTTACTTTAAAATGTTACGCAATCTCATCACACCCTTAGAGTTCGAAGATCTGGAAGCACGGGATAGAAAACCATAAAAAAGTCTCAAAGCTTTTTATGTTGTTTGATGTTGTGGGGATGGAAATACAATAATGTGCTATGTTTTTCATTACAGGGGTTATTGAATATCACTGATGGATATATTATTCTTTTTTTTCCTAACAATACAGTCTCATAAAATGAAGCTATATGTACCTGAGTGGCCCTTGGCAATGCCATACAATTACAAAAACAAAACCTCAAAATGTGACTGCGTGGTAACGCTGGAAGTTACACGCATAAAGAAAACCAATTTCTCATGACTTAAGGCACTTTGAGGTTTTGAAAAGCTTCATTCTAATTTTGGAAAATCATCATATCTTCTTTACTCTCTGGGAAAAAAAACCCAGAACATTAAAATTATTTAAATAAAAATGTTCTATCAAAACCCAGAAGAGGCAAGGCAAGATTTAGAGCCCATATTTCAAAGAAAGTAAGGAGATCACAGAAATCTAAAACAATGCATAATTCATGACAAAGCTTGGCATATTTGAAATGCCCTTGAATTTTAATTGCACGCCCAGATAGGAGCTTCTATAAATTCTGTTCTATGATGGAACTATGGGGAATTTTTATATTTGTATAATAATTTAGATTGCCTCTGCAAAAGAAAAATGTGAATTGAGAATTTCTTAATGAAAAGTGTGTGCTCCTGTTTGAAAGAGAACCCAGAAAGTAGTATTCCCTGACCACCAGGCATGCACCTCTAATGAGCTCAGGGTTGATTTTGTATGTTTGATGTTTGGTTTTAATGTGTGGATGGATGTTTTGTCTGCCTGCGTGTCTCATGCCCTAGCAGGCCAGAAGAGGGCATCAGGTTACCCAAAACTGAAGTTACAGACAGTTGTGCACTGCTTTACTAGTGCTGGGAACTGAACCTAAGTTCTTGAAGAACAGGAAGAACTATTAACTACTGAGTCGTCTCTCAATTCCTTATCTTTGTCATTGTTGTTTTCAATCATTGATCAGAAAGTGGAAATTTTCTATCTCATTGAAGCCAACAAAACTCTTCATGTGGGTTTACAACTGGCTTACCCAACACCACCGTTTATGATTCACTTATGTCAACAGCTTGAATACACCTGTCATTTCACCTTTCAAATATATGGCTCTACAGGCATCTCTCAGAAGGTTTCTTGGGTGTTCACACTGTCCTGTCTACACTAAGTATTTGGATGGAGCTATGGAAGCCATGTGAGCAACAGAGTGCAGCCAGAAAGCCACAAACAGCAAAGAGGAATCTAGTCTGAGAAAGGACAGATCTGAAGCCACTCATTGTCAGTGATTGGACTATTTGTTTTTTGAGGATTATACGATGTCAAAAGTCTATTTTCATTTGAGTGGCATGTGTTTAAAATAGCTTAGATGAAAGTTATTGACAGAAAATGAAGATAAATAATTACACGAGTTTAAAATTATACTGCCTCAGACAGAACACGTGCTAATAATATTAGTAGGTGTTATTGTTTCTCTTTGTAACAGTAGAGATTCATCTGTTATTAGAGTCATTTTAGGTCAAGGGATAAAATTTCCTGTACAATACAATCTTAATACAAAGAATGCATCTAATATGCCTCAGTGCTTAGGATTCCAACTGCTACAGAGTCCTAGCATTGCCATAACAAAATGTCAGAAGTTATTAGCTTAAAATAGTACAAATATATGCCTTCTTGGTCCAAGAGGCTCAAATTCTGAGATTAGGTTGTTGGCCAGGCTCCACTTGGGTGGAGACCCATCTTCAACTCTCCTTTTTCCCCCATAGTTGCTGGCAACTCCCTGAGTTCTCTGATGGAGTGCCTCATACATTTGACCTATCTCCAAATCTGTCTTCACATAGCTGCCTCTTTCTTGTTCCTAGTTCTGAGTGTCTCTCTCTTTTTTTTTTTTTAATAAGATGCCAATCACGGCATTGAGACCCTCATCATATCTACAAATGTTATTTACAAATAAGGTGATATTTTGAGGTCCCAGTATCTAGGATTTCAACACATCTTTCTGTGGACATAGATTTGCACCAATTTACTGTCACATATGCAAGTAGCTGGCCATTCTCCATGCTCTAGTGGTAAAGCAGTAATAAAAGTCCACATCTTTAGCACTTTGTGGAAGATTCTATACTGTCTTGCATCACAGATGCAAGCCTTGACATTTTTTGTTTTCCTACCCATCACCCACTCTTTTTGAATAACAACCTTGAACGTGTTCCTTGGTTGTTTTATTATTATTATTATTATTACTATTCTCATGAAGGAGGCTCCAGGGAAGGGATGAGGTCAACACAGCCAATAGGTCTCTAGATCCCATGAAGTAAGGAATTCTTCAGAGTGTGTGTAGGGCTGTGGTCACCCTGAAGATAACTGGCTTAGGGACTTCTACTCAAATCCTGAGGACAAAACTAACTTTTTTTTTCTTTCTATTTTCCTAATCCAACAGGATGTCAGCTCACATGGATTAATAAAAGGGAGAGGTGTTTCTCACAGCAGACAATTTATTAGGAAAGTGTATCATGCTCATACCAAAATATCAATCAAAACACTAATGTATGAAATACAACACATAAGTCATTTTTTATTCCTCTCCCACTGCAGGCACAAAGAAGTGTGGGAGAAGTGCTGAGCAAAATACATGAATTTTAAACGCATAAACACAGTTGGCATGAAAGATTCATTCTCATTTGCTGGTGCCTATAAAATGTTGTAACTTTTAAAAGGAGATGCATTTTATGTAAAATGCATTGTTATACTTTAATCACTACAGAGGAACATCTTCTGCTCTCTCTCCTCAGTGAGAATTTGAATCATTATTTTCTCTTCTCTCCCAATTCCTTCCTTGTTTATTTAATTCTACTTCATGTTATAGGCAGCTTCCTCTATACACATCTGATTTCTAATCCATAAACACTTTGAGGGCAAAGGATGAGTTTGATTTATCTTTGTAGTCATAGCATTTGTTTAGGGTTTAATTTACATTTTAAGGTAATTAATGACTGAGTGAACAGTAAATAAATGGTAAGATATCTCACTGGTGCGTGTTGCCTTGTGTCACATTGAATAAAAAAAAAAATGGCTATGCCTCTTTCTGCCTTCTCTGCTTCAGTGTTTCCTTTGCCTTATGGGGTAGTATAACGTCTTGCTTAGGGCTGAGACTTAAACCAGTGCTTATTCTGGACTTGTGGTATAACCCTGAGTCTGTGCATTCACAGCCTTTCACTGAAAAGAGAAGATTTTCTAATTAATGCTATGAGCAGCATTTGTCTGTGGGTAGAAGCATAGATACTTAGAGGGCAGTTTGTTGCCCTCAGTTTACCTAAACGATGTTAGTTACCACCTAGGACCTATAATCTCCCCAGTCATGGGCTTTTGACCAGGTTTACAGCACCAGTCATGGATTCCCACCTATGAAATAGGCCTAGAATCTAACCAGGGTAATTGGTCATCCCTATGATACTTGTGCCACTATTGCCTAGGTGAGCACATCTTGCCTGAAAGGTTGATATTATAGTGTTTACCATTCACATCTAGATGAGACTAAAGATGCTGTCTCCCTCAAGTAGCCTGCATAGCACATTTAGGCACTATGGAACCAACCCAGGGACTGGAAGTTTCCAGTTCAGTTCTAGCTTGATTTCTCTGTATCTTGCTATTTAGACAGGTTCTGTCTTTAGTACTAAGGTTTTGTCATTTAGTTCAAGTGGACAGCCGAAAGGAATAGCAAGAGTCTATGCTGAGTTGAGCATCTCTTGGGTCTTCCTGGCCAGTATCTCCTATGGAAATAGGCCACACCTAGTAAGTGGAATTTTTTTTGCTTCTGTGAGAAGGATTATTTACCCCTGCAGAGTATCTCTTTTTAAGCTTTTTGAATTTTTCTTGTGTATTTAATTGGGTTACAGGCAGTGTGTTTTCATATGGGTTTTCCATACAATCACTGTTTATTTACACATCCTTTCCCCACCTCCTCATCCACCCAATGCTCCCGATCACTCCCTGCTTAAGCATCTCTGTCCTCTGTATTATCCTCGCTACTTTCATTTTACCTACATCCTTCTATCCCTCCTCTTTAGGGCATCCCTCCACAGCCCCTGTCTAATCTCCTGGCTTCCACAGTGCTCCAGTTACATAAACAAAGCAGAACATTCAAAGCTAGGATCCATATACAAGATAAAACATGAATATATCTGGCTTAGTGTCCTCACTAAGTAAAATACTTTTTTTCAGTTCCATCCATTTAGCTGAACATTTAAAAATTTATTTTTTTAATTTTCATATTCTGTGTGTGTGTGTGTGAGAGAGAGAGAGAGAAAGAGAGAGAGAGAGAGAGAGAGAGAGAGAGAGAGAGAGAGAGAGAGA
>OU015751.1:72831598-72841598 GCA_907169655.1 Acomys percivali | reverse complement strand
GCTTTACAGGTTTATGAGATCCCACCTGCAATTGCTGGTCTTACTTCCTAAGACATCAGAGTCCTTCCAGAAAGTCTGTACCTCTGCCTTTCTGTTGATGTTTACTCCTTATTTTTACCTCTAGCAGTTTTATGTAGCAGGTCTCTTTTTAGAAGATGCATTTATTTTTAATATATATATATATATATGTGTGTGTGTGTGTGTGTGTGTGTGTGTGTGTATGAATGCATACATGTATGTATCTACACCTCATGTTTTTCTGGCACCCATGGAGGCCTGAAATTACAGATTATCATGAGCCACAGCATAAATACAGGAACTGAACCCATGTCCTCTGCAAAAGAAGCAAGGGCTCTTAACACTGAGCCATATCTCCAGGCCTCCAGAGTAATAAGTCTTATACTGAAGTACTTGTTCCTTTTGGAGTTGTACTTTGTGCAGGATGAGAGATAATAGTCCATTTTTATTCTTCTGCCTGTTGAATGCCAAGTTTCCCAGCACCATTTGTTGAAGATGCTGTATTTTGTTTCCAATGTATATTTTTTGGTATCTTTGTCAGAAACCAGGCAGTTTCATGCTCCACTGTTGCACTTCCTGCACTTGCTAAAATCATAGTTAGCAAACAAGTTTACAAACTGCATTGAACACATTTGTCCACTGACTCCCAGTTAACTCCGTTGTGTCTGAAAAGGCTGGAGGCTCAGTTCACAGTTTAGAAGGCCCTTCCTAGGTGAATCCAGATGCAGAGATTGCTCTGGCCCTCAAGGGGCTCCAGCACAGCCCCAGGCATGATCAGTACATATACAATCTCAAAGGAAGCTGTTCTCCTCCAACAACCAAAGCAAAGGCTGTGCTTCCTTCTGCTGCAGCCTTTGAGAAGTTATGGTGTGACTCTCAAGCAAACATAGAGCAGACATGGCCAGACATTTGTTTTCAGGAAGAAGTTGACTATTAACATGGCAAGTCCATCTCAAAAAAGAATGTGAGGGTATTGACTGGGTCCAATAACTGAAAAGTAAGATGGAAGTAATTTGATAATAGATACAAACTTGAGTAACGTCTCATAGAACAGTAAAGCACAGCTGCTGGTGCTGACCTTTCCACTGCACAACAATGACTTTCATTCTTGCCCCAAACAGAATCTGTAAGATTCATGGGGATGCATAACATGTACCTGAACTGAGTGTGGACCAAATGTGTCCCTCTAAGTTTTCTTGGATGGATTTATCACCTCCTAAGACAGTGAAAAAAACTACGCTGCTCTGCTTTTTCTGCCACTGTTAAAATTTTTGGCTAATGGTTTGAACAAAATTAAAGGGGGAAAGTAGTGTCACTGTCATGTGAGTGTGGCTTTGGGACAAATCTCCAATGCAGAAAATGGAGCTTCGGTGAGTCACAGCATGCTGCCTGTGTTCACCCTGTGGTCTATGAGAAGTGAGGCAGTGTCAGGTGCCACTATTATTTTGTGTTTACTTTAGTCAGATAACCAAGTAGAACAGAGAGAAATTTGAGATCTTTCCTTATTGTCTGACCCATTTTCACTGTTCACTCAGTCTTAGGGCCCTGTCTCTCTGCCTGAGTATATTACTAGTCTTGGGACACCTCACAGTGTCATTTGTTAAGTGATTAGAATGGCAGAAAGCATTAGTCACTTTCTCATTCAGTGATTTTACTTTCTTTGGGAATCTACTGTGGAGCTATAGCTAGGGCTGGGCCTGTGGGGTGCTGGGAAAGACAGTGCCAGCCAGCCAGCCAGACTCTCTCCCTTCACAGAGCAAAGCTTGGGTGCAGAAAGGGCAGCACTGGGCTATTCTTGTTTGCCTAGCTGGGGAAGAGGGTGATTCACGCTGTATCTGAAAGAGACACTAAAACCAGTCACCCCATGCGAATTCAGGAGGGCCAACTCAATGTGGGCGTAAAGAAATGAGCTGAATTCTCAAAACCCCTGTAGGTTTTGAACCACATCAGAGAACATGGAGCATTCTCTCCCTCAGAAATAGCCATCTCCACACATGTAATGCCATTAGCATTTTATCTGTCTCCTGATGATAACGACTTTTCACATCTTTTGTCAGTCCAGGCTCCAAGACTGGGCATGTTATAAACTGAGACCCTGTGTCTTGTTCCTGCCATCCCTGTCACTCAATGAACTTGGGATTTCCAGTTGGAAGATTTCATGGCAGATACTTCATTTGGTATCCACAGTTTGCTTTATATCTTTGCGCACATTTTGAACGCACATACTTACATGGATCAGCATGATCACTACCATTCAAGCACTGACAACAGCCCACAAGCACTCTATCTTCCTTATCTCCTTGCTCCCTTCCTTTCTTTTTTCTCTAATCCATCCATCCATCTATCCATCATTCATTAATTCATGCATTCATCCATTCTCTCTCCTACCTCTCAATATGGTCGTATAGCCCAGGCTGCCTTCAAGCTCATTATTCTTGTCTTCGGCCTCCTGAATGGTGGGGTGGGACCATAGTTGTGCACTACTGTCCCGGTGCTTCTTACAAGGAGCATCTTTCCAATATGCTTGCCCCATTTTATATTGGGCCACTTATATTGATTGTCAACTTTAATTTGAATATCAGCCCGCTGTCAGAAAACTATTCAGCAGCAGTTGGTTGTCAGGTTGTATGAAATGAATATCTGCTTAATCCACTTAAGCTATTGTGTAGTTCAACTCTGAGAGTCTTTGATGGATTTTTAGTGTGGACGGCCTGCCTACCCTTCAGTGAGCGCAGGATATTAAAACTGCCCATTAAATATTGCATTACGGCTTATATTTCCCTTTATGCTTATTGTGTTTCTTTTCTAAAGTTGGGTAATCTAAAATAAGATACACATAGGTTTATAATAATTATATTCTTTTTATAATTTAGTGTGAGTGTGTGTGTGGTCTGTGAGCGTGTACGTTGGAGCACAGGGCTGCTCGGTTGGAGTCAGATAAAGGTCACTGCCTTTGTTGGTCATACAAGAGTAGAAGCACTCTATCAGCTCAGGATGGGGAGGTCAAGACCCCAGAGTGTGTAGGGTTCTCACTGTGTGGTTACTCCATGGAGTAGAGGCCCTGGTAAGTGATAAGGTTCCTTCAGGCTCTTTTGATGATGCTCTGATACTGCCAAGGGTCTTTGGCACCTGTATCCTCGGAGAAGCAGTCTGCCCTCACCATACATGGTGGAGACCTAAGTGTTTCACAGAGAGAGGTGGTGCCAGGAGCTTCAGCATCTCCCAACCCTGTGGTGCTCACACATAGTTCCAGGCTGTTGAAGGTGCAGATGCAGCCAACAGTGGAAATCACAACACAGGAATGACATCATCAGGAACAGATCCTTTTCAACACACACAGCAACAGCAGCAGGTAGCCCGCAGTTTTGGCTGCCTGCTCAATTCTCAACATCTGAAAGGATAAAAAGAGCCCATCTTGTATCTCAGAACTGACTGAGATTTCTCCTCTACCCCACTCTCACTGCTGTTTATCCTTCTGTAGAAGGGGGGCTCTCTTGGATTCATCTCATGTCTTCGAATAATGTCGATTTGGAGAACTGTCTATTCCTCATCCACCTATTGTGAAAAAATGCACCTCATAGATCCTTCCTGAACACAAGACCCATTCTTACTTGGGGTTTAGCTGCCATCTTGGCCTGATAAATGAAGTGTGTTCATGTTTCCTATGAATCCTAGAGTCTTCTGCAGGGAGTTGTTGGTTCGGATATCTGTTAGTGTGCTGGGCCTCTCCTAACGCCCTCAGTCCAAGCATTGAGCCCTGTTAGTGTGCTGGGGCTCTCCTAACACCCTCTGTGTATGCACTGATGTTTCTTAAAGAACAAAGCACCAGTGTTTGTGGATTGAAAATACACAGAATTGGTCATATAGGTGACTTAAGCTAAGGCTGCTGTGCGGACTGAGTCTACTGGGGTGGTGCCCCTAGCACTGAGCAGGTGACCTGGTAAGGATGCATACACAACATACTTGGTCACTGCTAATGCTCTTACAGGTGACTCAGGAGTTTTGTTTTTTAATCTCACAATGTAAACACACCTAAAAAATTTTCAAGATAACAAGACTGTGTGGGCTGATATAGGCCCCAAGGGTCTGCACAGAGGAAGATTTTCTGTAGGAGGCAAGCCATGTTTTCCCAAACCCGCTCCCTTCATCGTGTTGGCTAACCTGATGTTCTAACATAAATGATATTTTCCTATATGTTGGATTCTCATATTTAACACTCAGATTAAAATTATTCAGAATAAACCCTTGCTTTTCAATCAGGCATTCAACATAAGTAGATTGCTTTTTTTTATAAGTGAAATAAAATTTTCCTTAAAAAGAATGGTGCGATTGTCATTATAATTTATCTATGTATAACCAGGTAACCAGAGTTGAAATAGGTTGGATTAAATTTTTTTAAAAACAGAATTTAATTAAGTATAAGTTCTTTTTTCCTAAGAGAGGAAAAGGATGCCCTCCGTGTCCATCACACTGACAGCTTTAGGAGGATGATGCACAGAATCAGGCAGTGAGTGCGTGAGGCGCCCTCTTCTGACCGGAATCACTTCAGAACTCAGCTCTCTCCCGGGTACACCATGTAAGCTGAGTCACTTCTTATGAAGTCCATGGAGACAGATGTTTAACAAAAATTTCCCTGTCATTTACAAATAGCTTTTGATATGCAAAACTTTGATGTGGGGTTGCAAGCCAGTTTAAATAAAGAGCTAAAAGGTTTTCCAAATAAAGCTAACAAGCCCTTCCCTTTCTAGTTTTGAAGTTAAACACACACACACACACACACACACACACACACACACGCATGCACACACACACGTTTAATTCTTTTGGGTTTGGGGAGGTCGCTCTAACAGAAGTTTGCTGGTTGGAAAATGCACCAAAGCCCCATGATCCAAGGACTGCTCACCACGAGGCATCCACACATAGCATGCCAGGCAGCAGAAGCCCAAAGCAAGACAGATAGCATCCATACTAAGCCTCCATGCCAAGGTTGGACCAGTGGCAGAATGGAAGTGATTGCGTTCTTGGATATTGAGACTCCATGGTCATATCTGTGTTGTCTTCCATTCTCAAAGAAGGAAATGTGAGACCTGGACTAACTACTGAATGACGAGAAGAGCAGACAGCACTAACCTGAACTCCAGTGAGCCCCACAGACATCAGGAATGCTGATGAAAGGCCTGGAGATCCCGGTACTGGAGGGAGAGGAAGGCAGAATTCTGAAGCTTCTGTCTACCAAGGCTTATCTGGTTTGAAGGGGAGATTGACTGTATAACTCATACTGAGGAGAATGTCAACCTTAGAATATGCTGGAAGAAGGGTAGGAACTATAAGGGAGAGTACCAAAAGGGGACAGATTCAGAGTCTCAAGGAAGGAAGGAAGGAAGGTAGGAAGGAAGGAATTCAGGGAGGGAAGGAGAGAGGGAAGGAAGGAGGAAGCAGGAAGGGAAGGAGGGACAAAGGGTAAGTGAGACAGGGAGGACAGTGGAATAGACAGAAGAAAATGGGGTAGGAAGAAAGGAAGGAAGAGTGGAGGTGAAGGGCTTACTCTTTCTGCCTGTGACAACATGGTCCTTACTGCAAGCTGATGAGTTCAGACATTGCAGTTTGCAAGCTCCTTAACCATCAATGGTTTTCATCTGAAGAGTTTAGTGAAGGTGGAGAGCCAGGACAAGGCAGCATATGTCTTTAAGAAGCTCCAGTGTACCTACTGTGACCCCTGGGGACCCCAGGCTCCTCTCTGATCTACAGCCGCTGTCTGTAATCTCAGGACTCTAAGCTTGACATTTTATAAGGCAGACACGGAGGAAGACAAACACTGCATCACCTCACTCCTATATGAAATCTAAAAGTGTTGCTCTCCTGGGAGCTTTGGGCAGAATCACTTCACTGGGGGATGAGGGGTGGGGGCAGGAGGGAGACTGTATGAGGGAGGTTGACCAATGAGTACAGTGGTTTTTTAAAATATACTTTATTAATTTATTCATATTACATCTAAATTGTTATCCCATCCCTTGTATCCTCCCATTCCTTCCTCCCTCCCATTTTCCCTTACTCCCTTCCCACTGTGTGTTTATGTGACTTGATGTTTGGGACACTTCCCTGAATTATCGCATTCCATTCCCCCAAACATGGCTCACAGACCACTGGTGTTATCACTTGTATGATTGGCTCCAGTTTTAGTTTGAAAGAGAGAGAGAGAGAGAGAGAGAGAGAGAGAGAGAGAGAGAGACAGACAGACAGACAGACAGAGACAGAGAGATACAGAGACAGAGAGACAGAGAGAGACAGAGAGACAGAGAGAGAGAAAGAAAGAAAGAAAGAAAGAAAGAAAGAAAGAAAGAAAGAAAGAAAGAAAACATGAGTGAAATGAACATGATGCAGGAATTCTCAATGCCTTTTCACCAAGAAGTCCACATTTGAATCCAAGTTTGTTTAACTCCTAAACCCACTCCAGCAGTGTCTCATTTTGGGGGCCACCCCAACTTAGTCCTCCTTTGGAGCTTTGCTTTTTGCCCAAAACCTAATTATTGTAACATATGTATAAACAAGCTTCATCCAGCCTGGCACGCCAGCCTATGCCTTGTGCCCCATAGGTATGTGGAGCCTCGTCCTCCCCAAGAGGTCAATGAGGAAAGAGTGGAATCAACAGGAGGCTGGAAGCCAGCGTGCCTGACCAGCTGGCCGGTGCTCGCCCCTCTGCATTCTGTCCACGGGCAAAAGCTATGCCAGAGCACCAGACTGCAGCACTCAGGGATGTCTGTGTAGCTTGGGCAGGGACACATGACAAGTGAGGACTCATGTCCTCCATCCTGGCCCTTCTTCTTGGGAAGACGGTTTAGAGTTCAATTCTCTTCAAGGTTTCTCTTGAGGTGTTCTCATATAATTTCACCGGTTGCAAACACAGACAGGCAAAGCATGCTGGTGTCACATCTGCAGTGGTGACCGACTGCTGAAGAAGGTTCGGGTCCTACTCTAAGTTTTGACCTTTTGCACTTACAATCAAGCTGTCTCCGGGAATAAACAAAGATTCCGCCTTCCCAAGGCCAATAAAAGAAATGGGCTCCCTTTCCGTCTACAGCCCCACCACCAAGGTTGTGGGGGGGGGCAAATAACTAAATAAAAGCCAGATAGGTATATGCAACCCTATCTGTTAAAAATACCTTTAATGTAAGTAACCACATTAAAATTTCAGGATAGTCGAAAACAGATCATCCACATGTTTACTTCTCCTTGCAAACACTACTAGTATCTTCATGTCTTTTTTTTTTTTACTTGTTTTTTTTTTTATATAGGAAAACATTAGCACTAGTAGCTACATCTCTTCTTAGCACAAAAGATACATCTCTTCTTTCCCACAGAGGAAGAGAGGTTAAGTGGTCAATAAACACAGTACAGTGATCGTGAAGCAAAGCACAGGCAAAGAGAAGGCAAGATCCATCACCATCTGTTGGAAAGAAGTCAAAGGCTTGAAATGTTCTCTTTTGGGAAGGGGTGGCCTAAAATTCCCCCTTTTGGTGTGTATAGTGGGGAAGGGTTGGGGCCATCTATTCAGGGTTTATGTTAGAGAAAAGACTACTTATCATCATTCATATGCACAGAGATGTGTGCAACAGTGATCGCTAAACCTTTCTCTGCAGGGTGAAAGAAAGGAAGAAAAGAATGAAAGGAAGGAAGCACGGAAAGAAGAGCTCTAAACCTGCATCAGTAAAAAATGGTAAAACACAGTCACAATTCAGTGGAAGGTTAAAAACACGAAGCAATATGAACAAGAATGGTGTCAGTTAGGAAAAAGATTCCCAACACACATCATTAAATAATAAAAGCACGTTGTAGGACAGTCGATTTAATATAATCTTGTTATTAGAAATGACACATGAAGATGTGTATAGAATGTGAGAAGTGTCACTACATCATTAACAATGAGAACATCTGGAAACAGAAGAAAGCTTAGCGAGCCATGAGGCAGGAATTGTTACTTTTCTGAGTTTTTTTTTTTTAACATTTTAAGAATGCAACGCCATGCACGGATTTGAATTTCTATAATGCAATTAATTGCTCATATTGTATAGTTTTTAAGTGTTGAAATAGAACAATGTATTGTTCACACCGTAAGTTCAGGTTCCCTAAGGATTAGGCCTGATTATTTTCCATACTTTTAATAATGAATATTTTCATAATGCCTAATGAACCATAGAGCCTAATGAAATGGTGTTTCTTTAAACACTAAAACACCAGAACTTTTATTCTGTTACCAATTCATTTATTGTCCTTAATCTCTTTAAAAATATTTTCTGTGTGTTATTGTTGTGCCTACATCTATATGTGTGCACTATGTGAATACAGTGTCCCTGTATGTCAGAAAAGGGCATCTGATCCCCTGACACTTGAGTTATTGACGGCACATCATGAGGCACGTTATGAGTGTCGGTAACCAAACCCAGGTCCTCTGTAGAGTAGTGAGTACTCTTAACCACTGAGCTAACTCTTTGTCCACCCCTTCATTCTTGGTAATGATATGGTTTTGTTGTTTTTGTTATTTGGGTTTTTGTTTGTTTGTTTCTTTGGGGGGAGTGCCATAATTTTCAGGTGGCAGCTTGATGACATGAATTGGTAGGACACTAAGGATCCTAATAAATCTGGAAGAATCCTGTGGAAACCAGTCCTTCTGCTTTTGAGTCTCATGGCTACAGGCTTCTATTGCCGAGAAGTCTCTACAAATAGCAAGACCACTGCCTATAGTCAGTCCTTCCCTCTATGCCTGTAGGACATTTGTGCCATCTTGAATTGCATAGCAGAAGCCTGTTGTGAACATCTATCCTCTATCCCAAGCAACTGCCACCTTGGGGCCTGCTTGCCAAAGATCATCCCCTGGGCTAGTTAACTGTTTACATACCTTAGAGAGGTGGGGAAAAGTCATGTGACCCTCACTGGAAAATCCACCTGCTCCCTAACACCTGTTGCACACAGGACTCTGACCTAGTTGCATGTAGCCTTGGGGGAAGGCTAGAATACTGGGGAAGTCTAAGAGTGAGGGGATACCAACTATGCAGCTATGGAAAAGCCCCAGCCTGAAGGGTCAAGATTTTCCATTTTTGCCTATTGTGAGAGTAATGACACATCCTTGTAGGTAAGGCCTCACCTAGGCACTATAAGCAAGCTCATTGGTTCCTTGGGGTAAACTTCGGTGAACTCATGCCTTGTTTGTCATTCGGACTTTTGCAGGAGGGGTAGTTCCAGCTCCAGCACAGCAGGGGGAGACAAGGTGGCACAAAGAGCCACTTCTTTTAGCCAAATGGACCAGCACTTGGACTGGAACATCAACTTCTTGCTATTCCAGAAAATACATTCCAGTTGATGATGACAACATGCTGGGAAGCACGCCTCCCAGAAAGTGATGGCCTGGCCTGGCCAGTACTGCCTGTGTGGAAGAAAATGTACTACAGACTAGACAGCCCGGGAACTTCTGCTTTTGGAACAAGGTCTATTTGGAACTTTCTGAACTGACTCATGGTGCCAATCAATAGTATCCAGGCAGCCAATGACAACCACACTCATTGTTTCTTCTTGTTTTGATACTTTCCTCTGGACTCCTGCTAGTTGAAACAATACAAGAACTCTCAAAGCCTTCCACTGGTCACTTATCTGAAAGGATTATAATTGGAAAAGACAAGAGGTGGGTATTACACTGGGCATCTTACTGTGTATGGCAGTGTAATACAAATCACCAGCTAGAGACATTTACATCAGAAGGCTTCTCTGTCAGAAAGGATCATTCAAAGGGCCTAAAGGAAATTTTGGAGTCTCTATGAGGGCAGGTGTGAAAATCCCACTCTGATGTTTTGAATTTCCAAAGGCTATGGGAGAAGATACTATCTGACCCTCATTAACCACTCATGACAATTTCTGCAGGCTCTCCTTTGATTCTCTGTGCACCCCCGACACACACACACACACACACACACACACACACACACACACACAC
>OU015751.1:72805965-72831198 GCA_907169655.1 Acomys percivali | reverse complement strand
TGTGTGTGTGTGTGTGTGTGTGTGTGTGTGTGTGTGTGTGTGTGTGTATGTATGTATGTATGTATGTGAAGTTTCTCATCCCCAGCAGTGAGCGCTTGGCCTTTCCATGTTACCGTTCCTCTCCAAACCCAGTCAGCACTAAGACCTGCAGTGGTTTGGATCTGCAATGTGCCCCACAGACATGCCTTTTGAATGTCTGTAGAAACCTGAGCGGGTAGAGCCTGGCTATTGGAAGCAGGTCTCTAGGAACGCACCTTGATGCTGATGCTTGGTCCCTTGCCCTCTGCATCTTGTCTGCTATGGTATGTAGAACTGGTCACCACCACATGTTCCAGCCGCCACTATGTTCTGCCCAAGTGCATGGAAGGAATCACCATGGCCTGCATCTTCTGAGACCGTGCGCTCTCCTTAGGTTTCTTTTGCTGGGAATCAAAGCCACAGTTACTGTATATTCCCTCCTTGGATGTCACTTAGTCCATGTTGCTATCTCTTTTATTCCATTACCAAGTTAACTGTCAGCAATCTACCATCACTGCTGAGTCCCCCAATCCATTCTCTAATTGCCACTCAAACAAATTTGTTGAAACACAAAATTGATTTCAACCCCCAGCTGAATCCTTCAATGGCACCACCTCCAGCCACCAGCCAACTCTTGACCTGCCTTCCAGGTAAATTGCATGCGCATACTCTCCACTCAGACTTTTTTCTGTGTTATTTCTTTTATCACAAGCACTCCTGAAGTGCTTTGCTGACTAACTTATATTATTCCAACAAACAACCTTGCCAAACACACAAGATATAGAAAAGACCCTTGAAATCTGATCCCTAGCATCCACAAGCCCCTCACAGCCCTTGAATTCTGTGTCAGTTTCTTTCCTCACTAGACTGTAAACTCCCTGAAACCAGGAACAGAAATAACGCTGTCCACTAGTTTCTGTTACTATATAGTAGAGCACCTGGGACACTAACCTAATCACTATTATCAATAAGTTGTCCAAGGATGTTAACTCACCAAGTTGTCTCTCCCTGGAACTAAAGACCACTTCTTTTACTGCAGTAGCTCAGAGGCCAGGTCTTTGCTCTCAGCTGGCAAGATGTCACAGTAGGTCAATGTGCTTGCCTCGGGGAGCTGATGACCTGAGTAAGTCCCAAGGACCAACCTTGTAAAAGGAGAGAACTGATTGCTGAAAATTCTCTTCTGAGCTCCACATACATGCTGTGATACACATGACCCCCCCAAGCAATTAATTAACTAATAAGTTAATGTAATTAAAAATGTTCAATAGTGTATGACAGATTACTTACAAGTTTTATGTCACTTGCAATGTTCTATTATTATCATCTCTCTTTCTGGCCTCTTGGTATGTTTACCGAACACACCAGATGTTATTCTTTCTGTTGTAATTCCTTCTTATTCTATAAAAGCATTGACCATCATGGCTTTCTTCTGAATTCATTTTAGACCATAGACTGTGTATGCCCGTGTGGTCTTGCAGAGCTTTTGAACTGCAAGTGTTTTCAGAGAGGATAGACACAAGGTTAAACAGTGTTCTGAGAGCTATATCAAGGAATTGACCTGGTTAATTTGCAAGCACCAATCTAATAACATTGTTATCCATCTGCCCCTGTCTTCCAAGTCCCAAGTGATACAATCTCTCCCATTGCTTTAATAATGACATTTAAAGAGCACTCAGGAAGCAGAGTTGGGTGGATCACTGTGAGTTCAAGCCAATCTGACCTACAACGTGAGTCCATGACAGCCAAGGCTACACAGAGAAACCCTGTCTCAAAAAACAAAGCAAAACAAAACAAAAAGCACTTATGCAACTTTATAACAATATTATTATTTCCTCCATGACTTTCTTATAAATGAAAAGATTCTAAAAGTTGAAAAACAAAGGTGACATTCCAAATGAGAGACAGGATAATACCGCTCATCCAAGGTCAGATGGTTTTTGTACATTCATGTATTCATCTGGTATGTATTGGGTAGAGAAACACACACCACAGCCTGTGTGTGACAGTCAGAAGGGTTCTCTCTCTCTCTCCACTGTGTGGGCTTCCGGGTCTCAAATGATCAGCCTCTGTGACTCATGCCTTCACCTTCTGAGCTGTCATCTTACACCTCCAATTTCAGACTCACTTGTCCAACACTCTGCCAAATACCAAGTCACCTCAGTTTAGATGACTACTTCATTAGTTTGTTTCTTTCCTCTATAGTTTTCCTCTGTTTGTTTTGCGCTCTTTGATTTATCACACCACCTATGCTAAGCTCTCTGAGGGAGCATATGCTCCCCTCTCAGCCCTTAGGCCCTCATCCCATCAGCTCTGTCCCCTAAGTGTTGAACTATCCTGCACCCTCCTTGACCTCTGTGACCTGTTCTAGTCTGTTGCCTTATTCTTCTGAGTACATCCTTTTGAAAACTTCCAAGGAGGACTGCCAGAGTTCTCAGTCTTGCTCTCATACTTGAGTAGGAGGAGAAAACTGATTTTCCTTTCACGCTTGCTCAAGTTTTGTCTGAAGCCCTGTGAAAATGAGTCCTCCTGGGAAGCAGGGTTTCCCTTGGGCTCTCTTTGTGTGTTGGCTGTCTTTGCAAATTTAGCAACTTTTCTTTATACATGATTATCAAATACTTGCCATGGTCATGTTTAGCCCTCAGTCCTTCTGTCTCTTCAGTTCTGGCATTACAATTATAACAACCGTATTTGTAATGTAATCACTTCTCAAATCCTCTCTGATTTCTCTTTGGGGACTTCTAATAATGAATAATGAATTCTTAAACTTGGCCCTCTGTATCTTCTACATTTTCCCACACATCTTATTTTCCATTATGATTCTACATTTCTGTGTAAGTCTTAATCTTTCAACCTCATGATATCTTTACATTTATCAATTGCGTGTTTAATTTCCAAGCACTTTCTCTTCTCTCCATTTTTTTTTCTGCAGTTCGAGTACTAGCTGCAGGCAACTGATGGGTTCAGGGTTACTTCACCAGCATGTTTTTAAGATTTTTTCTTTCCTATATTTGATGAATTGACAAAATTTCATTTATTTTACTCTTAAATAGTTGGCTCTGATTTAAGTTCCATATAATAATTCCTTAAAGAAATGTTTATAAATGGTATGTCATTTGTTCACTGTTGAATAATAATTTATCTGACAGGCATATTTGTGTGGTTCCACATTTTGAAATTTTCATGTCACTGTTTTAAGACATCTATAATTATGCCTGAGAAGTAAGTCTTCATGGAAGACTTCATGGAAATTATTTTGATGTAACAAATTAATCGCTTTTAATTAGTGGCTTAAAAGAACAGTAACCTGATATTTTGGGTTTTATTGGGGAACTCATAACCATCACATTGTGAGGGAATTCTTTGCTGTTATCTCAATGCTGCTGCTTTGTATTCCATATTCAATTCCTTGTTGTATGGGATTAAAAACAATTTAAACATTTCTTCTTTCAATGATTGCTATTCAGAATTTCTTCATGTCAGATTTGTTTTAAATATTTATAAATTTTTCTTTACTTCAAACTCTCGGCTTGAAGCCCTCAACCTGGTTAGAATGAAGCTGCATGAAGACATTTCTACAATTCTGATGAACATTTTACCTGTCTTATAAATGCTTTCCCACCACAGTTCTGCATTTTCTTTCTTTTGGAATCAGGACAGAAATTGTCTGTTTTTCATGGTCTTTCTTTCCTACATTTTATATGATTTTTAATAGAATCTAATTTAAGTTGTTTTCACAAAGTCTAGATCTTAAACTGATTCATCATTTTTACCTTATTTCTGCTTTAAAATATTTCTTCATAATTTTGACTGTTTTAAAATTCTTTTTTTAATGAGTTTTATATTTCATACTGCTTTGCTTTTGATTGTTTGCTTGGTTGTTTATTCTTGCTTGCTTAGCCCTGAGTGTGCTCACAGATGCAGATTGCCTGTGCCTGTGTCTCTCTGACTTAAATCTCAGGTTTTCATTTCTATTGCTCATCTATCTTCAGCTTCTAAACGACATACCATCTTAACCATTTCCCTCTCCTAAAAGTTCCTTTTGAAAGGTTAGAATGGTCTATGGACAAATCAAAGTTAAAAAAAAAAAAAAAACTAACACATGGCTTACCTGAGGACAGGAATGGTGCCCAAAGACACAAAAAGAATCCAGCAAGCACATGACAACAGACTGTTTGTTGGATACTGCAAGTGGCTCTAGACAACCTTTTGTACTATATCTGTTTTGTAAAGGAGAAGTTGAGCAAAGGAAAAGCTAATATCTCTGTTCGGTGCATAGGAATTTGAATGGACTTTCAGGGTAATCCAGATGACTCTCAGAACAATGGAGGGTATGTATCTGACCTTGGTTGCCTCTCAGAGGTTGAAGTAAGACCTTGTTCAAGCTGGATCTGACCTGAACACCTTTTACCTGTGGTCTATCTCCCAAGGTTACAGAGAATAATATGCAAGTTGCCAAGGGAGGGAAAAACAGTACAACAACAGTGTAACCCAGCTATAGTGCTTAAGAGGCAGGACAGTAAGATATGCATGTGATGCAGTAAGTGGCACTCGCATGACAGTGACAACCAAGAGCTGTCTAAGTGTACTTAAGGCCCACTCAAGGAAAGGGAAATCATGCCTGGTACTGCAGCCAGCTTCCTGGCGCTAATGAGGTCATGGCCTTAGAAAAGAATCTACTGCTATAATTTGCTAGACCAGCACAATTCCTTACTACATTCTAATCTTATCCTTACACTCATAGATAAGTGTAGTTACCACCCTTCATCAGAGAAGGCTCTCTTACAGCAATGGAGACAATTGCTCTGACAGATTCATCTCCATCACAGCTCCCATAGCTATGGCTCCGGGAACATCAAGGCAGAGTGAAAAGAAAGATATTTTTATTAACTAATTTACTTATTCAATTTACATCTGGCCATATCCCCCTTCCTCCTCTCCTTCCAGTCCCACCATTCCTTCCCTATCCCCCTCCCCTATACCTCAGAAAAGGGAAACCCTCTATACACCCGCCCCAGCTTGTCAAGTCCCATCAGGACTAAGTTTGTCCTCTTCCCCTGTGGCTTGGCAAGGCAGTCCCACCAGGAGCAAGTGATCAAAAAGTACATAACAGAGTCCACGTCAGAGACAGCACATGTTCCCCTTACTAGAGGACCCACATGAAGCCTGAGCTGCCCATTAGCTACATCTGTGTAGGGGGCCTGGGTCCAGTCTACACATGGTCCTCGGTTGGTGCTTCAGAGTCCACAGGTCCCTTTGGGCCCTAGTCTCTGTTCATCTTGTAGAACTCCTGTCACCTCCAGGACCTTTTATGCTTCCCCTGACTTTTCCATTAGACTCCTTATGCTTTGACCAATGCTTGGATATGAGTCTCAGCAACTGTTTTTATATAAAGAACTCAAGAAATTAAACACCACCAAACCAAATAACCCAATTGAGAAATGGGGCTTGGAACTAAACAGAGAATTCTCAACTGAAGAATATCAAATGGCTGAGAAACACTTAAAGAAATGTTCAACCTCCTTAGTCATCAGGGAAATGCAAATCAAAACAACTCTGAGATTCCATCTTACACCCATCAGAATGGCTAAGATCAAAAACTCAAGCGACACCACATGCTGGAGAGGATGTGGGGAGAGAGGAACACTCCTTCATTGCTGGTGGGAATGCAAACTAGTACAACCATTTTGGAAATCTATCTGGTGCTATCTCAGAAAACTGAGAATAGGGCTTCCTCAAGACCCAGCTATTCCACTCCTTGGAATATACCCAGAAGATGCACCAGCACACAGCAAGAAAATTTGCTCAACCATGTTCATAGCAGCCTTATTCATAATAGCCAGATCATGGAAACAGCCTAAATGTCCCTCAGTAGAAGAATGGATAAAGAAACTGTGGTACATATACACTATGGAATACTACTCAGCTATTGAAAACTAGGAATTCCCGAAATTTGTGGACAAATGGGTTGAGCTAGAGATGATCATAATGAGTGAGTTAACCCAGAAGCAGAAAGACTCAAATGGTATATACTCACTTATATCTGCATACTAGCCCAATGGGCATGTCCCATGAAAGCCTTCCCTTACCAGGAAACTGGGACCGAGGGGAGGACATCCTATTGGGACTCTAGATGAGAGAACAATGGGAGACTAGCAATGTAGAAGGATCCATTGGGTCCTAGAAACCTACAAGTAGAACATTATGATAGGCAGATTTGGGTCATTGGGTCCCGCTCAAACTAAGGCCCTAGCCAAGGACAATACAGGCGGTAAAATTTAAACCCCTACCCTGATCTAGCCCATGGACAGGACAGTCTCCACACTTGAGTGGAGAGAGGGATTTGACTTTCTCATGTACTCTGGTGCCTCACATTTGACTATGTCCCCTGGCGGGGGAGACCTAGTGGCACTCAGAGGAAGGACAGCAGGTCATTGAGAAGAGACTTGATACCCTATGAGCATATACAGAGGGAGGTAATCCCTCTGAGAAACAGTCATAGGGGAGGGGAATAAGGGGAAAATGGGAGGGAGGGGAGAATGGGAGGATACAAGGGATGGGATAACCATAGAGATGTAACAAGAATAAATTAATTAAAAATAAATATAATAATAAAAAACAATTAAAAAAGATTAAAAAAACAAAAAACAAAAAAAACCATTTGCTAGGTTAAGCCTCACAGAGGACAACTCTGATAGGCTCACGTCTGTAAGTATAGTGGAGTATAGTTAATAGTGTCAGGGGTTGGCTCTCTCCCATGAGGTGGGTCTTGGGTTGGCTGGGCATTGGTTGGACATTCCCTCAATATCTGCTCTATCTGTTCTGTTTTTATCCCTACACATCTTGTACTTAGAGTAAGTTTTAGATCAAAGTTTTTGTGGGTGGGTTGGTATTTTCATCCCTCCTTAGGCATCTTGTCCATTGGTGAAAGTGGGTTGTTAAAGTCTCTCACTATTAATATATAGGGATCTATGTGTCACTTAAACTTTAATAATGTTTCTTTTACAAATATGGGTGCCCTTGTATTTGGAGCATAGGTGTTTAAGATTGAAATGTTCTCTTAGTGGATTTTTCCTTTGATGATAATGAAGTATCCTTCCCCATCTTTTCTGATTAATTTTAGTTGAAAGTCTATTTTATTAGATATTAGCATGGCTACTCCAGATTGATTCTAGGGTCTGTTTGCTTGGAAAACCTTTTTCCAGCCATTTACTCTGAGATAATGTCTATCTTTCTTGCTGTGTTTCTTGTATACAGCAGAATGTTTGAATCTATTTATGCAACCATTCTGTTATCCTGTGTCTTTTTTTAATGAAGAGTTGAGTCGTTGATGTTGATAGATATTAGTGACCAATAATTGTTAATTCCTTTTATTGTGTTGTTGTTGGTGATAGTCCGTGTGTGTGTGTGTGTGTGTGTGTGTGTGTGTGTTTGTGTGTGTGTATGTGTGGGTGTATTATATGGAATATACCATATATAATGGTATATATATAATATAATATAATATAATATAATATAATATAATTATAATATAATACCATTATATATAAACCATATTATGAGATCTCATGCATATGGTATAATAATATAATATATATGAGTATGTATGTGTGTGTTTATTATGTCCTGTGTTCTGCTTTAGCCAACATATTCCACTAACACTAACATTTGTTAGCCATTTAAGTTTATTTTCACATGTTTTTAAAAAAAACTTATTTAACAAACACTCATATATACTGATCACTGTTATAAGAACTTTATAAATAATTCATGTAATCCTAATTATTACACCTTTATTTTTAACACTTTCAAATAGTGGAAAGAAGAAAATAACATATTAAGTAACTTTCCAAGGTTTAAAAAATAGTGGCTTAAAAACTATTATACATATAATTTTCTATCTTAAGCAAAGTAGCTGTTCACTCATAGTGTGGACATAGTGTGCACCCATACTTTAAGCATTGCTCTGTGCTACTTTTTCCATTTGAAAACATGGCAAGGATGTACATTTGAAAATGTCTGCAGGTAGCCACATTAGCATATACAAAGCCAAAGAGATGACCAAGGACAAGATGTTAGAGAAGGCTAGAGCAGCAATCTAAGCAAACGTGGGCCAGTAACAGCTGCCATCACACTTTCAAAATTCAAACACTCTGAGATCAGAATGAAACCCAAGAGACTTGCTGGACTTCCTAAAGTAGTACTGGACAATCTTGAATGTTTTAGGAGATCACTACAAACATCTGTATTAATTTAGACTTAATTTTAAACATGTGTATCACTTATGATACACTTTGATGATACCACTGAGGAGTGGTAGCTTGTAAAGGGGCAGGCAAAAGGAAGGAATCAAGGCAGGAAACCATGGCAATGAGCAGCAGGCATAATAGCAAGAAGAGAAAGCTAAAGGATCACATTTCAAACTGAAAACAGGAAACAGAGAGGGAAAATTCAAATTGGCACCAGTATTTAAACTTTCAAGTCCTCCCCCCAGTGACATACTTCTTCTGAGGAGACCACCCAGAACACCACCACCTAATGGAAACCAAGTATTCAAATGCATAAGACTAAGTGGGACATCTCATTCAAACCAACACAGTCCTACTTGTCACAAATAGGCATTGGATGCCTACATTGTTGATACATGGAATTTCTAGAAATCTTGTGTGTCTTTCCTTTGCTGAAGTGACATACCTATATCAACAAGATGTCCTGTAAAGGGCTATTCTTCAACAAGATGATAACTTGATCAGAGGCCGCAAAACTGACTGAAGGGAAAAACCCAGGAATTGGGAAGGATCAGAACCAACCCCCCACCTGTCCTCATTAAGGCCAGGTGATCCCTGGGTTCAGGAATCACAAGCTTTGAGCATCCTGCATTGTTCTGAATGCTCAAGCAAGTGCAGGCCCCCTAGGGAACAGAGGTTAGGTGCAGGAAGACCAGTGATTTAACACACTGCTGAACCCAAAACACCAAGTTGAGGACTTCTCAGACTGGACAGGACAGCCCAGGAGTTAGAAAGGATGAGAAATAGCCCTCCCCCTGCAACGTCCCACAGCTAGACCTGTGGGCCTCGGCTTGGAAATCAGGAACTGCTAGCAACTGCACTCTTCCCATCAGTGAGCAGATGATCAGATGCAAGGAAACGTATAGGTGAATGGGCTGCTGGATCCAAACACTGAATTTAAGCAGGGTGTGGTGAATCATGCCTGTAATCCCAGCACCTGGGAGGCAGAGGCAGGCAAATCATTGTAAGTTTGAGGACAGCCTGATCTACAAAGTGAGTCCAGGACAGTCAAGGCTACAGAGAAAAACCTTGTCTCAAAGAAAACATAAAACAAAACAACAATAACAACAAAAATAAAGCCACCAAATTTGGTGCTTCTCAGACAGAGCGGGACAAACTGGGAATTTGTAGTCATCCCCTAGTTTGGGAGCCACAGGCTATGTGCTCCCGGCACTCTCCACATAGGGGCCCCTCAAGAACAGCATTTGGATCCAAGGTACAGTGTTCTGGTATCCAAACCACTATTCTACTCTGCTGATGGTACCTGTGAGGATACTAAGTAGTCAGTTGAATCATGCTGAATCCTGAATCCTGGGTGGCAGAGCTCAGACAAGTCTAAGTCCCAGGAGGACAGTGTCTGCCAGATCTGTAAACCAAGCAGTTGCCTTCTGAAGGGACTTGCCCCTTTGACTGCCAGCTTAGAAAACCCAAAGTCCCACAACAGATAGCTAAAGGAAGGGATAAGAACACAATCAACAGAAACCAGGACACTATAGCTCCATGCAGCTGAATCTCAGGAAAATAACCTTAAAGCTGTGCTGGAGCAGTTATTTGAGAAATATAAAGAGGAAATGGATAGATCCTTCCAAGAATTACAGGAAAATATAAACAAAAGAATAGAGGCCACTGAAGACAAACAGGACACTATAATTAAACAAATGAAGGAAATGATTAAAGCTGTTGAAGACATAAAAATGCAATTAGAATGTACTAAGAAAATGTAAATTGATAAGCACCTAGAAATGGAGAAGAGATCAGGAATCCTAGAGATAAGTATCAATAATAGAGTACCAGAGATGGAGGAGATAATTGCAGGTGCTGAAGATACAATTGAAGAAATTGATACATCTCTCAAGGAAAATATTGAAACAGAAAAATTCATGACACAAAACATCTAAGAAATCAAGGACACCATGAAAAAACAAAATCTAAGAATAATAGAATAGATGAAAAAGAAGATTACAGGTTCCAAGGACCAGGAAATATTTTCAAGAGAATCATAAAAAAAAAATTCCCAACCTAAAGAAAGAGATGCCCTTAAATATACAAGAGGCTTATCCTATAGGTCAGTTTTGGTAAGAGAGAAGAGAAAGTTTTGGTGCTTCCACAGTAATGAGAATTGAGCAGGAAGGGAACAGTTGGTTAAGGGAAACCAACTGTTGGTGAACAGTTAGTTAAAGCAACTAATTTTTGGGGAGAAATTGAGGAATGGAGGAGAATTATTAAGGCCCAGGCATAAATTAAGGTACAAATTGAAAAGTCTGCTAGCAAAGGAGAGCTTTATTTTTCTTCTCTTTTTTTCCAGTCTATTTTTAAATTGTTTCTTTATAACATATACATTTATGTTCTTACACAAGAGTAAAATAAACTACATATAGCAGGAAGAACCATGAGACAATCAGGCATTATATAAATGTTATATTCATAGTGATTTGGCTATTTGCATTTGGCAAACTTGAAGTAAACATCTTTCCTATCTTGTTGGGCCTAAATTTCTGAATGGAGAGCAATATCTATCATATCCCATCTCTATTAATTTAAAACATCTATCTTGATCTAAAAACATCTTAACCCCTAACATACTAAGCTTAAACTATCTGATCTTCAAACCCATCAGAGACTTGAGAAGGGATAAAACTTAAATACCTAAGTGGACCCAGAATGAAGTTTAGCCGCTTCCAAAATGAAAAAAATGACTGAGACAATTTACTGCCTGTAGAGTCACCCAACACTCTCTATAGCAAGGAGCATTATCTTCAGCCTTCTGGTTCAATACATATGACAGATATATTTGTGAGGCAGGAACTATTGCAAACTTGCTTACCCTGTCTTGGCAGAGTTTGGCCGTCAACTCTGCCTACATCTAAACTTGCCCATTTTTATTTTTTCCAGCTATTCCACTCCTTGGAATATACCCAGAAGATGCACCAGCACATAACAAGAAAATTTGCCCAACCATGTTCATAGCAGCCTTATTCATAATAGCCAGATTATGGAAACAGCCTAAATGTCCCTCAGTAGAAGAATGGATAAAGAAACTGTGGTACATATACACTATGGAATACTACTCAGCTATTAAAAACAAGGAATTCCCGAAATTTGTGGAAAAATGGATTGAGCTAGAAATGATCATAATGAGTTGAGTTAACCCAGAAGCAGAAAGACTCAAATGGTATATACTCACTTCTATCTGCATACTAGCCCAAGGGGCATGTCCCACGAAAGCCTTCACTTACCAGGAAACTGGGACAGAGGGGAGAACTTGCCCATTTTTAGACAGACTTCTGTCTATGGCAAAAATGAGGATATTTTTCCCAGTGGCTTGTTTGCCACATTTGAAGCATCTCCATAAGGAGGTTCACTGATACTCACCTTCTTCTTGGAGGCAGGCTGGGTGTTTCCAGGAGTTCAGAAACCTCAGAGACCTACAGAATATGGCATTTAAAGACATTTTTATTATTCTAAAGATTCTTTGACAACAAGACAAGTTAACTCATATCTCTTTCTTGTGCCAACCCCAGTACCTTATTCAAAGTGAAATTTAATTTTTTTCCATTACAGATTACATCATGATTTCCTCATCTTTTACAATCAACAGATTATTTAAAAATCAACAGAGGAAGAAAACAATTTAACAAAAAATATGGTTCTGTATAACCAACAATAAAGCATATAGCAAATCCCAGTCAATATCAAGGCAAAGGTCAGGGTGATCTAATTATTATTTCTTAAACAATACTCAGCAAAGTTTAATCATAAATTTCCCCAGGCTAAAGCCATGGAGTTTACATGATTGTCATAGCAAAATAGATTTTACCTAAATGTTCGTAATACAGGAAAAAACTTGACTTACTCCAGTCCCAAACCAACACATGTTTTATTCATCTTTACTGAAGCCTAGGCTAACTGCCAAAGGGTACTCTATTGCAAAAATCTGTAAAACATTACATTCCACACCCACTTTTTCTTTCCAAGCAGATTCTAAAAAAAATCAAGCTTTACTTTTCTACAGATAACAATATCTAACCAGATACTGTTATGTCAAAGTCTTAACTTTCAATTCAAGCTTTCTGCCTGCCTGCTCACAATAGTCAGAGCCCAAACTCTTTCATTGTCTCAAGCCTTTGGCTAGATGCCTTATTTCAACATTCTCCATGGGAAAAAGTTTTTCATGGTAAATTTCATTAGAGATGAACTGATAAAGTGAGAAATAAAAAAAAAGACTGTTTTAGGAGAAAAAGCAGATTTCGAAGTGGTTTTAAGGCAAAATTACACTGGACAAAACATAATACTTAAGGGCAGGTATGATAAGGTGGAAATCTTTGGAATTTTTTCAAGAAAAGCCTCAACAGCTGTTTTGGATGTCTAGATATCATGCTGGACAGTCTTAAGTCTTTGGAACTTTGTCAAGCAAAGCCTCTATGGATTGTCCTCATGTCTGTGATAGGCTTAAAGAACACCAAATAGAATAGACAAAAAATAATTCCTCTTGGCACGTAATACCGAAAACACTAAATCTACAGACAAAAAAGATATTAAAAGCTGCAAGGGTGAAAAGGCCAAGTAATATATAAAGAAAGACCAATCAGAATACAACCTGACTTCTCAACAAAGGTCATGAAAGACAGAAGGGTATGAGTTAATGTCATACAATCACTGATAGAACACAGATGCCAACACAGACTACTATACCAAGCAAAAATTTCAAACACCATATAGGGAGAAAACAAGATATTCCATGACAAAACCAAATTTAAACAATATCTATGTACCAATCCGACACTACAGAAGATACTTGAATGAAAACTCCAGCCGAATGAGGTCAACTACCCCCCTCAGCTGCCTATAAACCATCTGTGTCCCAGGGATAACTGTGTTTGGTTTTCTTTCCTGGGCTTAAGAGTTCTGCTCTAAACATTTGTGGGATACCAGTAAGCTTGTGCCTTTCCTGCAGGGAAGCGCAGACCTGTGTTTCAGGACAGTATAGACCATACTGCTTTCTATGACTTCCTAGACATGTCTCATAATCCTCTGCTACAGGTGTGTGAAGACCTTGTGAATCATTCCAAACTCCTCTTGTACCTGTAGATGCTAGGGAGTCTACATTTTTATTGTCCGTGATTCACTTCTGTAATAATTTTTCAAAGTGTATCTAGCTAAATGCTTCTTCTTTTTTTGTTTTTTTTTAGATTCCAAGAGAATGGGTCTGATTCCTTTATTATTGAATATGAGTGATATTTAGATTAGTGAGACTTACATAAAAATCTGTTTCTTTATTCCACTTAAATTTCTTTCTTTTTTTATTGTTTTTTTATTTTATTAATTTATCCTTGTTACATCTCAATGGTTATCCCGTCCCTTGTATCCTCCCATTCTTCCCTCCATCCCATTTTCCCATTATTCCCCTCCCCTATGACTGTTCCTGAGGGGGATTACCTCCCCCTGTATATGCTGATAGGGTATCAAGTCTGTTCTCCCTGACCTGCTGTCCTTCCTCTGAGTGCCACCAGGTCTCCCCCTCCAGGGGACATAGTCAAATGTGAGGCACCAGAGTACGTGAGAAAGTCATATCCCACTCTCCACTCAAATGTGGAGAATGTTCTGACCATTGGCTAGATCTGGGTAGGGGTTTAAATTTTACCGCCTGTATTGTCCTTGGCTGGTGCCTTAGTTTGAGCGGGACCCCTTGGCCCAAATCTGCCTATCATAATGTTCTACTTGTAGGTTTCTAGGACCCAATGGATCCTTCTACATTGCTATTCTAACATGGTTCTCTCATCTAGAGTCCCAATAATATGTCCTCCCGTCTATCCCAGTTTCCTGGTAAGGGAAGGCTTTCATGGGACATGCCCATTGGGCTAGTATGCAGATATAAGTGAGTATATACCATTTGAGTCTTTCTGCTTCTGGGTTAAGTCACTCATTATGATCACTTCTAGCTCAATCCATTTTTCCACAAATTTCGGGAATTCCTTGTTTTTAATAGCTGAGTAGTATTCCATAGTGTATATGTACCACAGTTTCTTTATCCATTCTTCTACTGAGGGACATTTAGGCTGTTTCCATGATCTGGCTATTATGAATAAGGCTGCTTTGAACATGGTTGAGCAAATTTTCTTGTTGTGTACTGGTGCATCTTCTGGGTATATTCCAAGGAGTGGAATAGCTGGGTCTTGAGGAAGCCCTATTCCCAGTTTTCTGAGATAGCACCAGATAGATTTCCAAAGTGATTGTATTAGTTTGCATTCCCACCAGCAATGAAGGAGTGTTCCTCTCTCCCCACATCCTCTCCAGCATGTGGTGTCGCTTGAGTTTTTGATCTTAGCCATTCTGATGGGTGTAAGATGGAATCTCAGAGTAGTTTTGATTTGCATTTCCCTGATGACTAAGGAGGTTGAGCATTTCTTTAAGTGTTTCTCAGCCATTTGATATTCTTCTGTTGAGAATTCTCTGTTTAGTTCCAAGCCCCATTTCTCAAATGGGTTATTTGGTTTGGTGGTGTTTAATTTCTTGAGTTCTTTATATATTTTGGATATTAGACCTTTGTCAGATGTAGGGTTGGTCAAGATCTTTTCCCAGTCTGTAGGCTGTCGCTTTGTTCTCTTGACAGCTTCTTTAGCCTTACAGAAGCTTCTCAGCCTCATGAGGTCCCATTTATTAATTGTTGACATTAAGGTCTGGGCTGTTGGTATTCTGTTCAGGAAGTTGTCTCCTGTTAAAATATGTTCCAGGCTCTTCCCCACTTTTTCTTCTAAGTGACTTAGTGTCTCTGGTTTTATGTTGAGGTCTTTAATCCACTTGGATTTGAGTTTTGTGCAAGGTGACAAATATGGGTCCAGTTGCATTTTTTTACACATAGATATCCAGTTAGACCAGCACCATTTGTTAAAGATGCTATCTTTTTCCATTGAATGGATTTGGCTTCTTAGTCAAAAATCAAGTGACCATATATGTGTGGATTCATATCTGGGTCTTCAATTCGATTCCACTGATCAACCAGCCTGTTGCTGTGCCACTTCCATGCTGTTTTAATTACTATTGCTTTATAGTACAATTTGAGATCAGGTATGGAGATTCCTCCGCAGCACCTTTTATTGTACAAGATCGTTTTTGCTATTCTGGGTTTTTTGTTTTTCCATATGAAGTTCAGAATTGAACTTTCAATGTCCTTAAAAAATTGTGTAGGTATTTTGATAGGGATTGCATTGATTCTGTAGATTGCTTTTGGTAGGATGGCCATTTTTACTATGTTAATTCTCCCTATCCATGAGCAAGGAAGATCATTCCATCTTCTAATGTCATCTTCAATCTCCTTCTTCAGAGTTTTGAAATTTTTTTCAAACAAGTCCTTCACTTGCTTAGTTAGAGTAACTCTTAGATATTTTATATTGCTTGCGGCTAATGTGAAGCATATGGCTTTCCTAATTTCTCCCTCTGCAAGCTTGTCATTTGTGTATAGGAAGGCTACAGACTTTTTGACTTAATTTTGTATCCAGCCAAATTGCTGAAAGTGTTTATTAGCTGTAGGAGTTCTCTGGTGGAATTTTGAGGGTCCCTTATGTACACTATCATATCATTTGCAAATAGTGATAGTTTGACTTCATCCTTTCCCATTTGGATACCCTTGATCTCCTTTTGTTGTCTTATTGCTCTGGCTAGAACTTTGAGTACTATATTGAAGAGATATGGAGAGAGTGGGCAGCCTTGCCCTGTTCCCGATTTTAGAGGAAATTCCTTGAGTATCTCACCATTTACTTTGATTTTGGCTATTGGCTTGCTGTATATAGCCTTTATTATGTTGAGGAAAGTGCCTTGTATCCCCGATCTCTCTAAAACTTTAAACATGAATGGGTGTTGGATTTTATCAAATGCTTTCTCTGCATCTAAAGAGATGATCATGTGTTTTTTTTTTTTTAAGTTTGTTTATATGGTGGATTACATTGATGGACTTTCGGGTATTAAACCATCCCTGCATGCCTGGAATGAAGCCTACTTGGTCATGATGAATGATATCCTTTATGTGTTCTTGTATTCATTTTGCAAGTACTTTATTTAGTATTTTGGCATCGATGTTCATAAGAGAAATTGGTCTGAAATTCTCTTTCTTTGTTGAGTTTGTGAGGTTTAGGTATCAAAGTGACTATGGCCTCATAGAATGAATTTGGTAATGTTCCATCCAATTCTATGTTTTGGAGTAGCTTGAAGAGTATCGGTATTAGCTCGCCTTTGAATGTCTGGTAGAATTCTGC
The DNA here is from genome assembly GCA_907169655.1 of Acomys percivali. Taxonomy (NCBI): domain Eukaryota; kingdom Metazoa; phylum Chordata; class Mammalia; order Rodentia; family Muridae; genus Acomys; species Acomys percivali. The sequence continues at coordinate 72,814,646 of OU015751.1, read as the reverse complement.
ACTGAAACCATCTGGCCCTGGGCTTTTTTTTGTTTGGGAGACTATCAATGATTGCTTCTATTTCTGTAGGGGAAATGGTACTATTTAGCTTGTTTATCTGTTCTTCACTCAACTTTGGCAAGTGAAATTGATCAATAAAATCGTCCATTTCCCTTTGATTTTCAAATTTTGTGGCATCTATGCCTTCAAAGTAGGATCTTATGATTCTTTGTATTTCTTCAGTGTCTGTTGTTATGTCTCCCTTTTCGTTTCTGATTTTGTTGATTTCAATACTGTCTCTCTGCCTTTTAGTTAGTTTGGCTAATGGTCTGTCTATCTTGTTGATTTTCTCAAAGAACCAGCTCTTGGTTTTATTGATTCTTTGGACTGTTTTCTTAGTTTCTAATTTGTTAATTTCAGCCCTGAGTTTGATTATTTCTAGACGTCTACTCCTTTTGGGTGTTTCTGCTTCTTTTTTTTTCCCTAGGGCTTCCAGCTGTTTTGTTAAGTTGTTTATTTGCAATGTTTCCAATTTCTTTTTAAAGGCACTTAGTGCTATGAGTTTTCCTCTTAACATTGCTTTCAATGTATCCCACAAATTTGGGTATGTTGTTCCCTTATTTTCATTGAATTTCAGAAACTCCTTGATTTCTTTCTTTATTTCTTCCCTGACCCATGTGTCATTTAGCAGAGAGTTGTTTAGTTTCCACGTACGTGTAGGCTTTTTGTTGTTTTTGTTGTTGTTGAATTGCAGCCTAAGAGCATGGTGATTTGATAGGATACAAGGTATTATTTCAATCCTCCTGTATCTGTTGAGGCCTGCTTTGTGACCTACGATGTGATCAATTTTGGAGAAGGTTCCATGGGGTGCAGAGAAGAAGGTATATTCTTTCTTGTTTGGGTGAAAGGTTCTATAGATATCTGTTAGATCCATTTGACCCATGGCATTGGTTAATGATGTTATTTCTCGGCTTAGTTTCTGTTTCAATGACTTATCCTTCAGTGAGAGTGGGGTGTTGAAGTCTCCCACTATTATTGTGTGGTGATCGATGTGTGGTTTAAGGTTTTTTTAGCAGATCTTTTACAAATGTGGGTGCCCTTGTATTGGGAGCATAGATGTTCAGAATTGTGATGTCATCTTGGTTGACTTTACCTTTGATGAGTATGAAGTGTCCTTCTGCATCCCTTTTGATTAATTTTGGTTGAAAGTCTATTTTGTTCAATATTGAAATGGCTATGCCTGCTTGCTTCTTGTGACCATTTGCTTGGAATATTTTTTCCAACCTTTTACCCTGAGGTAATGCCTATCGTTATGGGTGAGATGTGTTTCTTGAATGCAGAATGTTGGATCTTGTTTATTCACCCATTCAGTTAGTCTGTGTCTCTTTATTGGAGAATTGAAACCATTAATGTTGAGAGATATTAACAACCAGTGACTGTTAAGAATCTTAATTTTGATGTTGTTTCCTGTCGAGCGTTAGTGTAGTTGTTTTTTTTTTTTGCCATGGTATAGTTACCTATTTCCTGAGAAGTTTTGGTTGTAGCTTGATCCTTTGGGATGGAGTTTTCCTTCTAGTACCTTCTGTAAAGCTGGATTTGTGGATAGGTACTGTTTGAATTTGTTTTTGTCATGGAATATTTTGTTTTCTCCAACAATGGTTATTGATAGTTTTGCTGGGTAAAGTAGTCTGGCTTGGCATCTGTGCTCTCTTAGGGTTTGCAGGATCTCTGTCCAGGCTCCTCTAGCTTTTATGGTCTCTGCTGAGAAGTCTGGTGTAATTCTGATAGGTTTGCCATTAAATGTTATTTGGCCATTTTCCCTTGCAGCTTTTAATATTTTTTCTTTGTTCTGTATGTTTTGTGTTTTGATTATTATGTGACGGGCAGTTTTCCTTTTCTGGTCAATTCTATTTGCTGTTCTGTAGGACTCTTGTATGTTTATAGGCATCTCTTTCTTTAGATTGGGGAAATTTTCTTCTTTGATTTTGTTGAGAATAGTTTCTGGACCTTGGAGTCTGATATCTTCTCTTTCTTCAATACCAATTATCCTCAGATTTCTTCTTTTCATGGTGTCCTTAATTTCTTGGATGTTTTGTGTCAGGAGTTTTCCAGATTTGGCATTATCTTTAATGGTTGCTTCAAGATCTGTGATTGTATCTTCTAGACCTGAGATTCGTTATTCTGTCTCTTGGATTCTGTTAGAAAAGCTCACCTCTGTGTTGCTCGCCTTCTTCTCTGAGGTCTCACGTTCTCGTTTTTCTTCTGTCTGTGTGTTTATCATTGAATGCATTTTCGTCTTCAGATCTTGAACTGATTTTTTTATTTCTTTCACCTGATTGTTTGTATATTCCTGAGTTTCTTCCATTGCCTCTTTATAGGTCTTCAGAGCTTGAACCATTTTATTTATTTCTTCTATCTGGTTATTTGCATTTTCCTGAAATTTTTCCAGTTCCACTCTATGTGCTTCTTTTATGTCTCTCACCTGTTTGGCTGCATCTTCCTGTATTTGATTACGAATTTTATTTGTTTGCTCCATTAATATGCTCATTATTAAGGATTTGAGGTCATTTTCTTGTATTTCCGTTGTATTTGAGTTCTCTGGGTTGTTTTCTTGGGATAGCTGAAAACTGGAGATGCCATGTTGTTTGTGGGTTTTTTGCGTATGCTTTTACGCTGTCCTTTAGGCAGCTTTGTTTTTGTTGGGTAGCTTCTCGAGTTTGATGGAAGGAGTCTGATGATAGATTCACTTTTTTTTCTCACGATTTCCGTTGGCTGGAAGCTCTGATGTTTCACTGGTGTGGATGGCAGAAGGTTAGCCCTGTCTTTGTGGACTCTCACAGCCAGTGATCCTCAGCTCCCTTGAGCTGTGGGTTCTGCAATCGTTCTGGGTCTCTGGATGTGCGTTGGGTCGGGCCAAGGTATCCACAGCCTTCTGGGTTCCTTGCCAAGTCCAGCCAGGGACACTGGGCCCGAACCACCCGCCGAGCTCAGCTAGAATCTCAGGGCCTGAAACGTCTGCCGAGCTCAGCTAGGAATTCTGGGCTCAAAATGCACACAGGGTCCAGCCAGAATTTTTGGGCTGAGACTGCGCACCAAGCTCAGCTAGAAAATTTTTGCCAAACTGCTTGCTGTGGTCAGTTATTGACTCAGGCCCGAATTGTCTGCCCAGCTCAGCCAGGAATTCTGGATTCAAACTGCACACTGTGTCCAATCAGAGTCTTAGAGCTGCGCCTGTGCCAAAAGCTCTACTAGGGTCTCTGGGCCCAATCTGTCTGTCAAGCATGGTTAGGGACTCTGGCCCTAAACTGCATGCCGAGCTCCACCCGAGTCTCTAGGGCAGAATTGTGCACTGAGCTCAGCCAGGGACTATGGACCCACACTGCACGCTGAATTCAGCCCGGGTCTCCGGGCCTATACTGTGTGGATAGTCCAGCTAGAGTCTTGGGACCGCCGAGCATGTTCGCACAGCTCAGCTAGAGTCTTTGTGCCTAATCTGCCCGGCAAGTCCAGCTAGGGCCTCTGGGCTGAGTCTGCATGCTGACCTCAGCCTGTGTCAGCACCCCAGAACTGCCAGCTGAGCTGAGCTACTGTCTTGGGCAGAACTGCTCGTTGAGGTGAGCTAGTTGCTCTAGTGGAACTGAGCGCTCCCCACAGCCTGTGTCACAGCAGGAGAACTGTAGCTGCACTTATCTGGCGCCTTCGGTGGACCTGAGCGCTGTGCCCAGCCTGCGTCTCAGCTGGAGAACTGCGGCTGCACTTATCTGGCGCCTTCGGTGGACCTGAGGGCTCCACCCAGCCTATTTCAGAGCAGGTGAACTGCTGCTGCACTGAGCTGGGGCCTTTGGCTGACCTGAGCGCTCCGCCCAGCCTGTGTCACAGCGAGTGAACTGCTGCTGCGCTGAGCTGGTGCCTAGGGTGGAGCTGAGCTCTCTGCTCAGCCTGTGTCACCGCAGGTCAACTGCGGCTGCGCTGAGCTGGTGCCTTTGGTGGATCTGAACACTCTGCCCAGCCTGTGTCAGAGTAAGTGAACTTCGGCTGCACTGAGCTCATGCCTAGGGTGGACCTGAGTGCTCTGCCCAGCCTGTGTCACAGCAGGTGAACTGTGGCTGCGCTGAGCTGGTGCCTTGGGCAGAATTGCTTGCTGTGCTGAGCCAGCGTCTCCATGGCACTGCGCACTGAGCTGTACCTGGGACTCTGGGGCCGAACTGTCTGCTGAGTCCAGTTTGTGTCACAAGGCACTACACTACCCAAATCCTGTCCAGAGTCCCCTCTCCCACAGCAACTCCCACCAGCCACCACACTAACCGCCTCCACCGGAAGGCTCTGAGCTGCAAACCTCAGCCACTGCCACTGCTGCTGCGAGTGCCGCTGGTGCCACTGCTGCTGCTCTGATCTGAGAAAATCCACACTCCTTTCATGTGCAGGGGCACGCAGGTCCTCCGCACCCTGGTCCCTCTGAACTGTGGAGCACTCCTGCTGCCGTGGTGTCTGGACCTTGGTGTTCCTGGCTCAGAAATCTGTGCAATTCCCTGAATTGTTCTCTGGAGCTTCCAAACACTGTCCACACTGCTCGCCGCCATCTTGGATCCTCTAAATTCTTCTTCTAACATTGAGTATCTCTTCCTTCTGTCCTCTGCCCAAGGTTTCCAGGACTCATGCTCCATCTCTTTGGATTATGGGCTACCCAACTGACTTGAAACCTCACATTTTTGATGAACTCAAGAAAAAGTGATTTTTCCAGCTTTTTTTTCTTTTTTGTACTGGAATAATAATAATAATAATAATAATAATAATAATAATAATAATAATAATAATAATAATCTCCATTTTCAACATAATTTGAGGATACATTAACCTTTTACAATTGTTTGTGGGTCTTTCTGGTTTAATATTATCTTGCACAGTTACAATAAAATCAAAGTGATACCTAACTCCAAAGCTTAAATAACTTAGTACTCAATATCTGGAAGTCACTCATGACCTTCTGGGCTCCAAAGGGCTTCGGCAGCTCTGATTCTCCTTTTCTGTCACTATCAGCTTACATAGGTCCTCTCATCATCTCAAGACAGCTCCACTTAATAGATGATTCTATCTTTCATAGTTGTCCCATAGTCCTGGCATCATCAAAATCCTGAGGTCTTCACAGTATGCAACATCAGCAGTGCCCTCTTGGCCAAGCTTTGGGGACTCTGCCCCAGACACATGGTGCCAAGAATCATGTTCCTGGCTGTTCTCCAAGACCCCTTTAACCCTGTCAATTTTATGCCAGAAAACTCAGTACCACCTGGGAAACTCTTACACATTACCGAGTTTGGCTGCCAGCATGTAATGTAATCTTGGCCCCCTCAGCACATCAGCTTCTGTGTTCTGACCCTGAGGAAGTACTCTTAGAAGATTTTATCTCAGTGATGTTTGTCTTTTCTTAACCATAATTCACTGTTTAGCCTTGTCTAATCACATTGATTGTCCCAGTAAAGCAACATTATCACTTCAGGTACTGGCCTCTGGTTAATCCCAGCTGACTGTTTCTGAATTAACCCAAACTAGATATTTTTAGTTCAAATATATGATATAAACAACCTAATTAACTCTTTAAAGGACTCAGACTTCTCCCTGAAACTTCACAAGCCATGCCTCCACTGCTTTAATTTCTCTCAGCACTTGTCTATGCTTCTGCAGACTACCTAATCAAGTTTCAAGCCTAATGTTCCAAACTCTTTCCACAATCCTCCACAAAACAGGACAGTCCAGTACATCACAGAAATACCACATGATCCTGGTAGTGATTTCTGTCCTAGTTTACTTCCTGTTACTATCATAAATACCACAGCCAAAAACAGTTTAGAAAGGAAAAGTTTTATTTCAGCCAGAATACAGGTTGCAGACCACCATGAAAGGAAAACCAGGGCAAGAACTCCAGCAGGAGCCTGTGGTAGGAATTCAAACAGAGACCACAGAGAGCCACCGATTCCTAGTGAGCTCTTCATGGCTTGCTCAGCCTGCTTTCTAATATATCCCAAGACTACCTGCCCAGGATGGCCCTACCCACAATGGCCTGGCCTTCCTATATTTGTCACTAATCAAGAATATGTTTTGCCTACAGGCTAATCTGATGAGAACATTTTCTCTATTGAGGGTTTGTCTTTCCAGATGACCCTATCTATTTCAAGTTGCTATAAAACTAACCAGTACACTGCTTTTATGGGTCATCTTTTATATTTACATTACTTATTTTTTTTTATATTTTAATTTTATCTAGTTTTGTCTCAAAAGATGTATTTATTTTGTAAAAATGTTTTATTTTTGTGTGTATATACATATTCATATGTGTGTGATGCTGTGTTTACAGAGTTTAAGTTCACATGCAAATGAAGACTGGAGGTTGATGCTGTAAGTCACCCTCACTAGCTCTCTACCTTATTTTAAAGATAGTGTCTCCTATTGAGGTTCAAACTTAGCAAGCTAGCAACTCCACAGGGAATTTCCTGTCTCCACCTCCATAGACTCAAGATGACAGAGGCATCAGTACTCCCACTAACTTTTCCACATGGGCACTGGGGATCCAAACTCTACAAACTCCATATCAGTGGAGTCATGTGTGTTTTTATGTTAGTATTTGGTTATTTTCCATAGGATAATGTCTTCAGGGTTCATCTGGTTGTAGCATATGTGAACCTTTTTACATTTTTTATATTGGACCGTATTTCATTGCATTTAGATACCACATTTCACTTATTAAGTCATCTGATGTTAGAACCTTGAGTAACTTCCAAATTCAACTATGGCATATAGTGCCATGAATGTGAGGGCAAAACCGCTCTGCAGCCTCTTCCTTCCAGTTCTTCTGAGTGTATATTCACTGTAAAATTTCTAGGCAACCTGGCAGATGTGTTTTTAACTGCCATACCATCATCCACAGGGTAAAGATATTGTTCTTCACTTTGTGGACAACTAATAACAGACACTACATATTTGTAGTGTAGTTAAAAGTTCCACACAAGAAGACTTCCAATAGTGAAACAGAAAGTTCCACATGAGTGCTTTCTCATATTTACCTGCTTTTAAATATCCAATAAATAGACATGTAATAAATCTATACTGCTTTTTTAGAACACATTCATTTATGGAAATGCAATTTAAGATTCCTACAAACTTAATATGCATCAAGTTTATAGAATGCAACTGCTTCATTTTGTTTAGAATGTATTCAAATATTGATCACTATCTTGGAAATAATTTCTCAGGATCAATGCAGCGTACACCTGTTAAGTAGACATTGTCTTTAGTTTCCTGCATATATTATTTCATATACATTCCACATATGTATCTGAATATATATCCTACTTGCATATATTCTCTCTTTCTATACACACACACACACACACACACACACACACACACACACACATGCTCCTTTACTGTGCCATCCAGTATTACTAGTAACTCTGCTTTGTACACCTAACATATGTCGTATCACCTAGCAAATGCAATACATACCACTTAACCCCTTCTCATAACTAGAGATTTTTAGAGTTACCAGTTGGCTCTGTCCTCTGCCTATTGCTAAGCAGGAATTGTTGACACTTACTTCTTGTGTTCAGAATTGATGCAGCTGTGTCTTTGTATGACTTTGGTTATTGTGGATAACTATTCAGAAGATCTCTGTATTCAGTAATACCAGTTACCTTGGCTTCCAATGGTTTAGTCTCAAGATCAAACAGAAAAAAAAAGACAAAAAGCAGGTGGGTACTTGGGACCCTCACCAATTTCTAGTTCATATAAACACAGGAAAGACAAAAAGTCAGAAACAAGATTGAAAAGGCTCTCCTGAAAGGCAAAGTTGGCTCCTTCCACCGCCGCACTGGCCAATTCATCACACTTACATGGCCACACTGGCTTATTCACAATAAATCCATTTTTAGGTGTATCATGTGATGGAAAATAAAGCCTCATTCAAATAGGCTGAACAGAAACATATACTCTGGGGAGCCAGGTGGCCTTTTATTCACAAAATTCTACCATTTCAGGATGTTATAAAAGTTTCAAATACACAGAATTCATAAAGCACATTGGATTTCAACTGGGAAACAAGCATTTTAAAAACACAGGCAATATAATCTATCCTATACAATAGTTAATGAATGTGGATAAGTTATTTTGACTCTAAACCATATTGCAATAAGTAGGTCACTAAGTTTGGTTTGTTTGTTTACTTGCTTGCTTGTTTTGTTTTGCTTTCCTGTTAAGAGTATTTCCTTTCCTCTATAATTGACAAGACCACAGATAAATAACTAAATGGGATGACTAGAATAAAAGAAAAAAGTGACAACCTAATTTATTATTCTCAGGGATTCAACATCTTCTAGATATTCCTGTGTAATATTTGACATGCTGATGAGCCGAGCTATCAGATGCACAGACAGGATTTCATTCATTTTCTGTGAAGCATTTGTCTTCAAAAGGAAAAGTACAGACAACAGTATGGTTAAGAGTAGAAAATGGGAGAGATACCTCAGTGGTTAGGAGCCCCTTCCTGCTCTTCATGAGGACTTAAGTTCAGTTGCCAGCATCCACATTGGATGACTACAACAGCTGTTAACTCCAGTTCTAGGAGATATGAATACTCAAGCCTCCATCCATGACTTCTCTCTCTCTTCTCTCTCTCTCTCTCTCTCTCTCTCTCTCTCTCTCTCTCTCTCTCT
>OU015751.1:72691374-72805955 GCA_907169655.1 Acomys percivali | reverse complement strand
CTCTCTCTCTCTCTCTCTCTCTCTCTCTCTCTCTCTCTCTCTCTCTCACACACACACACACACACACACACACACACACACATGCACACACATGCAAACAAAGAAAGTGGACAGTGGACAGTGGAGGGAGCACTAAGGACAGGAAAGGGAAGTAAGATAGAAGTTTTGCTAGACATAGTTATCCACAGGCTTATGACAAGGACTGAGTTTCTTAGCTACTGCTCTCTCCTCATGAACACGACTAAAACAGCTATTTATGTGCTGAACCACTATCAAAAGGGCTAATGAAGTCAACAACAGACCTTTAGTACAACAAAACACATATATGTTTTGAAGAAAAACTTGCCCATGTCATCACCATCTTCTCCAGCTTCAAGCTAACATCCAGAGTAGGGAAGTACCTTTCTCTTAATAGAGAAAATAGGCAGGTTTAAGGCTCACCTCATATTTGAAAGCAAGGGCTTGTCCAGGATGAAATCCAGTGTTTGGTAAAAACCATTGACCACCCTTGTTAGTACAAGGTTTGGATTGAGTCACAGAAATTACATTAGACCAAGTAGCAAAGTGATTGCTTCCCAACCCCCACAAATTGGCTGACACAGTTTGGAACCAGACTCCACCTGCTAATCAAGTAGCACATGGCTTTTACCCAGCACTCAGCATCAGGGCTGCTGCAGGGGAAAGCAAACATCTGGTAGAAGCTGAGGTCCTGTACAGAGGCTAGAACTCAGATAAATACTGTAGACCAGTTCTGACATCTGGAGGAGACACGTGCTGAACAGAGCTGAATTTCAGTCATATCAACCTAGATGTCTAGTGTATTGGCCTATGAAAATTGAGTGTGATACAGTTTGGCACTTTCATAACCAGTGAACTGTCTCTATCACTGTTTTAGTTAGTGTTTCCATTGCTGTGAAGACACACCATAACCATGGCAACTCTTATAAAGGAAAACATTTAATTGGGATTGGCTTACAGTTTCAGAGGCTTTGTCCATTATTAACACAGCAAGAAACATGACAACATGCAGGCAGATATGGTACTAGAAAAGAGATGAGAGTTCTACATCTTGATCCACAGGAAGGAGATTATGTACCACACTGAATCTAGCTTGAGCATCTGAGACCTCAAAGCCTGACCCCACAATTACACATTTCCTCCAACAAGGCCACACCTACTCTAACAAGGCTATTCCTATTCAAACCATCGCAATCACCTTCCCTTGACTTTTAACACACAAATGTCATCAAGCTAGTGCTCACAAATGGGGCTGCAAAACTGTCCTGATATCAGGGAAACAAACTGGAATCTCAGTGTATCACCACTGGCTGTGACATGGGCTTAGTATCCCCTCTTAGACCATCTATGTCCTTTACCTGAAAAAAAACAGACATCCCAGATTAACATAAGCCCAAGTGAGCAGGGCCTGCATTCACCAACACAACCCTAACCTCAAACAGCATGAGTACATGAGCCCATTTTTCTGGAGGACCAAGGGTTCTAAGCACAAGGCTTTGCTCTGAAACCTAGTGCTGGGCTGGTGAAACCTAATACTGGGAAAGCTCACTGGACTTCATCTCCCAAGCTTTTCTATGCAGAGTCTATGGAATAGCTCCAACAGAGCCAAGGGAAGGACTTCTCAGTCCTATGCTTCACCTGCCATCACCAGCATTTCAATGCACTGGTCTTAAATCACAAGTTTACCTTAGCAATAAGAAAATCAAAGAAGCATGGGCCTTAGTCTGATCAAGTATGATAACCATCTGATGTGTTTTGTGTTCAGGGTTGTACTCAAAGACCTTATAGACTGGTTTCTTTCTTTCTTTATTTTTTTAGATAGGTAACTTTTTTTTAATTAATTTATTCTTGTTACATCTCTATGGTTATCCCATCCCTTGTATCCTCCCATCCTCCCCTCCCTCCCATTTTCCCCTTATTCCCCTCCCTTATGACTGTTCCTGAGAGGGATTACCTCCCCATGTATATGCTCATAGGGTATCAAGTCTCTTCTCGGTGACCTGCTGTCCTTCCTCTGAGTGCCACTAGGTCTCCACCGCCAGGGGACATGGTCGAATGTGAGGCACCAGAGTACATGAGAAAGTCATATCCCTCTCTCCACTCAAGTGTGGAGACTGTCCTGTCCATGGGCTAGATCTGGGTAGGAGTTTAAATTTACTGCCTGTATTGTCCTTGGCTAGTGCCTTAGTTTGAGCGGGACCCCTTGGCCCAAATCTGCCTATCATAATGTTCTACTTGTAGGTTTCTAGGACCCACTGGATCCTTCTACATTGCTATTCTCCCATGGTTCTCTCATCTAGAGTCCCAATAGGATGTCCTCCCCTCGGTCCCAGTTTCCTGGTAAGGGAAGGCTTTCGTGGGACATGCCCATTGGGCTAGTATGCAGATATAAGTGAGTATATACCATTTGAGTCTTTCTGCTTCTGGGTTAAGTCACTCATTATGATCATTTCCAGCTCAATCCATTTTTCCACAAATTTCGGGAATTCCTTGTTTTTAATAGCTGAGTAGTATTCCATAGTGTATATGTACCACAGTTTCTTTATCCATTCTTCTACTGAGGGACATTTAGGCTGTTTCCATGATCTGGCTATTATGAATAAGGCTGCTTTGAACATGGTTGAGCAAATTTTCTTGTTGTGTACTGGTGCATCTTCTGGGTATATTCCAAGGAGTGGAATAGCTGGGTCTTGAGGAAGCCCTATTCCCAGTTTTCTGAGATAGCACCAGATAGATTTCCAAAGTGATTGTATTAGTTTGAATTCCCACCAGCAATGAAGGAGTGTTCCTCTCTACCCACATCCTCGCCAGCATGTGGTGTCTCTTGAGTTTTTGATCTTAGCCATTCTGATGGGTGTAAGATGGAATCTCAGAGTAGTTTTGATTTGCATTTCCCTGATGACTAAAGTGGTTGAGCATTTCTTTAAGTGTTTCTCAGCCATTTGATATTCTTCTGTTGAGAATTCTCTGTTTAGTTCCTAGACTGGTGTCTTTAGAAGCACTGACATGACATGGGACCATTGTCTGGCTATTTGTGAAGAATCTTCCCAGAGCTGAGCAGAGATCACAGTTATATCTGATCACAGGCTGGTAACAAAGTGCCTGGGTCTAGCTCTGGGTGAGGGAAGATAATACAGTGGGCCATAGCATACAGTAAGCTGTGACATCCTGTTTCTTTATAAAACAATGCTCCAACAGAATACATAGGACACACAGAGATGCTGCCTGCCCTCTACTTCCTAAACACACCAACTGTAGAGCACTTGCTTACCAAGATCTGGGCACTATTCAGGTCTGAAACAGTGGAAATGACTACAAGGTTAGAGAAAATAAGCAGTCTGCTTACACTTTCTAGACTGAAAGCCTTCTTTTAGGTTTTTTCTCTGATGAGTAGAGGATTCTTCTGTTTCCAGGTCTGTGTAGGCTTTTTGTTTTTTCCATTTTTCTTTGGGTCCAGCTTTAGTCCATGGTGGTCTGATATGATACAAGGTATTATTTCAGTCTTCATGTACATGTTGAGGCTTGCTTTGTGACTATATGGTATATTACTGGGACGGTTCCCTGGGGTATTGAGAAGAAGGTATAATGTTTTGTGTTTGGGTGAAAAGTTCTATAGATATCTGTTAGATCCATTTGATACATAACATCTGTTAGTGCCATTGTTTCTCAGTTTGGCTTCTGTTTCATTTACCTATCCTTGGTGAGAGGGGTATGTTGAAGTCTTCCACTATTAATGCATGGAGATAGATGTGTGGTTTAAGCTTCTTTAATGTTTCTTTTACATGTGGATACACTTGTATTTGGGGCATAGATGTTCAGAATTGTGATGTCATCATGGTTAAGTTTTCATTTGATGACTAGGAAGTGTTTTTCCTCATCTCTTTTGATTAATGCTGGTTGAAAGTCTATTTTATGAGGTATTAGAATGGCCACTCCAGCTTGCCTATTGTGTCCAATTGCTTGGAAAACCTTCTTCCAGCCTTTTACTCAATGTCTAACTTTGTGGTTGGGTTGTGTTTCTTTTATGCAGAAGAATGTTGGGTCTTGCTTATGCACCCATTTTGTTAGTCTCTATCTCTTTATTGGAGAGTTGATACCATTGATGTTGAAAGAGATTAATGACTGTTATATCCTTTCATTTTGATGTAGATTGTGATAGTGTGTTTGTGTGCTTGTCTAATTTTTATTTTGCTAAAGATAAGTTATGTATTTCCTCTATTTTGTTGGGTTTAATTAGCCATCTTGGGTTGTAATTTTCCTTCTAGTCTCGTCAGTAGTGTTGGCTTTGTGGATAGGTACTGTTTAAATGTGTTTTTGTCATGGAATATCTTATTTTCTCTATCTATTGTTATTGAAAGTTTGCGGTTTATAGTAATCTGGACTGGCATCTGTGGTCTCTTAGTGATTGCAAGACAACTGCTCAGGCTGTTCTGGATTTTATTTTATTTTATTTTATTTTATTTTATTTTATTTTATTTTATCTTATCTTATTTACATTCTGACTTTTATGGTCTCTGCTGAAAAGTCAGGTTTATTTCTGTTAGGTTTACCATTGTATGCTATTTGGCCTTTTTTTTTTTTTCTTGCCACTTTTAATATTTTTTCTTTGTTCTGCACATTTTTTGTTTTGATTATCATGTGGCAGGAGGTTTTTCTTTTCTTATCTAGTCTTTTTGATGTTCTGTAGGCCTCTTGTAGGTTTATAGGCTTCTCTTCCTTTAAATTGGAGAAATTTTCTTCTATGACTTTGTTGAAAATATTTTCTAGGTCTTGGAGCTGGGCATTTTTTCTGTCCTCAATCCCTATTATCCTCAGGTTTTGTCTTTTTATGGTGTCCTTGACTTCTTGGGTGTTTTCTGTCAGGACTTTTTTTTGATTTAGCATTTTGTTTGGTGGTTGCATCAAATTCTTCCATTGTATTTTCTATACTTGAGATTCTTTCCTCTGTTTCTAGTATTCTGTTGGAGATGCTTACCTCTGAAGTTCCTGTTTTCTTCTCTATGTTCTCTCTTTCCAGGCTTTCTATCATTTGTGCTTTTATTATTGTTTCCATTTTCACCCTCAGATCTTGAAGCATTTTATTGATTTCCTTTACATGACCGTTTGCCTTTTCCTGATTTTCTTCTAGTAATTTCTTCCTTTCCTCTCCATAGATCTCTGTCTTGCCTCTCTGTGGTCCTCAATCTGTTTAGCTGTGTCTTCTTGCACTTCTTTATGGGTTGTATTCATTTCTTCAATTATCATCATTAGGTAAGTTTTATGGCCATTTAATTGTGATTCAGATGTGGTAGAGTTTCCAGGGCTGATTACTTTGGGATAACTGGTTTCTGGAGATGCCATAATATTTTTTATTTTGTTTGTTTGTGTGTGTGTGTGTGTGTGTGTGTGTGTATTTTTGTTGGCCCTTAGCCATCTTGCTATCTCCGGCATTGGGAGCTAGTTTCTGGAGTCCTTCACTGGCCATTGAGACCAGCTTTTAGGTGAATGGCTATAGTTTAAGACCTCCCACCTACATGGATAAGGTAACTCTTCAAGTGGATTAGGCAGGTGCTCTGAGATCAGTCTTTGGAACTTTTAATGGAACAGCTTGGTGATCTGAAGTCAGATCTACCTGTGTTTCACACCATGATGTCTTCTCTTGGCAAGGAGACTCAGACACTGGTGTTTTGTAGCCCACAGTTCCTTATGAGATAAGGAATGCACAGGCTGTGGGCCCCATCAGCTGTGTAGCTAGTCCTTGGGAGCCATATCCATGCCTGCATGGAACCAGAAACTTTCTGTGTATTGGCCAGGCGACTTAGGGACAGATCCACTTGCATTCCAGACTGCAGGGTCCCCTCTGGCATAGAAGACTCAAACACTGCTATTTTTGTAGCTCACAGTTCCCTCTGAGATCAGCAGTTGAGAAGTTGCATGGACCACCAGGCATGCTATTAGTCCTTGGAGTTCACACCCATGCATGCAGGGAACCAAGGACTTTTCTGTGGATTAGCTGGGTGGACAGCGGCTGGATCTACCCGGGCTTCACAGTGTGGACTTTTTCTTCTGGGAATCACTAGTACTGGTATTTTGTAGTTCTCAGTTTGGTCCTTAGTTTGCTGTGCATTCACTGCTGTCCTGCTGATCAAACATGATATGTGTTTGGTCTGACATCTTAGACCCCCAGATAGAGATAGTTTCTAATGATGATTCTTGGAGACATTTGTTCTCTACTTAACAGTGGATAGACTTCCTAGAAAGAAAACCAACAAACACATCTGTGACAAGATAGATCTGAGAGATAATTATATAACATTCTACCTGATAGCTACACTGAATCATCATGTCGGAGATCCTTACACTCTCATGAACTGCTGGCTTCAATAGCTAGGCTACAGAAACAGCCTACATCCACCAACTTATGTAACATCAAAGAAACATCATACTTGCATGGAAGAGAATACTATTCAGATACAAGAATGAGATTCAGTTACTTGAGACAATATGGATTGAACTGGAGGTCATTAATTTAGGTATAAAATGTCAGGCACAGAAAGACAAATATCACATCATTTCCCTTGTAAGTAATATCTGAAAAAAAATAACGTTGTGGAAACTGCGAATAAAATGGTGATTATCAGATGCTGGGGACAGTGGAGAGAGGAACAGTTGATCAGTTGGCACCAAGTTACACTAGGAAGAATTCATAGGTCCCAGAGTTCTATTATACAGAACATTAACTACAAAAAGAAATTATCGACTATACACTTCAAAAAGTTAAATGAAAATATTTTTAAAATTTACAAAGTAATAACAAATATTTTAGTAGATAAATAAGTTAACATAAATTAAATATTATACAATACACACACATAGACAGTGAGATCTACATAAGAGTTAGGTATAATTTATGTTTTGCATACCAATGACAAGTGAAAATTAAAACAAAGTCTTATAATAAGAATATTTTCCATTCACAAATATTATTATTAAAGTAAAAATATATTTGTTTATATTTAGTTATGTGTCATTTTTATAAATAGAGCTAGTGTAGCATAGAAGTTTGAACTATTGTGTGGTGATTAAAATGTCATTAGCAGCAATGATGTGAGTTAGAGCTAATGTACTGTACAGTTTGCATGGCATAAAAGCCTACAATTTCCATGAAAGTCTTCACTTACCAGGAAACTGGGATAGAGGAGAAAACATCCTATTGGGACTCTAGATGAGAGAATCATGGGAGAATGGCAAAGTAGAAGGATCCAGAAGGTCCTAGAAACCTCTAAGAAGAACATTATGATAGGCAGGTTTGGGCCCAGGGATCCCGCTCAAACTATGGCACCAGCCAAGGGTAATACAGGCAGTAAACTTCAATCTCCTACCCAGATCTAGCCAATGGACAGGACATTTTCCACAGGTGAGTGGAGAGTGGGGTCTGGCTTTCATATGTACTCTAGTGCCTCATATTTGACCACGTCCCCTGGATGGGGAGACCTGGTGACACTCAGAGGAAGGATAGCAGGCTACTAAGAAGAGACTTGATACCCTATGAGCATCTATAGGGGGAGAAAGACCCCCTCAGTCACAGTCATAGGGGAGGGGAGTAAGGGGAAAATGGGAGGGAGGGAGGAATGGGAGGATACAAGAGTGGGATAATTATTGAGATGTAATATGAATAAATTACTAAAATAAAAAAATTAAAAGCCTACTATTTTTAGTTACCATATAGACATGATAAGAATACAGGTTTGTAACTTGGCTGTTGTTTAACTATATTTTGCAGTGTCTTGGTTTTTTATTGCTGTGATAAAACACATGACCAAAAGCAGCATGAGTAGGAAAAGGCTTATTTCAGCTTATGAGTCCACGGAATGGGTCACATTCCATCAGTGACAGAAATCAGGGCAGAAACTCCAGGAAACAATCTGAAGAGAGGGGGGCTGGAGAGATGGCTCAGAGGTTGAGAGCACTGTGTGTTATTCCAAAGATCCTCCCAGGAACCTCATGGTGGCTCACAACCATCTATAATGAGATCTGGTGCCCTCTTCTGGAGTGCAAGCACACAAGAGGGTGGAATACTGTATAAATAATAAATAAACAAATTGTAAAAAATAATCTGAAGGCAGGAACTGGAGGAGAGATCCTGGAGAATTACTGCTTATTATGTGCTTCTAACAGCTTTCTCACCTTGCTTGCTTACAGAATTCATGCTATCTCTCCACGAGTAAATTGGGCCCTTCATATAAGTCATTAATCATAAAATATCCTACATACTTGCCTTCAGGCTAATCTGATGAGATAATTTTCTCAGATGTGGTTCCCTTTTCTCAAATATCCCTAGAGCTTGTGTCAAGTGGACAAAACCCAACATATAGTGTCATGCATATAGTGTTATTCTGATATTACTCAGTTTTTGTCTCAAGGATACTGTAGTTTTTTATTCCATCCAAAATCTCTTTGGATGGAATCCAAACCATAGTATATTCATGTACAAAGAAATGTTTTTAAATGTCAGAGAGAAAGAGAGAGAGGGAGGGAGAAGAAGAGGGGGGAACAGAGAAAGAGAGAGAGAGAGAGAGGGAGAGAGAAAGAGAGAGAGAGAGAGAGAGAGAGAGAGAGAGAGAGAGAGAGAGAGAATCTAATTGGTCCATTTAGTGTTGCTCCTATGTACATGTGTTTAAGGACATTGTTTGCAAGTACATAAACTATCTGGAATCTTGTCTGTGGAGAAAATGGAATTTTCCTCTCTCAGCAATCATTAATTGCCTTTGGTCTTCATCTAAGACCAGGGTTTTGTGAAATCTCTCTTATCACCGTCGGCATATAAGATAGTCATTATGCAGATCTTGTTTAGGCAACAGGATTGTTAAGATTTCTTAGGTGCAGTTTCCCTGTAATGTCTAGAAAACTATCTAAAAACAGAGCTAGTCTTTTCAAACCCTTTTCCTTAATCTTTTCTGAGCCATAAGTGTAGGGATTGTTTTGTATCTCTAGCAATTCAAGCTGTGCATGGCCTCTTTGTCTCTGTATCTTGACTAATTGTGGATCTCTCCAGTCACAGGCAGTTGGCTAGCCACTGGCCTGTCAATCATTTTTCTTTCTGAAATGCTACCCTCATTCCCCATCCTTACCACCATTACACAGACCATACCTTAATAACACCTACTGTTTTACAGGCATATTTGTCTCTGAATTTATTCTGTTGCTTGGGTTTGGATGGGAACCAATCATCTAATACCCTGTGCATGCCCCTATATCAGCCCCTAATGCACCAATATCACTATCTGTTCACATCTGTGACTCCATCTTGATGCTTATTATGGTCTCTGACAAATAGTAAACAATAATGGCATTGATCTTTAGCTATCTAGAATCCTCTTCTTTACTCTGACTGTAGTCAATTTTCCAAGCTTCCAAGTAGCCATTAGTCCACACTACTAGACCATCATATATAGGTAGGGGTTTCTAAAAATTCTAGGACCTTATTACTTGGTTCTGAACCCAAATACTTATTGCACAACTGGATACATTTCCTTATAATGAGCTCTGCTGATGGTTATGACCATGGAGAAAAGAAGAGGATCATGGAGAGAGGGGGCTGCTCCTTTGTGAATACTGAAGTCCTAAGTAACTGCTAAGTGGGATATTTTGAAGGCAACCAACTCCAAAGTGACTCTTTGAGAGGCTAGCTTCAAAAACAAGATTTAAGAAGAGGAAAAATGACTGTTTTTATTAGACATGCACTATATAAAATTCTTCTTTTTTGAAGGTTTTATGTGTGAAAAATCCAGTCAAAATGTGCTTAAATCATAAAGCTGTGCCAATTGATTCATCCCTGATTCCATAGATGAAATTATTCATCCAGTGGTGCACTGACTTCTGTAAACAGGTTTAAGGATCCATCCTCCAGTGGGGCAAAGGTATCCCTGTGCCAGGTATGTGGTGGCACATTCTTCTAGTACAGGATTGCAGGAGACCAGAGTAACCAAGTGAACAAGCACCCAGAGGAAAAAAAGCAGCACTCAGCTGAACAACAGTTCTTGCAAGCCGTATTGACAGAAGAGCCACAGCATGAATGCTACTAAAAAGTAAAAAATCAAAAGAAAACCTGTCATGTTCATTGTCTCTTATAAGTATTGGAAAAGAAGAGCTTTGATCCTGATAGCTGGCAATTGCAGATAGAGACTGTGCTTGCTTTCTCTGAGTCAAAGAAATGACAAGGCATAATTTACAGTTTTCTTACTTCAGGGCTTGTCATATCACCAGTCAAGAGCAAAGAAGATAATGGGTGCTTGAAGTGGAAAATTTTCCTCTATAACCTAGTGTTAATCATTTTCATGCCACCATAATAAATACCTGAGACAGTCAACTTAGAAAGGGAAAGGGTTATTTTTGCTCACAGCTTTGGGCCTTTTAAGGTTGTTTGGCCCCATTGCTTTGGGGACTGTGATGAGGTAGGAGAGCACATGGAAACATGTAGTAACTCAAAATTACTTTCCTCATTCAGACACTCAAGAGAGGAATAGGACATTGCTGGGGAGCCAGGTCCCCTTTAAAGGCATATCCATTGTGACCAGAACTTTCCTTTAGCCCTACTTTTTAAAGGCTCCACCAACCTCCAATCACCAACACCCTGGGGACAGATCATTAACTTGCCTTTGGGAGGAATCTCAACAACAAACTATACCATTTGGTGTGAGACTATCTGTCATCAAAGGGTTCACAGAGGCCAGCTTTGCCTGGAGCATACAGAGGAGACAAGAGGTTTAATATGCATGTCTCCCTAGCCCCTCCCCCTATGGTGAATGTCAGACATTCTTCACAGAGACCCAACTGACAATGGAGCTCCCAAGACATGACACTATTTATGTAGGGTCTAGAAATTTCATGTGGTGCCTAGTTAGAAAAAGTCTTTGGGAATATCCTGGTCACTCTGAATCCTTTTTTTCCCCTCTACTTTCCAACTGTTAGGAACTGTCTCTCCTCCACCACACACTTCTACCACTATGACATTCTGCCTAGTATATAGAGCCACATGACCAGGGGCTGAACATTCTGAATTCATGAGCCAAAGTAAATTAAGTGGTTGAGGCCAGATATTTTGTCACAAAGAAGGTAGCATACTTCCCATAGCATCTCTCTACCTTAGTTCCAAGACACTTCTAGACCATAGTTGTATATGGTGAAAAGAGTAGCTTCTTAGTCATTTGGGTTAGAAGCTCTGAGAAGTATGCCTTTATATCTGGCTGCACTGAATAAGTAAGCTATATCCCAGGGTTTCCCAAGTATTGAAAGAAGCCATACAACATGTAATGCAATGAGTCTATCTGCCCAAGGTGTTTGAAGAACTCATTGACTGGTATGAGTTAAAATCAATCCAAGGCTATGAAGTGCATGTACAGATTATCTGAGTGAGAGAGCGTCCATATTACTATAACAGGGGGCAACATGGGTAACTATTGTTATCCTGGCAATTGTTTCTTCTTAAGATTGTTCTTCAAATCTGGAGTTAAATAGTCAATTATCCCAAAGATCATCTTGCCATTTTTCTGTGGAATATGAAAAATAAATGCAAGGGCTATAACAAGAAAAAAGATGAAGAGTTTTAAAATTACATGAGGTATTTGTCACAGTTATCTAGTTCCTAACAGTCTTTGCATTCATTATGTGTTTATATTACCTGAAATATTAATATTCATGGCTCTTCTCTTCCATATATTTCTACAAAAGGGAGTTAACACCACAGAGCTTGAACTTTCAAAGGTTTTTTGGCCAGTAATATTTTATTTTACTCAAGATTTGCATGATATACCATTATAAACTATAAGTGATTTTAATGTAATTAAGGCTTATTTTACATTTTTAAAATTTTTATAACTTTCTTCATTTTTAATTTATTCACTTTACATCCCGATTATAGCATCTCCCTTGTCTCCTTCCCATCTTCCCTCCCTCTTCTCCCCTTCTCCTTCCTCTAGTCCCCAGAAAAGGAGAGCCCTCCTTCCCTACCATCTGACACTAGTCTATCATATCTCAACAGGACAGCTTGCATCCTCTTCCTCTGTAGGCTGGCATGGCTGCCAAGACAGAGGGAAGTGATCAATTAGTGGGCAACAGGGTCCATGTCAGAGACAGCCCCTACTTCCCATATTATGAGGCTCACATGGGAGCTATGCTGCCAATCTACTACATCTGAGCAGAGGGTCTAGGTCCTCTCTATGGATTATCCTTGTTTGATGTACCAGTCTCTGCTGTTCCCCCTGGGCCCAGATTTGTTGACTCTGTTGTTCTTCTTGTGGAGCTCCTGTCCTCTTCAGGTCCTTGTATCCTGCAACTTTTCCCCAAGTTTTCCTGTACTCTGCTCCAAAGTTTGGCTGTGATCCTCAGCATATTCTTTTATTCCCTGCTGGGTAGAGTCTTTCAGAGGACCTCTATGGTAGAGTTCCATCCTGTTCTCTCTGTTCAAGCACTTCCTGTATCTATTCTAGTTTCCCTTCTGAATGAGAATTAAGCATCCTCCCTAGGGTCCTCCTTGTTATTTAGCTTATTTAGGTCTGTGGATTTTAATGTGGTTATCCTGTATTATGTGGCTAGTATCCACTTATAAGTGATTATATACCATGCATGTCTTTCTGGGTATAGGTTACCTCACTCAGGATGATCATTTCTAGTTCAGTCCATTTGCCTGCAGATTTCAAGATTTAATAGCTGAGTAGTATTCCATTGTGGAAATGTACCACAATTTCTTTACCTATTCTTTGCTTGAGGGATGTCTAGATTGTTTCCAGATTCTGGCTATTATTAATAAAGCTGCTATGAACATAGTTGAGTAAATTTATTCCTCCTGTATACAAAAGACAAATGGTCTGAGAAAGAAATTAGGGAAACAACAGCCTTCACAATAGCCACAGAAAACATAGAGTATCTAGGCATAACCAAGCAAGTAAAAGAAACTTTGTATGAAACTTGTATGAAAAAAAACTTCAAGTCTCTGAAGAAAGAAATTGAAGATGGTATCAGAAGATGGGAAGATCAGCCATGATTATGGATTAACAGGATTAACATAGTGAAAATGGTTATCTTACCAAAAACAATCTACGACTCAATGCAATTCCCATCAAAATGCCAACACAATTCTTTACAGGCCTTGAAAGAACAATCCTCAATTTCATATGGAAAAGCAAACAAAGAAACAAAAAAACATATAGCTAAGACAGTCTTGTACAGTAAAATATCTTCTGGAAATATTTCAACCCCTGATCTCAAACTGTACTATGGAGAAACAGTAATAAAAACTACTTGGTACTGGCATAGAAACAGACAGGTGGACCAATGGAATTGAATTGAAAACGGAGAAACAAACCCACACGCCTATGGGCACTTGATCTTCAACAAAGAAGCCAAAACCATACAATGGAAAAAAAAGTAGCATCTTCAACAAATGGCACTGGTCTAACTGGATGTCTACATGTAGAAAAATGCACATAGATCCATATAACCACTTTGCACAAAACTCAAATTCAAGTGGATTAAAGACCTCAACCAGACACACTAAATCTGTTAGAAGAAAAAGTGGGGAAGAGTCTCATACTCATCGGCACAGGAGACAACTTCCTAAGCAGAACACCAACATCCCAGGCTTTAAGATAAGCAATTAATAAATGGGATCTCATGAAACTCAAAAGCTTCTGTGAGGTAAAGGACACCGTCAACAGAACAAAATGACATCCCACAGACTGGGAAAAGATCTTTACCAGCCTTACATCTGACAAAAGGCTAATATCCAAAATATATAAAGAACTCAAGAAACTAAACACCAACAAACCAAATAATTCAATAAAAATGGAGTACAGAGCTAAATAGAGAGTTCTCAACAGAAGAATATCGAATGTCCAAGAAACATCTGAAAAAATGCTCAACATTCTTAGTCATCAGGGAATTGTAAATCAAAACAATTGTGAGATTCCATTTTACACTAGTGAGAATGTCTAAGATCAAAAACTCAAGTGACAGTACATGCTGGCACGGATGTGGAAAAAAGGGGGAACACTTCTTTTCTGGTAGGAGTTCAAACTTGTACAATGATTTTGGAAATCAATCTTGTGCTTTCTCAGAGAATTGGGAATAATGCTACCTCAACACACAGCTATACAATTGCTGGGCATATACCTGAAAAGTGCTCCACCATATAACTTTTTAAATTTTAATGAAAATATACTTATGATGCTCCCCATTTCCTTTCACTCCCTCTAACCCCCCCATACGTTACATCACTGCCTCTCAAATGAAAGGACTTATTTGCTTTGAAAATTACTGCTCTGTGTGTGTGTGTGCGCGCGTGCATACACTACCTACTTGGTCCATTTAGTATTGCTTGTAGAAATATGATTTATGTCTAACCACTCACCAAACAGAGACCATTACAGACAGCCACTACTGCTCATAATTCAGATTGTGAGATGCCCAGTCCCAAGTAGAATATTTATAACACAGATGTACCTAAGGATCAGGAAATACTATGAAATAGGTGGCAGAAAGATTGTAAGAGACAGAGGACGAGAAACTTTGCTGTGATTATTGCGTTTTCTAGAAATGACAGACAAGCTACTACACTCATGATACCATATTTGTATGGCTGTCTAAACATGACCTGAATCATGACAATGCAACAGATATGCTTACATAGAAGACAGAAGTCTCATAGGACACTATCCAAAGACAAGGAATTACAATTACAGAGAAGAGAGAATTACTCTCCCTGGGATGAGCCCCTAACTGGTCATTCAATAACAAGTGGTCAGCTCTGAGTCTTACTTCTTTAATATTCCAAACCAAAAGCTACTAAACAGTAGCTAAGTAAAAGAAGAGTCAAGTAGTTCTTGGGGCTCAAAGCACAACCCCCAAGTATTGCACCTCAGAAGCAGCAACCTGCTATTTTCTTCCAGCCCTACTTTCCCTGAGGCAAATCACAGAAAGCAGCCTTTCTCTTTCCTGAATTCAAGCATAGAACTCAATCCTAAAATGTCCTGTCATCCTTTCCCTGAAGGACCTCACTTCAGAAGAATCTGCCCAATACCTGTGTGGAACAATGTTACCTAGGCAGAAAAGAGTCTAAACCAATAGTCCTCACTGAGTTCCTAATATCCATTATTACTCACTGGGCTCCTTGTCCATTCACATTTCTCTACAGTTGCTCTTCTTCATCTAGTATTTAAAAACAAACAACATAAAAGCAGAGAATTTTCCCAGATCTTAACTTCTGAAGGCTCCAGGTTCATATAAAGCCTTGGCTAAATTGCTTTGTTAAGCTTTCTCATTTTTAGCCTGTCTTATGCTTAGGAAAAATAGCCATGATCTTTGTGATGTTTGAGACAGACAACATCACTCAGCCTCTCACAGTGCATGAACAATAAGAATTCTGAGCAGGGGGAAAACCCCTCATACACATCTTTAGACAGTTTTCATATGAAAGAAGAGGGTGGGTGTTTTGTTTTCATTTACAACAAAGTGGATAGAACAAAACTCAATTTTTCTTTACTGAATAAATTCTCAGAGCTTTTACATGGTAATTTATATTATGAATCTCAGAAAAGAATACACTATACAGTACTTTTCAAATTCATTTGATTAACATATTCTTTTCTCCATTCTTTTTTTTTTTTAACAGAATTTTCCTGGACAAGTTTTTTAGATAGCAAAGAGAGATGTCATGAGGTATCACAGTATTAAATGTGGCCATTAGCAATATGTGTCACACCTGAAGATTATATAGTGTGCACTCTGGACACCATATATATCTACTGAATCAATCTCTGCTATGTTCCCAGTGCAGTGCTTTGCACTTTCATATTTGAGAAAAACTGGATTAGTGGGTGATTCTAAGGCCAATGCCACAGCACTTAAATTTAGTTAAGCAGGCTTCATGGATTGTTTTTCTTCAGTGTCATCTTCATAATGACAGGAATTGTTTTGCTCAAAGATGCATCAATACACCAGAAGATTGTCTGTGCAACACAGGTATTTGATAATCGTCAATGGCTGTCATGTATTAGGATCTCTACAGTGTCTTGATTAATTATCCATTATATGCTCCCTGAAGTATTTAATCTCAACTTAAAATCACCTTGATTTGCTGCTTCCAAAGGTGGGCCATAGGTTTCAGAGAAGAAATTACGGCCTTTCTAGAAGTTCTCCATTCAGAATAATCTTCAGCCTCCAAGGTGGATTGCAAATCAGAATAAACTTTGTCTTTCCAGTAGACGACAAATTCACTGCAAACATAATAGGAATGATTAAAAAGAAAAACAACAGTAGGAAAATAAGTAATCAATAGACTATAGAAGTGAGATTCTTTCAAGGATTTTATCCTGGGATTTTCTGCTTAACTGTTTATCAACAAGAGCCCTCCATATTCTACAAGATCAGATTTTTTCTTCTCACTGAGTCTGCAGTGACTTCTTCAGCATGTTAATTTTACTTTGGGTTTCTTTTTCTCCTCACTTCTTCTTTGAGCTTCTATAGATTACAAGCCAGATGGCTTCTAACACTATCATGATTTGTGAGGAAGCTCTTGGTGATCTTTGCAAATTGAGGTAATGGATTTAGCTCTTATTAAGGGTGATTGTGGGGCAGCTTTCATGTGAAATTATAAAATAAGGACACATATCCTGATTTGCTAATGGAAAAGCTTTCATATCTAAAAATATCACAAAAGTATAATTCAATACAAATGTGTAGTTAATGGAATTGAGGGCATCTTTGGGTGATAGTCATTAGAGTATTGCTTACATCAGCTCCGAGGACAGTGTGCAGAGCCATTTCACTCCACTATCACCGCATAACACTTTCTCATCATTTTAATACGGACTCAAACTTGTTCATTAATGACTTTTATAGAAGCCCAGCTTTCATCTGTAGCCCTGTAACTTCTTCTAGGATCTCTTGCACGTTATTCACCTTTGACCTTGAGCCTCTTCTGACATCTCTACCTCAGTGTTCTTGGCTTTAGCACATCATTTCTGTTGACCTTTGCTCACTCTTTCTTTTGACTGCTTTTCTGCCTGGTGGGTTCTATATATTATAATCCTCTTGGAGCATAGAGCATATAATCCTGAAAGACCCCTTTAAGTTCTTAGGAAGAACCCCCTACTGTGTCTTCCAAATAGATCACTGCATTGCATCTATTAGGAGTGCACTGGATTCATATCATGCTAGATTTTGAGCTGCTCACAGGTGTTTGTTTAATTCAAAACCATCACCAGTCACTCACTCACCTAATAATCATTGTAAGCACTTCAAAGGATAAATGATTTGACCCTCAAACATTGTAACCAAGTGTTGTACCTTGAATGGGACCTCTCATTTTCATGTTTTGAAAGTTTACGCATGGAGGCATCATTGCTGAGAGGTGGGAACTTTAAGAGAAGTTTAACATCATTATTGTGGAGTTGGGGTAGGGGTAGTGGATCCTAAAAAGGGATGAGTTCTCCTCTTCTCTGCTTCACATTTAGTTTTCACCATGATGTACAACCACCATGTAATGAACCTGGAAAGTGTCTACCAGATGTGGACTCTTAACCTATGGCCTTCCTGTTGGGGAATGATCTGACGTATTGTTTGTTGTCTCTGTGACTCACCCTTTGATTAATAAAAAACCATCCCACCTGGGCAGGACAAAGGATATAGGTGGGGCTTAGAGAGAGAGGGAAATCCTGGGAAGGAGGAAAAAGACCATCGCAAGAAGGAAGAAGAGAAAGACCAGGAGAGAGACCTGAAGGGAGAGGAGGAGAAGGCCACCATGGGTTAGGTGGAGAAGAAGCACATAGCCGGTGTGGATGCAGGATTCAGCCCAGATGAAGAACATTATTAACAAGTATTTGGGATTATGGATGGGAGTTAGCTTGATGGAAGTTATTGGAAACAGATGGCATGGGATTGATGCAGGGATCCCATACCTACCCAACTATGGGAGTAGTTAGAGTATTAATGTCTTCCCTGCCCCAGGTTAACTAAGGCTGTTTTAAAATATAACATGTGTCAGTGTCTTAATTGATTGCTAGCTGGATCTACTAATAATACAGATAATTTAAAAACAATACCTTCCAGTCTTGAGAGCTGTGAACCAAATAATCTCTAACTTAAAAATTGCTCACTCTGTGACTACAGGAGCACAGAATGGCTAAGACATGGTTCTGGGGTGATGCCAATAATGGTTAGTGTGAATTGTCAATTTGACAAGGTCAGGAATCATTTAAGGAAACACATTAAAGCCACACTGGTGAGGGACATTTTAGCCTGTGGAGTAATCTGTAGGAGAGTCTGTTGATCAGGTTAACTGAGGTGGGAAGACGTGAAAGCAGAGGGCATCATTCCCTAGGTTCACATCCTAGACTGAGGAGGAGAAGGTAAATGGAGCACATATATTCTCATGCTCTGCTTTCTGACTGCAGATGCAATAAGACCAGTGGCTCTGAGCTCCAGCCACTGTGATTTTCCAAAATGATACTCTAAAACCAAGAGCCAAAAGAAACCGTTCCTTCTTACATTGCTTTTATTGAAGTATTTTATCACATTGATAGAAATTAATAGCATAAGATTAATTTAATTATTTTAACTCATTTAATTCTTCACTCAAATTTCAAATACTTAAGTGTTTTTTAAAAATACTGAGTACAGTTTGTCAAGAATCCATCATGAATGGACACCCTCTCTCTATTTACCTTACGCCCAGTTCTCAGGGTCACCCAGAGTGCTTCAACAGAACAACAGCTACAGCTTTCTCTCCCCCTGTCCACAACTCCTGTGGATCCTTCAGACCATCCCCGCCCCATCCCATTCTTTCCCCCCTCATTTCCTGTGTCCCAGCCTGTAACACAGGTAGACAACCACAGGCTACACCTGCCAGAAGACCAGGTAGGCTGCCCACCTACCAACCTTCCACTTTATGTTACTCCAGATTGAATTCTCAGGATCACCCTGAGTGCTGGAACAGAAAAATAGGGACAGCATGCACAGTTACCTGTCCATGCTCCTCTGGCTCTAACCCCCATTTTCCAGCATACTGAGGAAGCAAGTAGGGAGACATAGCAAGCATCCTTAGGCTTAGAGCACTCTTCACCAGCTCCCGAACTGCCTGGCCCAACTGGGATACAGAGAGCAATCCCATCAGAGAGACCTACAGGCTTGCTAATACCATAGGCAACCAGATGGCTAGAGGCCAGCATAAGAACACAAGATACAAAACTCAGAGCCATATGACACCTCTGGAAACCAGTGGTCTAGCCCTAGAGATATTAACAGCCCTGAAGTACAAGAAGAAGATTTCAAATCTGAGGTGATGAAAATGATATAAGCCTTGAAGGAGGAAAATAAATCTCTCAAAGAAATACAGGAAAATACATTAAGCATATGAAGGAATTGAGTGAATCCTTTAAAGAATTAGAGGAAAATAAAATCAAATGGAAGAAAGAAATGGATAAAATTACCCAAGTCCTAGAAATATAATTAGAGGCAAGAAAAAATCACAATCTGAGGTAATCCTGGAGTTGGAAAACCTAGAGAAGAGAACAGTAACTACAGGCACAAGCAGCATTAATAGAATACAAGAGATGGAAGAGAGAATTGCAAGTGGAGAAGATACAGCTGAAGCAATTGATACATCAATCAAAGAAAATGTAAAAACTAAAAAGTTTCTGACACAGAACATCATAGAAATCTAGGACACTATAAAAAGACAAAAGATCTAAGAATAATAGGACTAGAAGCAGAAAACTCCAAGCTCCATGGCACAGAAAACATTTTCAAAAGTGGGGAAGAGCCTGGAACATATTGGCACAGGAGACAACTTCCTGAACAGAACACCAACAGCCCAGGCCTTAATGTCAACAATTAATAAATGGGACGTCATGAGGCTGAGAAGCTTCTGTAAGGCTAGAGACACTGTCAAGAGAACAAAGCGACAGCCTACAGACTGGGAAAAGATCTTCACCAACCCTACATCTGACAAAAGTCTAATATCCAAAATATATAAAGAACTCAAGAAATTAAATACCACCAAACCAAATAACCCAATTGAGAAATGGGGCTTGGAACTAAACAGAGAATTCTCAACAGAAGAATATCAAATGGCTGAGAAACACTTAAAGAAATGCTCAACCTCCTTAAGTCATCAGGGAAATGCAAATCAAAACAACTCTGAAAT
Organism: Acomys percivali; assembly: GCA_907169655.1. Taxonomy (NCBI): domain Eukaryota; kingdom Metazoa; phylum Chordata; class Mammalia; order Rodentia; family Muridae; genus Acomys; species Acomys percivali. The sequence continues at coordinate 72,785,758 of OU015751.1, read as the reverse complement.
TCCATCTTACACCCATCAGAATGGCTACGATCAAAAACTCAAGCGACACCACATGCTGGTGAGGATGTGGGGAGAGAGGAACATTCCTTCATTGCTGGTGGGAATGCAAACTAGTACAACCACTTTGGAAATCTATCTGGTGCTATCTCAGAAAACTGAGAATAGGACTTCCTCAAGACCCAGCTATTCCACTCCTTGGAATATACCCAGAAGATGCACCAGCACACAGCAAGAAAATTTGCTCAATTATGTTCATAGCAGCCTTATTCATAATAGCCAGATCATGGAAACAGCCTAAATGTCCCTCAGTAGAAGAATGGATAGAGAAACTGTGGTACATATACACTATGGAATACTACTCAGCTATTGAAAACAAGGAATTCCCGAAATTTGTGGAAAAATGGATTGAGCTAGAGATGATCATAATGAGTGAGTTAACCCAGAAGCAGAAAGACTCAAATGGTATATACTCACTTATATCTGCATACTAGCCCAATGGGCATGTCCCATGAAAGCCTTCCCTTACCAGGAAACTGGGACCGAGGGGAGGACATCCTATTGGGACTCTAGATGAGAGAACCATGTGAGAATAGCAATGTAGAAGGATCCAGTGAGTCCTAGAAACCTACAAGTAGAACATTATGATAGGCAGATTTGGGTCATGGGGTCCCGCTCAAACTAAGGCCCTAGCCAAGGACAATACAGGCAGTAATATTTAAACCCCTACCCTGATCTAGCCCATGGACAGGGCAGTCTCCACACTTGAGTGGAGAGAGAGATTTGACTTTCTCATGTACTCTGGTGCCTCACATTTGACTATGTCCCCTGGCGGGGGAGACCTAGTGGCACTCAGAGGAAGGACAGCAGGTCACCGAGAAGAGACTTGATACCCTATGAGCATATACAGAGGGAGGAAATCCCTCTGAGGAACAGTCATAGGAGAGGGGAATAAGGGGAAAATGGGAGGGAGGGGAGAATGGGAGGATACAAGGGATGGGATAACCATAGAGATGTAACAAGAATAAATTAATAAAAAAGAAAAAAGAAAAAAAAGAAAATTGTACATACAAAAAAAAAAAGAAAGAAAACATTTTCAAGAAAATCATAGAATGCTTCCCCAACCTAAAGAAAGAAATGCCCACAGAACTCCAAACAGATTAGACCAGAAAAAAAATCCACCACATTATAATCAAAACACTAAATATACAAAGAAAAAATATTAAAAACTGCAAGAGAAAAATGCCAAGTCACACATAAAGACAAACCTATTAGAATTGCACTTGAATTCTCAATAGAGACTATGAAAGGCCAAAGGGCTCGGATGGATGTCATGCAAACATTAAGAGACCACAGATGCCTACCCAGACTACTGTACCCAGCAAAACTTTAAATCACTGTAGATGGAGAAACAAGATATTTCACAACAATGGAAATAGGCCAAGTGACATATGAAGGCAGACCTATTATAATTGCATCTGACCTCTCAATGGAGACTTTACAAACCAGAAGGGCCTGGAGTGATGTAATGCAGACTCTAAGAGACCAAGGATGTATCTGAGATCACTATACCAGCAAAGCTTTCAATCATCATAAATGGAGAAAGAAGATATTTCATGACAAAGTTAAATTTAATCAATATTTATCTATAAATCCAACCCTATAGAAAGTGCTAGAAGAAAAACTCCACCCCCAAAATTAACTATACCCACAAAAAAACACAAGCTATAAATAATTTCACACCAGCAAAACCCAAAGAAGGTAAACACACACACACACACACACACACACACACACACACACACACACACACACACACACAGCCACCACCCAAACAACAACAAAATAACAGGAATGAACAATAATTGGTCATTATTATCTCTTAATATCATAGCCTCAATTCCCTAGTAAAAAGATACAGATTGAGAGAGTAGATTTAAAGAAACAAGATCCATCCTTCTGCTTCATACAAGAAATATACCCCAACATTGAGATCTTCTTCTCAGCACATCATGAAACTTTGTCAACAATTGATCACATACTTAGACACAAAGCAATTCTCAACTGTTGTGGTTGATTTAGTTTTTCTTTTCTTTTGTTTCTTTTTTTTTTCCTTTTTTTTTTTTTTTTTTTGATTCAGGGTTTCTCTGTGTAGCCTTGGCTGTCCTAGACTAACTTTGTAGACCAGGCTGGCCTTGAACTCACAGTGATCTGCCTGCCTTTGCCTCCCAAGTGCTAGGATTAAAGGCATGCGCCACCACCACCCAGATTGTTGTGATTAATTTAAAAGTATGGTGTAATAAATGTTTATTATTAGCTCTGTAATTATTATGGTAATAATTTCTAACCTGCTAGTAATCAATGAAAACACCAACACCTGTTATATTTTAAGATAGCCTTAGTTCACCTGGGGCAGGGCAAATGTTAATCCCCCAATCTACTTCTCATATCTCCCTGCCAAAATCCCATGCCATCTTCTTCTAATAATTTCTTTGAGCTTCCTCACATCCATAATCCCAAATGATTGCTAATGTTCATCATCTGGGCAGAATTCTCCATCCACACCAGCCATGTGCTGCTTCTGGACCTAACCCATGGCCGGCTCTCCTCTTCCTATCTCCTTCTTCTCAAGATCCTCTTCCAATCTCTGACTGACTCCCTCCCCAAGAACTTCTCTGTCCCCAAAGCCTGGCAACCTTAGCCATGCTTATCCCATTTGGCCTGCCTGGGTGTGTTGGGTTTTTATTGGTCAAACAGGAATAAGATTTTAGGCAAGCTTACAACCATTTCAGGGTACATAAGTTTGCTCATTTAGGCAGCAACCAGACCAACCCCAAACATTCAATAGATGCAAGAAATTAAAATAAGTCCCTGCACCCTATTAGACCACCATGGATTAAAGCCGTATATCAACAACAGAAAATTCATGAAAACTAAACAAGTCTCTACTGAATGAAAAATAAGTACATTTTAAAATAAATTAAAGACTTTGTAGAATTCAAGGAAAATAAATTTATAACATATTCAAATTTATGGGACACAGTGAAAGCAGTGCTAAGAGGAAAGTTCATAGCACTAAGTGCCTATGTAAAAAGAATTGGAGAGATCTTGTACTAGCAACTTAGTACACATGAAAGTTCTAGGAAAAATTAGAAGGAAGCACACCCAAGAGGAGAAGATGGCAAGAAATTATCAAATTGAGAATTAAAATAAATAAAATAGAAGTGAAAAGACCACCACAAATAATCAATGAAACAAAGAATTGGGTGTTGTTGTTGTTGTTGCTGTTGTTGTTGTTGAGAAAATCAATAATACAGGCCTTCTCCAAAATAAGTAAAAGACAGTGAGAAAATATGAAAATTAACACAATCGAAAATGAAAGTTAGACATAACATATCAGACACAGAAAAAATCCACAGGATCAAAAAGGCATACTTTGAAAACCTGTACTCCACCAAGCTGAAAAATCTAAAAGAAATGAAGAAATTTCTCAATAGATGCTACCTATCAAAATTAAATCCAGATCAGATAAACAATTTAAATATGTATATATATATATATATATATATATATATATATATATATATATATATATATATATATCCACTAGTGAATAGAAGCAGTCATTGGAAGTCTCCTAACCAAAAGAAGCCTAGGACCAGATGATTATAGCACAGAATTATACTAAAATTTCAAAGAGGAGTTAACACTACTATTCCTCAAATTATTCCACAAAATAGAAACAGAAGTAACATTGTCCAGTTTATTTTATGAGGTCATGCTTATCCTGATACCCAAATCACCCAAAGTTACAAAAAAGAAAAATAATTACAGTCCAATTTTCCTTGTGAAGATAGATGCAAAAATATTGAATAAAATACTTGCAAACCAATTCCAAGAACATATCAAAAAGATCATCCACCATGAATCAAATAGGCTTCACCCTAGAGACACAGGGGTGGTTCAACATACAAAAAGCAATCAATGTAATCCATCAAATAAAAAAACTGAAAGAAAGAAAGAAAAAATAATAATCATCTTATTAGACACTGAAAATACCTTGACAAAAATCCAACACCCTTCATGATAAAAGTCTTGGAGACATCAGGGATACAAGGGACATGCCTCAAAATTATAATGGCAATTAACAGCATGCCTATAACTGTTCATTATTTATTTATTTGTTTGTTTGTTTGTTTATTAACTTTACATTATGGTCATGGGCCCATCCCTTTTCTCTCAGTCCCACCCTCCATCCCTACCCATCTCTTTCCCCTCTTCTTGAGAAAAGGGGAGTCTCATTTCCCATCCACCTCAGCTCATCAATTTTCTTTTATTATTATTATTAATTTATTCATATTACATCTCAGTTGTTAGCCCATCCTTTGTATCCTCCCATTTCTCCCTCCCTCCCACTTCCCCCTACTCCCCTCCCCTATGTCTGTGACTGAGGGGGACCTCATCCCCCTGTATATGCTCATAGGGTACCGAGTCTCTTCTTGGTGACCTATTATCCTTCCTCTGAGTGCCACCAGGCCTCCCCATCCAAGGGACATGGTCAAATATGGGGCACCAGAGTTTGTGTGAAAGTCAGATCTCCTTCTCCACTTAACGGTGGAGAATGTCCTGTCCATCGGCTAGTCTGGGTAGGGGTTCGAAGTTTACTGCCTATATTTTCGTTGGCTGGTGCCATAGTTTGAGGAGGACCCCAGGGCCCAGACCCGCCTGTAGTTTTCCAGGACCCTCTGGATCCTTCTATTTCCTCATTCTCCCATGCTTCTCACACCTAAAGTCTAAATATGATGTCCTCCCCTCTGACCCACTTTCCTGGTAGGTAAAGTTTTTCATGGGGACGTACCCCTTGGACTAGTGTCTCGATATAAGTGAGTATATACCATTTAACTCTTTTTGCTTCTGGGAGAACTCACTCATTATGATAATTTCTAGCTCAATCCATTTGTCCACAAATTTCAGAAATTCCTTGTTTTTAATAGCTGAGTAGTATTCCATAGTGTTCGCAGATCGGGAGAATTAACATAGTAAAAATGGCCATCTTACCAAAAGCAATTTACCGATTCAGTGCAATCCTTATCAGAATACCTACAAAATATTTTGAAGATATTGAAAGGGCTGGAGAGATGGCTCAGTGGGTAAGAGCACTGCCTGCTCTTCCAAAGGACCCGGATTCAATTCCCAGAACCCACATGGCAGCTCACAACTGTCTGTAACTCCAAGATCTGACACTCCTACACAGAATGGACATAAATTAAAATTAAATAAAATATTTAAAAATAATAATAATAATAATTCTCAACTTCATATGGAGAAACAAAAAGCCCAGAATAGCAAAAACAATAAAAGATCCTCTGGAGGAATCTCCATACCTGATCTCAAGTTGTACTATAGAGCAACAGTAATTAAAACAGCATGGTACTGGCACAGCAATAGGCTAGTGGATCAATGGACTCGAACTGAAGACCCAGAGATGAATTCACACATATATGGTCGCTTGATTTTTAACAAAGAAGCCAAATCCATTCAATGGAAAAAGGATAGCATCTACAACAAATGGTGCTGGTCTAACTGGATGTCTACATGTAGAAAAATGCAATTAGACCTCTATTTGTCACCATGCACAAAACTCAAGTCCAAGTGGATTAAAGACCTCAACCTAAAACCAGAAACATTAATCCAGTTACAGGGAAAAGTGGGGAAGAGTCTGGAACACATAGGCATAGGAGACAACTTCCTGAACAGAACACCAACAGCCCAGGCCTTAACGTCAACAATTAATAAATGGGACCTCATGAGGCTGAGAAGCTTCTGTAAGGCTAGAGACACTGTCAAGAGAACAAAGCGACAGCCTACAGACTGGGAAAAGATCTTCACCAACCCTTCATCTGACAAAGGTCTAATATCCAAAATATATAAAGAACTCAAGAAATTAAACACCACCAAACCAAATAACCCAATAGAGAAATGGGGCTCAGAACTAAGAAGAGAATTCTCAACAGAGGAATATCAAATGGCTGAGAAACACTTAAAGAAATGCTCAACCTCCTTAGTCATCAGAGAAATGCAAATCAAAACGACACTGAGATTCCATCTTACACCCATCAGAATGGCTAAGATCAAAAATTCAAGCGACACCACATGCTGGTGAGGATGTGGGGAGAGAGGAACACTCCTTCATTGCTGGTGGGAATGCAAACTAGTACAACCACTTTGGAAATCTATCTGGCTCTTTCTCAGAAAATTGGGAATAGGGCTTCCTCAAGACCCAGCTATTCCACTCCTTGGAATATACCCAGAAGATGCATTACCACGCAACAGGGACATATGCTCAACCATGTTCATAGCAGCCTTATTCATAATAGCCAGAACATGGAAACAGCCTACGTGACCCTCAGTAGAAGAATGGATAAAGAAACTGTGGTACAGCTCATCAATTTTCAATAGGACTGAGTGTGTCTTCTTCCCCTGTGGACTGGCAAGGCAGTCCCACCAGGGTGCAGTGATAAAAAAGCTGGCAACATACTCCATGTCAGAGACAGCCCAGTTCCCATTACTAGAGGACCCAGAAGAAGCCTCAGCTGCTCATCAGCTACATCTGCGTAGGGAGCCTAGGTCCAGTCCATGCATGGCCCTTGGTTGATGGTTCAGTCTCAGGAAGCTCCTCTGGGACCTGTTTAGTTAGCTCTGTTGGTCTTCTTGTGGAGCTCCTGTCTCCTTCATGTCCTTTCCTCCTTCCCCCCCACTTTTCCACAAGATTCCCTATACATGCGTTGACTAATGTTTGGCTATGATTCTCAGCATCTGTTTTGAACTACTGATAGGTGGACTCTTTCAGAGGACAACTCTGCTAGGTACCTGTCTGCAAGCATAGTAGAGTTTCATTAATAGTGTCTGGGGTTGGCTCTCTCACATGCGGTGGGTGTTGGCTTGGGTCAGACATTGTTTTGATGTTCCATCAGTCTCTGCTCTATCTTTATCCATGTACATCTTGTAGTCAGGATAGATTTTTGAGTCCACGTTTTTGTGAGTGGATTGGTGTCCTCCCCCCAACACTAAGAATCTTGTGTAGTTAGGGGGATTGCTATTCAGTCTTTTTTATTTCACAAGCCAGCTTTTATTAATGCAATATATGTTCATAAACTCTAGACAGTATTTTAAAATATACAGTCTCTCAAAAGGAAATATTCCACTAAGGAGAACATAAAAAACTTTAGGGTCCTCAAAGGTTTCACAGCACAATGCACAGAAATCTGCAGGTATCCTGGGGGAACAAGGGCTTCACTCTTGAGTGAGTCACTCAATGACACATCGGTAGTCCTCGACCAGCTCCCGAAATCGCTCTTTCGTTTGCTCGTGTTGCACACTTATTTCTTTCTGCTTCAACTGATTGGTCAGCTCTTCTGGTCTCAGCCATTTCCCCATCTTGGCAAGATCTCTCTGCCCTTTTTATTTGTTTGTTTAAAAAGGGCCAATTAGTCTTCTATTAATATCCAGTCTGTAGCTTCTATGTTGTTCAGCATCACTCATGTCAGTTACCAACAGCCGAAGAATTTCATAAGCTCGTCTAGCATGTTGCTTATTTATTTTGAACTTCTGCTGTGCTTGTATCGCCATATCTTCATTGAATCCTTGCATTAAACTTTCCTGGGAGAAACAGGGCAAATCTTGACAAAGCTTCACAAGCACAAAGTCTCTCAGTTTCACATAGCTTTTGGATGGATCTTCTGCTGTGATATCAAGAAGAAACTGTGGTACATATACACTATGGAATACTACTCAGCTATTAAAAACAAGGAATTCCCAAAATTTGTGGAAAAATGGATTGAGCTAGAGATCATCATAATGAGTGAGTTAACCCAGAAGCAGAAAGACTCAAATGGTATATACTGACTTATATCTGCATACACTAGCCCAATGGGCATGTCCCACGAAAGCCTTCCCTTACCAGGAAACTGGGACAGAGGGGAGGACATCCTATTGGGACTTTAGATGAGAGAACCATGGGAGAATAGCAATGTAGAAGGATCCAGTGGGTCCTAGAAACCTACAAGTAGAACATTATGATAGGCAGATTTGGACCAAGGGGTCCCGCTCAAACTAAGGCACTAGCCAAGGACAATACAGGCGGTAAAATTTAAACCCCTACCCTGATCTAGCCCATGGACAGGACAGTCTCCATACTTGAGCGGAGAGAGAGATTTGACTTTCTCATGTACTCTGGTGCCTCACATTTGACCATGTCTCCTGGCGGGGGAGACCTAGTGGCACTCAGAGGAAGGACAGCAGGTCACCGAGAAGAGACTTGATACCCTATGAGCATATACAGAGGGAGGTAATCTCTCTGAGGAACAGTCATAGGGGAGGGGAATGGGGGGAAAATGGGAGGGAGGGGAGAGTGGGAGGATACAAGGGATGGGATAACCATGGAGATGTAACAAGAATAAATTAATAAAAAATAAAATAAAATAAATTTTTAAAACCTGTAAAAAAAAAAAAAAGAACTGAAGGAGATGCAATGTAGTATCTATTATCTCTTTCAAGATTTTGAGCACCATGGCCCTGACCTTGAAATGGAGTCAGTATCAGCATCTGACTTACATGTGGCAGGGTTTTGTCTGGGTGCACATAGTAATTATAGACTGTCATGTAGCCTACGGTCACAAAGAGTGTAGCTGCATCCTTATTATACTTCTCAAATACTAGAAAGTAGTGCCATCTTTCATCATCCACATCAATAAAGCTAGCAGTTTCAATAAACCACATCAAAAAGATCTGAAGCCTTTCATGATATTCTCGAAAGCCTTGACATGTCATGTCAGCCTTGTATATCTGAAACAAAGTTTTCTCCTCCTGTTGGACTAGGAACTGAGTATGTATGGAGGAGGGTTCCAAATGGTTTGAAATTGGCTTCCTTTTCCAGCAAATAAAGAAAATAATTTGTGTTTGTGCAAAACCCAGGTGGAATGATTTGTCTGATTTTGCCTTCATCATCGTCTGCCTCCACACAGTGAAAGTTCTCATCAACTTTAGAGGCATATTCAACACAGAACATTGTTGACAGGTTACAGCAATATAGTACAGCAGGATCTTCACACCCTTGCAATCAAAAGCCGTTTCATCATCCCCAAATGGCTGATGGGTATATTCAGGAAAGAAAGTTCTAATGTCATTCTCAAGATCTTCAGGAAAACGAACTAATTTCAGTTCAATTGCTGTGTTGGTATCACATTTGTACTCAGCTAGCTTCTTCTCCACCACACTCTTACACGCTACCAGAAATTTTTCCATTGCACCAAATCCTGTGAAGCCATCAAGCAGATTGCAGCTGTACTCAGCCAACTAGAAGACATATCGGGATGTCTGAGTGAATTGTGACCAGTGTGTGACTAATAAAGCATCTGTAAAATCTCAGTACTTCTCCTTGAAGTTCTTCCCTCAACTTGCGATGCCCTAGAAGCCTTTAAAAGAGCCTTTGAGCTTCTCCTCATGGTCACCGCCATTTTGTATGGATGGTTGACCTCTGCATGCAGGCTTTTTCTTGCTCTTCAGTCTTTATGGGCCATGCTACTATGAGTTTCTACTAGAGTCCTCCTCATATCCTCCCAGGAACCTATGCTGACTTAGGCCTCCCGCTTGTCACAGAGATGGCCCATCCCACAGTTCCTCTTTTCTCTGCAGATCTTCTGTCCTCCCACTCCCACTGTCATTGGGTCTGATCTGGAATCTCATAACACTCTGTGCTCCTTCTCCTACCTTGTTACATCTATTAAATCACTGTTTCCTCTTCTGAATGAGATTTAAGCATCCTCCTTTGGGTCCTCCTTGATACTTATGTTCTTTGCGTCTGTGCATTGTAGTATATTTGTCCTCTCCCCTGTGGCTAGAAACCACTTATAAGTGACTACATACCATATGTGTCTTTCTGGGTCTAGGTTATCTCACTCAGGATGGTCTTTTGTAGTTTCATTCTTTTGCCTCCAAATTTCATGACTTCTTTTCTTTTATTAGCTGGGTAGTATTCCATTATGTAAATGTACCAGTTTCTTTATCCATTCTTCAGTTGGGACATCTAGGCTGTTTCCAGATTCTGGCTATTATAAATAAAGTTGCTATGAGCATAGTTGAGCAAATGTCCTTGTTGTATGGTGGAGCACTTTTCGTGTATAAGTCCAGGAGTGGTATGGCTGGGTATTGAGGTAGAGCTGTTCTCAATATCCTGAGCAAATGCCAGATTGATTTTCAAAGTGGTTGTACAAGTTTGCACTCTCACCAGCAATGGAGGAATGTTTCCCTTTCTCCACATCCTCTCCAGCATGTGCTGTCACTTGTTTTTGATCTTAGCCATTTTGAAAGATGTAGGATGGAATCTCAGTGTATTTTTGGTTTGCATTTCCATGATGACTAAGGATGTTGAGCATTTCTTTAAGTGCTTCTTGGACATTTGAGATTCCTCTGTTGAGAATTCTCTGTTTAACTCTGTACCCCATTTTTTAATTGGGTTATTTGGTTTGTTTGTGTTTAATGTTTTAAGTTCTTGATATATCTTCGATATTAATTCTCTGTCAGATGTGGAGTTGGTGAAGATCTTTTTCTAGTCTATAGACTGTCATTTCATTCTATTCACAGTGTCTTTTACATTACTGAAGCTTTTCAGTTTCAAGATGTACCATTTATTAACTATTTATCTGAGAGCCTGAATTGTTGGTGTTCTGCTCAGGAAGCTGTATCCTGTGCCAATGAGCTCAAGTCTCTTCCCCACTTTCTCTTCTACTAGATTTAGTGTATATGGTTTTATTTTTAGGCCTTTGATCATCTTTTTTGGATTTGAGTTTTGTGAATGGTCATAAATATGGATCTATGGGCATTTTTCTACATGTAGACATCCAGTCAGACTAGCATCATTTGCTGAAGATGCTGTCTTTTTTTTCATTCTCTGATTTTGGCTCCTTAGTCAAAAATCAAATGTCTGTAAGTATTTGGATTTATTTCTGGGTCTTTGATGGGATTCTATTGATCAACCAGTCTATGCCTATGCCAGTACCATGCAGTTTTCATTACTATTATTCTGTAATATATCTTGAGGTTAGGGATGGAGATACCTCCAAAAATTCTATTATTGTACAGAATTTTTAAAGCTATACTTGGTATTTTTGTTTTTCCATGTGAAGTTTAGAGTTGTTCTTTCAAGGTCTGTAAAATATTGTATTGGTATTTTGATAAGGATTGCATTGAATCTGTAGATTGCTTTTTGTGAGATGACCCTTTTTACTATGTTAATCCTACCAATCCATGAACATGGGAGATCTTTCCATCTTCTGATATCTCCTTCAATTTCTTTCTTCAGAGACTTGAAGTTCTAATAATATATGCCTTTGACATGCTTTATTAGAGTTACCCCAAGCTACTTTATATTATTTTGGCTATTGTGAAGGGTGTTGTCTCCCTAATTTCTTTTTCAGCCTGTTTGTCATTTGTACTCAGGGGCGCTACTGATTTTTATCAAATTAATCTTGTATACAGACACTTTGCCTGAAGGTGTTTATCTATTAAGGGTCACTTATGTAAACTATCATACCATCTACAAATAAAGATAGTTTGACTTCTTCCTTTTTGGTTTGCATCTCCGTGATCTCCTTTAGTTGTCTTATTGCTCTAGCTAACAGTTCTAGTACTATTGAAGAAATAAGGAGTGGGTAGCCTTGCCTTGTCCATGATTTTACTGTGTTTTCTTTGACTCTCTCTCCACTTAATTTGATATTGGCTATCAGCTTTCTGTTATATAGCCTTTACTGTGTTTAGGTTTGTGCTTTGTATCCCTGAACTATCAAAAATTTTAATCATAAATGGATGTTGGATTCTGTCAAAGGTTTTTTGCATCTAATGAGATGATCATGTGATTTTTTTTCTTTTAGCTTGTTTATTTGGTGGATTGCTTTGATGGATTTTCCTATGTTGAAACATTTCTTCATTCCTGGGATGAAGCCTACTTGATCATTATGGATGATGTATTTGATATATTCTTGGATGTGGTTGTGAGTATTTTATTGAGTATTTTGCATCAATGTTCATAAGGGAAATTGGTCTGAATTTTTCTTTCTTTTTTAAGTTTTGTGTGGTTTAGGTATCAAGGTAACTATGGACTCATAAAATTAGTTTGGCTATGTTCGTTCTGTTTTTATTTTTTGGAATATTTTGATGAGTATTGGCATTAGATCTTTGGAAGTCTGGTAGAATTCTGAACTATAACCATCTGGTACTGGACTTTTTTATTTTTTATTTTTGGTTAGGAGATTTTTGATGATTGTTTCAATTTCCTTAAGCATTGCAGGACTATTTAAACTCTTTACCTGATCCTGATTTAACTTTCCTAGTTGAAATGTACCATGAAAATCATTCAGTTTTGCTAGAATTCTCAATTTTGTAAAATACAGGCTTTTCAAGTAAGACCTAATGATTCTTTGGATTTCGTTGCTGTCTGTTATTATGTCCCCCTTTTCATTTCTGATTTTGATAATTTGTGTACTTCTTTCTTTCACTTTAATTAGTTAGGCTTGGAGTTTGTCAATGCAGATTTTCTCAAAGAACCAGCTCTCGGATTTGTTGATTATTTGTACTGTTCTTTTCGTTCCTATCGTCTCTATTGAGTTCAGCCCTGAGTTTGATTATTTCCTGCCATCTACACCTCTTGTATGTGTTTGCTTCTTTAAAAAAGCTTTCAGGTGAGCTGTTAAGTTGTTAGTATGTTAGTGCCTTCTTTATTAAGGCACTTGGTGCTATGAACTTTCCTCAGCACTACTTTCATTTTATCCCATAAAATTTTTGTATGTTGTACCTTCATTTTCATTGAATTTTAGTACATCTTTAATTTCTTTCTTTATTTTTTTCCCTAACGCAGTGGTCATAGAGTTGTTCCATTTCCATGAGTGTGTAAGCTTTTTGTGATTACTGTTGTTGTTGAGGTCTAACTTTAATCTATTGTGATCTGATAAAGAACAGGTCAATTAAATTTCCTTGTATTGGTTAAGGTTTGCTTTGTGACTGACTATATAGTTGATTTTGGAGAAGGATCAGTGTGGTACTGAGAAGAAAGTATATTCTTTTGTGTTTGGGTGAAAAGTTCTATAGACATCTATTAGGTCCATTTGATTCATAATCTCTCTATTTAATTTATGTTTCTATGATCTGTCCATTGGTAAGAATAAAGAGTGGAAGTTTCCCACTATTAATGTGTGGAGATTGTTGTGTGATTTACACTTTAATAATGTTTTTTAACAAATGTAGGTGCTATTGAATTTCAGGCATAGACATTCAGGATTAAGAGGTCTACTTGGTGAATATTTCCTTTGATGAGAATTGATATTTTTGATCAATTTTGGTTGAAATTCTATTTTATTGGATAGTAGGATGGCTACTCCAGCTTCCTTCTTGGGTCTGTTAGCTTGGAAAGTATTTTTCCAGCCCTTTACTGTGAGGTAATGTCTACCTTTGTTGCTGAGATGTGTTTCTAGTATGCAGCAGAATGTTGGATCCTGTTTGCACATCCATTCTGATAGCCTGTGCCTTTTTATTGTAGAGTTGAGTCCTCTGATGTTGATATATATTAATGACCAGTAATTATTAGTTTTGTTTATTTTGGGGATGCTTGTGATAGTGTGTTTGTGTGCTTTTCTTCTTTTGGTTTTGCTGTTGTGAAGTTAACTATATTATGTGTTTTCTTGGGGGGTAGTGGACCTCATTGAGTTGGAGTTTTTCTTCTAGAATCTCCTGTAGGGCTAGGGTGGTGCAAAGATATTGTTTGATGTCCTCTCTTTATATATATGTTCAAATAGTAATTGACATTCCAGATAGATCAATAAGACAACTGAAGGAGGTCAAAGGGAAACCAATTGAAGAGAAAAAAGTCAAAACATTACTGTTTGCATATGATATGTTGCTATGCATAACTGACCCCAAAAATTCTACTATATAACTCCTACAGCTGATAAATACATTCACCAAAGTAGCTGGATACAAGATTAATTAAAAAAAATCAGTACACCTCCTATATACAAATGACAGACTGAGAAGGAAATTAGGGAACCAGCACCTTTCATAACAGTCAAAAATAATATAAAATATCTTAGGGTAACTCAAACCAAGCAAATAGAAGACTCCTATGATAAAAAAAAATCAAATCCTTGAAGAAGATATCAGATGATAGAAAGTTCTCTCATGTTCATGGATCAGTAGGATCAACATAATAAAAATGACTATTGTATCAAAACTATCTACAGATTCAACATAATCCTCATGAAAGTTCCAAGGCATTTTTTTTACAGACTTTGAAAGAACAATACTCAACTTCATGTGGAAAAACAAAAAATCTTAACTTAGCTAAAACAATTCTGAATAATGAAAGAACTTGCAGAGATATCCTGATCCTGATTTTAAGCTCTACCACAGAGCTATAATAGTAAAAAATCTTCATGGTATGTCCATAAAAACAGACATGTCAGTCAATCAGTGCAATCAAATAAAAAATCCAGATATAAATCAACACAACTATGGACACCTGATTTTTTTAAAGCCAGAAGTACACAATGGAAAAAAGAAAGCATCTCCAACAAGTGGTGATGGTCTAACTGGATATATGCATGTATAAGAATGCAAATATCAGGATCCAAGATAGCATCGAGCAGTGTGGACCGTGTGTGGAAGCTCCAGTGAACAATTCAGGGAATTTCACAGATTTCTGAGCCAGGAACACCAAGGTCCTGACACCACGGCAGCAGGAGTGCTCCACGGTTCGGAGGGACCAGGGTGTGGAGGACCTGCATGCCCCTGCTCATGGGAGGAGTGCGGATTTTCTTGGATTGGAGTAGCAGTGGCAGAGGCAGCAGCAGCGTTGGCGGCAGCAGCGTTAGCAGCGGCAGTTGCTGAGGTTTGCAGCTCAGAACCTTCTGGTGTAGGCAATTGGTGTGGTGGCTGGTGGGAGTTGCTGTGGGAGAGGGGACTCTGGACAGGATTTGGGTCATGTGGTGCCTTGTGACCCTATCTGGACTTGGCGGAGAGTTCAGCCCCAGAGTCCCAGGTTCAGCTTAGTGTGGAGTGCCATGGAGATGCTGGCTCAGTGCAGCAAGCAATTCAGCCTGAGGCACCAGCTCAGCGCAGCCACAGCTCCCATGCTGTGACACAGGCTGGGCGGAGCGCTCAGTTCCACCCTAGGCACCAGCTCAGCGAAGCTGCAGTTCTCCGGCATGACGCAGGCTGAGGGGAGTGCTCAGTTCCACTGGAACTAGCTCACCTCAACGAGCAGTTCTGCCCAAGACACTAGCTCAGCTCAGCTGGCAGTTCTGGGGTGCTGATACAGGCTGAGGTCAGCACACAGACTCAGCCCAGAGGCCCTGGCTGGACTTGCCAGGCAGATTAGGCACAAAGACTCTAGCTGAGCTATGTGCACAAGCTTGGTGGCCCCAAGACTGTGGCTGGACTATCCACGCAGAATAGACCCAGAATCCTGGGCTGAATTCAGCGTGCAGTGTGGGTCTATAGTCCCTGGCTGAGCTCGGTGCACAATTCCGCCCCGGAGACTCGGGTGGAGCTCGGCGTGCAGTTTAGGGCCAGAGTCCCTAACTGTGCTTGGCAGACAGATGGGCCCAGAGACTCTTGCAGAGCTTTTGGCACACTCCTGGCTCTAAGACTCTGGTTGGACGCAGTGTGCAGTTTGAATCCAGAATTCCTGGTTGAGCTGGGTGGACGGTTCGGGCCCTGAGTCATTAACTGACCACAGCATGCACTTTGGGACAAAAGCTCCTAGCTGAGCTTGGTGCGCAGTCCCAGCCCAAAAATTCTGGCTGGACCTTGTGTGCATTTTGGGCCCAGAATCCCTAGCTGAGCTGAGCAGAGGGTTCAGGCCCTGAGAATCTAGCTGAGCTCGGAGGGTGGTTCTGGCCCAGTGTCCCTGGTGGACTTGGCAGGGAACCTAGAAGGCTGTGGATACCTTGGCCTGACCCAACCCTCATCCAGAGACCCAGAACGATTGCAGGACCCACAGCACAGGGGAGCTGAGGATCACTGGCTGTGAGAGTTCAAAATGACAGGGTTAACCTCCTGCCATCCACACCAGTGAAGCATCAGAGCTTCTAGCCTATGGAAATCATGAGAAAACAAGTGAATCTAACATCAGTCTCCCTCCATCCAACTCTGGAAGCTACCCAACAAAAACAAAGACGGCAAGGTGTCTAAAAGACAGCGTAAAAGCAAGCATATGCAAAAAAAAAAAAAACCAAAACAACATGGCATCTCCAGTTTCCAGCTATGCCAAAGAAAACAACCCAGAAAACTCAAACACAATGGAAATACAAGAAAATGACCTCAAATCCTTAGTTGTGAGGCAGATAATGGAGGAAACAAATAAAATTCGTAATCAAATGCAGGAAGATGCAGCCAAACAGGTGGAAGACATAAAAGAGGCCTATAGAGAGGCACTGGAAAATATTCAGGAAAATACAAACAACCATATGAAGGAAATCAATAAGACTGTTCAAGCTCTGAAGACCTATAAAGAGGCAATGGAAGAAACTCAGGAATATACAAATAATCATATGAAAGAAATAAAAAACGTCAGTTCAAGATCTGAAGACGAAAATGGATTCAATGATGAACACACAGACAGAAGAAAAACGAGAACGTGAGAACTCAGAGAAGAAGATGAGCAACACAAAGGTGAGATTTTCTAACAGAAACCAAGAGATGGAAGAAAGAATCTCAGATCTAGAAGATACAATCACAGATCTTGAAGCAACCATTAAAGAAAATGCCAAATCTGGAAAACTCCTGACACAAAACATCCAAGAAATTAAGGACACCATGAAAAGAAGAAATCTGAGGATAATAGGCATTGAAGAAAGAGAAGATATCAGACTGCAAGGCCCAGAAACTATTCTCAACAAAATCATAGAAGAAAATTTCCCCAATCTAAAGAAAGAGATGCCTATAAACATACAAGAGGCCTACAGAACTCCAAATAGAATTGGCCAGAAAAGAAAAACTGCCTGCCACATAATAATCAAAACACAAAACATACAGAACAAAGAAAAAATATTAAAAGCTACAAAGGAAAAGGGCCAAATAACATTTAATGGCAAACCTATCAGAATTACATCCGACTTCTCAGCAGAGACCATAAAAGCCAGAAGGGCCTCGACAGAGATCCTACATACCCTAAGAGACCACAGATGCCAGGCCAGACTACTTTACCCAGCAAAACTATCAATAACCATTGATGGAGAAAACAAAATATTCCATGACAAAAACAAATTAAAACAGTACCTATCCACAAATCCAGCTATACAGAAGGTACTAGAAGGAAAACTCCATCCCAAAGGGTCAAGCTACAACCAAAACTTCTCAGAAAATAGATAACTATACCATGGCAAAAACACAACTACACAAACGCTCGACAGGAAACAACATCAAAATTAAGACTCTTAACAGTCACTGGTTGTTAATATCTCTCAACATTAATGGTCTCAATTCTCCAATAAAAAGACATAGACTAACTGAATGGGTGAATAAACAAGATCCAACATTCTTCTGCATTCAAGAAACACATCTCACCCATAACAATAGGCATTACCTCAGGGTAAAAGGTTGGAAAAAATATTCTAAGCAAATGGTCACAAGAAGCAAGCAGGCATAGCAATTTCAATATTGAACAAAATAGACTTTCAACCAAAATTAATCAAAAGAGATGCAGAAGGACATTTCATACTCATCAAAGGTAAAGTCAACCATGATGACATCACAATTCTGAACATCTATGCTCCCAATACAAGGGCACCCACATTTGTAAAATATCTGCCAAAAAGCTTAAACCACACATCGATCCCCACACAATAATAGTGGGAGACTTCAACACCCCACTCTCACTGAAGGATAAGTCATTGAAACAGAAACTACGCCGAGAAATAACATCATTAACCAATGCCATGGGTCAAATGGATCTAACAGATATCTATAGAACCTTTCACCCAAACAAGAAAGAATATACCTTTTTCTCTGCACCCCATGGAACCTTCTCCAAAATTGATCACATTGTAGGTCACAAAGCAAGCCTCAACAGATACAAGAGAATTGAAATAATACCTTGTATCCTATCAGATCACCATGCTCTTAGGCTGCAATTCAACAACAAAGAAATAACAAAAAGCCTACACATATGTGGAAACTAAACAACTCTCTGCTAAATGACACATGGGTCAGGGAAGAAGTAAAGAAAGAAATCAAGGAGTTTCTGAAATTCAATGAAAACGAAGGAACAACATATCCAAATTTGCGCGATACATTGAAAGCAGTGCTAAGAGGAAAATTCATAGCACTAAGTGCCTTTAAAAAGGAATTGGAAACATCACACATAAGCATCTTAACGACACAACTGGAAGCCCTAGGGGGATAAAAAGGAGTAGTCGTCTGGAAATAATCAAACTCAGGGCTGAAATTAACAAATTAGAAACTAAGAAAACAATCCAAAGAATCAACAAAACCATGAGCTGGTTCTTTGAGAAAATCAACAAGATAGACAGACCGTTAGCCAAACTAACTAAAAGTCAGAGAAACAGTATTGAAATCAACAAAATCAGAAATGAAAAGGGAGACATAACAACAGACACTGAAGAAATACAAAGAATCATAAGATCCTACTTTGAAGGCATATATGCCCCAAAATTTGAAAATCTAAGGGAAATGGATGACTTTCTTGATCAATTTCACTTGCCTAAGTTGAGTGAAGAACAGATAAACAAGCTAAATAGTACCATTTCCCCTACAGAAATAGAAGCAATCATTGATAGTCTCCCAACCAAAAAAATCCCAGGACCAGATGGTTTCAGTGCAGAATTCTGCCAGACCTTCAATGGTGAGCTAATACCGATACTCTTCAAGCTACTCCAAAGGATAGAAATGGATGGAACATCACCAAATTCATTCTTTGAGGCCATAGTCACATTGATACCTAAACCTCACAAAGACTCAACAAAGAAAGAGAATTTCAGACCAATTTCTCTTATGAACATCGATGCAAAAATACTAAATAAAATACTTGCAAAATGAATACAAGAACATATAAAGGATATCATTCATCATGACCAAGTAGACTTCATTCCAGGCATGCAGGGATGGTTTAATATACGGAAATCCATCAATGTAATCCACCATATAAACAAATTTTAAAAAAAAAACACATGATCATCTCTTTAGATGCAGAGAAAGCATTTGATAAAAATCCAACACCCATTCATGTTTAAAGTTTTAGAGAGATCGGGGATACAAGGCACTTTCCTCAACATAATAAAGGCTATATACAGCAAGCCAATAGACAAAATCAAAGTAAATGGTGAGATACTCATCAGGAACAAGGCAAGGCTGCCCACTCTCTCCCTATCTCTTCAATATAGTACTCGAAGTTGTAGCCAGAGCAATAAGACAACAAAAGGAGATCAAGGGTATCCAAATGGGAAAGGAGGAAGTCAAACTATCTCTATTTGCAGATGATATGATAGTGTACATAAGTGACCCTCAAAATTCCACCAGAGAACTCCTACAGCTGATAAACACTTTCAGCAAATTGGCTGGATACAAAATTAACTCAAAAAAGTCTGTAGCCTTCCTATACACAAATGACAAGCTTGCGGAGGAAGAAATTAGGAAAGCCATACCCTTCACATTAGCCACAAGCAATATAAAATACTTAGGAGTTACTCTAACTAAGCAAGTGAAGGACTTGTTTGAAAAAAATTTCAAAACTCTGAAGAAGGAGATTGAAGATGACATGAGAAGATCGAATGATCTTCCTTGCTCATGGATCGGGAGAATTAACATAGTAAAAATGGCCATCCTACAATCTACAGATTCAATGCAATCCCTATCAAAATACCTTCACAATTTTTTAAAGACATTGAAAGTTCAATTCTGAACTTCATATGGAAAATCAAAAAACCCAGAATAGCTAAAACAATCTTGTACAATAAAAGGTGCTCTCAAGGATACTCCATACCTGATTTCAAACTGTACTATAAAGCAAGAGTAGTTAAAACAGCATGGTACTGGAACAGCAACAGGCTGGTTGATCAGTAGAATCAAATTGAAGACTCAGATATAAATCTACACACATATGGTCACTTGATTTTTGACAAAGAAGCCAAATCCGTTCCATGGAAAAAGGATAGCATCTTTAACAAATGGTGCTGGTCTAACTGGAGGTCTGTGTTTTAAAAAATGCAACTGGACCCATATTTGTCACCTTGCACAAAACTCAAATCCAAGTGGATTAAAGACCTCAACATAAAACCAGAGACACTAAGTCACTTAGAAGAAAAAGTGGAGAAGAGCCTGGAACATATTGGCACAGGAGACAACTTCCTGAACAGAACACCAACAGCCCAGGCCTTAATGTCAACAATTAATAAATGGGACCTCATGAGGCTGAGAAGCTTCTGTAAGGCTGGAGACACTGTCAAGAGAACAAAGTGACAGCCCACAGACTGGGAAAAGATCCTCACCAACCCTACATCTGACAAAGGTCTAATATCCAAAATATATGAAGAACTCAAAAAATTAAATACCAAACCAAGGAACCCAATTGAGAAATAGACCTTGGAATTAAACAGAGAATTCTCAACAGAGGAATATCAAATGGCTGAGAAACACTTAAAGAAATGCTCAACCTCCTTAGTTATCAGGGAAATGCAAATCAAAACCACTCTGAGATCTTACACCCATCAGAATGGCTAAGATAAAAAATTCAAGTGACACCACATGCTGGTGAGGATGTGGAGAGAGAGGAACACTCCTTCATTGCTGGTGGGAATGCAAACTAGTACAGCCCCTTTGGAAATCTATCTGGTGCTATCTCAGCTAAGTGGGAATAGGACTTCCTCAAGACCCAGCTATTCCACTCCTTGGAATATACCCAGAAGATGCACCAGCACACAACAAGAAAATTTGCTCAACCATGTTCATAATAGCCAGATCATGGAAACAGCCTAAGTGTCCCTCAGTAGAAGAATGGATAAAGAAAGTGTGGTACATATACACTATGGAATACTACTCAGCTATTAAAAACAAGGATTCCCGAAATTTGTTGGTAAATGGATTAAGCTAGAAATGATCATAATGAGTGAGTTAACCCAGAAGCAGAAAGACTCATATGGTATATGCTTACTTATATCTGCATACTCACTAGCCCAAGGGCCATGTCCCACATCAGCCTTCACTTACCAAGAAACTGGGACAGAGCCGAGGACATCCTATTGGGACTCTAGATGAGAGAACCATGGGAGAATAGCAAAGTAGAAGGATCCAGAGGGTCCTAGAAACCTACAAGTAGAACATTATGTTAGGCAGATTTGGGCCTAGGGGTCCACACAAACTAAGGCACCAGCCAAGGACAATACAGGCGGTAAAATTTAAACCCCTACCCAGATCTAACTAATGGTCAGAACAGTCTCCACACTTGAGTGGAGAGTAGGATATGACTTTCTCACGTACTCTGGTCCCTCACATTTGACCGTGTCCCCTGGAGGGGGAGACCTGGTGGCACTCAGAGGAAGGACAGCAGGTTACCAAGAAGAGACTTGATACCCTATGAACATATACAGGGGGAGGTAATCCCCCTCAGGAACAGTCATGGGGAGGGGAATAAGGGGAAAATGGGGGGGAGGGAAGAATGGGAGGATACAAGGGATGGGATAACCATTGAGATGTAACAACAATAAATTAAAAAAAAATAATGTCAATAAAATCCCAAGAAAATATTCTGGAAATGGTTAACACAGAATCAACTCTATTACCTAGGTAACTAGATAAGAAGATTCAATGTAGGTATAAGATCTCTGAAGTTATTTTTAGCTCATATACAGCCTTCTACAACATACCATAAATAATGACAATTTATAATCCGTATTATGACCACAATGCAAAACCTTCCTAGAATAACATAAAAAAGAAAAATATGGACCATTTTCCTTTACATATACATGTAGAACTATGTAAAACAGTAATAGTAAATTAAGCTATAATTAAACAACATGCTATAGCTAACTGTGATGGTTGTGCCTGGTTGTCAACTTGACTACAACTGGAATTAACTAAAACCCAAAAGTAGAGGCATACCTGTGAAGGATTCCTGTTAAATTTGAAGTGGGGAGATCTACTTCTAATCTTTGGGGGTTTTGGAACTTCGAGGTTTTAAGGAAGACACACTTTTAGTCAAGATCTAATCTGAGTCAAGCCTTCTGCTGTAAGACTTTATGAGGACATGGGAGAAGGAAGTTTTTGTTTTTTGCTTGCTTGCTTGAGCCTGGATATCAAGTCCATTTCTTAACTGGCATTAGAGCCTATTTCTTCAGGATTCCAGGGTATACTGATACTGAGCAACTAATGGATTCTTGGACTTTCCTTTCATCGGCAACTATTGTTGGATTAGCTGAACCACACTGGTGAAACAATCTAGTAAATTTTCTTACCATATAGATAGAGGGAATTTCATTTCATAAGTTCTCTTATTCTAGAGATACTTGACTAATATACTAACCTAAGAATTATCTGAGATTAAGATTAAATTTAATATAAGAAGTCTATTAGTATAATTCACTGCTTTGATATATTAAAGTCATAAAGTATTTGGTGATATATCTATTTCTGTTAAAAGTTTATTTAAATTCATAGGAGCTTTAAAAAATTTATTGGGATCCAGTTTTAAATTTGTATGGTAAAGATCTGCAGAGGAAGACAAGTTCTGACTTTATTCATCTCACATATTCACATATTTCCACAGAACAAGAGCTTTGAGCTTTGATGTTAGTGCCTATTAGCAACCTGATCTTTGGGCATAGTGAAGAATATAAGGAAACTAATGGGCAGGAAATAAGCTCTGATGATGCAGAAGGAACAAACTCACAAATATAACTGAAACAGAATGAAGCAGTTGAATTGTCATATGCCCAAGATCAAGAGATGCTCTGCCTCAGTAGATGTGAGAACTACTCAGAAAAACACAGACCATACCCTTTACCAGCATCAATGGCCAGCTCCAAGATATAATCTTACAATAACATAGACAACAGAAAGGTACAGAAAGAGGGGCAAGAGCATACAAAGTCACCCTTCTGAGGCAAGAAGGGAAGACTTGAAAGTAAAAAGCAAAAGGAAACTGTTCTGATAGCACAATCCATTCTCTAGCACAAAGTATTTATACAGGAAATTTGAAGTCTACAGTACACTCAGGAGAGCCAGAGTAGCAAACATGCCTGAAGGCTGATTTCAAACTGTAAGAAAGTCCCAGGGGAAGGAAATAATGCTGATTTCCAGATGTCAGAACCTTTACCTCAGTCTCTACTGTTCCACAACAAATGAACGGCACTAAAGAATCTGTAAAACATATAAAAAGGAAAATGGCAATGAAAATATCACACCAGGGTCATTTTGGCTAAGATTTGAGAGAATAAGAATTATTACAGACTTCTTAAAACCTAGGCCAGTCAAATACAATGAGGTTATTTTTCTTATACTGATGGACAGGAAATAAACTAGCCTTATTTTTAAAAATCCTAGCCTTTAATTCTAACCTAGTTAGTGTCTCTTTAAAAAGTGCATGGGGAATGAAGCTATTCTCAAAGACTAAGCAGCATTAGCATAAAGAATAAAAAATCAACTCCCAAACCTTACACCCAGGGACATACTTCCTCCTGCATGATTGCACCTCCTAAAGTTTCCATAACCTTCTGAAAAAAACACTACCAAATGGGGACCATGTTATATGCATGAACCAATGGAGTAATTTTTTTTTTATTTAAAACACTTCACAGACTTCTGTTAAAGATATAGATTTTGAACAGTATGAAGTTCTTTGGAAAATAAGGAAGTATCGATAATTAAGACCTAGTAGGCTTCATCACAGGCATGCAGGGGTGGTTCAATATATATTAAAATTCATCAATGTAATCCACCATATAAACAAACTAAAAGGAAAAAGCCACATTATCATCTCCCTAGGTGCTGGAAATACATTTGACAAAATCCAATACCCATGCATGTTAAAATTCTTGAAGAGATCAGGGATACAAGGTACATGCCTAAACATAAGAAAGGCAGTATATAGCAAGCCTATTGCTAACACCAAACTAAATGGAGAGAAACTTAAATCAATTCCACTGAAATCAGGAACAAGACAAAACTATCCACTCTCTCTGTATCTCTTCAAAATTTTACTTGAAGTCCTATCTAGAGCAATAAAACAAGTAAAGGAGATAAAGAGGATGCAAACTGGAAAGGAAGAAGTCAAAGTATCACTATTTGCAGATGATATGATAGTATACATAAGTGACCCCCAAAATTCTCCCTGGGAACTCCTACAGCTGATAAACACCTTCAGCAATATGGCCAGAAACAAAATTAACTAAAAACAAACAAAAAACAGTAGCCTTCCTGTATACAAAATGCCGACACAATTCATTACAGATCTCTGAAGAACAATTCTCAACTTCACATTGAAAAATAAAAAACCAAAAATAGTTAAGACAATCCTGTACAATAAAAGATCTTCTAGAAGTATCTCCATCCTTCAACCTATACTATGGAGCAACAGTAATAAAAACAACATAGTACAGGCATAGAAACAGACATGTGGAACAATAGATCAAATTAAAGACTCAAAAATAAAATCACATACCTACTGACACTTGATTTTTGACTAAGGAGCAAAAAAACTGTGCAATGGAAAAAAGATAACATCTTCAACAAACAATGCTGGTCTAACTGGATTTCTGTGTGTAGAAAAATGCAAATACACCCTTCTTTATCACCCTGCACAAAACTAAAGTCCAGGAACAGGAGACAACTTCATCAACAGAACACCAATAGCTCAGTCTCTAAAATCAACAATTAATAAATGGGACCTCATGAAACTGCCAAGCTTCTATAAGGCAAAGGACACTATCAATTGAACAAAAAGACAGCCTACAGACTGGGGAAAGATCCTAATTATCCATACATCCAACAAAGGGATAATATCCAAAATACATCAAGAACTCAAGAACTTAAACACCACCAAACCAAATAATTTAATCAAACAATGGAGTAAGGAGCCAAACAGAGAATTCTCAACAGGAGAATATCGAATGAGTGAGAGACACTTGTAGAAGTGCTCAACAACCTTAGTCATCAGGGAAATACAAATCAAAACAACTCTGAGATTCCACTTTACACCAATCAGAATGGTTAAGGTCAAAAGTTCAATTGAGAGCACATGCTGGCAAGGATGTGGAGAAAGGGGAGCACTCCTCCACTGCTGGTAAGAGTGCAAACTTGTACAACCACTTAGGACATCAATCTTGTGCTTTCTCAGAAAATTGGGAATAATGATACCTCAGGACCCAGATATACCACTCCTAAGCATATACCAGAAAGATGCTCCACCATACAAGGAGAACATTTGCTCAACTATGTTCATAGCAGCTTTATTCACAATAGCCAGAATCTGGAAACTCCTAGATATCCCTCAACTGAAGAAAGGATAAAGAACCTTTGGTACCTTTACACAATGTAGTACTTCTTACCTATTAAACACAAGGAAAATTTGAAAATTTCAGGCATATGGATGTAACTAGAAAAGATCATCCTGAGTGAATTAACCCAAACCCACGAAAACACTCATGGTATATAATCACTTATAAGCAGATATTATCCACATAATAAATGATACTACACTACAGTACACAGATCTAAAGAAGCTAAATGACAAGGAGGACCCTATGAAGGACACTTCTTGTTCAGAAGGTCAAATAGAATAGACACCAGAAGAGGATGAGAAGAAGGAACACGCCGGGATCCTACAATAGAGGACTTCTGAAAGATTCCACCCAGCATGGGATTGAAACAGATGCTAAGACTCACAGCCAAACTTTAGGGTGGAGTGCAGGGAGTCTTATGGAATAGTTGGGGGATAGAAGAGCCTGGAGGGGAGAGCAGCTTGACAAGGAGACCAATGGAGCCTGCAAATCTGGACTGTGGGGGATGGAGCTGCAGAGACTGATGCCACAACCAAGTAGACATGCATGGTGAGGACATGGACCTCCTACTCAGATGTTGTGGTAGGCAGCACAGTCTCCTTATGGGTCTCATAATATGGGAAGTAGGGGATACCTCTGACATGGACTCTGGTGGCCACTAGTTGATCCCCATGGTGCAGAGGCCTTGCTAGGCCCTAGAAAAAGAGAATGCAGGCAGTCCAGATGAGACTTGATATGCAGGTGTCAGATGATAGGGGAGTAGGGCTCAGCCTTTCTGAAGACTCAGGGAAGGGGAGGGGGATGAAGGGGAGAGGTTGGGACCAGGAAGAGAGGAGGGAGTGGGCTACAATAGGGATGTAAAGTGAATATATTAACGTTTTAAATTAAATTTTAAAAATGCAAGAAAGAAAATTAAGAGCCAATGATAACTGATACTATACAGTTTGGGACCATGAAATTTATGAGTGAAGTTTCCAAGAATCAACTGCAATGGGGAATGAGCCCAGCCTTCTTTCTTGGCCTTAGTGTGGATGAGAGCCATGGAAGACTGGCTGAACATCATCTTCCTGATTTCCCCTCTCTTGCTCCTAGATTGCTCCAGAGCAAGAATGAGAGAGGCCTATCAAGGAGACAACTCCAAATTAAAGTTTTTTCCTGTTTGAATTCCTGCTCAGACTCTACCATATCAGCAACTTCAAAGCTTGGTTTGGATACTTCTCTTTCTTGTCATCTAAAAACAAAAATAGAAAAAAAACACAACAGCTACTGACCAGTGCCTCTAAATATATCTGATACCCAAGTTGTCTCAACTGTTTAGGAAACCCTTCATTCATGATAGATGGATCTCATGCCAAGACTGGAAACACACAGAGCTATGTAGGGGCTTTTCCAGACCAAGCTACTTTTATCTTCTCCAATTAATGGTCAGAAAATTACTAGTCTCCATCCCTGCAGGAAAGGAACTGTGGCTTAGGTGTGTGTCATAGTTCAGTTCAAGTGACTAGTGGAGAAGCATCTTATACTCAAACCCCAGTATAAACCCAATCACTCTGGATCATATTATACTATGCCTCCATGTCTCCAAACCACAAGGAGAATGTAGGAAATAGAGAGAAAGGGTAGTCTTGGGTAAAAAACAAAACAATCAGTTGTATAATGGGGTCACTCCCTGTGTGATTCTCAGAAGGCACCTTTAAAGTGCCCCTTCACACAAATTCATGATGCACAAGTTACAAGCATTGATTCATCTGTCTATTTTCATCATCATGGAGACAGAACTCAAGGTCTTGTACAAACTAGGGAGGTGCTCTATCTCTGGTCTACACTCTATACCCTAAGTTATAAGTTTAACGATAGCATCCACTAAGTATCTCTCCTGCCTGAGACTCACCAAAAGAACTAGACTGGTTGGCCAGCCATTCCCAGGAATCCTCCTGACTCTGACTGCCTAGAACTGGGATCAGGATCATGCTGCCATGACTGGCTTTTTTACATGGAGCCTAAGATGAAAGTCAGGTCCTTCCTTATCCTTGCAAGGGAAGTGCTTTACTCACTGAGACATCTCCCAAACCCCTTAAAGAACATTTTGTTAGTGAATAAATCAAATTATCTCTCTGTATTTACACAATAAAAAAAATCATCAAGTCCCCACTTTTCACTCTTGTTTGGCTTCAATGAAAGCTGTTAGGTCAGCAGTGATTGTCTAATTCCAGAAAGATTTCTGTGGAACACCAAGGGGCCTGTTATTATCTTGGAATTCTACTCCCTCCTTAGAGTAGGGAAGCCACAGTGTAGCATTAATTCCACAGGGCTGCATAGATGTTTTCCATTTCTCTTCTTAATGTGAAATTTAAATTTAATTATTCCTCGACATGTCAAATGCACTCATCACATTTCACTGATTTACACTGAGCAGACACTGTGAAGAAGATTTGATTTGGAAATACTTGTTCCCACAAACCTTCCTGAACACCAAGAAAGAAGCACTATTTGTGTTGATGCAAGCAGAAGCCTACTGGGCTGACAGAGACATGCCATTTGAGGCACCAAAGCTGCAGAACACAACGCTCTTATTAATTCCACGACCTCACAAATCCCTCCCTGAAATGTAAAGATATGAAAGCTTATTTGCAAGAAATGATGTCAGGAAATAATGATGACCTAAACAAATGTGGTCCAGAGCTCAGACCGAGTTCATCAAATCTGATAGGACACGTCTGAATTTGTCTTTTAATGTTGATAGGCAAAACCACACCTGTGCCGAGTTCTTAGGCTAATTTGAAGATGCTGCAGGTCACAACAGAAACCAAAGCATAGACAGTTGCTTTGAGACTAAGTGATTTGGGCAAAAGTATGGAATGTATGGAAGAAAAAGCAGAAGCAGGAGTCAGTCCAGAGACCTCACTGTCAAGTACTGTGTTCCTGTGTGAATCACCACACAGAAGCCACAGTTTTCTTATGGGAAAAAAAAGCAAATAACACCAGCATTGCCGGAAGGTCCTGGGATTAAATGTAACCAACTCTGTAGGTGACATGCAAATTCTGTGGACCATGGGCAAGTGCTTGGCTGTTTGGCTGTGGTTCTTCATAGCACAGAAAGAGGCCACAGGGAAGCAACTTCTGAAAACAATCTCAGTGAAGTCAATGGGGACTCTATCAGTAGCTTCCCAGCTGAGGATTTGACACCAAAGATACAAGACTCCACATGGAGAGAGGAACAAGGAACTGGAAGACACAGGTGTGGGCTTTGGGATAGAGCTATTACCAAGAGTTAGGAAAAGCAGGTATTTAAACCCAGGCAAATAATTTTGAATAAGAAGACCTACATGTGTCTGTGTTATTCTTTCAGAGATATTTAAAGAGTTTAGGGAAAGGTAAGAGATTGGGTTTGAATTGGCAACAGAGTTCACGAACACCATACGTATTCTGTGAGCAGACTCCAAGAAGAGAGAATTTGGTTTTTCCAAACACTTTTGTGGTGGAAGCTACATGACTCATGAGATAGATCCCCTTCCTGATAATGAGGAGGGATAGTTTATATTTTTCAATCACTACACTACAGCCAAGGTGACCTTCATTGTTGGAGGTTGGTCTGATGTATTTTGATGGTAACTCCTGCTTACTGTCTGTGTGCTCCACCTGTACCTTGCCTAAGAGCCTAACATGTTTGACCAATGAAAGGCTATCTACTTGGGCAGGGCAAATGAGATAGGTGTAGCTAAGTATCCCGGGCTTGGAGAGATAGAGAGAATATTGGGAAGAGAGACTGTGGAGGAGAAGAGAGGAGAAGAAGGTTGTGCCATTGTCGGATAGGTTGAGGAGAAGCACATGGCTGGCATGGGTGGAGTATTTGGCCCAGATGAAGAACATTATCAAGTATTTGGGATAATGACCAGGAGGTAGCTTGATAGAAATTGTTATCTATGGAGAGTAGTTTAGGGGATTAATATCTGCCCTGCTCCAAGTTAACCAAGACTATTTTACAATATAACAGGTGTCTGTGTCTTGATTGATTGCTAGAGGGTAAGAAAATACTGTCATAATAATAATTATACGTCTAATAATAATCATTATTAGGCCATACTGGTAAATTAACCCCAACAATTCATCACCAGTGTCCTTCCTACTCCTGATAGCCCTGTGAGGAGTCAGGTTCAGTCATGACGTCTTCTGAACTGAAAGGAATTTTATAGATTGCCTAAGTAACATTGGCTTAAGTTCTCATTTTACAGGTATGAGCATTTGGGCTCAGTGTGTTAGGAGAGTTGCCAAAGATTATACAACTAACCAATCAGAATCAGCTTTAAGCCATAGGTTTTCCTCATTTTACTTATATAAAACACTGCAAATTTGAGTACTAATGCTTTAATAATGATAATTAGCAAGAGGCAGAAAAGTCCTTTATTTCTTTTCAATATAAAACTAGAAGGGATTCTTTCAGTGGGGGGTGTGTGTGTGTGTGTGTGTGTGTGTGTGTGTGTGTGTGTGTGTGTGTGTGTTCATGAGCTCACACAGAGAGACCAGAGAAGGGTAGTGGGAGCCCTCTTCTATCGCTGTTGGTTATATTCTCTCTGAGACAGCATTTCTTACTGAGCCTGGATCATCCCATCCTTTTTTCTTTTTGCTAGGATGCCTGTCCAGCAAGCCTCAGTGGTCTTCACTTCTCTGAAGCTGTCTCTGGACTTACAGGTCCATTTAGCTACACCAGTCATTTATATGTTGTTGGGATCTGAACATGGGTTGTAAAGGAAACATTCTTGCCCACTTGACTATCTTTCCTACCCCTAGCATCCCTTGTAATAACTACTAATTTTCTTTGCATATTATTCAGCAGCTGACTACTAATTTGCATGTGAGCACTGCTTTGGTTGTAGTTATACCACATAAATGGTCTATCTTTTCTTGATATGGGTTGATGAAGCCTACCATTTGGGAAGTCAACAATAAATTGACTCTTATGAATGAAAATGAAATAAAAAGAATTTCACTCTCTTGTTATATATTACACATAATATCTATATAAGTAGAATCCTCCCCCATGGCCCTATTAGTTCAAATCATCCTGGCCCCTGATAAAAATGCAACAGCTGTAAAGAATGGGTGATGATGCAGGGTATTTGATATCATTGTGAATGCCAAGAATGTGTTGTTTATGGGGAAAACCTGTTTCGAGTTGTGGTGTAGCTCAGCCCTAGCATACACCTTTCATCCAAGAGCTTTCTGCTTGAATTAAAGAAAATCAGCCATAGATCAAAAGGTGGATCGAGCAGCCAGTTCACAGAGAGTGGGCATAGGAAATAATCATAGGGAGTAAGAGGAAGCCAGGAGGAGCAAACAAGCAGAGCTGAGTCAGGCATTGGCCACAAACCATATTAGGTGCCATCTCAAAAAGGACTGTGGGATACCCCAAGCAGCTTTAGGCTTGGATCTCTCTCCACCTACTGCTTAATGGCCTGGGACATGGAGAGCTTGCAAACAAGCAAAGGTGAGTTAGGCATGTGCCACAATTCACATTAGCTGCATTCTGAAGAGGCTTGTAGGACACCCAAGCATCTATAGGCCTGGATTTCTCTCTGCCAAAGGCTCACCACACTGGTCATTCTGGGACACAAAGAGCAAACAAGCAGAGCTGGGTTGGGTGCAAGCCACACCCACATTATCTAGTGTCATGAGAAGGACTGTAGAATACCCAAGTAGCTTTGGGCTTGGATCACTCTCCACCCACTCCTTTCTGGCATGGATCATCTGGGTCCCAGACAGTGACCCTGGCAGAGATGAGCTAGACACAAGCTCCAACATCCATTGTCCACCATCCCTTGAGGCCTCTGGGGATCCCTATTTGGCTTGGAGCTTTCTTCAGGTTTTCCGGACCTGCCTGACCAAAGTGGGGCACAGACAGTGACCCCAATAGAAGAACCTCCAGGCCTGCTAACACCAGAGAGAATCAGATGGCTAGAAGTCTGTGTAAGAACACAAGCAACAAAACTCAAAGCCATATGACACCACAGGAAACCAGTAGTCCTACTACAGCAAGCGCTGGAGATACTAACACACCAGAAGTGCAAGAATAAGATGTTAAATCTGGGGTACTAAAAATTATAGAAATATCAAAGGAAGAAAATAAATCTCTCAGAGAAATACAGAAAACTACATTCAAACAGATGAAGGAATTGAATAAATCCTATAAGAATTATAGGAAAATACAATCAAATGGGAGAAAAGAATGAATAAAGCTATTCCAGACCTAAAAGGGGAATTAGAAGCAATAAATAAAACAAAATCTGAGGCAATCCTGGAGTTGGAAAACCTAGGGAAAAGAACAGGAACTGCAGACACAAGCAACATTAACAGAATACAAGCGATGGAAAAATGAGTATCAAATGTAGAAGATATGATTGAAGTTATTGATACATAATAAAAAGAAAAATTTAAAGGTAAAAATTTCCTGACTCAAAACATCAAAGAAATCTGGGACACTATAAAAAGACCAAACCTAAGAATAATAGGAATAGAAGAAGAAGGCTCCAAGATCCATGGCTCAGAAAACATTTTCAAGAAAATCACAGGACACTTCCCCAACCTAAAGAAAGAAATGTCTATAAACATACAAGAAGCCAACAGAACTCCAAATAGACTGGAGCAGAAAAGAAAACCACACCCTCCACATAATAATCAAAACACTAAATGCACAGAACAAAGAGAGAATATTAAAAGCTGCAAAAGAAAATGGTAAAGTCACAGCTAAAAGCAAACCTATTAGTATTACACTTGACTTCTCAACAGAGAGTATGAAAGCCAAAATGTCTTGGATGGATGTCATGCAGACACTAAGAGACCACAGACCCCCAACCCAGACCTCTATACCAAGCAAAACTTTAAATCACCATATATGGAGAACACAAGATTTTCCATGACAAAACCAAATTTAAACAGTACCTAGCCACAAATACAGTCCTCCAGAAAATACTTGAGGGAAAACTCCAATACAAGGAGGCTAACTACACACAGAGAAAACAAAGGAAATAAATAACCCCACATCTACAAAACCAAAAGAAAGGAAACATACACACAAACTCTACCACCAATAGCATAAAAAAACAAACAGGAACAAACAACCACTGGTCATTAAAATCTCTGAACATCAATGGCCTCAACTCCCCAATAAAAAGACATGTGCTAACAGAATGGATGGGAAAACAGGACCCATCATTATGCAGCATACAAGAAATACACCTCAACAATAAAGATAAACATTACCTCAGAATAAAGGGCTATAAAAGTTATCCAAGCAAACAGACCCAAGAAACAAGCTAGAGTAGCCATCCTACTATCTAAAAAATAGACTTTCAACCAAAACTAACCAAAAAGATGGGAAAGACACTTCATACTCATCAAAGGAAAAGAATATGAAGATGACATCTCAATCCTGAACATCTATGTGAGAGCAACCACATTCATAAAAGAAACATTAATAAAGCTTAAACCACACATTGATCTCCACACATTAATAGTAGGAGATTTTAACAGCCCACTCTCACCAATAGACAGATCATCTAGACAGAAAATAAATGGAGAAATAATGAAACTAATAAATGATATGAATGAACAGATAACTACAGAACTTTTCACCCAAACATGAAAGATTATACCTTCTTCTCAGGACCTCACAGAACCTTCTCCAAAATTGACCATATACTTGGTCACAAAGAAATCTTCAATAGATACAAGAAAATTGAAATAACACCTTGCATCTTTTTAGGCCACTATGAATTAAAACTGAAACTCAACAACAGCAGAAAAGCCTACCAACTCATGGAAACTCATCAACTCCCTACTCCATGACAAAATAAAAAAGGAAATTAAAGACTTTTTAGAATTCAATGAAAATGAATGGATAACATATCCAAACGTATGGGACACAATGAAACTGGAGAGATCCCATACTAGCAACTTAACAGCACACCTGAAAGTTCTAGAACAAAAAGAAGGAAACACACACAAGAGGACTAGATAGCTGGAAGTATTTGAACTCAGTACTGAACGCAATAAATTAGAAACAAAGAGAACAATTCAAAGAATCAAGGAAACCAAGAGCTGGTTTTTTGAGAAAATCAACAAGGCAGACAAACCCTTAGCCAAACTAACTAAGAGGCAGAAGGAGAGTATTCAAATTGACAAAATTGTAAATGAAAAGGCAGACATAACAACAGACACTGGAAATCCAAAGAATCATTAGGTCTTACTTCAAAAAACTATATGCCACAAAATTGGAAAACTGAAACGAAGTGGATAATTTTCTTGATAGATTCCACTTACCGAAGTTGAATCAGGATCAGGTAAACAAACTAAATAGTCCTATATCTCATAAGGAAACAGTCCTTAGAAGTCTCCCAGCCAAAGAAAGCCCAGGGCTAGATGAATTCAGCACAAAATTCTACCAGACCTTAAATGAGAGCTAATACCAATTCTCTTCAAACTATTCCACAAGACAGAAGCAGAAGGAACATTACCAAACTCAGTCTATAAGGCCACAGTCACCTTAATATATAAACTAAGCAAAAATCCAACAAGGAAAGAGAATTACAGACCTGAAAAATGTTCCATCATACAAGGGTATTTACTCAAATATTTCATAGCAGCCTTTATCCATAATAGCCAGAATCTGGAAGAAACATAGATGTCCTTCAACCTAAAAATGGATTTTTAAAAACTCGTATATTTACACAAGGAAATCTTAAAATGTGCAGGAAAATTGGTGGAACTATAAATGATCATCCTGAGTAAGTTAACCCAGAGCCAGAAAGACATGCATGGTATACTCACTTATAAGTGAATATTAGCCCAACATAGATGTCCTCTGACAGTCTCCATCCAGCAAGGTATCAGGACAGATGTTGGGACTGGCAGCCTGACTATGGGCAGAGCACTGAGAAGTGGTATGGAAGAGTTAGGGGATGGAAGGACCCAAAGAGTTCAGAAGCCCCACAAAGACACCATCAGGGGTGGTGGATCTGAACACGGGTGGGGGGGCTTCACAAACTGTTAAACCAACCAAGAGCGATGTATAAAGACAGCCTAGACCCCCTGTTCATATACAGCCAATGGACAGCTCACATTGTCTATGGTTGTGAGGGGAGGAGGGACTGCCTCTGACATGAGCAGAGGACACACAGAAGAAAAGGATGCAGGCTATCCAGATGAGACCTGCTAGGCTCTGGTCAGAAGGTGGGGCAGGAGGGTCCCCCATCAGAGGCCTAGGGGAAGGGAATAGGGCAGAAGAGGGAGGGAGTGGGAATGAGAAGATACAAGTGAGGGTATAACAATATGAACAAATTATAATGGATAAATACAAACAAAAAATTCTCCACACAGGGGTCAGCCACTTACAAAATAGCAACCATGATGTGAGCTGGCAGGTTCCTTTTCAAGCCAGTTAGGGAAATTCCAGATTCAGTTAGGTCTTCTTTATTTCCATTGGTGTAAATTAGAAGCTCAGGTATGGGTGCATTGGGGATTGGCCTGTGCCAAGTCAGGAGTTAGTAATGAGTTAGGGGCCTCTTAAACCAGCAGTTGAGCAACCTTATCTCCCCTGGCCAGATGTCTTAGCCAGTTCTGATTGACCGTCCATTTTCTGTGGTTTTTCCTGTAACTGAAGTCTTTACTTGGAATCAGAAACATAAGCCTAGGCTAGCTCAGGGAGAAAATGAAGCCTGTCACAGACTCAGTTAGGCTTCTTTAACCATGTCCTTCACAGGAAGTTTGCAGGATTCAAAAACAATGTCGAGGTGGATAAGGTAGCTACGCTCTCTCACTGCACTGCAGATGTGCAATCTTTCTTTGTAACAGGATGTGCGCCTGACAGTGCTTTGCTTCACAGCATTAAGTCACAGCCATGGTCCAGCTATCCATCTCCTTCTTATGAAGAGAAAACGCAACAAAATTTTTTTTAAAAAAATCAAAACAAGACAGAAAAGCTCTCAACAGTCACAGGGGAGACCCCCTTCCTGGCCTTCCATTCACAACGAAAAAATCCATCCATTAATTGATGGTGTAGATCCAAGTTTGTCCTTTTCCCTGGGGGTCTTCTACTTCTTGTCCTCACATGTCTTCTAACTCACTATTTAATTATCACTAATAAGATGCAAGCGTTTTTTTCTAGGCAGATAAAGGTAAAGACTATAAACCCTGTCTTCAAACAGCTCATTGCCTTGAAACACAGGACAAACAATAATTACCCAGAGTCCCTAAAGTCAACCACCTAGACTCCAGAGACCTGGAGCCTCAGCTGTGCCTTGTGTCACTACTCATCCATTGATGGTTTATCTTGCTTTAAAATGGCCATGTCAGATGCTCCCGTCATAAATTACCTATGAGGAAGAAAAGTATAGTATTTCACAGCTTGAACTCAAAATGGAAACTAATTGCTATTTCTCAGTATCTGCTATGTGTTTAAATACATTACAAAGTAATAGGAGTTAGTTGTTCAGTTAAAAATAAAAAACAGCAAGAATCTTGGTTTTAAGTGGGTTTTGAAAAAGGATTTTTAAAAGAGAGATTGAGAGAGATTTTACAGAAAGAAGCCCCTGTACAGTTCATACAGCTACAATTATAACCAGTTGCTATGGTTCTAAAATTCATACCCACCCAACAATTTCCTTCCTTATACTATTAAAAAATTACTGTTCCATTTAAAATAAACTACAAGCATTAAATAATACCTTATCTATGGGTGATGATGCTCGACGCTCTTTTATTTAGCAGTGTTCCTCAATACAAGGAAAATCCAGACCCAGACCCACACCCTGACTCCTCACCTACCCCACTCCCAGCCTGACCCTCACCTGCCCCAGTCCCAGCCTCCACCTTGGACAGCCCCAGCTCAGCCCCTGACCCAGCCCCAGCCCCTGCCCCTGTCCCAATCCCTGCCCCTGCCCCTGCACCACACTCATTCATTTTAAGCAGGGTGTTTTCCTCTATGGACAAGGACTATGCACAAGGCAAAGTCTGGCTGTTCTCTCTCTCCCACCCTCCCTCCCTCTCCCTCCCCCCCCCCCCCCCCTCTCTCTCTCTCTCTCTCTCTCTCTCTCTCTCTCTCTCTCTCTCTCACACACACACACACACACACACACATTCAGCAACCCCTTCCCGAGACAGAGTATTATTTATTTTGAAGAAAAATGCTACAAAATTTTCATATTCTGTTTTATTACTCTCTTAATGCAAGTTAGCATATTCTTTTGTATCATTGAAGAAACAGCTATATCTGTAGACTTGTTGATCAGTCCTTTGTTCAAAAATATCTTACTGTTCGATGTCTGTGGCTTCCCATCATGTGGTGTCGTATCTGTGTGTTCTAGATCTAGCAGCATTGTGATTAATTGGAGGGCTCAGGTGGCATCCGCTCAGATCCATCCATTATAACTTCCCATTAACAATTCCCCTTGTGATTTCCAGGGTCACTGTAGACCCCTTATCTCATTAAGAACTGTAAAAGTTTAATTTTCAAATTCACTGTGATACCTTTATTTAAAAAATACTAATTTTTCCAGTATGCATTGGTTTTCTTTCTGAAATACATCTTCTATAAGAAAAGAGAAAGCTGGATCCTATACTAGGGTCCACGTTGAGAAGAATGGGTCTCTGGACTGTCTTGATTGTATGCCAGGCTTCTATGCTATTTAAATGTAATATTTTCTTCTCCATGTATGTTAGTTATATATGCCCCCTTTCAAAATAGGATCAAATTTCCTCAAGTCCACGGACCTAGATTCAACTAACCTGTCCTGTTTTGTAAGTCAGTCTGGAGAAGAAGCCATATCAAAATCTTCAATGGATGGAAGTCTAACACAGGACATCAGTGACAAAGTGACAGGAGGAATAAAAACATTTTTAAAAGCAGGGGAGGTGGCTCTAAAAAACAACTCCCCACCAGGCTGAAGGATCAAAGGAGAAAGAACATGTGGCACTCGCAGTGACTCCCCAAGGCTGTCTGAGCATCTGGAAATACCCCCTAGAACCAGCAAGGCTTCTGGGGTGGGGGCTGGGACTCACATGGGCATGTGAGGTGCAGCTTTTGGAGGACCTAGTTACCAGAGTGGTTGCCTACACTGATGGGGAAGACAGCACTCACCCTTCTGCTCTTGCTGCTGGACCGACTTTGTCTGATAGACTGGGAGCCTGCACATTTCCCCTGCAGCTGTCACTGTTAGAAGAGGCACCACATCTAACACAGGAAGAAAAATTACTTCTCCCTCCACTCTATCTAATCTCCTACTGAACTCTCTGTTGACAGCAGCTAACCAGAAGAACTGAGTTGACAAGGGAGTCCGGGATATTTTCAGGCCTCTGTTCCCTATCAGTGTCAACAGAATATGAAAGGACAAGATGGTGTTGACATCAGACAGACCAGTAACCACATGTGCTTCTTTCAGTAAGCCCACAAGTGCTCAGAGAGCCAACTCCTCTAATTCTGCAATGCAATACCATATCTATAGCTGAATAATTTTGAAATTAGCCCTGTGGGTTTTCTGTGTTTGCTAAGCCATAAATAGGAAGTTTTTATGTGTCCACTATGATCTTGTAGCCAAATAAAAGTTAAAATGAATTCACTAACTCCAGATAGGCCTTTAATTCTGGATTACTGTCATGAACTACAAACATACATAAATCTTGTCATTGTGGCTTCAGTTCTGTTTGGCGATCAAGCTTTCTGGGCACTAAAAGGAACTGAAGGGTGTCTATCTGGATCCAAGCTGAAGCCTTCCAAGGCACTCAGAACACTCTCACCATAGTCTATAAGAGTGAGAGGTCCACAGAAGACCCTCAGGTCATCCCTACTGCCTCTAAGACACATGCACCACAGAGTGGCTTCCCATTCTACCTAGAGAAAGACCAAGAGTCTCCCATCTTTTCCCCAAATCAATCCAAAATTTGCCATTACATATTTTCCAAGTGCTTATAAAATAGACAATACTGGACTTACATTTTTAAAATTTATTTATTTAAATTTATTCATCTTACATCGCCATTGTTATCCCTTCTCTTGTATTTTCCCATTCCCATCCTCCCTCCTTCTTCTTTACTGTTCCCTGCCTCTGACAGGGGGAGGGTCCTCTGCCCTCACCATCTGAACAAAGCCTAACAGGTCTCATCTGGATATCCCGCAACCCCCTTCCTCTGTGTGCTCTCACGCCCTCCCAAGCAAGGGAAAGTGATCAAATCACAGGCACCAGAGTTCATGTCAGAGGCAATCCCCACTCCTCCCACAGCCTTGGAGGATGAGCTGCCCATTGGCTGTATCAGAATAGGTGGTCTCGGTTCTCTGCATGCATTGTCCTTGGATGGCACGTCAGTTTGTGCGGATGCCCTGGGTCCAGATCTGCTGGCCTTAATGGTCTCCCAATGGGGCTCCTGAATCCTTTGGTCCTTCCATCTCCCCCACTCTTCCACACCACTCTCAGACCTCCTCCCAAAGTCCAGCTGCCAGTCCCAGCATCTTTCCTGATCTCCTCTGGATGAAGTCCCTTAGAAGACATCTATGTTGAGCTAATATCCTCTTATAAGTGAGTATATATTATGAGTGTCTTTCTGAGTTACCTCACTCAAAATGATCTTTTCTAGTTCCATCCATTTGCCTGGAAATTCCAAAACCCCCTTGTTTTCAATGCCTGAGTAGTATGTTATTGTGTAAGTGTACCACAGTTTTTATCCATTCTTCAGTCAAGGAACATCTAGATTGTTTCCAGATTATGGCTATTACGAATTAAGCTGCAATGAACATAGTTGAACAAATGCCCTTGTATGGTGGAGCATCTTCTGGCTATATGTCCAAGAGTGCTATAGCTCGGTCTTAGGTAGCACTATTACCATTGTGCTGAGAAAGATCCAGATTGATCTCCAAAGTGATTGTGCAAGTTTGCACTTCCATCAGAAATGGAGGAGTGATCCCCTTTCTCCACATCCTCACCAGCATATGCTGTCACTTGAGTTTTTTATATTAGCCATCCTGGGAGGTATAAGATGGAATCTCAGAGTCATTTTGATTTGCATTTCCCTGATAACTAAGGACCCTGAGCATTTCTTTAAGTGTTTCTTGGTCATTTAATGTTCATTAGTCGAGAAGTCTCTGGCTCTATACCCTATTTTTTAAATTGGATCATTTGGTTTGGTGGTGTTTAATATTTTGAGTTCTTTATATATTTTGATTATCAGCCCTTTGTTAGATGTAAGGTTGGTGAAGATCTTTTCCTAGTCTTTACAGTGTCTTTTGTATTACAGAAGCTTTTCAGATTTATGAGGTCTCATTGATTAATTATTGATCTTAGAGCTGAAGCTCTTGGTGTTCTGTTCAAGAAATTGTCTCCTGTGCCAATGAGTTCAAGGCTCTTCCCCACTTTTTCTTTAACTGACCTAGTGTGTCTGGTTTTATCTTGAAGTCTTCAATCCACTGTGACTTTAGTTTTGTGCATGGTGATAGATATGAATCCATTTGCATTTTCTACATGTAGACATCCAGTTAGACCAGTACTATTTGTTGAAGATGCTATCTTTTTGTCTATTGTATGGTTTTGGTTTCTTTGTCAAAAACCAAGTGTCCATAGGTATGTAGGTTTATTTCTGTGTCTTTGATTCAATTCCATTGATCAACTACCTATCTCTATGCCAGTATCATGCCATTTTATTACTGATACTCTACATTGCAGCTTGAGATCAGGGATGAAAGTTCCTCTGGAAGATCTTTTATTGTTACAGGATTGTTTTAGCTATTTTGGGTTTCCTTTTTCTTCCATATGAAGTTGAGAATTGATCTTTCAAAGTCTGTAAAGATTTGTGTAGGTATTTTGATAGGAATTGCATTGAATCTTAGATTACATTTGGTAAGATGGCCATTTTTACTATGTTGATCCTCCTAATCCATGAGCATAGTAGATATTTCAAACTTCCAATATCTTCTTAAATTTTTTCTTCAGAGACTTGATTTTTTTTTCACACAAGTCTCTCACTTGTTTGGTTAGAGTTACACCAAGATACTTTATATTATTTGTGTCTATTGTGAAGAGTCTAGTTTACCTAATTTCTTTCTAAGCCCATTTGTCATTTGTACATAGGAGGGCTACTAACTTTTGAAAAATTAATCTTTATCTGGCCACTTTGTTGAAGGTGTTTATCAGCTGTAGGAGTTCACTGGTGGAATTTTAGGGACACTTGTGTACACTATCACATCATCTAGGAATAGCAATACTTTGATATTTTCCTTTCTGCTGTGGATTCCTTTGATATCCTTTTGTTATCTTGTTGCTCTAGCTAGGACTTCAAGTACTATATTGAAGAGATACTGAGAGAGTGGGCATCCTTGTCTAGTCCCTGATTTTGTGGAATTTCTTTGAGTTTTCTCCATTTAATTTGATGTTGGTTATTGGCTTGCTGTACATCACCTTCATAATGTTTAGGTATGTGGCTTATATCCTTGATCTCTCCAAAATTTTAAACATGAATAGACATTGGATTTTGTCAAATGTTCTTTCAGCAACTAAGATGATCATGTGGTTTTTTTTCTTTCAGTTTGTTTATATGGT
Source organism: Acomys percivali (assembly GCA_907169655.1). Taxonomy (NCBI): domain Eukaryota; kingdom Metazoa; phylum Chordata; class Mammalia; order Rodentia; family Muridae; genus Acomys; species Acomys percivali. The sequence goes on along the minus strand of OU015751.1, from coordinate 72,744,627 downwards.
GGATCACATTGATGGATAACCATATATTGAACCATCTATGTATGCCTGGAATGAAGCTTGCTTAGTCATGGTGAATATTTTTTATGTATTCTTGTACTAAGTTTGTGAGTATTTTATTGAGTATTTTGCATCAATGTTCATAAGAGAAATTGAAAGTTTCTCTTTCTTTATTGGGTCTTGTGTGATACCTATCAAGGTGACTGTGGCATCATAGAATGAGTTTGGTAATGTTCCTTCCATTCATATTTTGTGAAGTGGTTTGAAGAATATTGGTATTAGCTCTTCTTTGTGTCTGGTAGAATTCTGAGCTATAACCATATAGCCCTGGACCTTTTTTTGGTTGGGAGACTTTTGAGAACTGTTTCTATTTCCACAGGAGATATGGGAATATTTAATTTGTTTAGCTGATCTTAATTCAACTTTAGTAAGTAGAATCTATCAAGAAAATTGTCTACCTCATTTAAAATTTCAAATTTTGTGGCATATAGGCCTAATGAAGTAAGACCTAGTGATTCTTTGTATTTCCACAGTGTCTGTTGTTATGTCTCCCTTTTCATTTCTGATTTTTGTTGATTTGGACAGTGTCTCTCTGCCTTTTAGTTAGTTTGGATAAGGCTTTGTTTGTTTTGTTGATTTTCTCAAAGGACCAGCTCTTGATTTCATTGATTCTTTGAATTGTTATCTTGGTTTCTAATTTATTGATTTCAGTCCTGAGTTTGGCTATTTCCAGCCATGTACTTTTCTTGAGTGTGTCTGATTCATTTTTATTTAGGACCTTCAGGTGTGACATTAAGTTGCTTGTATGATATGTTTTCATTTTCTTTACAAAGACACTTAGTGCTATGAACTTTCCTCTTAGCACTGCTTTCATTATGTCCCATAAGTTTGGGTATGTTGTGCCTATATTTTCATGTAATTTTAGGAAGTCCCTAATTTCTGTCTTTATTTTTTCCCTGACATACTTGTCATTGAGTAGAGAGAGGGTTGTTGAGTTTCTATGTGTGTGTAGGCTTTTTGTTACTTCTGTTGTTGTTGAGGTTCAACTTTACTCCGTGTTGTTTTGATAAGATACAAGGTAACATTCCAATACTACTGTATTGTCAATTTTGGAGAAGGTTCTGTGAGATGCTGAGAAGAAGGTATAATATTTTGTGTTTGGGTGAAATTTTCTGTAGATATCTTTAAGATCTATTTGATTCATGACAACTATTAGTGTCATTATTTCTTGCTTTAGCTTCTGTTTCATTGACCGATCTTTTGGTGAGAGGTACATATTGAAGGCTCCCACAATTAATGTGTGGAGAACAATGTGTGGTTTAAACTTTATTAATGTTTCTTTTAAAAATGTGAGTGAGCCTTTATTTGGGGCACAGAAGTTCAGAATTGTGATGTTACCTTGGTTGAGTTTTCTTTTGATGAGTATGAAGTGTCTTTCCTCATCTTTTTTGATTAATTTTAGTTGAAAGTCTATTTTATTAAATATTAGAATGGCTATTCTAGCTTGCTTTTTGTATCCATTTACTTGGAAGATATTTTACAGCCTTTTACTCTCAGATAATGTCTATCTTTGTGGCTGAGGTACATGTCTTGTATGCAGGAGAAAGTTGGGTCCTATTGATTCATCCATTCTGTTAGTCTGTGTCTTTTTATAGGAGAGTTGAGACCATTGATGTTGAGAAAGATTAATGACCAGTGACTGTTAGATCCTTTTATTTTGATGTTGGTTGTGGTAGTGTCTTTGTATGTTTCTCTAATTTTTGTGTTGCTAAAGTGAAATAATCTATTTGTTAAATGAAATGTATTTTCCTGAACATAGTTACCCTCTGTGGGTTGGAGTTTTCCTCCTAGTATCTTCTGTAGGGATGGATTTGTGAATAGCTCCTGTTTAAATTTGTTTTTGTCATGGAATATCTTGTTTTCTCCATCTATGGTTATTGAAAGTTTTGCTAGGTGTAGTAGTCTGAACTGGCATCTGTGGTCTCAGGGTTTGCAAGACCTCTGTCCAGGCCGTTCTGGTTTATGGTCTCTGCTGAAAAGTTGGGTGTGAGTCTGTTAGGTTTGCCAGTGTGTGTTACTTGGCCTTTTCACCTTGCCACTTTTAATATTTTTCTTTGTTCTGTACATTTATTATTTTGATTATTATGTGGCAAGAGGATTTTCTTTTCTGGTCTATTCTATTTGGTGTGCTGTAGGCCTCTTGTATATTTATAGGCATATCTTTCTTTGAATTGGGAAAATTTTGTTCTATGATTTTGTTGAAAGTATTTTCTAGGCCGTAGAGCTGGGCATCTTCTCTTTCTTAAATTCCTATTATTCTTAGATTTAGACTTTTCATGGCGTCCTTGATTTCTTGGATATTTTGTCAGGAACTTTTCTAGAATTAACATTTCCTTTGATGGCTGCATCAAATAATTTTATTATATTTTCCACACCTGAGATTCTTTCTCCCATCTTTTATTCTTTTGGCGTTGCTTATCTCTGTAGTTCCTGTTTGCTTCTCTAAGTTCTCGCTTTCCAGTATTTCCTCAGTTTGTGCTTTTATTTTTGTTTCCATTTTCATCTTCAGATCTTAAACCATTTTAATGATTTCCTTTGCCTGATTGTATTTTCCTGAGTTTCATCCAATGATTTATTTACTTCCTCTCTATAGGCCTATGTCATGGCCCCTTTAAGGGCCTCAATCTGTTTGGCTGTATCTTGTATTTCTTTATGGATTTTATTTGTTCCTCCGTTATCATTTTCATAAGGAAAGATTTGAGGTCATTTTCTTGTGTTTCAGTTTTGTTAGAGTGTCTAGGGGCTGATTACTTTGGAATAACTGTGTTTTATAGATGCCATATTATTTTGGCCTGTGTTGTTTGTGTTTTTAAGCTGGCCTTTAGCCATCTGGTTCCCTATAGCACTGGATTGTAATTTCTGGTGCCTTTCACTGGCTGTTAGAGCAGCTTGGAGGTGAGCGGCTATAGGCTGAGACCCCTCACATGTGACTATCAGGGAACTCTTTTCGTCGAGTGGGTGGGTGACCTGAGGTCAGACCTGGAAACTTTCTATGGACTAGCCATCCAGGTGACCTGGAGTCAGACTCACCTGTGCTCTACATTGTGGTATCCCCCCTTGGCATGGGGACCTAGACACTGGTGTTCTGTGGCTCACAGTTCAATCCAAGTCACAGAGAACAAGTGCTGCATGCTGTAGGCAGGTGTGTGGCTAGACCTTGGTGACCTTGCCCAAACCTGCGTGGACCTGGGAGCCTTCCATGGATTGTCCGGGTGACCTGAGGTCAGATCCACCTATTTTGCAGATTGTGGAGTCTCCATTAGGTTACAAGACCCAGACATTGGTGCTTTGTGGGCCACAGTTCAGTTTGATACACAGTGTATGTTCTGTGAGCAGGCAGGTGAGTGCGCACAAGCCTGCAGGGCCCAAGCAACTTTCTAAGAATTGACTGGGTGACTGAATTCCAGATCATGGAGTCTTCTTTGGACTAGAAGACCCAGACACTGATGTTTTGTGGCCCACAGTTAGTCTGAGACACAGAGAGTAGGTGCCCCACACAGGCAGGTAAATGGCTACATTTTGGAGAGTACCCACATGCCTACAGGTACCCAAGGACCTTTCTGTGAATTATCTGGCTGACCCTAGGCCAGATACACCTGTGCTCCACACTGTGTGGACCCCTGTCACCTGGGAAACAACAGTACTGGTGTTTTGTAGCTCTCAGTTTGTTCCTTAGGTCACTGTGTAGTCTCTGTTTTCTCTCTCTCTCTCTCTCTCTCTCTCTCTCTCTCTCTCTCTCTCTCTCCCTCTGATCAGACATGGTGTGTGATTGATGCTGTCATCTTAGATCCTTCTATATGGATTAAATTTATCATTAGTAATCCTTTCTAAAAATCTTAAGTGTAATATTTGTGCATGCTTATGGGATACAGATTGAAGATTCATTATATAATATGAGGTTCTTTTTAAAATATAATTTTAACTTTGCTGAAGATCTGCTTAGACTACAGTTAATATTTCAACCCTTTCTTTAACATGATTTAACATAAAGCCTATTTTTTGAGCGTTGCCACATATGTATAGTATTAGTGTTTATACTGCCATGTTCTTTAAACTACAAAATGCACACATAGTCATTGGTGATGGTGAAATACCTCCCTGTCTCTGTGGATTCTCCTTCATTCTTTACCCCACATTCAGCTCTGTAAATCTATGAAAATGTTTTATGCCTATTTCTCCCTTTGTACCTCCCTTTCTGTCAGTTAAAAACTGCCTTGGTTATTTTTCACTTTTGATAAATGACTATTATGAAGGAAACTCATAAAAGAATGCATTTATTTGGGCTTACGATTCCAAGGGGCTAGCATCCATGACTATCATGGTGAGGAGCATAGCAGCAGGCAAGCAGGAATGGCACTGGAGCAGTAGCTGAGAGCTCACATCTGGAGACACAATCAGAAGCCAGAGAGTGACACTGAGGATGGTGTAGTATTTTGAAAAAATCAAAACCCAGTTCTAGTGACACATCTTCCCCAGCAAGGTCACACCTCCTAATTCTTCCTAAACAGTTCTACCAATTGGAGATTAAGTATTCAAACAAAATAACCATTAATACCACAACCACAACATATGCTGATGATATCTCAAGTAATCATAAAGAGATGGGATGCCTACATATAATCCTAGAAGAGAAACTGCTGGGTCAAAACTGACATTGTTTTAATTTTGATGGCCAGTTATTACTCCATGGGACAAGCTACACTCCTACAGTGGTGTTTAAGGTGTTTTCCCACATTCTTACTGTTACGATCTGTTGTCAGGTTTATTTGCAAATAAAGTGCATTATAACATAGAACTATAATATAAATACCATATAAATGATGAACTTATAAGGTAAGATATCATTCTTGCTGTGGTTTGAATCTGACATATCTCCTCAAATACAGTTTGAGTGTATGGTCCCCAGTGTCTGGTGTAAATTTGAAGGCGTTAGAGTCTTTGGGAGGTAAGGCACAACTTGTGGAAGTAGATACGAAAGTGACACTTGAGTCTGTTTCTGGCCTGTTTGCTTCTTATAGGACTGTCCTGCTTACTTTTCTGTTGCTGTGACAAAATATCTTGACAAAGGCAATTTAGGAAGAAAGAGTTTATTTTAACTTGCAGTTTTAAGACCACTGTCCATCATGCTGAAGAGTGCCACAGGAATAGACATTTGGGTCATATACCATCTTGCAGTCCAGAATCAGAAAGTAATGAATGTTGGTGCTCAGTTCACTTTCCTTTTTATGCCACCTAAGAACCAAGGGGATGGTGCTGCCCACAGTGGATGGTTGTTCCCACACCAAGGAACATAATCAGCATTGTCTCCCAGGCCCAAGGCCCATCTCCTAGGTGACTCTATGACTCTCCCACTGTTTCCACATTATGATGGAATGAAACTCACAAAACCTTAAGCCAAAATAAATCTTTGCATATAGAAAATGTTATTACTGCTAGACTTTTTAAATATGCTTGATCTGTTAAATATGTTGTCACAGTGACATAGAGTAACTGACATAGCTTTTATTTTCCTGTTTGTGAAAGACAGGGCCTTTTTCTCATTAGTTTATAAAACCTTTAGGAAAATTATCCCTTTACTAGCTAAGGTCAAAATATGTTTCCATTATACAATTTGTCTTTAGTATTTGTATCTGATGTTTTTATAACTAAAAATCATACAAAGGTAAATTTATCAAGCTTGTTTCTTTTAGCTTTCTGATTATCTGTCATTATGAAAACAGCCTCTCACAATCTAAGGTGCATTCAGATCTTTATATTTAAATATTTTATCAATTTAGAATTCATTCTAAGATAAGAAATAAAGTTCTAATTTTACTGTCTTATGCAGCTACCCATTTTCCCTAATGGCACTCATTCAACAATTCATTTACTACCTATTAATTTTGGTCAATTCACAATGCTTTAATTATTCGATGTATTTGGGTCATTTCTTAACTCTGTATTCTTTTCTATTGTTCTGTCCATTTTACCTTACCTTACCAGTTTGAACAGTGTTACTTCGTATGACTAAGTGTTTAGCAAGGCTACTCCTCTCTTTGATCTTCTTCAATGTTTTAAAAGCTTCTGGTCTTCCGTAAGTGTGCAAGTGACAGATCTAGGCCATCTACTGTATGTCCATGCAGTTAGAAAGGCATGAAAGAGATTCCCCTGCACACTTGGAATTGGTACCCAGTGCCCAGGCCATTTTGCTGGGTGTAGAGAACATCTCAGTAAGTTGATGATCACAAATCACACTGTAAGAGAAGGGGAGAGTGCTGTGTAAAACCTGCTGCATGAGTTTACCTACCCCTTTGTCTCAAAATGAAGGACAAAACAGCTGCCAAGTCAGAGAGTCAGAGAAAGAACATAGATAAGGAGGAGAAAATGGATCTAGCCTTGAATCTAGACTAGAGCCGAGAGCTCAGTCTTAAATTGCATTACAGAGCCTGGGATGAGTTGTCTCTATATTGTGTTATGTTCTCATTTAAGGGATCTCCAGTGCTCTTCTCTAGGTGTTGTATGTAGGTAATTTGGTTTGAAGATTTTTATATTGAGTTTTGCTATCTCTCTGCTCTGGGAAAAAAAAGAATAGAGAGAATTCTTTTAAAAAGGATCTTGCAGAATTCTGGGTTCAATTAACTCAGCAAAAAGCCTGTTTTGTTGCTTCCTGGGTAGACACCTTCAGCCAGAAACATAACTGGGTAAATGGCATATTCCTTCCAACCTCGGCCCAATTTTCTTAGTCTGTACACTGTGGGCAATAACAGCCACTGCTTTATCAAGTTACAGTGAGAACCATGTGACATCACATTGCTGATCCCTTGGCTGAGTGCTCAATCTATGTCAGGTCCTCAGGGAAGAGGCCACTCACTCTGACCATGTTCATATCATTTCTTACTATCATTCTTACAGTGAATATACTGCTGTACAATATCAGTGTCATTGTCATCTGCACTTTACAGAAACTGAGATTTTAGACATTTCTTTATAGCTAGGCTGTTACAAAAAGAAAGAGGGAGTCTGAGTGCTGTTTTGCACCACCCTTATAAATCCCTATATCTGTAGGTCTATGTCCTAAACTGTTATGTGTTTTTCAAACAGAATGATGACCAATTTGGAACTTTCTGAGTGCCTCTCTTTCTCTTAATCCTGATGCTTAAAATCTATCTTAAAAATATCTTTAGTAAAAGTAACCTTCATTAAACAAATGAGCAATGAACTGAACTTCCTTTGATCCTTGCACCTCTTTTATTAATTATTGCTTCTGCACACAAGTTTGACTGGTTTCCCTGAACCCAAACTTCTTGTCATATTTAAAATGGACTTGAACACTTTTTTGCTCAGCCTTGTTTCCCATCTCTTCAGTTATCCCCTTTCAATTGGGAAAAAATATTATAATAGTTGTAATCACATCCCATAATAGACAATCAACTTTGAGGAAATGCCCTGAAACTGTTCACTGAGGTCTCACTATTTCATTCTGTATTCTGTCTACACACACACACACACACACACACACACACACACACACACACAAAGAACAATGACATCATCCTTGCAATCTTAACACCAAATGGCTATTTTATTAAGCCTTCTATTCTTTGATATGCCTTGGTGTAAAAATCAATTACTTTCTCAAGTATTATGGTCAAAGATACAATTGAGGAAAGCTCTGGGAAATGTCTGCCTTCTGTTTCCAGCAGTAGAATGCATAACTTGCCTGGAGGCTTGGATACCCTGAGCCTATATATGCTGAGTGCTGAGTTAGTGCAAGCAGCCACAGGCATGGAAGTGCTATGCTGTTCTCAAAAAGACAATCTGGTCTCTAAAAGCCACCTGTGGAATGATGTGTATGAGTAATCTACTATCTATCTACCACCGACTAATCATCTATCGTCTGTGTCCGTCTGTCTATCATGTACCTATCAGCTCTCTATTTAATTCAGTGTGTCTTAACCTTCCTAATGCTTGTGTATGAGTGATCTACTATTTATCTACCATTGTCTAATCATCTATTATCTGTCTTCGTCTGTCATGTACCTATCATCTCTCTATTTAAGCCGGTGTGTCTTAACCTTCCTAATGCTGTGACCCTTTAATACAGTTCATGTTGTGATGAACCCCCTAACCATGAAATTATTTTGTAGCTACTTCACAGTGGTAATTTTGTTACTTTTATGAATTGTGAATAACTGTTTTTCCGGTGGTCTTAGGCAAGCCCTGTGAACAGGTGTTTGACCACCAAAGGGGTTGCAACCCACCAGTTGAAAACCACTTAATTTAAGCTTTAGTGCTTCCATCCACTTCTTAGACATTAAGCATCTATGAGAGTGGCTGAAGGCATCCAAGTTTCTGAGCATCACTGAACTTCCCTGGAATCTATTCTGAAATATTTTAAAAAATCAAACCTTACTAGAAGTGGTACTTGAATCAAAGTCATAAAACATACTCAAACTGGTTGAGTAAGTAGGAATGCCTAAGTTCCTGCCTATGAGTTCAGGAAAATCTGGAACAAGCACACAGCTAATACCCCGGGGCTTCCTTCCCTTCCCCAGTCATGTTTCTCTTTGCTTGGGACTACGCATTCTTTCTGTCCTGTAAAGATGCACGTGCTGGATCCTATGACCCACCAAGAAGAGATGTGGAGAGGGTCCTGCAGAGGTACCTTGTGAACATGAAGCTCTCCTGATAGAATGAATGAATTCCCCTGCTTTAAAAGGCATGAGAGGACATGGAGACAGCAAGGGAATGGTCCTCACCAGAAGTCAACCCTGACCACTGACTTTGAAGCCTCCACAATGGTAAGAAACCAATCTATAGTATGGAGCCACTCTGTCTGTGATATCTTGTCATAGCATCCTAACTTCTCCGTTGGCTTCATTCTTGCCTCTCTTTACCCTCTGTGGTTTTGTTACTTCTAATGGGAATTTCAGATTTAGTTTTTCAGCATACCAAATTCAAAAATAATGGGTGTTTTTTTTTTCCAGTGAGCCCAGCAAAATTTCCAAGATATAGTCGAATTGAACGCATTTTGTTTTATATACCTATCTATGAATCATGGGCAAAAGAAGGGACAATTCTGTTAGATCTTGAGGTTAGAGTCGAAGCCCTTTTTTCTCCAAAGCCCATGAGCTGAGCACAGAGCAAGGGTGGCCTCCCTGTAGAGGAATGACAGCAGCACTTCCGCAAGGAGGACAAATGGCTGCCAAGCAGGCTAAACAAGTGTGTACATGACCAACAATGTGATGATACATTTATTTATTTGTTTAAACATTTTAAAAAATTAGAAAATAAAGCTTGCCATGGAATCAGGTACTTGTAGTACCAGTTACTTGGGAAGCTGAGGCAGGAATTGAACACCAACTGAGTTACATCATGATACCCTAAATACCCAAACAAAACCAAAAAATGTCAAAGCACGTTTGTGGTGCTATCCTGACTAAAACATGGGTCTTTGCTCTTAAGGATTTCAGAGCCTGCTAATGAATCACACAATACACTGCTGTGATGTCGCTGGCATCACAAACTGAGCTCTGGGAATACCAGCTAATGGGAGCCATTATGCTGATAGTGACTTTGGCTATGATTTGTTGTTAAGTTACACATTTAAATATCCACAGTCACATGTCAGTACACATAAATGTGGAGGGAGCTGGGACATAGGTGTCGGCCATCACTCTGGCTGAAAGGACTGCCTGTGTTAGATGGCTCCTTAATCTGCAATGGAATCAGCAGCCAATGACTTCCTCCTTTCTTACAATTTGTCACTACTTGATGTTTTCAGAAAAGAGGAAAATGGCAGTGTCCACACCAGAGAATTTGTTGACTTCACACTGCAATTTACTTTTTGATGTACAATGCCACAAATACTATTAAACTTCCTAGGATGGCAGGTAGTTGTTCATTAGATAGGAAATCGCTCAAAAAAAGAAACAAACAAACAAACAAACAAAAAACAAAAAAAAACCTCTTATGTTCTCCCACAATTCCAAACTCGCAGCTATTTAATTGAAAGTTCATCTAGTCAATCTACGGTGGGCTCCTGAGAAATAATGTGTGTAAGTAACTACCACTGAGAGATTCCCCAAGGAAAGGCCTTCATTAGGGCTGAGAACACATTCTGGTAATGCTAATAATTACCTTCCATGTCTGCCATGAAGAGCTTTGCTGATTTTCTTTCCTTGCTGCTGTCGTTGTAGCTCAAGTTCCCTCTACATTAGGGGATGATTAATCAGGACAAGAATGCTGTGAAAGCTGCTCTACCCCAGATGTTTATTTCAATGTCCACAATCCTCCAAAAATACTCTTCTAGGATGTAATAGGCATGGCCCTAATTTGTGGTTTTTTGGTCCCTAAGAAGTTTCTCTGCTGGGGCTTTTTTCTCATTGGCCAAATGAGGCTCTGGAGAGGGGAAGAAGAGTCTTCTGGAGCCAAACAAATTCAGACTTGAATTCTGACCTAAACTTCAAGGTTAAGTGGGGAAAGGAATTGACATTCCCTGAGTTATCATGAGGATTTAGCAAGGAGCTGGCGAGGGCACCAACCACCACACCCCATACTCAGAAAATGTGCATCTCAGTTGCTTCTATTCAAAGAGGCATTTAAGTGGTTGAGTTGGGCCTTCTGGCCTTTACGGATTTGCTGTTTTGATGACAAAAATTAATAAGTTCTGTATTTCTTCATTCAGCCATGGAGTTCACCAATGAAACACTATCATATGTGTATACCATGGTGGACATGTTCACAGGAAGAGGGAGAAAAGACATTTCAGGGTCTGTGCTGACAAGTGGGGAGATGGGGCATCCAGTCTTATAGTGTTTTGAGTCTTGATCAGAGCAGGAACACTAAAATGAGAGGAAGGAGCCCTCAAATATTGAAGAAATCAGAGAAGATGCCATTGAATGAATAGCGTTTGAGCTGGAGTATAAATAAGAAAATGAAGATTACTACAGGAATGGAATTGACGCAGGGGAAACAGGACAGAGCATGCACTGGTGTCAGGAAACAGTGGAGGAAAACATGCCAAGCAAATCAGGCAGGGCTTCCATAGGATAGGAAGATGGAAGATGCACTGAGGAGAGTGGGTTACAAGGGAGCCCAGAGCCCTAGCAGCTTGATTACACCATCTATGCTAGTGGTTCTAAGACTTTCTAGATAGAAAAATCACATCTATATCGTTTATAAATTATAGAATAATCTATTTTTAAGAAAAGTTTGTCATTAGTACAGGTACATATGTTTGTGCATATGTGTGTGTAGATGTGTAGGTGTATGTATATATGTAGGTGTGAGTATGTAGATAGGTATATGTATGTGTAGCTATATATGAGTGTATTGTGTTAAGTACGAATGTGTATCTCTGAGTGTGTGTGTGTGTGTGTATGTATGTGCATGTGTAAATGTTCATGTTCATGAAGCTGTGGCAAATGTGTTAGTTGAATAAACTCCTTCTTCTTTAGGTTGCTTTCGGTCATTGTGACTTTATCATAGCAATAGGAGGAAAAGCAAGATTCATACATACATTTATATACGTGCATACACATAAATAAACACACACATATATACATACACACAAACAAACACACATGTGCATACACACATAACACATGCACTCACACATTTGCCACAGCTTCATGAACATGAACATTTACACATGCACATGTGTGTTTGTTTGTGTGTATGTATATATGTGTGTGTTTATTTATGTGTATGCACGTATATAAATGTATGTATGAATCTTGCTTTTCCTCCTATTGCTATGATAAAGTCACAATGACCGAAAGCAACCTAAAGAAGAAGGAGTTTATTCAACTAACACATTTGTATCATAGTCCATCACAGAGGGAAACTAAGGCAAAAACTCAAGGGAGGGAGTGAAGCCGAGACCATGAAGGAGTGCTATTTACTGGCTTGCTATCCATGGCCTGCTCAGCCAAGGTGGCCTCCCAGGAGTGACACCACCTACTAGGGACTGGGCTCTCCCACATCAATCATTAATCAAGGAAATGACCCACACACCTGTGGAAAGGTGGTCGGATGAAGGCACTTTCTCAACTGAGGCTCCTTCTTCCCAGGCAGCTCTTCCTTGTATCTACCAAGTTGACACAAAAGTAACCTGTACAGTTAGCATGTGTGTGTTCATGTGTGTGCGTGTGTGTGTGTGAGTGTGAGAATGTGCATATGGATGTGAGTGTGCATGTGTCTACACATAAATAATATGTGTGCATTTATGTATGTGCATGTAAATGTATGTTTATGCATGTGCATGTGTGGGCCTGTGTGTCTATGCTTATGTGTATGCTTGTGTGTGTGCACATGCTTGTGAATGTGTTTATATGTACATAAGTGTGTATATGTATATATGTGCACAGAAATGTGTGTCTGTGTGTATGTGCACAGAAATATGTGTGTGCATGTGTGTATGTACACAGAAATGTGTATGTTCACAAAAATGTATGTGTGTGCACAGGCCTGCAGGTGCCTATGTGTGTTTATACATGTGTTTGTGAATGTGTGCGTGCACATAAATGTGTGTACTTGTGTGTGCATGTGTGTATGTGCACATAAATGTGTGCATGTGTGCACAGGTGTGTTTGTGTGTGTGTGCATGTGTGCAGATCTGTGTGTTATGCCCTCCAAGTTGTTTAAACAAAGATTTGGTCTTGGCTGTCCTCATCTTGGTAACGGGTAATAGCATAAAGATGCTTCACAGAGTAAGCAAGAAAATATACTGATTTTTTTCCCCTTTATCAATTTGCTTGTTTCTCTGCTTTTGTTTGTGACTCTCCTGGCTCTGTAGTGGAGATCATATGAGAAGTAGAATGAAAGATAAAAGAAGTTTGGAGAAGATCTGAGTGACACTGATGAAGACCCAAATGGGGCAGTGACAATGAGATTAAGAGAAACAGGTGAGCCAGGTGCCATATGACAATAATCCAACCCTTGGGAGGCTGAGGCAAGTGAATTGTGAGTACAGGTCCAGCCTGGGCTACAGAGCAAGCCACTGACTCAGAAAACAAAGATAATAAAGAAGCTATCTGATGATAATACAGTATAGGAAGTTGGCTTAAAACATATGATTTAGATTAAATTAGGTTTATTATTTCCTTTCTTGTTTTGTGTACAGAGCAGCAAATTTTCTGTTTATTTGTTTGCTTAGGAGGAATACACTTTAAATTTTTCATATGCAGCATTTAATTGGGTCTAATTCTAGCAGTTGCTATTGAATATTCAATAACAGAGTAAGTCAAGTTATATATGCAAATGAAGTCTATGAACTTAGACTTCAAGTGGCATTATTGGTATTTCTAGGATCTTCTAAAATGATCACACAGTTCATAGGAGTAGTAAAGATTATGTTTCAGTATTCATGGAATACGAGACTTGAGCAACTACACTTCCCAAAACCTATCTACAAAAAGCAAGAAAGTTGTCATTTTTACCTGAAATGAAACTTATTGCCAATAGAGGAAGCATGTTGATAATTGTTGCAAGTATGCTGATTTACAGTCATTGGTTATCTTGAGTTTTTGAAGTTCATCTGTTATACAGTATTGATCAACTTAGTTAGCTGTGTTTATTGATGACAAAATAATTCTCACCTGTAAGGATTTGAAATAAAAGGAAAACCACTAAATCTGTAGGCACTTAGCTTTGGTTTCTTAACTGTCCTACAGCTTACATAGTTATATTCATTGGGCTGTATGAAATTTCCATGTTTTAGGTGAAACAAACTTTTAGCAATTACATATAGGTCAATTTACTGATTATTTGTACACAAACAAGTTAAAAGTTATTATAATGCATATAACGTTATATTAATATTTTATTGTTACAAGTGTGTGACAAGATGTTGCGTTTTATTCTGAGATTATGATAAACTTGACCTCATAGGAGTAAAATCAAAGGTTTATCAAGAATTTTAAATATATTTGGTTATTTATGATCATTTAAATGAACCAAACCTCTAATATGTGTAAAAGATATAAAATGTAATTACAAAGCAACCAGTAAATTTTTTTTTTCAAAATATTCTCAGGAAATCTCTAAGACATAAAACTTGCAGAAGAATCTTTATGTCCTTGAACTTGACAATATATTATTCAAAACAACCAAACATAAGCAACAAAAGAAAAAGGGACCAATTTAGCACTATCAGACTTTACAGCTTTTCTTTATAGATCTGTATCAAAAAGTGAAAAGGAGCTGACCCACGTGGCATGGAGACCTGGTAGGCAACCTGAATCCTTCTACCCATTCCAATTGCTCCAAAGCCTCTTTGTTGCTTGCCAGGGAACAATACTTCCTCCCAGCTCCTGTTCCTCCCTTTTAGATGTGCCAGTTCTCAGCTTGTTTTACACACATGACTGGGAGATATGTGCCATTTCATTCCTTTGGGGCTCACCAGACCCTGCCAATTGCCTAATTGGGAACATCCAGTGGCCCTATCTGGCCGTGAGTTCTATGACCAGTGTTCACTGCCAGGAAAACCTGTTCTAAGCTCCTTGACCAAAGTGCTGAAGGCACAAAACTGTAGCCAAAGAGCAGAAGACCTGGGGAGAAGCTGTAACTGAGTATCAGACAGCATCCCAATTCTGCTATGGATTACTTCCTCCTGACATTGTAAATACCCCTGCTGAAAGAAGAAAAGTGATTTGAATGAAAAAGAAAAACTGAGCATTGGGGAGGGAGTGGGCATAGGAACAGGAGAGATCAGATGAGGAGAGGACAGAGGACCTCAACCCAGTCTCAAAACCTTTGACCTACAGTTTGTCCCTGCTACAAAATACACAGAAGTAAGATGGAGCAGAACTTTAGGGAATGGTCAACCAATAACTGATCCAGCGTGAGACCTACGCCTTAAGAGGGAGCCCATCTCTCACACTGCTGATGATATTCAGCTATACTTGCAGACAGGAGCCTAGCATAATTGACTGCCACCAAAGATACCCACCAACTGATGGAAACAAATGCAGAGACCCACACCAAATATTACATGGAGCTTGGGGAATCCTGTAGGAGAGGAGGAGAGAGGATTATAGGAACCAGATGGATCAAGGACACAAGAAAACCCACAGGATCAACTAACGTAAGTCCCTATGGGCCCACAGACACTGATCTGACAGTCAGAGAGACTGCATGGGACTGACCTAAGCCCTCTGCACATATGTAACAGTAGTGTAGTTTGTTCTTTTTTATATGGGGCTCCTGACAGCAGGAGCAGGAACTCTCTCACTCTGCTGCATGGCTTTGGGACCCTTTCTCCTAACTGGGATGCTTCCTCGAGCCTCAGTAGGAGAAGATGCCACTTAGTCTTACTGCAACTTGATATGCCAAGGCTAGTTGACATCCATGGGAGGTCTCCCCTTTTCTGAAAGGAAGAAGGGCTGGCCAGGGGCTGTTGGGAGGAAAACTGGGAAAAGAGGAGGGAGAGGGAACTGCAGCTGGGATGTAAATTTAATTTTTTAAAAAAGGAAAACTCCAAGGAGTAGAATAGCTGGGTATTTCTTTAAGTGTTTCCCAGCTATTCCACTCCTTGGAATATACCCAAAAGATGCACCAGCACACAGCAAGAAAATTTGCTCAACCATGTTCATGGCAGCCTTATTCATAGTAGACAGATCATGGAAACAGCCTAAATGTCCCTCAGTAGAAGAATGGATAAAGAAACTGTGGTACATATACACTATGGAATACTACTCAGCTATTAAAAACAAGGAATTCCCGAAATTTGTGGATAAATGGATTGCGCTAGAAATGATCATAATGAGTGAGTTAACCCAGACGCAGAAAGACTCAAATGGTATATACTCACTTATATCTGCATACTAGCCCAAGGGGTATGTCCCACGAAAGCCTTCCCTTACCAGGAAACTGGGACCGAGGGGAGGACATCCTACTGGGACTCTAGATGAGAGAACCATGTGAGAATAGCAATGTAGAAGGATCCAGTGAGTCCTAGAAACCTACAAGTAGAACATTATGATAGGCAGATTTGGGTCAAGGGGTCCCGCTCAAACTAAGGCACTAGCCAAGGACAATACAGGCGGTAAAATTTAAACCCCTACCCAGATCTAGCCAATGGACAGGACAGTCTCCACACTTGAGTGGAGAGTGAGATATGACTTTCTCATGTACTCTGGTGCCTCACATTCGACTATGTCCCCTGGAGGGGGAGACCTAGTGGCACTCAGAGGAAGGACAGCAGGTCGCCTAGAAGAGACTTGATACCCTATGAGCATATACAGGGGGAGGTAATCCCTCTCAGGAACAGTCATAGGGGAGGGGAATAAGGGGAAAATAGAAGGGAGGGGAGAATGGGAGGATACAAGGGATGGGATAACCATAGAGATGTAACAAGAATAAATTAATAAAATAATTTTTTAAAAAAAGGAAAACTCACCAAATAAACTCCAGATTCACAAATCCCAATGCAAAATTAAAAACAAAACAGAAAAAAATGACATTTCCTAAAAAACCCAGAAAACAAACAAAAAAATGACTCTATAGTACTAGATCCTATTGAAAATTACCTACACAAACTCCTACACAAAGAATTCAAACTACTACAAGAAGAGAAAGACATAGTGATAAAAAGAAGTAAGGAAGCCAATCAAAAACATGAAAATAGAGTTTGAACTGTTTATAAAAACTCAAGCTAAAATGATCCTGGAAATGAGAAACTCAATAAGCCAATTAAAATCTGTAGTGAAAAGGATCATTGACAAAATGGAACATGTCGAAAGCATCCCAATGTATTTTGGATGATCACCAACAACTGCTTTTAATAGGAATAGGCACATATGTAGGACAAAAGGCTAATAGGCATTCTGGGCCATGCTCTTGAGATGAAAGACAAAGACAACTCAAAATGGAAGAGTCTTTCCTTTCTGCCTGCCCCAAATGGAACCCTAACATGGCTACTGAACACTTCAATGCTTAGGAAAGCTTTCAAACAAACACTTCTTTTGACTTACTAGTTACAAACAATGCCCCAGCTCTAAATTTGGCTTCTGTTACAGAGTCTACTCCCGGCATTCAGGAAAAAAAAAAACTCAGCTCAAGGGTTTCATGGATACAAACATTTCTTAGCTTCTAAAAGTGGCCCAACAGGTGTCGTTATTAAAAGAGCAGTTGACAAACAAAAGCAGGCAGCCCAGTTCGCAGGCCATGCAATAGGAAGACAGGCTGGTTGCCACCTCCCATTCACCAGCTTTGGCCATAGAATGGTCCAGCCCAAAGACAAAAAGGAACCTCATGTGGAGAGTTGGTCTGGTGCTCTGTGCATTCAGATGCTGAATTCTGGATCCCAAGGTCTGGCTGCAGTCTGGACACATGCATTCTTATGAACACTGAACACTGTTGTGTAAGCTTTGCTCCCTGATAATCTCTGATTGGTCAATAAAAAGGATAAACAGCCTGCAGAGGGTCAGAAGAGAAGCATGCATGGCTTAGGGTCCTGGGCTTGGGGTCTATGTTAGAAAGGATTAGGCCAGGGAGAAGGAGAAGCAGTCGGAAAAAGGAGGAGAAGGAAGAAGATACAAAGAAAGAGTGTGGCCTGATGGAACAAATGCAGCCCAGACAGGACCCATTTCGGCAAGTAATTTGGGGTATATGCCTGGGAAGTAGCCAGAATAAGATAGAAAAGTAGTTTAAAGATACATGACCAGTTATAGTACATAAAGCTTATTTGCAGAAATCAATAGGCTTTTGTCTCAATTACTTATAAGTTAGCTGGGTTTTAAAAAACCTATGAATTAATAAACTTTCTACAGCAACTTCAACTAGAAAAAAGGGGGGATTGGGCAGCCTCCATGAGAAAAAGGTCAATATGCTTAATGTAAGTAAAAAAAGACATTGGAAAAGTTAATAACCTAGCCACTCCAAAGATCCTGACTCTTTCGGCCACCAGGATTTAGTGTAAAGGGGATGGGGCATTGCTTTCTAGGCTTCTGGGGGCCCTTAGTTACAGCATCAGTGGGAGGCCACTTGGTCCAGCCATTGGTAGAAACTGAGGTGAAACTCTCAATTTTAGGTGGTGTTTATTTTTCATAGGCTTTTTGTTTGGCTGGTTGTTTTGGATTTGGGAGACAGAATTTTTCTGTGTAGCCTGGGCTGTCCTGGAACTCATTCTGTAGATCAGGCTGGCCTCAAACTCAGAGTTCCATCTGCCTCTGTCTACTGAGTGCTGGGATTAAATGTGTGCACCACCACTGCCTGATTGAAACTCTGGGTTTTAAAAGCCGCACTGGGACCATCTTCTCCTCAGAGAAAAATTCTTATTGAGGGGCCCATCAGCAGTCAGGGACTATCATTTTATTCTTGAGTGCACAGTCACTCTGAGTCACAAGCTAGTAACCTATTCCTTGATGGTTTTTCTGGACTATTCCTTCACTTTTCCGGGCCACAACCTTCTGCACAAGTTGTGCACCACTGTCACCTTTCAGCTCTAAGACACTGAGATATCTTTGTCTTCTGCACACCAGTTCTGCTTAACCACTCCCCTGTCTGGGGAAAAGTTCCTAGTTTCTTCTGAACCATCACGAGCTAAAACTAAGTTACATACACAACGTGTTGTAGTAAATTAAGACATCCATTAATTATTGACCTTCTGTGTCACAGACATGAGGACAAGTCATAGAGTCTTTACTTGACAATGTTTCAGAGACCTCAGACTGTTCAGCATGATCCCTAGACATCCCAAACAACTGGTGAAGCTTTACTTGACAAAGTTCCAAAGATCTCCAACTGAGCACCACTGCCTTTAAATATTATGTGTGGTCCAGGTGTAATTTTGCCTTAACACTACTTTGAAATCTACCTTTTCACCTAAAACTGTCTTTCTATTTATCCACTCTAACAAAATTTACACTGGAAAACTTTTTCCCACAAAGAATGTTGAAGGAAGGCATCTGGCCAAAGGTTTGAGACAATGAGAGAGTTCTTGGCTCTGACTATATACAGTCAGGCAGAAACTGGTTGGAAGAGAGTTAGGACCTTGACATAACAGTGCCTGACTAGATACTGTTAGGTGGGGAAAAGTTTCTTTAGAGTCTACTTTCAGAACAATAGAAGGTGGGCTTGGAACGTGATGCTTTACAGATATTTTATAATAGAGGAGCCTTCGGCAGTTAGTCTATGCTTAAATAGCACACCTGTTGGTTTGGGACTTGGAATAAGTCAAGTTTTTTCTTTAGTAGAGAACATTTAGCTCAAGCTATGTTGCTATGACAATCACATAAACACAATGGCTTTAGCCTGGGTAAATTGATGATTAAACTTTCCTGAGTATTATTTAAGAAATAATAATCTGGTCATGCTAACCATTGCTTGGATATTGGTTGATTTTTTCTGTATGCTTTATTGTAGGTTATATAAGACTGTTTGTATTTCCTTGTTAGACTGTTACCTTGCTTTATTGAATTTTAAATGCTCTATTGATTGTAAAAGATGAGAAAAATTATGATGTAATCTGTAATGAAAAAAATTAAACTTCACTTCCTCAACTTCTCCTCAACATCTGGCTCCTATAGCCAGTTGTTCCCCACTGGTTGGTTTTCCTTAACCAGCTGTTCAGCACCTGCTCAATTCTCTCTACTGCGGATCCACCAAGGCTTTCTCTTCTCTCCTCTTTGATGTTCCAGGAGATAGTCTGAAAGAAACTTCTGGTTATAAGTTTTAAGTTAACCTTTCGTTATAGATTTCATAGATCTTTAGTCATATCTAATAAATGTAGAGACCTTGAGTCTTGCAGAAGAGACTTGCAAACTTGAGATAAAGTGTATATTTCAGCAAAATCTTAGAGACTTTTACAAATGAAGCCAATACTCTATTTTCAGTTGTTTTGCTTTGCTTTGCTTTTCCTGTCACAAAATGAGTTTTTTAGGTCTATATAGATGTTTTAAGTTGATAGAGATGAGATATGATAGACATTGAATTACATTCAGAATTTTAGTCTCACTGGGATAGGAAAATGTTTTCTTCAAGGTCACCAAATAGCCATAATACTATGAATGTACCATGAATATAGTTCCTGAATGTTCTGTGGCTCTTCTTGCTATATGTAGTTTATTTTACTTAGGGGTAATAATATAAATGTATATGTAAAATATTAAAAATAATTTTAAAAACACCCCCAGAAAAAATAGAACTCTAAAGGAACTTATACTTAAACAAAATATATGAGGTGGCCCACCTAACATAGGTCATAGAGATCTTGGAGAAAACTTTTTAAACAAACATACTTGAGCCTAGAGGTGGGGAAGCCACACCCAACTCCAGAGCCAGATTTTCAATAAATTAGGACAGTACAAACAATATTTCAATATTGTCCACACCCCAAAAAAAATCCGAATCCTGCCAGAACTGAATTCAGAAGCCAGAGAAGGAACCAGAGAAAACTGAAAGCAAAGAAAGCTCAGAGAGAAGAAATTCTGAGCTAGCAAAGCAGTGGCCGTAGGGGTAGCAGGCACCAGACCACGTTGGTCTTCCCCTGGATCCCACAAAGTGTCACTTTAGCTGGCACCCAGCTGCCTATGTAGAACTGTTGTGGACCAGGGGAATCAACTGTTTAGTTGAAACAAAGCATCAGGAAGGCTGCCACAGTGGTGCCATGGACACCTGCGAGGTGGGAGTGTATAAGGTCACCCAAAATTGGGGATTTTAGTGTCCATGAGACAGCATGCTTGGGGGTGCATTAGGAGCTCCTGCACTGCCAGAGCCCAGTGGCACAGGGGGTGGTGGAGTCAGAGTTCCAGCTCTGGCTATAGACAGAAGACACTGAAGGAGGGAGCTGAGAGAAATACTAGCAAGACTTGTGCCACAGTTGCTCCCTCATTTTCCGCCTCACTTGCTCAATCTGATATGGCTCTGGCATCTGCCTGTAACTGAAAAGTGTTAAATCCCAAACCCTGGGACAAGTGGCTGAGGTGCCTGCTTAATATATCAAAGTGGACCTGGTGCCAGGTTCTTCCAGGGTCACTGAGTCCTTATCAGTTACAGAATATGGCAAGCATAGCCCCTCTTTCCCCCTTGAACTCTCTCTCTAGACCAGGGGTTGGGCTGCCCTTCCCCAAACTGGTCTTCCTTATATAGTCCAGCCATTTTGGTTACCCCCCCCCCCCACCCCACCCCTTTTTTTAAACCTCTTCCCTCATGGCTGCTGTACCTGGTTCCCTGCTTTTCCTTCTCCTTCCCTCTCCTTCTTGTCCTCACATGGCTCAGGATCATGTCCACATTAGATTCTCCCAGATGTCTCTGCCTCTGGCTATGTTCTCCCTTTTATCTGCAATAAATTTCCACCTCTAACACACCTGGGAGCAGGGACGCGTTTCCTTTTTAGAAAGGACAATGGAAGCAAACACATAAGAGGGATAGAGACAGCAAAGAAAACCCACAACCATGGGACACAGACTGGTGGAATCTTCTGAGTCAAAGATTTTTGGACGATCATTTTAATTTCTTTTTGCTTATAAAATCAAAATCCACAAGCTTACAGTTTTGATGGGTCAAGTTAACACATATCCTGTCTGGCTGCAGAAACACCTAATTTTTAACAAATTATGCAGATGCTAGTGATCCTGAGCAAGCAACTATTTTATACAATAGTGGAATTTAGCATTAGCTCCTATGACCTATTATCTCGCAAGAACAGCTGAAGTTGTAAGAGTTTTTTTACAAGATTGGGTAGGTTTTAAGTCTAGCCTAGATGATCAGAGTGTGGTGGCACATGCCTTTAGTCCCAGCACTCAGGAGGCAGAGGCAGGTGGATTGCTGTGAGTTCGAGGCCAGCCTTGTCTACAAAGCGAGTCCAGGACAGCCAGGACTACACAGAGAAACCGTGCCTCAAAAAAAAAAAAAAAAAAAGCAAAAACAAAAACAAAAAAAAACAACAATAAAAAAAAAACAAAAACTAACAATACCGTAGGTATTTTATTTTTATTTTGCATTTTTAGTCTCTCTAGCAGTATAAGGTTAGACATTTATTATATTTTAACTATCACAGACACCAACTGAGCTACCTGAAAGGACAGTCTCAACCTGAAGCAAGCTGCAGATTTCCAGCCTTGTGAGCTGTCACCCATGCTGGAATGGGTGGGCTGCCTCTGGGTAATTTCTGCTCCTGTAAGTAACCTCTCACCCATATATTCCCATAAATAACCCCAATTAACCCATTGCTTCACCAAGTGAAACTTTTGACTGGAGACTTACCTCCTCATGTTCGTCAGTCAAGTGTTTCTGGACCACAGTATGCACAGACACTTTGTCTTCGTACTCAAGAACGGAGTGTATAGCAGTTATACCATGAAGACAGTGTGTAGGTGACTTGCCCTGGTGTAACAGCACTTCATGGAGCTGTCAAATGGCAGTGGTGCTGCTGCAGCAGCATTCTCCTTCTCTTTCTTTTAATCATCATTAACACCATAATTATCATCCTCCTCCCCCTCCTCCTCCTTCTTCTTCTTCTTCTAAACTGTGTGTTATGCATACATGCACCATCTCACACAGATGAGCCAAAATAAATATTTAGGGATTTTTTTGTTGTTGTTGTTTTGTTTTGTTTTGTTTTGTTTTCCTTTTAAAGCCATCCGTCTTAGTTAGTGGTTCTGTTGCTGTGACAAAACACCATTACCAACAGCAAGTTGAGGAGGAAAGGGTTTATTAGGCTTACATTTCCACATCATAGTCCATCACTGAAAGAGGTCAGGACAGGAACTAAAACAGGACAGGACCTAAAGGCAGGAGGTGATGTAGAGGTCATGGATGGGTGCTGCTCACTGCCTTGCTCCATATAGCTTGCTCATCCTGCTTTCTTACAGAACCCAGGTGTACAGGTATTTTCCAATGCACAGGCATCTTGGCAGTCAAGATCCAGAGAACACACCACAAAGTCACACTAAACAACAAATTCACACAAGAGACTTGCTGAGGAGAAACATAGAGTGGCATCTGCCTCTGAATGGGAAAAGAAATTCCTTAGAGCAGAGCAAAGGACAGGGCTTTTTGTAGGGTGTTTGAAGCATGCCTAGTGAGCAAAGGGAACATGTGCGGAAAGCTGGTAAAAAGCACACCCAATTGTTTCTTCAGCAACTACCAGAATGTTGCAAGGTAAACTGAGGTTCCCTCCTCTCAGATGACTCTAGCTTGTGTCCAGTTTATCTAATACTAGCCAGTATACCATACATGGTTTCTTTTCTCTGTGGCATATGTGGCCTATTATGAGGTGGATTACTGTGGCAGAAATGCAGGGTAGAAAACATGGATCTTGGTAAGCTGGAGGAGAAAGAAGAAAGAAAGAAAGAAAGAAAGAAAGAAAGAAAGAAAGAAAGAAAGAAAGAAAGAAAGAAAGAGAGAAAGAAAGAGAGAAAGAAAGGAGAGATTGCCACCACTCTAGAGGTGGTGGGTAAAGTGGGGCTATAGCAGGCCCAGGCATGACAATCATGGCTCTGGCAGGCCTTCCCCTTCCTCCACCATCTCTGCCCTGCTAAAAACTGTTAGAACACATTCTTAAAGCTAGCCACCAAGGTCAACTCTCTTATTTAGCCACTTCCTCCTGAGGCTGACCACCAAGTTCAAGCTATCAAAGTATTGAAGTCCAGCAATCAAAACCCATCTTTTGGCTCACACAATTAACATCTCAATTAAAATTAAGCACCTTTTCTAACACAGGGCTTCCTCTTCTACCTTTATAAACTGCTTTTCTTTCTTTTCTTTTCCTTTCCTTTCCTTTCCTTTCCTTTTCTTTCTTTCTTTTTTTCTTCCTTTCTTTATCTCTTTGCTATCCAGACAAAAAATCTCATGAAATAGACATCTTTATGCAGAGCCTCAGACAGTTTATACACTGAGGGTTAAGAAAGGTCATGTGAGTAAAGTTCTCATGAGATCAAAGTGTTTACATCATAATGACAAGCTGCACATGAAAAAATAAAACATGCTTCTCCATGGAAGCATATAAAGTATAGTCCACACATTTAATTGAATAACAACAGGAAGCAATGAGTAATCTGAGGGACACTTGGTCTATCCACTATCTGGGAGGAGCAGGAAACCACATTCCAAGAATAATTCCATGTTTTAGAGAAACTGAGGTTCAAAAGATTCTTGTCTGGTTTTCAGGGAGTGTTCTCACAGAAGTTAGAATTCTCATCATAAGACTCTATATCACATGACTGTGTTTTGACAAGACATGATTTCTAATGTTCATTTAAGAACACACGCCCAGTGACTTAACTTCCTTCCACCAGGTCCCAGATCCTAAACCTCCACCACTGGCTAATAGCTCCAGACTAGACACCAAGCCTTCACTTCATGGTTTACAGTTGGAAACACAATTAGTCTTGTTTAATTACATATTTTAAATGGTTTAAGTGACTGTGTTTATGCTTTGTATCTTTGATATATTTCTATTAAAAGTTAATAATGTTATATTATGCTTAACGGACTATCCTGGTAGAAGCTTGGAAGACAGGGCTGAGAACTATGCAGACTCTGGAGGCCCAGCTCAAGAAGTTTCAGAGGCAAACAATAGCAACTGGGCAAGAGACCGTTCCTGAGTTTAAATTTAAAATTAATGAATTACTTACTTTGGTGGAGGAGATTTCAAGACAGCCCATTATTGACTTGGCCACATAGTTACTAGTGATCATTCTTTTGAAAGTCTGTAGTGAAAAAGAGCAGATGAGGCAGAAAGAAATACAGAATGTTCAGTTAGATCAGGGAAAGAGCCCTAGCATCCTTAAACCTGCAGCCAAGGCCTATGCTAAAAGAGTAAGGAGATTAAGAAGAACCCTGACAGGCATTGGGATGCAGGGAGGGGTGACCTTAAGGAAAGACCCCATGTTCTATAACCATTTTCTCCTCAATTACAACCTTGCATCTTGGAGGGAAACTTGAGACTGTTGTGTTTACAAGGATGTGAAACCACAGGATATTCTAAAGCAGTGGTTCTCAAACTGTGAGTTGCAACCCCTTTGTGGGTTGCATGTCAGATATCCTGCATATCAGATATTTACATTAAAATTCATAACAGCAGCAAAATCACAGCTAGGAAGTAATAAAGATGTAATTTTAAGGTTGGGGTGATGACAACCTTACAAAAGTGTGGCAGCATCAGAAAGCTTAGGAACCATTGTTCTAGTGGGCTATGGTAAAACACTGTAGAAAGGCACCTTAAGACAGGAAGTAAACAACTCAAAATAGCTTCAGGAAGTCTCTGAAAGTGACCAGATTTTCCAGGAATTTAACACTCTCTAGAGTATGTAAACAGTAAATCTGCAGCTAGCCACTCTTCAGACAAGCAAAGAAGGCTCTCAGACTGGCCTCGGTGCCTGGAAGAAACAGAAACCATCCAATTAGCCCAAAGGGAACAGAGTCCAGGTGAACAGCACAGAAGAGACCAAGAACACTAAGCACCTAGAAAAGGGTCAGACCAACTGGGACATCTGGAAAGGATGCTCTCCAAGCTGTTGAGCATCCTGAAGGCTGTGCAGTATGCTACAGGTTTCCAGCATTTGTGGGCTGCCACCCATACTGGTAGTGTATCCACACTGGGCTTTGGTGATGCAGCTATCTTTGAGTCATTTCTGTTTCTGTAAGTAACCTCTCACCCATATTCCTGTAAGAAACCCCAATAAATCTCATTGGCTCACCAAGTTGGACTTTGATGCTACCTATAGCATTTCCCTATCTGGGATGAGTAGCCATTTGTTCTCATCTCTCCAGCAACAGCATTACACAACACCTCATCCAGCTAAGCTTCCAACTTGTAAAAGGAAAGGGCCTGAGGAATTTTCTATTCCCAAATCAGAACAAACAAAAACTGATGCAAACGTAATTCGAAAGGGCCTGGGATCATCCCATGATGACAGCCAAGCTTGGCAGTATTATTTGTGAGCTTTAGGTTCATGGAGAACACATGAGCAAAGGGGTTGTGAAATCTTCCTCCACAGTTAAGGAGAGACACTGAGGTCAGACATGTGTCAAGGAGGCCCAGAAAGGCCACTGTATGAAGCTGTGAAAGTCAGACCTGAGTTTTAGTGGAGACTTCAAGATGTTGGAAGCTTTGAAGCTGTGGGATATGTTCCAAGGAGAGTATCACATAGGAAGTGGAACAAGGCCAAGAGAAAAAGTGTGTTCCAGCCCCAAAGCTGCAAGGGCAGAGACTCCAGAGACAATTGACACTTGACATGGAGCTGGTGAGTTTGTTGTTTTCTCTACTAGGTTTTTGTTTTGCTTTGGTACAGTATTTTCTCATTATGCCCCCATTTGAACCTTTTGAAATGACAATATATATCGTTATGTGTTGGGTGGTGGTTCTAATGAAAATGACCACCATATATCCCTAGAGAGTGGTGCTATTAGGAGGCATGGTCTTATTGGAGTAGGTGTGGCCTTGTTGGAGAAAGTGTGTTACTGGGAGGGTGGGCTTTGAGGTCTCAGATACTCAAGCCGGGACCAGTGCCTCACTCTCTTTCTGCTGCCTGCAGATCTGGATTAAGAACTCTCAGCTACCTCTCCAGCACCATGTCTGCCTGTGTGCCACCATGATTCCCACCATGATAACAATAGACTAAATCTCTGAACTGTAAGCCAACCCCCAATTAAACGCCATTTTTAAAATAAGAGTCTCCCAGGTCATGATGTCTCTTTACAGTAATAAAAATCTTAAATAAGACATGTGGGAATTTAATTTGCTCTTTGATTTTAGAGGGAATTACAACAATAAAGAGATTGCTTGGGATCACAGAAGAGTCTGACTTTTAAACAGTATAGTGACTGTAAGAGATTAAGAACTTGTAAAGTTACACTAAATGCACCTTACATTGTTATATATCCCCAAGTCTATAGGAACCAGGGAGTAGAATTCGGTGGTTTGGGTGATATCTCCCCTTCAGTGTTAGGCATTTTAATACTTGGTCCCCAGTTGAGATCACTCTTTGGAAGGCCTAGGATGTGTCTCCTTGCAAGAGGAAGTATGTCATGTGTTCTGGTGGGGTGTGTTGAGAGTTCAAAGACTGTTCCATGCTTCCTCTCTGTTTTATAATTGTGTTTCAAGATGGGAGCTCTCGGCTAGCTACTTGCATCACCATGCCTGCCTGCTACCATGCTCCCTGCAATAATAGTGATGGATGTTTTCTTATTACTTTATGTTTCAAGATCATAGTCTAGTTCCATCATTTCCTTCTTCCCTTCCCTTTCCTCCCTCTGAACATTCCCATATACCAATCTTTGCTTTCTTTCAAATGTATGGCCTCTTTTATCATAATTGTTATTTTATACATGCAGCCAAATTTCTAAATACATCATGTACATATGCATCATACACACACATATGTATGTATATATATAGATGGATATTACTTGTTCAATCTGTATAATGTTACTTGTATGTATATGTTTTCAGGACTGAACACTTGTTATTGAATAACCAATTGCTGTGATCTTCTCTGAAGAAGACTACTTTGCTCTCCATGTTCTCTAGTTACCTACACTTCTTTGTGTAGGCCCTATGAGTTTTCCCCAGCCATGTTAGAATGTCTATTTTTGTTCTTGTTCAGCTCATGTTTAGGCAGTCATGTTGGTGAGACTTTATCAATGTTTCTTCTGACATTCTTAGAGACAAAAATTTCATAGTACATTCCATGTTCCTCTGGGGCTTACAATCTTTCCATCCCCTTCTTCTGCAAGGATTCCTGAGCCTTGGGTACAGGGATTGTATTGGATGTGTATCAGTTGACACTAGGCTCCACAACTCTGCATTTTGATTAGTTGTGGTTTCCTTGATAAGGGTGAAGACTACACTTATCTGCGAGTATAAGGGCAAATATTTCTAATTATGCTGGTTTAGAAAAGTGGTAGGTGTGGGTTCTCCTACATGACCCATGGTTTGACTAGCCTTGAGTTTCTAGTACCAGACACTATTTTTCTTTTGTTGAGTGGGTCTTAAGTCCAATCACAGAGGTTCTGGTTACCACCAAGATAGGTGTTGTTTTTAAATCACCTGTAAGGCCTAATAATGTTTATTATCAGGCCTAATGTTGTTATTACTTTAGTATGCCTGGCTAGAAATCAATTAAGACACAGACACTCGTCACATTTTAAAATAGCCTTAGTTAAGCTGGGACAGGGCAGACATCAATCCTCTAAACTACTCCCCATAGTGGGGCAGGTATGGAATACCTGCCATCTGTTTTTAATAACTTATCAAGCTACCTCCCATCCATAATCACAAATACTTATTAATGTTCTTCATCTGGGCCAAATCCTCAATCCACGCAGGCCATGTGCTTCTCTTCCACCTAACCCATGACGGCCTCCTTCTTTTTTCTCCCTTCTCCTCTCTGTCTTTTTTCTTCTCCTTTCCAGGTTCCTCTGTCTCAAGCCTGGGAACCTTAGCCACACCTATCACACATGCCCTGCCCAGGTGCATGGCCTTTTATTAATTAGCATCAAAATACATCAGACCATTCTCCAACAGTATGCATATCACTATGGTACCCTTAGGATTAACATGTCTGCTGTTGTGGCTGCTATGTGTCATAGTTTGGTAGGGTTATCGGTTGTCTCCTTCCTTTGGATGCTTGCATGGTATGAAAGATAGTCCTCAGGGAGGGGACAATGAGCTCAGTTCTTTTCAGGGGCTTCTGGATCCTGTCAGCATAATGTTCTTGTGGACTGTGTACAGTTTACCCTTGGTCATTTAAATGCTGATTTCTCTACCTCACTCTCTGGATTCAATCTGGACACTGTCTTGTGATGTTTATTCTAAGTATCTCCCATCCTAAGTTTATAAAAACAGTCACCATTTGTTCTCTGTATTAGCAATAAAGAGCCAAATAGCCAATGCTGAGCAATAACAAAGAATAGAGTGGGATATTCTGGTCCAGTTAGGGGAGGAAAATAAGCAGGAAGAATATGAGTGAGAAGACCAGGGAACATCAGGAGAAATAAACTGGACCTAGGAGATGATTTAAAATCAAATGTAATGTGGAAACTATGAATTGGAGGACACTATACTAACTTGGAGGTTTAGAATGGAGTAATTATTGCTCATTATTGTGTGTGGCTATTTGGGTATATACCTGGTTAAGGAATAACTGCTGATTTTGTGGGACCCCAGCCACTGTGACTCAATCTTGTTTCTAGACTTCATCTTAGGCCTGCCTCTAGGCCTGTCCTCAAGGTCACCCCAGTTACTATAAAAAAAAAAAAAAACACAAACTCTTCCCAAAAAAGAACCACCAGAGGCCTGAGTCAATCAGGGGACAGCAGGAAAGCACCTACTGTCCCCAGATGTTAAGCATTTCATGGTCAGGCTTGACCAATCCCCTAGTGCCAACCCAACATTGCTAAATGTGAACCAATCCTGTAGCTGCCTAACTAAAAACGCCTATTCTTTGTCATAAGCATGTAAAAAAAAACCATGCCAAATGGTGATTCAGGGCTCTCCTACTAATCCACTGCTTTGGAGAAGTTTGAGAGCCCTTGGGCTCCAAGTGTAAATAAATACCCCTTGCTTTTGCATAGGTTTCAGTCCTCTGGTAGTCTTTGGGGATCTAGTGATCTGGGCATAACAATTTTATTAAAAGAACAAATAATTGTTAAATATTAATTACATTCAACAGGAGCCTGTGTCTGAATTTCATGGTGTCTTCACCAATAGCAACTTGCTCTCTACCTCTGGGGGTGAGGCACCAAGGGTAATAGTAAAAGTCTACAGTGTTTGGGAAGTCTTTTAGACAGCCATGACCAACAACTCAAAAGAGAGATTCATATGCCTGGTGTGGTAATTTTTATTAGATGGTCTTTGGCTTTTAGAGGGAGCATTGGAAATTTTTTTATTTAAACAATATATGTATATTTATACAACAACTTAACTGTATTATAGATATTTTGGATAGTTAATAATATGATCCTTTGTGACTTTTTCAGACATCCTGTTATTTTACCCTCCTCCCTTTTTTTCTAGTTAGTTCCAACCCAGCTTTTGTCCTTTCCCTGATCATGTCAGTTCTACCCTGCTATTTCCTTCTCTATTACTCCCCATACACAACCCACCACTTCAATGGTCCCCTTTTACTTTCGTGGTTTCTTCAGTTACTCCAGGTGATTTACTCACATCTGAAGATTTGAAGCTGGAAGCCTCCCATGATAGATAACATGTGATGTTTGTCTTTCTAGGTCTAAACTGCCTTACTCAATATAATCTATTTAAGTCCCATTTATTTTCCTGAAAGTATGATGATTTCGTTTTTCTTTACAATGGAATATTATTACATAGTGTGTATGTACACATTTTCATTATCCATTTCTCAGTTGAAGGACATTTATGTTGTTTCCATTTCCTAGCTATTATGTATAGAGCAGCAAATGGCTGAACAAATATTTGTGGAGTAGGATGTTGAATCCTTTGGGCAAATACCATGGAGTGGTACAGCTGGGTTATATGGTAAATTTTCTTTTTTTTCATTTTCTTTCCTTTTTTTCCATAATCCTCCTGATTTCCATAGTGGCTGTACCAGTTTATAGTCCCACTGACAGTGAATAAGGGTCATTGTAGTCCCCATCTCATCTCCCACACACCCCACACCGCATTTCCTTCAACGTTTTTTGTTGGTTATTTTGTTGATCCTTTGTCATTCTGACTGGCATAAGAAATTTCAAAGTTATTCTGATTGTCATGTATGTAATTGCTAAGTACAATGAAGTCTTAGCCTTTTCTCCCTTTGTTTTGAGAACTCTCCGTATAGGTCTCAGGACTATTCTTCGAATAGGTCATTTATTTTTTCATTTTCCTTTGTTTCTAACCCTTTTAAAAATATTTTGTATATTATGAATATTAATTTTCTGCCAGATACATAGCTGACAAAGATTCTTTCCCATTCTGTGGCTTAACTTCACCCACTTGGTAGTTTCTTTAACTGGGAGCTTTTTAGTTTTATAAAATCTCACTTGTTGGTTGTTGGCCTTAGTTCGTGGGCAACTGGGGTCCTAGTCAGAAAGTTTTCTTTTGCAGTTTCAGTATTACACATTTCAAGTTTAGATCTTTGATTCATTTGGACTTAGTTTTTATGCAAGGTGGTAGATTGAGTCCAATTTCATTATTCAGTATGTTGACATCCAGTTTTCCCAGGAACATTTGTTCAAGATGTTTTCTTTTCTCCTGTTTTTGGCATCTTTATTAAATATTAGATGTCTCTTCCTGTTTGGCTCTTTGATTTTATTCCATTGGTCTATATGTCTGTTTTATGTGCCCATATCATATCATTTATTACTGTGACTTTGTAATAAAACTTATGATCTGGAATGATGAGTTTCAAGATGGCAGCATCTATCATGCACTGTATCTGATCTACCACACAGAGAATAGGGACCAGATTTGGAGCCACAGAATGCAATAACTGGAGAATACTAGGCAAGGGCATGTGACCCACTCTCAATGAACAGTGAAGGACACCAGAAGCTACCACCCAGCATCAGAGATAGGAAGATAACTAAAGGACAGTGTAAGAAGGCAAACAACAAAAAAACAAAACAACTCAACATCCCCAGATCCCAGCTATCCCAAAGAAAGCAACCATGAGAATCAAACACAATGGAAATACAAGAAAATTACCTCAAATCCTTAGTAATGAAGATGATAATGGAGGAAACTAATAAAATCCATAATCAAATGCAGGAAGACACAGCCAAACAGGTGGAAGACATAAAAGAAGACTGTAGAGAAACACTGGAAAAAATTTAGGAAAATACAAACAACCATATGAAGGAAAGCAATAAGAGTTCAAGATCTGAAAATGAAAATAGAAACAGTGATAAAAGCACAGACAGAGGAAAAATAGGAACGAGAGACCTTAGAGAAGAAAGTAAGCAACACAGAAGTGAGCTTCTCTAACAGAATCCAAGAAATGGAGGAATAACTCTGGGGACTTGAAGATACAATTGTAGAACTCAAAGCAGCTATCAAAGAAAATGCTAAATCTGAAAAAATCCTGGCACAAAACATCCCAAAAATCAAGGACACACTGAAAAGACAAAACCTGAGAATAATAGGCATCAAGGAAAGAAAAGAGACATGACTCCAAGGCCCAGAAAATATCTTCAACAAAATTATAGAAGAAAATTTCCCCAAATTAAAGATGGAGATGCATATAAACATACAAGAGGCCTACAGAACATCAAATAGAATAGACCAGAAAAGAAAACCTTCCCAAAACATAATAATAAAAACACAATATACAGAACAAAGGAAAAATATTAAAAGCAGCAAGAGAAAAAGACAAAGTAACATACAATGGCAAACCTATCAGAATTACACCCGACTTCTCAGCAGAGACCATAAAAGCTAGACAGGCCTGGATAGAGGTCCTGCAAACCCTAAAAGACCACAGATACCAGACTTGATTACTACACCCACCCTAACTGTCAACAACCATTGATGGAGAAAACAAAATATTCCATGACAAAAAGAAATTTAAACAGAACCTACCCACAAATGCAGCTTTACAGAAGTTACTAGAAGGAAAATTCCACCTCAAAGGGACAAGCCACAACCAAACTACACAGGAAATAGATAACTACACAATCACAAAAACACAACCACACAAACTCTGTACCGTAATCAAGATCAAAAATTAATAGACTTAACAGTTACTTGTCATTAATATCTCTCAACATCAAAGGTCTCAACTCTCCAATAAAAAGACACAGACTAACTGAATGGATGCATAAACAAAATCCAACATTCTTCTGCATTCAAGAAACACATCTCAACCACAAGGACAGACATTACCTCAAGATAAAAGGTTGGAAAAAATGTTCCAAGCAAATGGTCACAAGAAGCAAGCTGGTGTAACCATTTTAATATCTAATAAAATAGACTTTCAATCAAAATTAATCAAAAAGTATGAGGAATGACACTTCATACTCACCAAAGGTAAAATCAACCAAGATGACATCACAGTTCTGAACATCTATGCTCCAAATATAAGGGCATGCACATTTGTAAAAGAACTATTAAAAAAGATTAAACCACACATCAATCCCCACACATTAATAGTGGGAGACTTCAACACTCACTTTCACTGAAGGATAGGTCATTGAAACAGAAACTAAGCTGAGAAATAACATCATTAATGAACACCAGGAAACAAATGGATCAAACAGATATTTACAGAACTTTTCATGCAAACACAAAGGTTTGTATCTTCTTCTCACCACCCCATGAAACCTTCTCCAAAATTGATCATATAGTAGGTCACAAAGCAAGCCTCAACAGATACAAGAAGATTGAAATAATACCTTGTATCCAATCAGATCACCATGGTATAAGGCTAGACTTCAACAACAACAGAAATAATAAAAAGCCTACATACACATGGAAACTAAACAACTCTCTACTTAATGACATCTGGAACAGGGAAGAAATAAAAAAAGAAATAAAGGACTTCCTGAAATTCAATGAAAATGAAGGAACAACATACCCAAATTTGTGGGACACATTGGAAGTGGTGCTAAGAGGAAAATTCATAGCACTTAGTGTCTTTATAAAGAAATTGGAAACATCCCACATAAGCAACTTAATGATACATCTGGAAGCCCTAGAAAAAAAGAAGCAGAAACACCCAAGAGGAGTAGATGTCTGGAAATAATCAAACTCGGGACTGAAATCAATAAATTAGAAACAAAGAGAACCATTCAAAGAATCAACAAAACCAGGAGCTGGCTTTTTGAGAAAATCAACAAGATAGACAAACCATTAGCCAAACTAACTAAAAGCAGAGAGACACTATCCAAATCAATAAAATCAGAAATGAAAAGGGATACATAACAACAGATGCTGAAGAAATACAAAGAATCATAAGATCCTAATCTAAAGGCATATATGCTACAAAATTTGAAAATCTAAGGGAAATGGACAATTTTCTCAACCGATTCCACTTGCCAAAATTGAATCAAGATCAGATAAACAAATTAAATAGTCCTATTAATCCTACAGAAATACAAGCAATCATTGATAGTCTCCAAACCAAAAAAGCCCGGAGCCAGATGGTTTCAGCGCAGAATTCTACCAAACTTTCAAAGAAGAACTAATACCAATACTCTTCAAGCTACTCCAAAAGATAGAAATGGATGGAACCTTACCAAATTCTTTCTATGAGGCCATGGTCACATTGATACCTAAACCCCACAAAGACCTAACAAAAAAAGAGAATTTCAGACCAATTTCTCATATGAACACTGATGCAAAAATACTTAATAAAATACTCACAAAATGATTACAAGAACATATCAAAGATATCATTCACCATGACCAGGTAGGCTTCATTCCAGGCATGCAGGGGTGGTTTAATGTATGGAAATTTATCAATGTAAACCACCATAGAAACAAACTGAAAGAAAAAAACACATGATCATCTCCTTGGATGCAGAAAAAGCATTTGAGAAATTCCAACACCAGTACATGTTTAAAGTTTAGGACAGATTGGGAATACAAGGCACATACATAAGCATAATAAAGGCTATATACAGCAAGCCAATAACCAACATCAAATTAAATGGAGAGATACTCAAGGAAATTCTTCTAAAATCAGAGACCAGACAAGGCTGCCCACTTTCTCCATATCTCTTCAATATAGTTCTCGAAGTTCTAGCCAGAGCAAGAAGACAACACAAGGAGATCAAGGGGATCCGAATGGGAAAGGAAGAAATCAAATTATCTCTATTTGCAGATGATATGATAGTGTACATAAGTGACCCCCAAATTCCACCAGAGAACTCCTACAACTGATAAACACCTTCAGCAAATTGGCTGGATACAAAATAATTAACTTTTAAAAAGCCAGTAACCTTCCTGTATACAAATGACAAACATGCAGAGGAAGAAATTAGGAAAACTACATTCTTCACGATTGCCACAAGCAATATAAAATATATAGGAGTAACTATAACCAAGCAAATGAAGGACTTGTTTGAAAAATAATTTTAAATCTCTGAAGAAAGAGATTGAACATGACATCAGAAGATGGAGGGATCTCCTTTATTCATGGATTGGGAGAATTAACATAGAAAAAATGGCCATCTTGCCAAAAGCAATTTACAGATTCAAAGCAATCCATATAAAAATGGCTACACAATTTTTTAAAGACATTGAAAGATCAATTATCAACTTCATATGGAAAAACAAAAAACTCAGAATAGCTAAAACAATCCTATACAATAAAGATCCTCAGGAGGAATCTCCATACCTGATCTGGGCCCAGGGGTCCTGCTCAAACTATGGCACCAGCCAAGGACAATATGTGCAGCAAACTTCAAACCCTACACAGATCTAGTCAATGGACAGGAAATTCTCCACAATTGAGTGGAGAGTGGGATCTGACTTTCACATGAACTCTGGTGCCCCATATTTAACCATGTCCCCTGGATGGGGAGGCCTGGTGGCACTCAGAGGAAGGATAGCAGGCTACCAAGAAGAGACTTGATACCCTATGAGCATTTCCAGGAGGAGGAGGTCCCCCTCAGTCACAGTCATAGAGGAGGGGAGTAAGGGGAGAATGGGAGGAAGGGAGAAATGGGAGGATAGAAGAGATGGGATAACAATTGAGATGTAATATGAATAAATTAATAAAATATATTTAAAAAATAAAGAAAACAAGAGTCATTAAATCAGTTAGAAGAAAAAGTGGGGAAGAGCCTGGAACACATTGGCACAGGAGACAACTTCCTAAACAGAACACCAATAGCCCAGGCCTTAATGTCAACAATTAATAAATGGGACCTCATGAGGCCGAGAAGCTTCTGTAAGGCAGGAGACACTGTCAACAGAACAAAGTGACAGCCTATAGACTGGGAAAAGATCTTCACCAACCCTACATCTGACAAAGGCCTAATATCCAAAATATAGAAAGAACTCAAGAAATTAAACACTACCAAACCAAATAACCCAATTGAGAAAAGGGGCTCAGAACTAAACAGAGAATTTTCAACAGAGGAATATCGAATGGCTGAGAAACACTTAAAGAAATGTTCAATGTCTCTAGTCATCAAAGAAATGCAAATCAAAATGACTCAGAGATTCCACCTGACACCCATAAGAATGGCTAAGATCAAAAATTCAAGGGACACCACATGCAAGCGAGGATGTGAAGAAAGAGTAACACTCCTTCATTGCTGGTGGGAATGCAAACTAGTACAGCCACTTTGGAAATCTATCTTGTGCTTTCTCAGAAAACTGGGAATAAGGCTTCCTCAAGACCAAGCTATTCCACTCCTTGGAATATACCCAGAAAATGTTCCACCACACAAGGACATATGCTCAATCATGTTCAGAGTAGCCTTATTCATAATAGCCAGAACATGTAAACAGCCTAAATGTCACTCAGTTGAAGAATGGATAAAGAAACTGTGGTACATTTACACTATGGAATACTACTCAGCTATTAAAAACAAGTGGACAAATGGATTGAACTAGAAATGAGTGAGTTAACCCAGAAGCAGAAAGACTCACATGGAATACACTCACTTATAATTGGGCACTAGCCCAAAAGGCATGTCCCACGAAAGTTTTCACTTACCAGGAGATTGGGATAGATGTGAGGACATCCTACTGAGACTCTAGGTAAGAGAAATATAGGAGATGGGGAAATAGAAGGACCCAGAGGATCCTAGAAACCTATAAGAAGAACATCATGACTGGTGGATGGAGGCCCCTGGGCAGGGGGCAGGGGCGGGGTATGCTCAAACTATTGCACTAACCAAGGACAATACAAGTAGTAAACATCAAACTCCTACTCTGACTACCCAATGGACAGGACATTTTCCACAGATATGTGGAGAGCAAGGATTGAGTCTGACATGAACTCTGATGCCCTATATTTGACCACCTCTCCTTGGTGGGGAGGCCTGATGGCACTCAAAGAAAGAATAAGCAGGCTACCAAGATGAGACTTGAGAGCCTATGACCATGTAGTAGGGGAGGGGTCCCCCTTGGTCATAGACCTAGGGGAGAGGAATAGGGTGAAAGCAGGAGGGAGGGAGGAACAGGAGGATACAAGTGATAGGATAACAACTGAGTTGCAATCTAAATAAATTAATAAAATTAAAAATATTAAAAAGATCTGGAATGATAATCCATCCAGCATTATTCTTTTTGCTCAGCATTGTTTTGTCTATCTGGATTATCTTATGGTTCCATATGAGTTCTAGGATATTTTTTCCTGTTTCTGTGAAGAATGAGATGGAGATTTTGGTTGGGATAGCATTGAATCTGAAAATAGCTTTTGGTAAAATGTTGATTTTCATAATACTAATTTTATCAAAATGAGCACAGGGTGGTCTTTTCCATTGTCTGGTGTCTTTATCACTTTATTCAGAGGTTTACACTTTTCATTGGAAAGGTCATTTACTCCTTGGTTAGGCATATCCCTAGACATTTTATTTTCTTTGATGGTATTATGAGCAGGAATGTATCCACGGCCCCCCTTCTTTATAGGCTTGTTATTGTTATATAGAAAAGATTTGTGCAAGTTGATTCTGTATCCTACCACACTGATGAATTTATCATTTCTAGAAGTGTTCTGGTAGGATTTCTGTGATCTCTTATGTATAATATATGTCATCTGAAAATAGAGATAGTTTGGTTCCTTCTCTTCTATTTGTTTGCCTTTACTTTCTTTATCTTGCCTTATTGCTCCAGCCAGTACTTCATGCACAACATTGAAAATGAATTGGACAGTGGACAACCCTGTATCATTCCTGACTTTAATGGGATTGTCTCACGTTTTTCCCCATTTAGGATTATATTGGCTGTGGGTTTCTTATATACAGCTTTTAAATTTTATTTTATTGAGGTACGTTCCCTCTAGCCCTACATCCTCTAGGCTCAGCTTTTGTCATAAAGAGATATTGGATTTTGTCAAAGACATTTTCTGCATGTGTTGAAATGATCTTGTGATCTTTGTGTTTAGATCCATTTATGTGGTTTATCACATTTATTGACCCGTGTATTTTGACCCATCACTACATTTCAGAGATAAAGTCAACGTGGTCATGGTGAATAATCTTTTTGATGTATATCCGTTTTCTATTTGCAACTACTTTATCGAGCATTTTGAATCTATGTTCATCAGGGATATTAGCCTGTAGCTTTCTTTATTTGTTGGAGAGTTTGTGAGTACTCCTTCTGTGTCTTTCTTTCCTTCCTTCTTTCTTCCTTTCTTTTCATCTATCTTTCATTTAATAAAGCTGTACCTTATCCATGAAAATCTGATAGAAATTCAGACTCTACTCTCCCCATTTTTTAAAGCTGAGGGCATTTTATTAGTTTTTCAGTCTTCTCAATTATGGATTTATTTAGGCCATAACCTTCCTTTTGACTTTCTTCTTCTTCTTCTCCTTCTTCTTCTTCTTCTTCTTCTTCTCCTTCTTCTTCTTCTTCTTCTTCTTCTTCTTCTTCTTCTTCTTCTTCTTCATCATCATCATCATCTCCTCTTCCTCCTTCCCCTTCTCATCCTCCTCCCCTTCCCCTGCCTCCTCCTCGTCATCATCATCATCATCATCATCATCATCATCATCATCATCATGCTTCTCATCCTCCTCCTCCTTCTTCTACTTTGTTTTGTTTTAGTCAGCTTCATTTTGGAGAAAAGGCCCCATGTAGTCCTGGCTGGCCTCAAACTTGCTATGTTGCCAAGCCTGACCTTGAAATCTTAGTCCCCCTTCCTCCACATCTTAAGAGCAGGGATTTCAGGTGAGCATCACCATATATTATACCTTTTTTAGAAAAGACCTCTTACTTATCATTACATATTTAATGTTCTTGTATATTTTATGCCTTAACTGATCACTTTTCATCAATGAGCAATGTTCTATCTTATTAGTGCACCCTAATATTTTTGCAACTTTAGCAATTGAAGGGAATCTTGATTATTTCTAATCTAGAACAATAGTGTGAATAAAGCTGCTAGAAGCATTTGGATGTTTTTGAATGGGCATTTGTGAGTATCTCCAGAATGCAGCATCTGGTTGCTGCTTAGGTCCAAGAAATTGTCAAGCTCTTATCCCAAGTGTCTGTGGCACTCTGCATGTTACCAAGAAAGAATGAGACTTGTGAGGCTTCACATGACTGGGAATTCATCTATTCTACAAGAACAATGTGGTATCTCATTGCTGTTTTTACTTTCAACTCCATGATGATGGGTGTTTTATTGTGAAAGAGATAATAAACTGTAAAGGAGTGTTTTCCTCCCATACTCCAGCTCTCAATATAACAACACTGAAGCTTAAATATATTTATAATAGAGGGAGGAGGTCTCCCTCAATCACAGACATAGGGGAGGGGAGAAGGGGGAAAGTGGGAGGGAGGGAAGAATGGGAGGAAACAGGGGAAGGGCTAACAATCGAGATGTAATATGAATAAATTAATAAAAAAGAAAGTACAAAAAAAGAACCACAGACATAAACAAAAACAAAAAAATATATTTATAAATGAAACTCTAGGACAAATAGCTAGGAACATTCCCTGACCTGTTCATAACTAATATTCCATTTATTCTATTTTAAGTTCTGCCACATGGCTGGTTACCTGTGCTCAGTTTCCTACATCTATCTTCTTCAGACTCCAAGGGTGAATCCAGCCTCTGACTATCTCTCGAGTTCATCTCTCTTTGGAACCTGTCTCAGCTAACAGGCCATTAGCCTTTTATTGATATGCAATACTTCCATATAGACATAAGAGATTACTTCTGCAATAAATGTCCATGTACAAGAATAAATTCTGGGTTTCTTCATAACTATAACAATTTTTGCCTCATTTATTTTGAAACTCTGATCTTAGGCACCTACACAACAAGAGTTGTTAGACTTTTAAAAACTTGAACACTCCCTCCCATTATTTGACAATGCCTCTTTTTAGACATGACAATATTCTCTTTAAGTCTGTTTTGTCCACAGTGAATGTAATTATCCAACTTTGGTTTACTTTGTGCTGACATAGTATACTGTTTTCTAATCCTTCACTTTTAACCTGCCTGCATTGGTATTCCTGGTGTTTTGTGAACAATATTCATTTAGTTCTTTCTTTTGTAGTATTTCCATTTAAAGTCATTCATGTGATTGAATTGATATCTTTGTATTATACAATCATAACTGTCTTCTGGTCTTTGCAGCTTCCTTTGTTTCTTATATTCCTATCTTTTTCTGCCTCCCCTGGTTTTAACAGAGTATAATATCTTGACCCACTCTCTCATTTTTAGTCTGTCAATAGCATTTAGTTTATTTTTC
Organism: Acomys percivali; assembly: GCA_907169655.1. Lineage (NCBI taxonomy): Eukaryota > Metazoa > Chordata > Mammalia > Rodentia > Muridae > Acomys > Acomys percivali. The sequence goes on along the minus strand of OU015751.1, from coordinate 72,704,313 downwards.
CCCTGGATTTTGCAATATGTAGTAAAGTATCAGATCTGAACCCACTGTGCCACTCTAAAGAAAAGTGAAGGCCTTCATGAGAGAGCATGCTGTTTCTCCTGCTCATCATTTGTAACATGACTGTCATTTGCTTTGCTTATCCATGTGCTATAATTAACTAAGCCAGTGTTAATATTCAGTGTTTAATTAAAGAAACCTAGTGCATCAAAACTTTCAATATACTGTATTTTAAAGCAGTATTAAGACATATTCAGCAAAATCAAGAGAACAGTTCATGGACATTTCCTACTCCTAGTCCCCATGTACCCACAAATATATCAATGCCTCCTCCATTACCAACACATCCACCCCTAAGTGCCACTTTTAGTATAATAGGTAGTGCTACGTGGACCCATCATTATCAGAAAATAAAATATTTACAATTTACATCAGGCCTCATTCTTTGTGCTACATATTCTGTAAACTGGGCTGGCAAAGAACTTGCAGTGATCTGGCCTCTGTCTCTAGAGAGGTGGGATCAGGTGTACCACTATGACAGCAAATCCCCTGTTTTGAGTTGCTCTGAGCTCCTGAGTTCCAGTCTTTAGCATTGTTCTCAGTCTTGTTGAGAAACTAAAGGGAGCTAGACTCAGCCCTTCATCAATGCAAAGAAGATGCTGGTGAGTCACTTCCTTTGAAATTCAGGCTCTAGACACAGATGGGAATTTTCCTCTATTGTTAAAGTGAGATGCTGGTAAGGCATCTCAAGGGGAATCCATTAATGACTATAGCTGTGCTTCAGACAAGGGCATCTAGAAGTTTCAAATCCCAAGTATGCCCATCCTCAGCTTCTAGAAGTTTCTTCAGAATGCTTTCTAAGTGTTTTCTCCTACTCAAGGTCAATTGTTTTCTGCTTCAAGGAAGCTGCTCTTTCCTGTGCCTGCCTATATTTGTACACCCAGTTCTTGAGTGTATTCAAAGAAAATTATTGACTTTTTATTTCTTCAATGATTTTCTTCTTCTATATGTATGAGTAAAACTTTGTAAGTTCCATGCTTTGCATAGCAGGAGTTTTTAATGCCTTATTAAGTTGCATATGTATATATGTAAATATATATGCATGTATGTATCATATATGTGTACAAATATATAATATATGTAAACATATAAAATTATCATTCAATGATCTTCAGAAACTTAACTAAGTAGTCCAAATATCATCACAAATAGCTCTACAATGTTTTAACCCAGAAGTATGGGCATGTACTTGAGTTATCTCCAGTCTTTCTCTCACATGTGCCCAGACCTGAATAATGGCTTTGTTAACATTCCAGTAAGGCTTCTTCCTGCCTCTTAAATATGACTTCCATGCATAACCCTCCTAATCTCTGTCCTTTCTTGCATCAGTGATCAGATTTGGAGTTCTAAAACCCCAGACTGCCACTTACTGTCTGTCCCTTGGCAATACCTCTCAACTTGAGAAGCTTTCCCCCAAGGAAAGAAAGCAGGATTCACTCATGCTGCAAATGACACTTAGTTTCTCAAAACTGTGTTAGTACAGGGCACAGAAGTAATAATAAGTGTTTATAAGTGAGTAAGTCTGGATTGAGTTTCAAGTTTTGCAGAGATAATGATGTCAAAAAGCATGACCATGGGTCTGTGTAGACACTTTTGAGACATAAGAAATGCCCTGTTCCTGTGTGAATTTCTTTTTCTGGTACCACCACTCCCATTCAATTTTTGACAACCAGGCTGCATCATTTGCTCCTCTTACCCAGATGTGCTGCTTCACCCTTCTTGATGATCTCTCTTTTAGGAAGAATGGAAGGACATGGCGATGGCACTCTGCTCAGACACACCCCTTCATGTTCTAACCATTTGTTATCGTGGCTCTTCTTAGCTATTATTTCTTTTCTATTACAGATTCTATGAAAAATGCTAAATAAGCTACCTTGTAATTGCCTATCATGTATATTGATCTTTAAAAATATTTTTCAATCTTATGATTCAGAAATTTCCCCCTAAATCCTATCATTTTGTTTATAAAATCATTTATCTAACTCCGTTGTAAATCTCCAGTTTTATTGCTTCTTATCAGTCTTTCTGACTCTCTGTCTCTCTCTCTGTCTTTCTCTGTCTCCCTGCCTCTCCCTTTAAGATATAGCCTTTCCATATAGCCCACACTATATTGAATTCATTATGTAGCCCAGCTTAGCACCAGGCTCTTTCTTTTCCTGTTTCTGCCACTTGAGTGCTAGGACTGCAGATCAAGCCATGTCCAACTCCGGGAGCTTGTAAAACTTGCAGGTTTTCTCTGATCATATTTCCCTCAGCTGTTCTGAGTTTACATTCACCCTTGAACTCCAGGGTGACCATTCTGTACATTAGGTGTGGTAGTATCTTGGAACTCACTAAAGATTGGGCATTAGGAATGTTCAACAGGCCTAGATAAACTAAGCAAGATAAACCAGCTGGAGCATCTGCGTTTCCCCCATGGAACCCAATTTTTTTCCTTGGTTATTTCCTCATTATATTTTCTTTAAGATTTAGCTTTAATACTTACTAATACTTCTATTATTTACATTTATTTATTTATTCACTTTATAGCCTGATTATAGCCCCTCCCTCCTCTCCTCCCAGTCCCACCCTCCCTCGCTATTCCCTTATCCCCTCTCCCTACCTCTCAGAAAAGGGGAGTCTCCCTACCAACCCACCCCACCACATCAAGTCACATCAGGACTGAGCACATCCTCTTCCCTTGTGCCCTGGTGAGGCAGCCCCACCAGGGGGAAGTGATCAAAAATCAGGCAACAGAGTCCATGTTGGCTATATCCCCCTCTTCCCTTACTAGAGGACCCAAATGAAGACTGAGCTGCCCATCGGCTACGTTTGTGTAGTGGACTTAGGAAGGATAGAACCTATTGTATTTTAAGCCTAGAGCTGCACAAGCACAGTTTGATTTCATATTACTTAGATGCAAAGACTAGAAATATACTGGGCTCCTGAAACTAAAGTTTGGGATATTGCACATCTATCTAAGTGTGAAAGGGAGCTTGTGTAGATCAGTGGTCCTCAACCTTCCTAATGCTGCAACCCTTTAATATATTTCCTCATATTGTGATGACCCCAATCATGAAATTATTTCGTTGTTACTAAATACCTGTAATTTTGCTGCTGTTGTGAATCATGATGTAAATATCTGATATACAGGATATCTAATATACAGGATACCCCTCTAAAGGGATTTTGACCCACAACTTGAGAAACGTGGAAGGAAAGGAAGACAAAGTCTTGCTTAACCTATTAGAATAATTGGACATATGGAATAAAAGTGAAAACATTCTCTTTGCCTAAACTGACTGCAAAGAGCTAGATTCAATTTAGATGCTCTTAGTATTTCAAAGTAGGATTTAAGAGAAAGAAATAGATTCATCACTTCAAAGGCCATGTTGAATCAGATTACAGCTTTTCATCTTTTGGAAAGCAAGCAGGTGTTGGGGTTGGTCTAATGATATGCATACTGATGCTAATTACTGGCTCTCAAGATCAAGTTGCTGCCCCATGAACACATTCTCACATACTCCAAGTATTTCTGTGTAACCTTGCCTCCCTGTTTGACCAATAAAAAGCCAATACCTGGGCAGGGCTGGAGGACAGTAGGCATGGCAAAGGTTCATGGGCTTTAGGGAAGAGAGGATCTTGGGAAGAAGGAGGTCAGTCATGAGAGGAGGAAACGGATGGGTTAGGTGGAGAGAACACATGGCCCAATCAGTGTGGATGGAGGAGATGGAGAACTTTAGCAAGTATTTATGGATTATGAATGGGAGGCAGCCCAGTAGAAATTACTACAAATAGATGGCATGGGATGAAGGCTGGGAGATATGAAAGGTACTTTAGGGGATTAATATCTGCCCTGCTACAGGTGAACCAAGGCTATTCTAAAATATAAAAGGTGTCTGTGTCTTTTACTGATTGACCGATGGTTAGAAAATACTGCCATAATAACTATAGCCTAATAATAAACATTTATTAGGCCATACAATTAAATTAACAGCAACTATCAGGTATATTAGCAAAGAGGATAACAGTCAGAGGAGGCAGGTCTAATGTAGACCAAGAGGCTCAAAAGTCTCTCCTGCCCTGGATGTTAGAACATATGTGTTTGGTAGGTTGTTATGCACCAGGTCAGCACAATTTCTGACTGACTGTGACTTCAATGTGATTAAAACATTGCTGTTTTACTTGTCAGCCTTTTCTGAAGCCAATTTTACAACATGGCCCATGTGCTGACTGCTGAGAGCTAGATTCTAGGCACATTAGATTAATACTAATATCAAATATAACCACATGTGTTTCCACTAGTAGTAATAGTAGTAGTAAGTAAAACTTACAGAGTGAATGAATAAATACATAGAGGAACCTTCAGCTCTATCCATGAGGGGAACCATTAGCTTCTCTGTCTAACAACATCTCTACAATTTGGTCCCATGTTTCTGTGAACTACAGTTGAATTCTTCTTCAGCACCTAGCTCATGCATATTGGTGTACTTTTAAAACACTATTTTTATTTTGGGTTCATTAAATCTCTCCTTACTCAACCCCAATCCCTTCAAACATCCCAAGACCAGGTAGGAGAGAAAGAAGGTTAGTGGGGATAGAAGACAGTTTTTCTTAGATGCTTCCTGCTATGCAGCATCCTCAGGTTCTTTGGATCAAGTCCAATCCTCATTTCAGAATATCTCTGACTTCTCGTCATGCAACAGAGGGGAAGCCCCAGCAACCTTCTTCTTTCTCAGAGCCCCCAGTCAGTGTCTGTCTGTCTGTCTGCCTGTCTGCCTGTCTGTCTGTCTGTCTCTCTCTCTCTCTCTCTCTCTCTCTCTCTCTCTCTCTCTCTCTCTCCCTCTCTCTCTCAGTCTAGCTTTTATACCCTGCCCCAACTTGAGGCACTTCACAGCTGACAAATATCACATGTCTTCTCTGGAGGCAGCTAGCTGCTGTGGACAAACTGGGCCAGCCCCATATCCCACACCTGGGATTAAAACCAAAGCATGTTCACATATAAACCAAAACTTCCACAACACATGCTGGTCTCTGAGTCTCCACCCTCTTCCCTATCAACCCCAGGGAAGAAGACAGACACATCTATATAACTAAGCTCAATATAGAGTAGCATGTAAGAGCTACGGGTTACATGCCTACTTCATCCATGACCATCATCCAGCTACTTCCTTCAGGCTATCACAGAGATAAGCTTCCCCAAGAAGTAATGTAGACCAACACTGTCTTCACATTTGTAATCCATATAATCCACAAAATGGAGCAGGGAGGGGGATAAACAGCTAATAACTCACCATAGCTATTTTTGTTATGGTCTTCTACTTTTATTTAGAGATATCACAGGAAAGTCCTTCTTCCCCAACACACGTACACACACACACACACACACACACACACACACACACACACACACACTCCTCTGCAGGCTTACCCATCCTTTATGTATGCTTCCTGAAGACGTTCTCTGGAGCTTTATGAGGAAAAGCTGATGATCAAGAATGGAAATAAAGGGGTTGGAGAGATGGCTCAACAACTAAGAGCATTTGATCCAGATTCACAATTGTCTGTAACTCTAGATCCAGGGGAATCTGATATTCTAGTCTGACATATATGGAAAACAAGCATGAATATAGCATACAGAATACAAACATAGTATAATATATAGACATTCAGACAGACCATTATGCATGTAAAATTAAAATAAAAATAAATAAATCTTAAAGGAAGATGATAAAGAATAAGACATAAAGCACTGAAGATTTTGGTAGAAATACATGAAAACCTTTTGGTAACTACACTATCAGTGGACTCACTTCTGCATCCAGCCAATCTTGCAAAATTTAGCCTCAGGAAAGTTATCCAGTGTTATGTGGTTCCATTTCTCCTACCGCAGCTGCTGAGCAAGGCACTGGAAGTACTTGTTTCTCCATCAGACATTCGAGGTTCAAGCACCGTAGACTTCCAGGTGGGAAAGGGCAAAGCACAATGTCAGGGGTTCTACCTCTCCCAGGAACATAGGTCTCTGGGCTGGGAAGAATGAAACACACAGAACTGGAATTGTGCTTCACAGGATATCCTGTTTAGCCTGAAGTGCGGGACAAAAGAGTTTCTCCACAAGTATTACTGCTGTTTTAAAACAACTGCTCTAGCAGTGGAAGGTTGCAGCTCTTTTTTTTTAAACCACTGACACTAAGCAGCTTCAGAGATCAAAACTCAGAAGCTGAGGCAGGTGATGGTATCGCAGTTTAGTGTTCTTTGGTTAAACTGCTTGGTATCAGTCAGCAGCCCATTCCTACAGACAAGCAGACAAGCACTGAGCTTGCAGTGGTCCAGAGAGCTTCAGCAAAAGAGACCATGACAGTTCTGCTGTGTGTGGGTGGCTGACAATCAAGGCCAGAGGCCCAGCAGTGAATTCTTTTTTTTTTCCCTTGTCACAGAAGCTGTAGTGTATCTCGCAGTATAGCCTTTTGTCCACATATGTTTACTTTCAAATGTTCATTGCTACAAGTCATGGGTCTGGTTTGAGGCCTACACTATCGTTACTGGATCCTCACTAGGACTGCTGTGTGTTAAGGAGATTCTTAATCTTTGAATCTTCAGGTCTAGCCCCTTCATGTGTTCTAGAAGGTCATACATGGCATAGATGGTGCGGTGAGGTTCACTCAGAGCCCTGGTTAAGGGCCCACTCTAGAGTCCTCAGGGCAGGGTCCGCTGTTCTGCTCCCCTGTCATCATGGCAGGGCCTGCTCTCTCGCTCCCTTGTCCTCGGGGTAGGGACAGCTCACCTGTTCCCTTGTCCTCAGGGTAGGGACCACTCTCCCACTCCCGTGTCATCATGGCAGAGCCAGCTCGCCTGTTCTCATGTCCTCAGGGCAGGTCTGCCTCACCCACTCCCATGCCATCAGGTCAGGGCCAGCTCTCCAGCTCCTCTGTCCTCAAGGCAGGGCCAGCTCTCAGGCTCCCATGTCCCCAGGGCTGGCTCACCTGCTCCCACATTCTCAGGACTAGCTCTCTTGCTCCAATTTAATTTGCCAGATTGTTGCTGGCCATCAGGGCCTAGAGGGCCTCCTACTCCTGTGGGTACTGGATCTTGTGAGCCATCAAGCAAGTGGCAAGTGGAGGCCCCTCAAAGTCTTTGTTGAGTATCTCACAGAAACCATTGATTTTGGCCCAGCTCAGCTTCTTATCCTGGAAACTTCTGGCTCTGTTGTTCTGTGGATCAGACACAGTGTGCGATCGATGCCATCTTGGATGATCTCAGCCTGGATACTGCTAATACATTGCACTAAGTGTTTCCTCCCAATCAGGCTGCTCTCAGGGGTGAACATTTCTGTGTAGCTCTGGAACACAATCATCCTCCTCAGTTTACATCTTTCAAACCCCACAGACCTGCAACCATCACCCCTCTCCAGCAGTGAATTCTTCAGGGAGAAGGGGAGCCCTTCTTTTGAAGAACAGTGAGTTTCAGATGGTCATTGATGAAGTAGATGGTGTTGGCCCTTTTAAACCTTGGGCAATGGAAGTGGTTTTGAGGATGAATGTGTTTGACTGGCTAGGGCTAGGATATGGTGTGCTCTACTTGCATGAGGAGAAAGATAGCAGATGATAGCCTATGCACCTGACTACGTGTAGCCTCCTGAGGGTTATATCATGTGCTCTGAGGCAGGCAGCAGAATGAGAAGCTTTGTTACATGCCTTCCATTCTCAAGATGAGACTTAAATCTCAAATATAAGGTTCCCAGGGTTTGAACATGCTCTATCTCACTAGTGCCATGCCAATTCCTCTAGAGGCATGGTCCAAAGAGGTCACATCATGGGCCTAAACAACTAGGTAAAGCATAGGTTTTAGACACTGGGCAAGAGAGGTAGGATTGTGATCCAGAAAGGAGGAGGAGAAAAAACAAACAAACAGATTCCTGCCTAAAACCAATTTCAGTTTTTTTCAGTTTTGGACACTGGAAAATGGACCCAAACCAGAGACCTTTGACTTTGATGGGTTGAAGAAATAGATGTTGAAATGCAAAGAGGTTGTGGTATTCTGGAAATGAGGAAATTCTGTGGTCAATTAAAGAGTTCCATGGAAAAGGCAGCTTCAGACACACAGAAAGGCTGCCTCTTGAGTCTTAGTCTGAGTAACAATATGAACATGTGTAAGAGGAAAGAGAATGGAGACAGTGTAGATACCAGGACCCAAGGGGAACACTTCAACATAAGTAGAAAATGATAAAGAGGCAAATTCTGCTTCTAAACACACACACACACACACACACACAGATGCACATACACAGGCACATGCACACATGCACACACATACACACATATATACACACACATGCACACACACATACACACACATGCATGCACACACATACACATACACACACTCACATACACACATGCACACACACATACACACACACACATACACGCATACATGGGAGTAGGGTATGGGAGTGAGATGCAAACACAATCTAAACACAAAATCTAATCTACAGTTTTCAAATGTATTAATCCCATGTTTCCATAAAAATTTAGTTTTTAATTGAAAAAAAAACTGTTTTATACAATATGCTCTGATCATAACTTCCCTCCCCATAACTCCTCCTCGATCCTTCCCACCTCCTCAACTCCAGGCCCCCCCTCTAACAAATAGACAAGCAAACTAACAAAAAGTCTTAAACAAGACAGAAAAAGCCACAAGAAACACACACACACACACACACCATAAAAGCACAAAATTAAAAAACTTTAATATATAAGCAAAAGACCAATAAGGTAAAAAAATGTCCAAACAGAACAGTATGAAACAAAAACTTTACAAAATACGATGAAGTTTTTTCCACAGATGGACATGGGACCTACCCTTCTCAGCACTGGGACCCCACCTGTCTTGAATCTGTATAGGCCCTGTGTGCATCACATGGAGTACCTGGAAGAGACTATTTCCTTGAAGTTAACCATTCCCTTGCCTCTCAGACTCTTTCTGCCTCCTCTTCTGCAGGATTCTATGATCTCTGAGAGAAGGGGTTTTGATGAAGAGATCCCATACAGGACTGAATATTTCAAAAGCTCACTTTCTATACACTCTCCAGTTGTGGAGAGTTACCATGTGCAAAAGAAGTCTCTCTAATGTGATGGTGGCTGAATGAAGCACTAATATATATGGATAGCAATGTGTCACTTGGAGTCATTTTATTGCTATGTTCCTTTTGCCAAACAGTAGTATTTGCTGTTCCAGCCCCATGTCTATCTAACCTAATCTCATGGCCATTCAATTAATGTCAGATATGGGTTCCATCTTGTGGAATTAGTCTTAAATCCAATCAGAGAGTATTTGTTTACTCCTACAACAGTTGTGCCACTATTGCACCAGCACATCTTTCAGGGATGCCACCATTGTAAACTGTACAGTTTATAACTGGATTAATGGTAATCTTTCTCCTCTGGTATTGTGCAGAGTACCTTCTAGGACCATGAACATTAGTCAGGATGGGTAAAGGCTCTAAGTTCTCCATATTCAATGAGATAGTTAAGTGTTGTCCTCCATAATAAACTTTATCATATGTTCATTTAGAGCAGCCAATAGCCTTGTCAATAGCCTGAAATGTTTGGGGGCTCCTATGGGGTCCCTTTGGACAACAACTGAACTAGATGTAAGTTTTCATTCAGTGGAAAATGATAACTGGTTGGAGCATTGCCACTCACATTATGCTGTAACTCTGTTTAGATTTGCTTCATATATATATATATATATTTTTTTTGAAAGTTTCTACACCAGTACATTTCTATATAACCCCCCTCAAATTGTCCTTAGTGTTAGCTGCCCTCCCTATATACCCTCCCATACAATTTTTTCTCCATTTAATTCTCCTACTCCAGTCTCCTTCTGCATCTCAATAATTGTATATTCAATATCCCCTTCTTTGGGGAATCCCCTCTCACCAATCTCTCACTTAATACCTAACCTCCATTTTATATGGTCTGTGGCATGTCTATCAAAGGCTTAAAAGCTAACATACATGTATAAAAGAAAACATAAAATAGTTGTATTTTGGAGCCTGGGTTACCTCACTCAGTATGAGTATTTCTAGCTCCATCCAATTACCTGAAATTTTCAGAATTTTATTTTTCTTAAGAGTTAAATAACATTTTATTGTATAAATATACTATGTTTTCATTATCAATTCATCAGTTTTTTAACCACCTAGACTGTTTTCAATTTTTGGCTATTGTGAATAGAGCAGAAATAAACATGGATAAGCAAGTATTTCTCTAGTAGGATATAGACTCCTTTGGGTATGTGTCCAAGAGTGCTATACCTGGATCTTAGGGTATGTCTATTCCCAGATCCTGAGGAATTGCCACACTGATTTCCTTAGTGGCTATAAAAGTTTGCATTCTTAGCAGCAATGATCAAATGTTCCCCTTTTTTATATCCTCACCACCATGAGCTGTCATTTGTTTTATTGATCTTGGCCATACTGGTTCCATTAAAATTCATGACCTCAGTCTTTCCTTCTAGCCTTCGTAAAGGAACAAAGGAGAACACATTGGTTACTTTAACTACCCTAAAGCAGATTCTGAAAATATCATCAACAGCATGGCCTTTTTGACTAAATCAAGGATCCATACCTTTTTCGTAATATAGTTCAAGCAACCATCATTGATCATAAAGCTATGATTTTCTTGCTGTTCTTAATGAGCTAGACACAGACATACCCACTGATAGCAGAAAACTTTCAATGCAAAGACATTGAAAGATATCTGTCTACCTAAATATTAGACAACAGTCTTATTAACTATGCCATTCAAGCTAAAAGAGAACATGAGTTTTTGACTCATAGGATCTATGAACTCCACCACTATATGGTGAATTTTATGGATATATGAATTTTGTTGTCAAATCATTGGTTCTTAGGCATGGGCACATCAGGATTGTTCATTTTTAAGTGCTGGTGCAGGGGTGCTACTTCTGATTACCCAAATCTAAATTTTAATGGAAGGGCCATGGATGGTTAATCACAAGGATAGAAGGTTCATCACATTTGTCCATGTCTCTGAGGATTTTCTCTAAATCAAAAGAATTACTTTTTAAAGTGTTTGGTACAATCTAGATAATGGTTTATGGTAGCTACATTTTCAGTTTCAAATGGATAAACTTATAATTAATGTAGCAAGCAAGAATAAAAGAACAAATAGTGACTGCTAACATATATCAAACATGATCAAATCAGGAGTGTATAACACATGACAGAGACAACTGGAGTAGTCTTACTGAAAGAACCAACAAAAGTGACATTATCAAATCAGAGCTAATGAACACTCATCAGAAATTGACTAGTGAAGTTGAGGCAGTCAGCTCTGGTTCTCCACTGAATTTTCTCTCCATGGATGAGATTCTGGCCTTCCATTTACTATTACAGACATTTCTTTTTAAAGCCTCTTTTTCTTTAATTGTTGCTACAGATAGAGAGGTGGAAGGATGGATGGATGGATAGATGGAGGGATCGATGGATGGATGGATGGACAAGTGTATGAACAGACAGACAGACAGGCATCCTAAATACATAACTGGAACCGGCTTAGTCCTCATAATGTTATTTGTATATACACTATTTTAGGGCTGACTATTTGGTATTGGACAACTTGCTCTTCCTTCAGGAAGACTATTTTACACCATAAAATAAACAATAGTAGTGTCTATTAGAGATGGTTCATCTTCTATCTGGACATCATGCATGGACACAACGTTTTTAACACTCTTGGAGGCTTATTGTTTTCTGTTCTTCTGGTCATAGGAGCAAGGAGCCAGTCCATCCCCAGACAATGTCTTTGAGAGACACATTAAGACAAGTTTGGGTCTGAAATGGTGGAAAAGTCTACCCTACTTCCAGAGCCAGCATCTCAGAAAGCTTAAATAGCACATTAAAATTGTCATCATATTGTGAGTATAGTGAGTATAAAGGTTATACCATTAGTTATTAAAATGCTTATTACAAAGACAATGTAAATGAAGAATTACTAATGTGGTTGAACAAAGTCCAATGCTACATTGTACATAGTGGTTTGGACCTGAAACATCCTCACAGGTTCGTATTTTAAGCACTTGGTCCCCATATGACGGTGCTCTTTTGAGAAGTGGGTCCTGGCTGGCAGAAGTAAATTACTAGGGCCAGGCCTGTGTAGGACGTTAGCCAGGTCTCCGGTTCTGGCTGCTCCCTGTCTTGCCAAGATACGAGGAGTCTCTGTCACAGCCATACACCAAGAGCTCTAGCATGCCTTATCTATGATCGATCAAAGTCGTTCTGAAACTACACGTCAAAACGTGTGCTTTCTCCCTTAAGTTGTATGAGATATTCTGTCACAGTGATTGAAAAAAGTATCTAATACATGTGTATAAATGGAGGTCACTGCAGCATAAAGAAATGGTGACAATGCTAATGCTAGAAGGGTAAACACAACAGAATGTTGCTGAAAAAATTTACATAACATAGCTTCTTTATTTCCCAAGTTTTCTGATTCATAGATTGAGTGTTCTGTGTGTGTGTGTATTTGTGTGTGCCTATGTATGTGTGTGTGCATGTGTGTTTGCATATGTATGCTCACAGCAAGCAGTGAGCAGAGAGCTCCCCAGTGTTGCTCCCCTGTGGACCCCTCCAGTACCCTTTGTGTCCTCTTCTCCCTTTCAGAGTATCACGGCTCACCTTTGCATCAGTGTGGGTGCCATCTTGTTAAAACTAAAAAATGAGGTTGCCCAATTCTGTAGTTTCCCTGCAGGGTGACTGCCTCTAACCAAGGCCATAACAGCATGGCTTGATCTTTCAGACCTCTCAAATTGCAGCTTTCTATCTCATCAATTATTTATTTATTTATTTATTTATTTATTTATTTATTTATTTATTTA
>OU015751.1:72674368-72687821 GCA_907169655.1 Acomys percivali | reverse complement strand
GTGTGTGTGTGTGTGTGTGTGTGTGTGTGTGTGTGTGTGTGTGTGTGTGTTGTATAACAGTTTCCTCCAAGACTAAAATATTTCGTCTTGAAAGTGAAGTTCCTTAAGAAGGAAGGTAAACAACTTAAAATAGTTGCAGGAAATCCCTGACACTAACCAGGTTCATTAGACATCTCCCTACCAAAGCAAACAATAAAAAGTGAAAGTTACTCTCAGACAAGCCAAATTACAAATAAGACTGTGAGAATAGACCATCTGCCTGGAAGAAGCAGAAACCAGCCAGATGCCTGGAAGAAGTTTAGAACATCCGAGTCACTTGGAAAGGTCACTCTCCAACCTACTGAGCTGCCTGCAGACTGTGCGGTGTGCTCCATGTTCCTAGCTTTTGTGAGTTGTCACCCATGCTGGGGTGGGCTTTGGGGATACAGCTGGCTTTGAGTTATTTCTGCTCCTGTAAGTAACCCCTTGCCAATAACCCTGTAATCTCAATAAGACTCATTCATTCACCAAGTTGGATTTTGGTGATATCTGTACTTTTGTCTATTATGGAGTTCCCTATCTGGCATGAGTAGACGTGTGTGTGTGTGTGTTGCATCTCCCCAGGAACAGTTTTGTCAGAAATAGTGTGTGTGTGTGTGTGTGCATGCACACACACACACACACACTTATATTCATGGAATGTAGAAAAGAGCATTCGATCCTGTGAAATTGGAGCTATAAGTGTTGTGAGCCACCTCCTGTTAGTGCTGGGAGCTGAACCCAGATCTTCTGGAAGAGCAGCAAGTAGTCTTAAACTGCTGAGCCATCTCTCCAGCCTCACTATCTTTTGTTGTTGGTTTGTATTTGGTTCTTTGAAGCAGGGGTCTCACTCTATAGGACAGGCTGACCCAAAACTCACTATGTAACTCAAGCTGGACTCATACTCGTGGCAATCTTTTTACCTTGGTCTTCCAGGAGCTGGAGTTACAGGTATGAGCCATCATCTCCTGTTTAGTTTACAAACTCTAAGAGTCCCTTCTAAGTTGTATATGGAAAAGTATGGAGGACACGGTGTTGAGTTTACAGATCTCTGACTCACTGAAAAGTAATGAACTAATTCCTTTAGCAGAGATGCCAAGACAGCCTAATATTGAGCCTGTCTTGTAGTTATTAGTAATCATTCTTGTGCAGGTCTGCAGTGAAAAATAGAAACAGGACAGAAAGAACTACAAAATGTACAGTTTGGAAAGTAAAAAGAATCTCAGAGTCATTTTACTTTGCATTTCCCTCATGGCTAAGGTCATTGAGCATTTCTTTAGCTGTTTATTGGCCATTCAATATTCCTCTGTTGAGAATTCTTTCTTTAGCTCTGTACTCCATTTTTAAATTGAATTTTTTGTTTAAATTCTAGAGATCTTTATACATTTTGGATATTACCCCTCTGTTGCATGTAGGGTTGGTAAAGATCTTTTCCCAGTCTGTGACTGTCATTTTGTTCTGTTAACAGTGTCCTTTGCCTTACAGAAGCTTTTCAGTTTCATGAGATCCCATTTATTAATTGTTGATTTCAGAGCCTGAGCTGTCAGTGTTCTGTTCAGAAGGTTGTCTCCTGTGCCAATGAGCTCAAGCCTCTTCCCCACTTTTTCTTCTAATAGACTTAGTGTGTCTGGTTTTATGTTGAGGTCTTTAATCCACTAGGACTTTAGTTTTGTGTAGGGTGACAAATGTGGGTCTATTTGCATTTTTCTACATGTAGACATCCAGCTAAACCAGCACCATCTGTTGAAGATGCTATGTTTTTTCCATTGTATGGTTTTGGATTCTCTGTCAAAAATCAAGTGTCCATATGTATGTTGGTTTATTTCTATGTCTTTGATTCTATTCCATTGATCAACCAGGCTAATTCTATGCCAGTACCAAGCCTTTTTTTCCTATTGTTGCTCTACAGTACAGCTTGAGATCAGGGATGGAGATTGTTCCAAAAGATCTTTTATTCTACAGGATTGTTTTAGCTATTTTTGGGTTTTTTTCTTCCATATGAAGTTGAGAATTGATCTTTAAAGGCTTGTAAAGAATTGTGTATGTATTTTGCTAGGGGTTGCACTGAATATATATTCATTTTCAGTGAATTTCTGGAAGGCCTTAATTCCTTTCCTTATTTCTTCCCTGACCTACTTGTGATTGAGTAGAGAGTTGTTCAGTTTCCATGTATATAAAGGCTTTTTTTTGTTGTTTTGTTGTTGTTGAGGTTCATGGTAGTCTGATAGGATAAAATATGTTACTCCAATCTTCTTATATCTTTAAAGGCTTGCTTTGTGACCTTTATATGGCCAATTTTGGAGAAGGTTCCATGAGGTGCTGATAAGAAAGTATATTCTTTTGTGTTTGGGTGTAAAGTTCTATGGGTGTCTTTTAGGTCCATTTGATTCATGACATCTGTTAGTGTTATTACTTCTCAGGTTAACTTCTGTTTTTTTAAAACCTATCCTTTGGTGAAAGGGGGGTGTTGAAGTCTTCCACTATGGGGATTGATGTGTGGTTCAAATTTTATTAATGTTTCTTTTACAAATGTAGATGGTCTTTTATTTGAGGCATAGATGTTCAGAATTGTGATGTCATCTTGGTTGAGATTTCCTTTGATGAGTATGGAGTGTCCTTCCTCGCTTTTTAATAATTTCAGTTGAAAGTCTATTTTATTAGATATTAGAATGGCTATTCCATCTTGCCTCTTGTGTCCATTTGCTTGAAAGACCTTCCAACTCTTTACTTTCAGAAAATGTCTATGTTTGTGACTGAGTTGTATTTCTTGTATGCAGCAGAATGTTTGGTCCTGTCTATGCATCCATTCTGTTAGTCTGTGTTTTTTATTGGAGAGTTGAGACCACTGACGTTGAGAGAGATTAATGACCAGTGCCTGTTAGATCACTGTTACTTTGATGTTGGTTGTGGTAGTGTGTTTGTGTGCTTGTCTAATTTTTGGTTTTCTAAACTATAGTTACCTGTTTCCTGTGTTTTCCTGGGTGTAGTTAAGCCTCTTTGGGTTGAAGTTTTCCTTCCAGTGTCTTCATAGGGATGGATTTGTAGGTAGGTATTAAATATTTTTTTGTCATGGAATATCTTGTTTTCTCCATCTATGGTTACTGAAAGTTTTGCTCTGTATAGTAGTCCAGATTGGTATTTATGGTCTCTTAGGGTTTGAAAGACCTGTGCCCATGCCCTTCTGGCTTTTATGGTCTCTGCTGCGAAGTTGAGTTTGATTCTGTTAGGTTTGCATCCTATGTTACTTGAGCTTTTTCTCTTGCAGCTTTTAATATTTTTCTTTGTTCTGTACATTTAGTGCTTTGATTATTATGTGATGGGAGGAATTTCTTTCCTGGTCTACTCTATTTGGTGTTCTGTAGGCCTGTTGTATGTTTATAGACATCTCTTTCTTTGAACTGAGGAATTTTTCTTCTATAATTTCATTGAAAATATTTTCTGGGCCTCAGACCTGGGCATCTTCTCTTTCCTCAATTCTTTTTTTTTTAATTAATTAATTTATTTATTAATTTATTCATATTACATCTCAATTGTTAGCCCATCCCTTGTATCCTCCCCTTCCTTCCTCCCTCCCATTTCCCCCTCTACTCCCTTCCCCTATGTCTGTGACTGAGGGGGACCTGAGGCCTGGAGGCACTCAGAGGAAAGATAATAAGTCACCTCAATTCTTATTATACTTAGATTTCATCTTTTCATAGTGTCCTTATTTCCTTGGAATATTTTAGATTTAATATTGTATTTGACAGATCCAGCAATTTCTTCAATTATATCTTCTACATCTGAGATTCCTTCCTCCGTTTCTTGTTGTTGAGGATGCTTACCTCCGTGATTCCTGTATTCTTCTCTAAGTGCTCTATTTCCGGGATTTCCTGTTTGTGCTTTTATTATTATTTCCATTTTCATTTTGAGATCTTGAACTGTTTTATTGATTTTCTTCCCTTTATTGTTTGCATTTTCCTGAATTTCTCCCAGTAAGTTATTCATTTCCTCGCTATAGGTCTCTCATGGCCTCTCTAAGGGCCTCAGTCTGCTTGACTGTATCTTTCTGTATTTTTCACAGATTTTATTCATTTCCTCCATTATCATCTTCATAAGGAAAGATTTCAGGCCATTTTCTTGTTTTTCAGTTGTATTGGAGTTTACAGGGCTGATTGCTTTGTAACTGGGTTCTGGAGTTGGCTTTTGTTGTTTGTGTTTTAACACTCGTCTTTAGCTATCTGGCCATCTCTGGTGTTTGTGGCAGTTTCTCATGTCCTTCATTGGATGTTAAGGGCAGCTTGTGGGTAAGTAGCTATAGGCTGAGACCTCTTGCCTGTGGACCTCAGGAAACCCTTTTGTGGATCAGCTGAGTGACCTGAGGTCAAATCTACCTGCGTTTCACACCAAAGTGTCTCCTTTTGCCAGGAAGATTTAGACACTGGTGCTTTGTGGACCACAGTTCAGCTGAGACACAGCACTGGTGCTGTGTGTATGCAGCCCTGTAGCTAGAAGCTGTAAACTGTGCCTGCACCTTTGTGGACACGGGAACTTCCCATAGATTAGCTGGGTGATTTCAGGTCTTATCCACTTGTTTTCCACATTGTGAGGTCTCTTCTGGGCTGGTAGACCGAGATGCTTGTGTTTTGTGGTCCACAGATCATTCTGGAACACTGAGAGCTGTACGCTGCTCCCTGGTATGTAGCTAGACACTGGAGACTGTATGCATTCCTGCTGCGACATTATTTGTGAATTAGCCAGTGGACCTGAGGCCAGACCCACATGTGTTCCACATTGTGTGGTGCCCTGTCACATGGGAAACACCAGCTCTGGTGTTTTGAAACTTTCAATTTGGTCCCTCAGTCACTATGCAGTCACTGCTGTCCTGATGATCAGACACAATGTGTTATTAGCACTGCCATCTTGGATCTCCATCAAAGTTTGCATTTTAATATGGCCTCACATTATGGCAGCTGGGGGTGGGATGCAATAGGTTCAATGAGATTTCCCCTATAAATCTTGGGAATTTGAATGTTTGGTCCTCAATTTGTTGGTAATTCTTTGGGTATGATTAGTAAGTATGACATTTCTGGAGGAAGTATGTCACTGAGGATGGCTTTGAGTTTTCAAAAGACTGTATCATTTTAAGTGCCCACCTCTCTTTCTTCTTCTTTTTCTTTTTCTTCTTCTTCTTCTTCCTCTGAACTTGAGGAGATGTGAGCATTTAGCTGTTCCTGCTACCTCCACTCAGCCATTATATATTCTTGCCCTTTGGGGCCATAAATCCCAAATAAACTCTGTATTCTATGGTTTGCTTTTGTTGTGCTTTCTTATCACAGCAATATAATAACAACTAAGATATAGACCCTAGAACTTCTTCTCTACACTATTAAGCGTGGCATCTTATGAAGAAAAGTTTCCATGCCATCTGATAAGCCTCATAGATCCTGCTTCTGCTAATCTTAATGGAAGCTTGCACTCTGTTTTCACATTGTCTGTGTGTCAAATTTTGTTCCGAAGCAAAAACTTTGTCTACAAAAACATTCTGCTTACAAGTTCACACATAGTTGAATGGTAGTGAGTGTTTATAACAACTTGAATGGCATTTGTTTAATAAAATTGTTACCATTAATATTTCTTTCTATTCATTTTATATATTTAAATGCTCAAAATATTACATTGAACTCAGTTCTATTATACAGTTGTTTAAAGTTGTGTATGTGTGAATTAGCCCACAATAACCAAATTTTTTTGTATAGTCCAGGTAAATTTCATTTCCAGTAAAAATCTCTAAGATTTATTTTTACTTACCAATTGATTGGGAGTATTCAGAACTTAGTGAATATTTAAGTATCTTGTTTGTCTAGCATTGTGTTAGGCATTACACAAATAAAGCAAAGTTTCTTTGCCATTCTAAACAAATGAAACAAATAACCCAGCCCTTTTGAGTAAATGCATCAGAAAAGGCATCTTAAGATAGTATTGGGGACCAGGGAAGTCATCCTACATAAGCCACTTTTCAATGAGAGTTGAAATATTTTCAAAAACTAGCCAGGAAAAGAACAGAAAGAAAAGGATTTAAGAGTGAAAATGATGTGTAAAGACCCAAATACTGGGGAATGGAAGACATTGTTCATACAATGAATATAGTTTAGAAAAGCCAGATTATCAGAGTACTGAGAAATGGATTGGAAGGTGGCAATAGGTGTCATTATTAATGACCTTCTTAGTTTAAATTTCTGAAAGGAGGATAATGATCTGGATAAAACAGTTTGCTCAATATGAAATTTGATAATGTAGCAAAGCACTTATGGAAGAATGTTCATTTGATTATTAACATTAAGTCCTGGAAGTGGTTATTACCTACACTTTCATCAGTGATGGATATTTTCATGTGTTAAGCTATGTTCATTCAAAAGATAAAAATATGTTTAATTATGTTGCCATTGTTATTTGAGTATTAATATAGATATATTTCTACATATTTGCTGGCTATCACTGTTGCTTTTATACTAATCACCTCTATTTTAAATGAAGCAATTAACTTTTTCTTACCGCTTCTCTCACATTTTCTCCTGGTTTGTACATTTATAGTGTTTGTTAACATTCATATTTTGTCATTCTGGTAAATGAGAAATCAACCTATTTGACAGTAATATAGTTACTTCTTTCTTTTTACTATATTTGTCTGGTATATACTTATCATATTTTTTCATAAGCTTCTTTACCAAATCATGAATTACAGAGCTTCCACACAGCAACACAGCCCTTACCTCTACATAGCCAAGCTCATTAGGTAGCATGTCTTTCCCCATCCCAACTTTGCAAAATCTGGTATCAATGTCCAGTCGGCCACTCAGGGCTACTTAGAATGGCCCTGAAGACTCTATCCTCCCTAACAAAAGGCTTGTAAATCAGTATTTGGGAATTTTCTCTTTCATGTTCATGTTTATAATCAAAATTAATGCTGTGCTTTCATCTTGAACAGAAGCCATGAATTATGTTCTAACTCAAAACCTTTTCTACTCACCTCTGTTTAACCAATATCGACATGACTTCCAAAAGGGAAACCTCTGCTGCTATGGAATAGTCCAGAGGCCTGGTCCTTAGCCATAAGAAAAGTGGAGCTCACATACACTTGCAAAACAGAAGATTAATATGGGCTTTGCTTTCTGCTTCCAGATTAATAAAATACCCATGACCAGCGCCAAGCATACCATAAACAAACACAGACAGCATCTAATGGCTGTGCTGAGTCTTGATCACAAGGTCCTTCCTGCAGTTGTCAGGTATGACACTGAACTTTGTCCTCTGGGGTCACTTTGTGATACATTTATTTATGTGGCAATGGTAAAAAAAAAAAAAAAAAGCTATTTTTATAGGTAAAGTCACATGGCAACAGAAGATATCTTTTTATTGTTGCCAATTAATTTCTTCAGAAATTTTCTATCTATGATATCACAATATACTATTATAAAAATGAGTATAAGACTAATTATTGAACACATTCAAGGTTCTTCAAGCAGAACTCAGAAGAAAAGATTTCAAACTCCTATTCAGACAGAATGTTCATCTCATCAGAAAGTCCTATTTTGGTGGGTTTCAGAGCAGAAGCTTATTATTCAAAAGTAGAATGAAGGTAGCCATAATTAATATCACTTGAGAAACCATACACTATAGCATAGTTCAGAGAGTATCTCTGAAGACTCTTACAGGCACATCAGCTTCACCTGCCTCTAAAGGGAAGGCCATTTTACACAAGCACGAAGTGGGGGACAACAGGCATGTCTATTAATAGGAAAGCAGGTGGCACTGATTAAAAGAAAACAGTCGAAGCTTATCATTTGGAAGTAATTTCACAAGTACGTGCTCAGGGTTAATCTAGTCTGGAAAGCGCTCTCTGGGAGTAATGCAAATGTATGTAATTATGAAGTGTTTAAGATGAAACCGTAAAGCCTAATTGCATTATCTTATATACAAAGTACATGGTTAGATTTTTTTGCATCTGAAGTCCTCTCAGATTGTAGGGCATTTTATGCACCATCCTCCAAGCAGTCCAGCTCAAGAGAGGGAACTGGTCTTGTTTAGCAACCTGCTCTATTTTTCATATAACCGATAGAAATGGCTAATCAAGAAATACTGATCAGTAATGCCGGTAATGAGAATTCACAGAGAATGAAAGTTTGATTATGGCAGTCCTTCTCGGAATACGGTACACTTATTAGGATCATATTGACATAATTTCAGATAAGTTACCAATTGGGCAAGTGTAGGGAACCATGCCACACTGCCTGTATTTCCAATGTTACCTGCTCTCCTTAAATAAGAAAAAGACAGGCATTGGCTAGAGTGGAGTAGTCTGTGACATCGTATAACTCATCCATGTAATGTATAAATTAGAATATTTTCAATCATTTAGAAAGCATCCCATATGAGCAGGGAAGTGGCTTTAAAGAGGGACAGACAAATCTTCCTTGTTTTGCTTTCCCTTTATGAGATGTTCCTGTTTACAGAAAAATGCTCCACCTTGGAACCAACTGTGAGTAAGAACAACCTAGGGCTGCTGAAAAATTGAGACACTCATAATAGTAGCCAACTGCCTTAGAGGCTGAACTACTGACTTGAAGAACTTCTTTTTATCTGAAAAAGTATCATGAAGCTTAATATATCACTATCAATATGTTTAAAGAAGTCATACAGAAAAGATTCTCTAATTACCACAGTTCTAATTCACTACATTAAAATTGTCAATAGTTGTATGGACAGTCATGTTTTGTGGTGAATCGATGTGAATATTTATGTTGGATGTACCAGGAGTAGAAACTCAGGATTATAGGATATGTACACAATCAGTAGATAATGCATAGGCTTGGGAGATTGCTCAGTGGGTAAATTACCATCACACAAGTGTGAGGAACTGAATTCTAGTCCTCTGAACTCATATAAAAGCCAGACACTGTAGCATAGGTTGGTAATTCCACAGGGAAGAGGCAGAGAGAGAAGACTCAACCAGCCTGGTCTGCAAAGTGATGAGCAACGAAAGCCTGTCTCAAACATGGTGGAACTGAGTACCAGCACCCATGGTTGTCTCTAACCTCTACCTGAGTGCCCTTCCATGCACATGTATGCAGACATGCAAACACCCACACACAAATATGCACACACACAAAGATTTTAAAAATAGATACTGGACATTATTCTTAAAGTAATTAGATCAATGTACATGCCCACTAACAAAAAAAAAGGTTGTGCCTGCTCCACTCTCAAGGAAGCTTGAAGCACCCTGTCCCGTTCATAGCAGTCATTGGAGTGCTGACATACTGTGGACATAATTTGTATTTTACTAATGGCCATTAAGCTCTTAACCATGATTGCCATTTTATTCTGTTGAGCTTCCAAGTCACTTTCTTTCTCTCTCTCTCTCTCTCTCTCTCTCTCTCTCTCTCTCTCTCTCTCTCTCTCTCTCTCTCACTCACTCTGTGTGTGTGTGTGTGTTGTAATGTAAAAACAATGTTTTAAGATTAAGATCACATACCATATGTCAGTTTTGCATGTGAATTTCCCATAGTCATAATATTCTTAATAAATATAATTTTTAGGATATCAGTCTGACCTGTAGGCATAAAGTTATAGTATAATTCAAATTCTGATTTCTTTACCACCTCCCCATATTGGTTGCAATCCTTGATCTGAGAATATCCTGTCTCAATGTTGTATAAACACTGCTCTCCAATTGCCCCCTGGTATGCAAATAAAGCAGCTTACAACCAATTTCTGAGCAGGAGAAAGGCTAGGAGGAAGTAAGGGATTCAGCTATGAGGTCTAGGAGACATCAGGAAAGGAGCAGGAGCACCACAAAGTGAAAATATCTTGGGATGTACACTGGGAAGAAACCAGATTAGCCTAGAAGTTTAAGAATAGAGTAATAATTGCTCAGTTATTGTCTTGTGAAGCTTATTATTAAATAAATATAAAAGATATTTTAATGTTACCCAGGGTAAGAGAGAAACTGAGAAACAAACTCAGTTTTATAAAAATGATGTTAACACTGAACTGAAGTAGAAGTTTCTAGTTTCTTTGAAGACTCTGTTATGTCATGTGATGTTTTTCTGGAAGAGATCTTGTGAGAAGGCATGTGATGTTTTTCTGGGAATAGACACATGAGAGGGTGCATGATGTTTGGAAGGATATAAATAGACACCCACAGACAGTAGAAGAAAGCTTTTGTATTGCTACCCTGCTGTGCAATGCTTCCTTGGTTTTCACTGGTCTTTGTTGATCTTCACTGGTCTTTGCTGGTTATCATTGCACAGACAGAAACATTCCAGAAAATTTCTCATGGTACTTCAGCTGATTCTGGCAGCTTTCACTGACTCTTGCAGTTTCTGCTGGATTGTGCCACCGCTACAGATTTGTGTTATGTTTGGTGTTGGCTATTGGACTGTATTGCTGGTATCTTGACAATGCAGAGTGGTATTGGCTCAAGAAACTACTCCTAAACAGGTCCACAACCCCTTTTTACTATTAACATTCATTCTCCTCTTCTTCTAGTTGGTGGGATAGAAGCAAGGTTGAAGTGTTTAAGAGCCCTAAATAAAGTAGATATAGAAAATCTGAGCCTATAGTGACCCACATCATCAAAGGTAATTAATTATGCTCTAAAGTCTGGTAAAATTTACTGAAAGAAAAAAATTATAATGAAAGAATCAATACTATAATTGAGATGGAACCCTTAGTTTCACCAGTTTGGGATTCTTATTAATTTTTAAATTTTTATTTTTAATTATGTGAATGTGTGCATCTGTGTGTGGCTTTGTGTACATGAGTACAGTGGCTACAGAGGCCACAAGAGGCATTAGATTCTCTGGAGCTGGAGTTACTGATGGTTGTGAGCTACCCATATTGGGTGCTGGGAACTGACCTCTAGTCTTCTCCAAGATCAATGAGTGCTCTTAACCTCTGAGTCATATCTTGGTTAAAACTACTTCACTTTTAATTCCTCTCTTTTTTTTTTCCTTTGTTTACACCCTGGACATTAGATCAATGAAATCTTAGTTACTTTATCATAAAATAAACAGCAATACAATTTACCTCAGGTGGTTACCACAGGAAGATGAAAGCACATACCTTGGTTCTATTGGGAGGGTTTAGACCAGATAGAGTGAGGGTCATATGATCTGGAAACCATTTGCCTTATGTAAGACATGAGATAATTTAGACATGAATGCCTTAATAATAGTAGAGCCTTTTGGAATATGAATCTCTTGGCAAATGTTTTCTCAAAATGAGAAGTATAGTTGGCCACTCTGCAAATAAGTTATGAGCGTTCTCCAGTGGCAATATCAAGAGTGTCGGACTCTGCAGACACCACAAGGATTAATTCTGCAGCTAATCATTGCAGGGAATGTTAATAGTGAACATAAAACTCCCCATTCGAATAGGCATAAAAGATTACAAGATTCTTAGTAGGAACATTGTTATTAACTAGAGTTTAGTCTTAACTTCTAATATACATCTACCAAAGGTAATGTGTTACTTCTACACTCCTTCATCTTAGTGCATTTTTAGTACTGTAATCAAGTACTTGAGGTAGGCTACTCTATGAAAAAGGGTTTGATTTTGGCTTATGGTTATGAAGAAACAAAGACCAGAGCTTTCTCTAGTGCCTGTCCATGATGCAAGGCAGCCTAGAACACCGTATGATGAGGGATGGGGAGTCACATGACAAAGAATGAACTGTTTATACATGCACATGTGTCTGCCCTCTTGATAAAACAAAGAGTCAGTCACAGGACTTTGTTTTCTGGATTTTATCTAGTTCTAATTAGTTCTCAAAGACTCCCATCTAACCCCCCTAGTTAAATTATTTCCAGTTTCTTAATACTGCAAAGTTTGGATTAAATTACAAGAAAGAGACCCTCGCGTCATATCAAAACCATGGCTACCTGATGTAGCTGATTTAATAAACTCATTTTTCCTGGGTAACTCTCGGCATTATATTGTCAATAACATCTTGTGCTTGTTAGGATGTACACATGCACACACACACATATACACACACTCACATATGCATATATATGCACATACATACATATATACATATGTATTTTTGAGACACGGTTTCTCTACATAGTCTTGCTGTCCTGCACACTATGTAGACCAGGCTGGCATTGAAATCACAGAGATCCATGCCCCCCCTAAAGGTATATTTTTATTTACTTATCATACCAGTGCTATGGAAGGCTCAATAACGACGTATATGCCTAATATGTTAGAACAACATGGAGGAGTTCACTTCTGAGGCTGTAAAGGAAAAAGAACATATGATTATGTACTGAAAGTAAACCATTTTTTATAACCCTCACAAGTTATCAATTGTGTAACTGGAAAAAATCAATAGCTTACTTCTATGATGGATTAGGTTTAAAATTAGGATTAGGTTTAGATCCAACATAACTGAAACACCAGGTCAATGCAGATGATGAAAATTTATTGTAATCAAGCTGCTGTTGACTCAGAAGCTGAACAGGCTCAGGAGATGGACTATGTGCTTAACCCTGGAGGGCATTGTATAGCATATTTAAAGGATAAAACCATAAACTGAAGGAGAATGGGTTGGTCTGTAGCATTGTCCAACTGTATTTTGACATAAAGGGTGGAGCAAGGGAGTCTCCACCAATCAGGATAGGAGTAGGTTCCTGGACCTGGAAATGTGAACCTAGTTTGACCATGTCAGTAAGATGGAGAAGTTGTCCTTGAAATGTCTAGACTTAAACAACTATTTCCTTACCAGTTGTCCTTGGGATGGCTGAACTCAGACAGCTGTTGCCTTACAACAGAAGCTGTTCAGCTTTCAGGAAGTTCCCAACTCCCTTAGGAGCTGAGACCTTGAACTTAGTTTCTCCCTATGATTAAATGGAGTCTGAAAACAAAACGGTAGCACTTAGAATAAGTTTTGTTTATTGTTCCCAACAGTAAGAATTAAAAATAGTGAGACAAATGTGCTAAAGATGCTACATGTATTTCAGAGCCTTGTTGGTTTATCTTCCCTCTCCCTTTTGTGTAGAAAATGTTGCAGCTAGCATCTACATTTTCTTCTGTATATTGAGGCCAGGATGGTAATAACCTGCACTTTCCAAACAGCGACAATGGCTACCTTCTTTCTTGTGTTCAGTTGTGGACTTTTATGTAGTTTTGGCTCACATCACCTATTGATACACTGCATACATGAAAGTCATTGTAGGCAAGATGTTGGAATGCCAAAGTCCACATAACAACATCTCTAAAGGTAATGACCTGTCTCATGTCACAACCAGAACTGAAGGAGGAAGAGGAGGACGAGGAAGAGGAAGAGGAGGAAGAGGAGGAGGAGGAGGAGGAGGAGGAGGAGGAAGAAGAAGAAGAAGAAGAAGAAGAAGAAGAAGAAGAAGAAGAAGAAGAAGAAGAAGAAGAAGAAGAA
>OU015751.1:72629031-72674358 GCA_907169655.1 Acomys percivali | reverse complement strand
AAGAAGAAGAAGAAGAAGAAGAAGAAGAAGAAGAAGAAGAAGAAGAAAGAAGAAGCTACCACAGCAAAATCCCAAGTGCACACACATCTCTGCCTATCCCAGATCTTCTAACAGCTTGTAATGTATTGTGGTGGGGGTTATTTTGATGCTACAGCAAAGAAAAGTACAAAGTGAGTACATTTCAATATTTAATTCCAAGAGCTACTCATGGATGAAGCATCTGGAACACTCACTACAATGGACAGCACCGCACGTGGCCGGATAACTTTGGGCTTTTGAGGGGTGGGTTGTTGTTTGATTTGGTTTGGTTTGGTTGGGTTGGGTTTCTGAGACAGTGTTTCTTTGTGTGCCACTGGCTGTCCTGGACTCACTTTGTAGAATAGGCAGGCCTGAAACTCACAGAGATCTGCCTGCCTCTGGATCCCAAGTTCTGGGATGCTGCCACCACCACTACCACCACACTAGGCTAAATCCTTTTTTGTAATGTGTTCTCTTTCATAGTAAGATGTATCTGTTTCTAATTGTTTTCTCTAACACTGATGCCTTTCTAACTGTCTCTGAGACTTGAGTGACTAAATCAAAAAGCATGGCTTTTTCTCTGTCTCACCACCACCACCACTGATGGCTGCTAAGAGTTTCAGTTTGCAGATACTTTTGTTTTTCTCCCAAGAGCTAGTAAAATTGTCCTCCAGATTTAAAATAAATGACTCAACAAACCCTTAGATCAAACTATCCATGGGCTATGACAGCCAGTGTAGACTTCTGCTGTTCTACAGATGGCTCCTGTTCATGATATAGTTGAGCATGTGTCTAGTGGTTTTTATCACTGTCAACCCTGTGAAGCTGGGTTGCAGACAGCACCTGGCCATCTAGCATGAGGGGAAGGCATCATGAACATAGGTCAGGGCATTGTGTTCACACCCTTAGCCAGGAACTTTATCACCACCCGCCTCTACCAGATGTTCCAAAGTGATTAAGCCATGTAACCGAAAGTCTGGTGCTGATTAAAACGAATTCACAGTGAACAGGTCACAGGCTCCTGTATGCTGTAGACAATGTGGCACAGCAAAGATGGTGTGTAGTTATTAGACATAGTTTCAGTGCAGTCTCCAGAACTTAATGTTTGATGATTTCTTCCTTTGGGGAGATTATTTAGACTCATGACTCTCAGTCTTCACAACAGAAGAAAACAAAAAACAAAAATCAAATTCACAATGATTTCAATTGGGGCTTGAGTAACAAACAATTCTTGAAGTAAAGTAGAAGTTGTATATATTAATCTACAATCTGTTGAGCTATGTGGGGCCTGTACAGCGAACTCCTTCCAGCTTTTGTAAGGTGTACCCATGCTGGAGTGAGCTCTGGTGATGTAACTGTCTTTGGGTCTTTTCTGCACCCATAGGTCACCCTTCATCCATATCCCTGTAGGTAAACCAAGCTAATGAGTGGTTCAGCAAGTTGGGCATGTGTGCTATATTTTTTTTACTTTGGTCTGTCATTAGTTTCCATATCTGCTTGAGTAAAAGTTTGTTCACATATACATACTCAGAAATAGTGCCACACAACATGGACTCACAAAATTTTCAACAAGTTCTTAGCCAATTGTAAAAATTAAGCCATGCTGGAAGGCAGGCTGCCCTATTCATGCTTAAAATGAGCATAGATTGATGACAAATCTGTGATTTAATCTAGCTCCATCTCATGTTTTTCATATGATGTTAGGGGAGTTTGCTAATCTATCTATGCCTCCATCACAATATAAGCAGAAGGGGGTCACAATAATAGCTATCTCATTAGGCAGTTGCAGCAATCTGGTCAGAGCATCCTTGTAAGTCCCTTTGTTCAGTCTTGCACATCATAAGCGCTCAGCAAATATTCAGTTTCGTTATGTAAATATTTTCAGAGTCTACAGTGACACTGTAATTTGTAATCATGACTGTAATTAATCTATATAACTGGCCAGCCTGCCAGAGCAATCTGTTTCCCTATCTTACAGATAAGAACACTGGGCTTCCTAGGTCCAGCGTCATTGCTCATCATCACACAATATGATGATCAAAGCGTGAACCATGTGCTTCTTTGTTTCCTTTTCTTTAATAATGGGAAGTTTGACACAAAAAATCAGGTATTGATTTCAGACCTTCAGTTCCTTTTGGCTGTGTTAGTTACTTCTACACAGTTGATCAAGGTGCCAGTGAGAAAACATTTAAGGAGGAAAGAGTAATTTTGCTTCGTGGTCTCAGAGGGTTGTGCCTACAGCTGCTTGGCCGCATTCACTCTGGATCTGGGATGATGAGGATCACTATCCCAGCACCTCAGAGGCTACTCCTTTCAGGGTTGACAGATAGCAGCATGGAAGGATGGAACTGGGGACCAGCCGTAAGCTTTGACCGCACATTCCTGGGACTTACTTCCTCCTATCCATTTCCCAAACCTCCTAGAATAGTACTGCTAGCTGAGGCCCAGTCATTCAACACACAAGGCTGTAGGACATATTTCACATTCAAGCCATAAAGCCTAGTTTAGATACAGTTAAACAAGTTTAAGATTGTTTTAAGAGAAATGGGACTGAGGAGATGGTTCAGTGAGTAAAGTGCTTGCCACATAGGCATGAGGCTCTGAGTTCAATCCCTAGCAGGAACAAGTGCCACACAGCTCTCTCCATTACATCAGACTGTCCTGCATTAACACCTCACGGTCATCCTTAGAACCAGTGCCCGTGGCTCTTATTTTTTTCTAGCCCACTTAATCCTCAACACCAATCCCAGGCACTTTGTAAAACTTAGATTTTACTAAATAATACCTTCGCTTAAGAATTTTCATTGGTTGGAGCTAGTGAGATAGCTCAGGGGTTAAAAGCACTGGTTATTCTTCCAGAGGACCTTGGTTCAGTTCCCAGCACCCACATGGCATCTCGCAACTGCCTGTAACTCCAATCAAGGACTCCAGTGCCCTCTTCTGACTCACATGATCCTGCATGCCTGTGGGCATAAATGCTCACACAACCACACAAACATACACAGAAAAATAAAAGATCAAATAAAGAGTTAAAAACCTGAAATCCTTTTTAAAAGGAATCGTTATTGGTTATACAGTATCTTCTTTAAAAAACCAACCCTGTCACTTTGGCTGACCCTCAGGGCCCCAGAGCCTAGATTTTCATTGATCTTCATATTGGCCTCTCCCATGGCAGCCACACTGAACATATCAAATTCTACAAGCCTTTTCCCTACCTGAAATGCCCTGCCTGCTCCAACCCACAGCATATCCCTTTACCTGGAAAGCAACTTGCCTCTTAACTCAGCTCAAGTAAGATCTTCTTCGCATGACATTTACCCAGGACTTTGTCACAGGTGGAGGTGACACAGCAGGAAGTAGACAGGAATGATTCTGAGACAGACCTTGTGAAAACATAACTGGGATCTGAAGAAAAAGGAGGGTGGTGGTGATTCACGCAGGAGGGAGGAGCTCAGTCTTGATGGAGTGGTGAGGACACACTCTCAAAGGACAGAGACGTCCTCTTGAACTCCGGTCACCTCTTAAACTCCCCTTCAGATTGTTAGGTTATAAATATCTACTGGGATGTTTACCTCCCCCCACCCTTGCAGGAGTCAAACTTAGTCACAAGTGACTGTTGAAATCCCTTTAACCAAAAAAGCATGGAAGTTAATGCATAGAAGACTACTGTTATCATTATTGATTGATGATGATGATGATGATGATGATGATGATGATGATGATTGAGTTGGCCTAGTGTTATCCTAATTTAGTAAATGAAATTATAGGGTATTCAGTTAATATGTAGTTTGGATAAATAGTGAATACATTTAGTGCATGTCCAACACTTAAAATCTGCATTTTACTCTGTGAGTCTAATTTTCTCTTTTTCTCTTAACCTGACAACCATATACTGGGCTAGCAATTGATACTGGCAAAATGAGTATTTAGTTTAATAATTTAATTTAATTTAATTAGCATCCCCTTTTATTAAAAGAATACTTACTCTCTTTAAGCAAAACAAAGTAGGTTAGTAAGTCAGAAATAGAAAATCAGGGACAAGTAAAATCCATAAGTGATATAATTAAATTTTACATTTTGCCCTGGGCGCTGTTGAACAGCACAAGTCCTGATAAACTGCACAGGTCTCAGAGTTGAAGGATAATTCCTTAAGGAAAGAAGAATACCATCTAGCGAAAAGAGGAAATATGCTAGGATAGATTACATGGATACAAGTAGACCCTGTTTCAAGGATGCAGCAGCAGTTGCCTGGGCATCAGTGCAGAGTGGATCTATACAATGTACACAATGTATACAATGAAAGCCACTCAGTGGTTTTCAACTTGATTACGAGCTTGCCCCCAGGCTCCAGGTACCTCCACTCACATGTCTGCAGGACTGCGGTTCCATCTGCCTGAAATGTGTTCGCACCGTTACAGTGTTAGCTTTGTGTTGTTGTGATGAAAATATGTGGCAAAGACAATACAAAGAAGAAAAGATTTAGTTTGACCCATCACCTCAAAAGTACCAGTGCACAGCTTCTGGGTTGAGTTGTTGCACAGAACATCATGGCGGCAGGAGTATTTGCCAAATGAGAACTATTAACTTGTAGTAGACAGAGGGATCCAAGATGGCGGTGAGCAGTGTGGACCGTATTTGGAAACTCCAGTGAACAGTTTGGGGAATTGCACAGATTTCTGAGCCAGGAACACCAGGATCCCGACACCACGGCAGCAGGAGTGCTCCACGATTCAGAAGGACCAGGGTGCGGAGGACCTGTGTGCCCCTACACACGGGAGGAGTGCGGATTTTCTCCGATCAGAGCAGCAGCGGCACGAGAGGCGTCAGCAACACCAGCAGCAGCCACTGAGGTTTGCAGCTCAGAGCCATCCAGTGGAGGCGGTTAGTGTGGTGGCTGGTGGGAGTTGCTGCGGGAGAGGGGACACTGGACAGGATTTGGGTCGCGTGGTGCTTTGTGACCCAAGCTGGACACAGTGGACAGTTCAGCCCCAGAGTCCCGGGTACAGCTCAGGGCGCAGTACTGTGGAGACACTGACTCAGCGCATCGGTCAATTCTGCCCAAGGCAACAGCTTAGCAGAGCCACGGCTCCCCTGCTGTGATGCAGGCTGGGTGGAGCGCTCAGTTCCACCCTAGGCGCCTTCTCAGCGCAGCCACAGTTCACCTGCTGTGATGCAGCCCGGGCGGAGCACTCAGGTCCACCGAAGGCACCACCTCAGTGCAGCCGCAGTTCACGGACTGTGACACAGGATGGGCGGAGCGCTCAGTTCTACCCTAGGCACCACCTCAGCGCAGCCGCAGTTCACCTGCTGTGATGCAGGCTGGGCAGAGTGCTCAGTTCTACCCTAGGCGCCTTCTCAGCGCAGCCGCAGTTCACCTGCTGTGACGAAGGCTGGGCAGAGCGCTCAGTTCCACCCTAGGCACCACCTCAGCGCAGCCGCAGTTCACCTGCTGTGACGCAGGCTGGGAGGAGAGCTCAGTCCCACCAGAGGCGCTAGCACACATCAACGAGCAGTTCTGCTCAAGACATTAGCTCTCCTCAGAGAGCAGTTTTAGGGTGCTGACACAGGCTGAGGTCAGCACGCAGATTCAGCCCAGAGGCCCTAGCTGGACTTGCCGGGCAGATTAGGCCCAGAGATTGTTCCTGAGCTGTGCACACAGGCTCGGCGGCCCCAAGACTCTGGCTGGACTATGCACGCAATATAGACCTGGAGGCCCGGGATGAATTCAGCGTGCAGTGTGGGTCCATAGTCCCTGGCTGAGCTCGGTGCACAATTCTGCCCCAGAGACTCGGGTGGAGCTTGGCGTGCAGCTTAGGGCCACAGTCCCTAACCGTGCTTGGCAGACAGATTGGGCCCAGAGTCTCTAGTAGAGCCTTTGGCACAGTCCCGGCTCTAAGACTCTAGTTGGACACAGTGTGCAGTTTGAATCCAGAATTCCTGGCTGAGCTGCACGGATGTTTCGGGCATGAGTCAATAACTGACCACAGCAAGCAGTTTGGCCAAACACCCCTAGCTGAGCTTGGTGCGCAGTCCTAGCCCGAAAATTCTGGCTGGACCCTGTGTGCATTTTGAGCCCAGAATTCCTAGCTAAACTCGGCAGACGGTTCAGGCCCTGAGATACTAGCTGAGCTCGGATGGTAGTTTGGGACTAGTGTCCCTGGCTGGACATGGAAGGGAACCCAGAAGGCTGTGGATACCTTGGCCTGACCCAACGCTCATCCAGAGACCCAGAACGATTGCAGGACCCACAGCACAGGAGAGCTGAGGATCACTGGCTGTGAGAGCCCAAAACGCCAGGGCTAACCTCCTGCCATCCACAACAGTGAATGAAACATAAGAGCTTCCAACCTACGGAAACCGTGAGAAAACAAGTGAATCTATCATCAAACTCCCTCCATCCAACTCGGGAATCTACCCAACGAAAACAAAGCTGGCAAGATGTCTAAAGGACAGCGTAAAAGCATACGCAAAAAAACCCACAAACAACATGGCATCTCGAGTTTCCAGCTGTCCCAAAGAAAACAACCCAGAGAGCTCAAATACAACGGAAATACAAGAAAATGACCTCACATCCTTAATAAGGAGCATATTAATGGAGGAAACAAATAAAAGTCGTAATCAAATATAAGAAGACGCAGCCAAACAGGTGAGAGACATAAAAGAAGCACATAGAGTGGAACTGGAAAAATTTAAGGAAAATGCAAATAACCAGATGGAAGAAATAAATAAAACGGTTCAAGCTCTGAAGACCTATAAAGAGGTAATGGAAGAAACTCAGGAATATACAAAAATGAGGTGAAAGAAATAAAAAAATCAGTACAAGATCTGAAGACGAAAATGGATTCAATGATAAACACACAGAAAGAAGAAAAACGAGAACGTGAGACCTCAGAGAAAAAGGCGAGCAACACAGAGGTGAGCTTTTCTAACAGAATCCAAGAGACGGAAGAACGAATCTCAGGTCTAGAAGATACAATCACAGATCTTGAAGCAACCATTAAAGATAATGCCAAATCTGGAAAACTCCTGACACAAAACATCCAAGAAATTCAGGACACCATAAAAAGAAGAAATCTGAGGATAATAGGCATTGAAGAAAGAGAAGATATCAGACTCCAAGGCCCAGAAACTAGTCTCCACAAAATCATAGAAGAAAATTTCCCCAACCTAAAGAAAGAGATACCTATAAACATACAAGAGGCCTACAGAACACCACATAGAATTGACCAGAAAAGGAAAACTGCCCGTCACATAATAATCAAAACACAAAACATACAGAACAAAGAAAAAATATTAAAAGCTGCAAGGGAAAAGGGCAAAATAACATTCAATGGCAAACCTATCAGAATTACACCAGACTTCTCAGCAGAGACCATAAAAGCCAGAAGAGCCTGGACAGAGATCCTGCAAACCCTGAGAGACCACAGATGCCAGGCCAGACTACTTTACCCAGCAAAACTATCAATAACCATTGATGGAGAAAACAAAATATTCTATGACAAAAACAAATTCAAACAGTACCTATCCACAAATCCAGCTTTACAGAAGGTACTAGAAGGAAAACTCCATCCCAAAGGGTCAAGCTACAACCAAAACTACTCAGGAAATAGGTAACTATACCAAGGCAAAAACACAACTACACAAACACTCGATTGGAAACAACATCAAAATTAAGACTCTTAACAGTCACTGGTCGTTAATATCTCTCAACATCAATGGTCTTAATTCTCCAATAAAAAGACATAGACTAACTGAATGGGTGCATAAACAAGATCCAACATTCTTCTGCATTCAAGAAACACATCTCACCTATAACGATAGGCATTACCTCAGGGTAAAAGGTTGGAAAAAATATTCCAAGCAAATGGTCACAAGAAGCAAGCAGGTGTAGCCATTTTAATATCAAACAAGATAGACTTTAAACCAAAATTAATCAAAACAGATGCAGAAGGAAACTTCATACTCATCAAAGGCAAAGTCAACCAAGATGACATCACAATTCTGAGCATCTATGCTCCCAATACAAGGGCACCCACATTTGTAAAAGATCTGCTAAAAAAACTTAAACCACACATCGGTCACCACACAATAATAGTGGGAGACTTCAACACCCCACTCTCACTGAAGGATAAGTCACTGAAACAGAAACTAAGCCGAGAAATAACATCATTAACCAATGCCATGGGTCAAATGGATCTAACAGATATCTATAGAACCTTTCACCCAAACAAGAAAGAATATACATTCTTCTCTGCACCCCATGGAACCTTCTCCAAAATTGATCACATCGTAGGTCACAAAGCAGGCCTCAACAGATACAAGAGGATTGAAATAATACCTTGTATCCTATCAGATCACCATGCTCTTAGGCTGCAATTCAACAACAACAGAAACAACAAAAAGCCTACACGTACGTGGAAACTAAACAACTCTCTGCTAAATGACACCTGGGTCAGGGAAGAAATAAAGAAAGAAATCAAGGAGTTTCTGAAATTCAATGAAAATGAGGGAACAACATACCCAAATTTGTGGGATACATTGAAGGCAGTGTTAAGAGGAAAACTCATAGCACTAAAATGCCTTTAAAAAGAAATTGGAAACATCGCACATAAGCAACTTAACAAAACAGCTGGAAGCCCTAGAAAAAAAAGAAGCAGAAACACCCAAAAGGAGTAGATGTCTGGAAATAATCAAACTCAGGGCTGAAATTAACAAATTAGAAACTAAGAAAACAGTCCAAAGAATCAACAAAACCAAGAGCTGGTTCTTTGAGAAAATCAATAAGATAGACAGACCGTTAGCCAAACTAACTAAGGGGCAGAGAGACAGTATTGAAATCAACAAAATCAGAAATGAAAAGGGAGACATAACAACAGACACTGAAGAAATACAAAGAATCATAAGATCCTACTTTGAAGGCATATATGCCACAAAATGTGAAAATCTAAGGGAAATGGATGACTTTCTTTATCAATTTCACTTGCCTAAATTGAGTGAAGAACAGATAAACAAGCTAAATAGTCCCATTTCCCCTACAGAAATAGAAGCAATCATTGATAATCTCCCAAGCAAAAAAAGCCCAGGTCCAGATGGTTTCAGTGCAGAATTCTACCAGACCTTCAAAGGCGAGCTAATACCGATACTCTTCAAGCTACTCCAAAACATAGAATTGGATGGAACATTACCAAATTCATTCTATGAGGCCATAGTCACGTTGATACCTAA
The DNA here is from genome assembly GCA_907169655.1 of Acomys percivali. Taxonomy (NCBI): domain Eukaryota; kingdom Metazoa; phylum Chordata; class Mammalia; order Rodentia; family Muridae; genus Acomys; species Acomys percivali. The sequence goes on along the minus strand of OU015751.1, from coordinate 72,665,115 downwards.
GCCTCACAAAGACTCAACAAAGAAAGAGAATTTCAGACCAATTTCTCTTATGAACATCGATGCAAAAATATTAAATAAAATTCTTGCAAAACTAATACAAGAACACATAAAGGATATCATTCATCATGACCAAGTAGGCTTCATTCCAGGCATGCAGGGATGGTTTAATATACGGAAATCCATCTATGTAATCCACCATATAAACAAACTGAAAATAAAAAACCACATGATCATCTCTTTAGATGCAGAGAAAGCATTTGATAAAATCCAACACCCATTCATGTTTAAAGTTTTAGAGAGATCGGGGATACAAGGCACTTTCCTCAACGTAATAAAGGCTATCTACAGCAAGCCAATAGCCAAAATTAAAGTAAATGGGGAGATACTCAAGGAAATTCCTCTAAAATCGGGAACAAGGCAAGGCTGCCCACTCTCTCCATATCTCTTCAATATAGTACTCGAAGTTCTAGCCAGAGCAATAAGACAACAAAAGGAGATCAAGGGTATCCAAATGGGAAAGGAGGAAGTCAAACTATCTCTATTTGCAAATGATATGATAGTGTACATAAGTGACCCTCAAAATTCCACCAGAGAACTCCTACAGCTGATAAATAATTTCAGCAATTTGGCTGGATACAAAATTAACTCCAAAAAGTCTGTAGCCTTCCTATACACAAATGACAAGTTTGCAGAAGAAGAAATTAGGAAAGCCACACCCTTCACATTAGCCACAAGCAATATAAAATATCTAGGAGTTACTTTAACTAAGCAAGTGAAGGACTTGTTTGAAAAAAATTTCAAAACTCTGAAGAAGGAGATTGAAGATGACATGAGAAGATGGAAGGATCTTCCTTGCTCATATATAGGGAGATTTAGCATGGTAAAAATGGCCATCCTACCAAAAGCAATCTACAGAATCAATGCAATCCCTATCAAAATACCTACACAATTTTTTAAAGACATTGAAAGTTCAATTCTCAACTTCATATGGAAAAACAAAAAACCCAGAATAGCAAAAATGATCTTGTACAATAAAAGATGCTGTGGAGGAATCTCCATACCTGATATCAAATTGTACTATAAAGCAATTGTAATTAAAACAGCATGGTACTGGCACAGCAACAGGCTGGTTGATCAGTGGAATCGAATTGAACACCCAGATATGAATCCACACACATATGGTCACTTGATTTTTGACAAAGAAGCCAAATCCATTCAATGGAAAAAGGATAGCATCTTCAACAAATGGTGCTGGTCTAACTGGATGTCTATGTGTAAAAAACTGCAACTGGACCCATATTTGTCACCTTGCACAAAACTCAAATCCAAGTGGATTAAAGACCTCAACATAAAACCAGAGACACTAAGTCACTTAGAAGAAAAAGTGGGGAAGAGCCTGGAACATTTTGGCACAGGAGACAACTTCCTGAACAGAACACCAACAGCCCAGGCCTTAATGTCAACAATTAATAAATGGGACCTCATGAGGCTGAGAAGCTTCTGTAAGGCTAGAGACGCTGTCAAGAGAACAAAGCGACAGCCTACAGACTGGGAAAAGATCTTCACCAACCCTACATCCGACAAAGGTCTAATATCCAAAATATATAAAGAACTCAAGAAATTAAACACCACCAAACCAAATAACCCAATTGAGAAATGGGGCTTGGAACTAAACAGAGAATTCTCAACAGAGGAATATCAAATGGCTGAGAAACACTTAAAGAAATGCTCAACCTCCTTAGTCATCAGGGAAATGCAAATCAAAACAACTCTGAGATTCCATCTTACACCCATCAGAATGGCTAAGATAAAAAACTCAAGCGACACCACATGCTGGAGAGGATGTGGGGAGAGAGGAACACTCCTTCATTGCTGGTGGGAATGCAAACTAGTACAACCACTTTGGAAATCTATCTGGTGCTATCTCAGAAAACTGGGAATAGGGCTTCCTCAAGACCCAGCTATTCCACTCCTTGGAATATACCCAGAAGTTGCACCAGTACACAACAAGAAAATTTGCTCAACCATGTTCAAAGCAGCCTTATTCATAATAGCCAGATCATGGAAACAGCCTAAATGTCCCTCAGTAGAAGAATGGATAAAGAAACTGTGGTACATATACACTATGGAATACTGCTCAGCTATTAAAAACAAGGAATTCCCGAAATTTGTGGACAAATGGATTGAGCTAGAGATGATCATAATGAGTGAGTTAACCCAGAAGCAGAAAGACTCAAATGGTATATACTAACTTATATCTGCATACTAGCCCAAGGGGCATGTCCCATGAAAGCTTTCCCTTACCAGGAAACTGGGACAGAGGGGAGGACATCCTATTGGGACTCTAGATGAGAGAACAATGGGAGAATAGCAATGTAGAAGGATCCAGTGTGTCCTAGAAACCTACAAGTAGAACATTATGATAGGCAGATTTGGGTCATGGGGTCCCGCTCAAACTAAGGCCCTAGCCAAGGACAATACAGGTGGTAAAATTTAAACCCCTACCCTGATCTAGCCCATGGACAGGACAGTCTCCACACTTGAGTGGAGAGAGGGATTTGACTTTCTCATGTACTCTGGTGCCTCACATTTGACTATGTCCCCTGGCGGGGGAGACCTAGTGGCACTCAGAGGAAGGACAGCAGGTCACTGAGAAGAGACTTGATACCCTATAAGCATATACAGAGGGAGGTAATCCCTCTGAGGAACAGTCATAGGGGAGGGGAATAAGGGGAAAATGGGAGGGAGAGGAGAATGGGAGAATACAAGGGATGGGATAACCATAGAGATGTAACAAGAATAAATTAATTTAATAAATAAATAAATAAATAAATAAATAAATAAATAAATAAATAAAATAAATAAATAACTTGTAGTAGACAGAAAGAAGACAGAGGAAGAAGAGACAGAGTGAAACAGAAAAGAAATGAGAGAAGGAGGAGAAAGGCCAGGGAAAAGATACCCTGAAGGACCCTCCTCCAATGACCTACTTCCTCCAGCTAGGCACACACCTCTTGTACATGATCTGCATAATATCAGAGCTGGGTAGAATATGATCATATTCTCCCTTCATTTCTCCCATATTTACTAGGCCATGAAGTTCTTTGTGCATCTTAGAGCACTGTGTCCTGTCTTGGGAGAACTCTGGCAGCCAAAGCTCCTGAAGACACCCAAGACTTCTTCCCCCCCCACACTTGTCCATATTTGGTCCCTAAGAAGACACAACAAGGAATATCTTTACTTTGAGGGACTGGGGAATGGGACAAGGATAGGCTACACTGTAGCACAGGAAGATTAGTCCAGTCCAGTGGACCATCCTCAGGGTAAGGATGTAGAAGGCAGTAAAGGCTGGAGAGCAAGACCCCAGAGGAAAATATCCATGTCTCAGGTTTCTTCAAGGATTATTCTGAGGAGCATCACTCCTTTTTGCACATTCTTTATAGCCTTGAAGCACACATGGTCCCAAACAAAGGTGTCTACAGAAGGATTTGCCAAATGCATACTGTTTAGCATTTTATCCTTTTCTTTAATTGGTTTCACTAAACTGTCAGTGGCTTCCAATGTTTAAGGTCAGCAGTACTGGGGATTTTCATCTATGCTTCTCTTAGCATACAGGAAGTCAATCTCTTTCCAAGCCGAAGAACGTGGTTAGCAAATGTCAAGTTGGCTCAGAAGCTCCAGTTTCCTGACCCTTTTTATTATTAACACCTGCCCTACACACATCTACATACATACATACATACATACATACATACATACACGTATTCTACATATACACATACTACACAGTCACACACATACACAATGAGACACACACACACACCATACAGAAGCATACATTCCACACATAGAAACATATGGACAGAGATATTTTGTTGATTTTCAGAAGGAAGAATTTTCTTGCAATCTGCTATGTTGGCATTTTCAGAATTTCTGTGACAACATCTGATGAACGTTTGACAACAATGAAATGTCTTTGGCTGCACATGGGGGAAATGGCACAATAAGCCATGGAGGCTGAGAATATCCTTTACCAGTGACCAGCAACCCTGAAGGGTGAGTAGGGATCTTTGGAAACAAATCTAATAGTTTCTAAATTAATGAGTTTCATCAAACTTTGAAGTACCTAAGTTTACATAAATATGTTATATAAATTATGCAGATAATAAATGAGTAGAAGGTGAATGATAAAAGATAGATCACAGATATATAGATGATAGATAGACAGTTAGATAGATGTTCTGAACTTGCTAAACTCTATTAAGTGATATATTGAAACTATAATACTGCGCAACCATTTAAAATTAATGTGTTTACATGTTTCACAGTGCTCCACGGTATGGTTTTAAATAAGCAGCATATACACTTTAATATACAATAAAAATAATCAAATCACTTGTAAGTTTTTTCTATAGGTTCATTCCCCAAAGTCTTTTTGCCTGGAATCCTGTTAATTTTAGAGGATTTCCAAATGTTTTGCATTTGGAAAATGTCCTTGAGCTTATTCCATAATGAATGTGTCCTTAAAAGTACACTTCTTGCAATGACATTTGGGTCTAGAACATGCACATTTCATAGCGGAGTGTGCTCTTCTGCCTTCCAAAAGATCAGGGTCCCGATGACTCCCACTGTCAACCATCAACATTCCCAGGAAGATTTTGGTGTTCTCATAACTGCTTCTTAGGAATAAAACATTGTCTCTGCCAATCCGTGCCTGATGACGAGCCAAAGAACCAATGAACAAGACACCACAGGACCAAAAGCTGCTCCAAAACCCAGTAGTGAGTGGATGACATTCCTCCAGTCTGGCGCATGCCAGGCATTTCACTGTTTGAAAATATATACTTGTCTTCACTGAAAGCTGTACAATACCTGCCATAACTTGTTGGTAGATGTCTTTGTGTTATTTCCTCTCTCCATGCAGAAGGCACCCATGATAGAATATAAAGTGATGCCATAAGGAGGATGGTATGCAGGTGAAGCAGTTGTTTACTGAGTGGCAATTGAAAGTGGGAAGTGGGGAAGAGATGTGTCAAGGGACATTACCAATCAGGCTCAGCACCAGCAGGAGGTGATTTAAAGCCATAGGAGTCATGACTACTGGCTTTGATCCTGTGTGACATCAGTGCTAGATTGTATCAACAGAACCCAAAATTGGATGAGAAAAATGATCAGAATGCACTTCAAAGCAAGCAAAGGTAGAGTTCATCCTTGTGGAAGAAACCTCACAGAGAAGTACAAGACACTTCCCTAGACCTGGCTTAAAGTTCTCTGACTGTAATATGATGTCCAAAATAAATGTATGTGCACACATACCTGGAGAGAGAGAGAAAGAGAGAGAGAGAGAGAGAGAGAGAGAGAGAGAGAGAGAGAGAGAGAGGTACATAAAAACACACTTGCGTGTGTGTGTGTGTGTGTATAACATTAGTAAGACAAGCCTGAATTTATGGAACAGAAAAAGGACACAAAACAATACAGTGAGGAATATATTCAAGATAATCAACATAAACTTAGATTGAGGACAGTGAGGAACTTGATGTTATTTCCTAGAAGATCACACAGGGCTCTTTGACAATGACTTTTGAGCAAAGAATTAAAAAGAGAAAGATAAATAGAGCCTTTCCAATATCTACAAGAAGAGCCTTGTAGCAGCACATGCCCAAGGTTTTATGTGTGCTTAGACTGTCACAAAGGAAGAGGCCAGTGTGCCTCAGCCAGCTGAGCAAAGCAGAAAGCAGGATGTAAGAGATGATGGTGTCAGAGAACAGTGTAACTTCAGGCTCTGATTTCACTGCTGAGAGAAGAATCATTCTGGCCTCTGTGGTGGAGCCTGCAGAGAGAAAAGATGCAAACAGGAAGACAAGTGCAAAGGTTACTTCATAGCCAGTCAGTGAGAAGGGCAACTTAGTCGAGAGAGCATGTTGAAAGATGGACAGGAGTTCTGTACATATACAGCAGAGTTGACAGCATTTGCAGATGGCTTGATTTTTGGATAAAAGAAAGAGAGGAGGCAAGGATGACTGAACATTTCATGCCTTGCCTAGAAGTATGGGATGGCCACTTAACATTGGGGAAAGTTACATAGGCAATTGGGAACAAGAATCTAGTTTATGGGATTGAGTTAGGGTTTGAAATGCTTACCAACCATCTAAGAGGAAATGTCAAGTAAGCACCTGTGTCAACCTGCAGTTCAGAAGCAAGAAAAAAGTTGGAAATAAAAATTTCCTTAAGAGGAGAATCCATGAAACCAGGAAGAGCCCTGACAGTAAAAGAGGTGTGGACATCAGTGGGGCCCCTGGATGATGATCATCATCCACAGACTGGGCCACTGGGAGATCAGAGGAGAGCCTACCCTAGGCTCAGGTTAAAGGGCTATTTTAAGAAGGCAGCCATAAGTATCTGTGTTGTGTCTGCCAACAGGTGTAGTATGGTGGTGAGTGAGAACTGACCACAGTTGGTGACTTAAAGAGTAATTACAACCTTTATAAAAAAACAGCTTTGAGATTTCATGGTGGACTGGAGCCAAACAAATTAATTACCCAAGGGAGTATGGTGGTGTTCAAAGGTGTGGGATACCACATATAGTTTAGAACAGTGGAAACTAGCCAGTAGAGAGAGAATAAATTATCCCTTAAGAGAGATGGAACAGTCAAGGTACAAAGTTTTTGGGGAGAAGAGAGTGAAAACATCCAGACACAAATGTAAACAGAAGAATAGATGTGAGGATGGGACTATGTGAGGGGAAAGTCTTTTTAGGTTTCCTGTTAGCTTGCTGAATTTAAAAATGAAGTGTCCAGATGACTGTAAGAAGAAAGAGACTTTGTGGATAAGTAGAGCAAGATGGTCGATTGATGAATGAATGTACCAAGGTTTATTGGGTAACTCCAGTGAATTGCCTAGTTGAAATGTATGGTCCAGGGTTTAAGAGGACACCAACAATGTCTCACAGGTATGATAACACTAGAAAGCTGGATTTAATCTGCTTTGTGGAGAATGAGGGAATTCAAGATGGATGAAATCCTTATCACTATAACTATATTATTATTTATCTATGATGCATGTGACACAGGTTAGCACTTAAAAAGAAATTATTTGCAATCTTTGTAAAAGGTTTTCTTTACCATTATCATTATGTATTTTATTTGAGTGAGTGTTTTGCCTCCATGTGATTGGGGTCTTGGATCCTCTGGAACTGGAGTTATAGACAAGTGTGAGCTGTCATGTGGGTGCTGGGAATTGAACCTTGGTCCTCTTAAAGAGCAGGCAGATCTCTTAACCACTAAACCATCTTTCTAGCCCCACAACACATTATCTTTCTTTCCTTCTTTTTCTTTATTTCTTTCTTTCTTTCTTTCTTTCTTTCTTTCTTTCTTTCTTTTCTTTCTTGTTTTCAAACAGGATTAGTATGTGTAGCCTTGACTGTCCTGGACTCACTTTGTAGAATAGGCTGACCTTAAACTCACAGAGATCTGCCTGCCTCTGCCTCCATGAATGCTGGAATTATAGGCATGCTTCACCAAGCTTGGCTCACAACATCTCTCTCTCTCTCTCTCTCTCTCTCTCTCTCTCTCTCTCTCTCTCTCTCTCTCTCTCTCTCTCTCTCCCTCTATCTCTATCTCTCTATCTCTATTGCTAGCTCCTCCTCCTCTCTCTTTTCATAGTTAGAGGGTTTTTTCTTTCTTTTTTTTTCTTTTCTTTGTTTATTTACATACTGGTCATAGCCCCATCCCTCCTCTCTACCACTCCCTCCCTCTCTCTCCTTAGCCCCCTTCTCTGTTCCTCAGAAAAGGGGAGCCCCCACTTCCCATCCACCCCAGCTCATCAAGTCACATCAAGACTGAGCATGTCTTCTTCCCCTGTTACCTAGCAAGACTATCCTGCCAGGGAGAAGTGATCAAAAAGCTGGAAACAGAGTCCATGTCAGAGACAGCCCCCCCTCCCATTACTAAAGCACCTACATGAAGCCTGAGCTGCCCATCAGCTACATCCGTGTAGGGGGGGGTCTAGATCCGGTCCATACATGGTCCTTGGTTGGTACTTCAGTCTCAGCCAGCCCCTCTGGGCCCTGGTTAGTCAGCTCTCTTGGTCTTCTTGCAGAGCTCCTGTCTTCTCCAGGTCCTGTTCTCCTTCCCCTCACTTTTCCACTAGACTCCCTTATGCATTACCCAATGTTTGGCTGTGAGTCTCAGCATCTGTTTTAAAGAGCTGCTTGATGGAGCCTCTCAGAACACAACTCTGCTGGGCCCCAGTCTGCAAGCATAGCAGAGTATCATTAATAGTGTCAGGGGTTGGCTCTCTCACATGGGGTGGGTCTTGAGACAGGCCAAGCATTGGTTGAACGTTCCCTCAATCTCTACTCTATCTGCTCTATCTTTATCCCTGCACATCTGCAAGTGGATTGGTGTTCCCCTCCCTCTACTAGGAGTCCTGTCTAGTTAGAGTGAGTCCTCTTAGTAATGATAGGAATTATTATCTCCATTTCACAGGTGAGGAAATGAAGACTTAATGCAATTCAGTAACTTGCAAAAGCTGCATCTGTCTAGTGTGCATAATAGCTGCAAAATATCAGTAAGACATTTTGCACATCTTAAATGGGTAATAATGACAGCAGTATTATTCATTTTGGCTTCTGATCCATGGACATTAGAAACAGAGCAGGGGAAAAGAGACACGTGACTGTCAGAGTCTGCTTTGAAAATGTCCTCCCACAGACACACACACAATCAATCAATCAATCAATCAATATTAGAGTGGCCATGAATTGCTAGTCAAATGCTTTAGGAAATTTTTCTGTTGACATAACCTTTGAGAGAATGCAGAGCCAGTAACTCGCGTATTGTTTGCTCCAAGCACAGAGAACAACTCTAAGAGCTATGAAATGCTGAAACATTTTCTAATCTCAAATATGTTGTAGCTCTTTCCCTTACTCACTATAGAGATGATTTTGCCTTTGGAGTTCTAGACTCCCTGCTCTGAGTATGAAAGGAGACAATTCAGTAGGACTTTGGCAGGGCAACTGTAACATTAAATGGACCACAGGACCTCCACTGTTCTTCAGAATACATCAAAGGTCTTCTCCGTTAAGTCCCACTTCCAGAAACTGGGCTTTGCCCTTGTCTTGACTCAAGAAACAGAAGTTCTTAGTTATTCCTACATGACAGGAAGAGCAGGCCTGTCTCCTATGACCTATCTTTAGCTGGGGAACAGAAGGGCATGGCCATGAGAGCAGCGGCATCTAACCTGCAGCTCTGCCTTCATCCCCCTATGCCATAGTCCCATTCTGCGAAGCTCAATCTGCCTTGGGTATCATGCCAACCATGGCCTGTTCTTACAGTTCAGAAAGTTTTAGTGTGGAACCTGCGAGCTCTTATGGGATACAGAAGCCTGAAGAAGGGCTGGGAGAACAAGAAGAGGAGAGGGAGGGTGAGGATGAGGATGAGGAGGTCATCAAGGAGCAGTGCACCCTGATGTGCAGGCCAAGGGAACAAGGGGGCAGGGATAGGGATGTGGCTCTAGAGTGTGTGACTCTTTGTAGTACTCAGACCTGCTAGACTTGAAATATTCACATATGTTCCATACAAAGTAAACATGAATCAAATGCCCTTATGATTTATAACCTAGAGTCACTGAGTCCTGCCTTTGCCAGACCATGCCATCAAGAAGCAAAGTGAATCACACACACACACACACACACACACACACACACACACACACACACACATACACACACACCAAAGCAAAACAAAAAACAAACAAAAACCCAACCAAGCAGTGGTGCATGCCTTTAATCCCAGCACTTGGGAGGCAGAGACAGGAAGATCTCTATGAGTTCGAGGCTGGCCTGGTCTACAAAGTAAGTTCCGGGACAGCCAGGGCTACACAGAGAAACCCTGTCTTGAAAAACCAAAAAAAAAGGGGGGGGGCAAGGTGAGTCAACTAACCTAGACCCATGGGGGCTTACCGAGATGGAAGCACCAACCAAGAAACATATATGGACTAGACATATGTACATATGGACTGGACATATATGTACATATGTAAGGCCCTCTCTCTCTCTCAGCCTGAGCCTGCGAACGTGACCCAGGTAAGCTTGGGAAAGTGACCCAAAAAGATGAAGGCCAGTTTCAGTTTCTGCGATCAAGGTGGCCGACTAAGATAAACTATTTCAGCTAAGGTAAACAGTTCTCAGAGGAATACCATCTGGAAGCTCCCTGGAAACTCCCCAACACCCCTCTTCCCTCTTTGCCAAGAATAGCTCCCGAGGCCAAAGATCCCTGCAATAGCCAATAGTAATTAGACAAGCACCCCTAGCGACCACCAGAGCCAATCCTAACATAGGGCACACGGCCTCTCCTAACCTTTGCGGTTTTAGCCTTTAAAAATAGTCTGTAACAGTGACTGGGGGTGCCTCCGCCTCTCGAGTGAGTGCTGAGGTCCCCTGACATGCGTCAGCAATAAACCTTGTGCCTTTGCATCAACATCGTGCTCCTCGAGTGGTCTCTCGTGACGACCCCCCCCACCCGAGTGGACTCTAGGGTCCAACACATATACATACATATATGTAACTGATGGGCAGTTTGGTCTTCATGTGGGTCCCCTAGTGAGTTGAGAAGGTGTTGTTTACGGCATGGACTCTGTTGCCTGCTTTTGATCACTCCCCCTGGAGGAGCTGCCTTGCCTGGCCTCAGTGGATGAATATGAGCTCAGTCCTGATGCGACTTGAGGTGCTGGGATGGCCTGGGGGAGGGGCTCTCCTTTTCGGGGGACAAGGGGAGGAGGGATGGGGGAAGAGGATGGAAGGGGAGGACCCGGAGGAGAGGAAGAGGCTGCAATCAGAATGTAAAGTGAATATATAAATTAAAAATAAAGAAGCAGCAACAAAATGAGCCAGGTGTGGTGGTGCATGCCTGTGATCCCAGCACTGTAGGAGGCAGAGGCAGGCATATCTCTGTGAGTTCGAGGCCAGCCTGGTCTACAAAACAAGTCCAGGACAGCCAAGACTACACACAGAAACTCTGTCTCAAAAAACCAAGCCAAGCAAACAAACAACAAAAAATGCGAAGTGACATGCATGTTTGACATGCACAGGGAAGCGAAGTGTGACCACATATCACTTAGGATTCTTTTTCTCATGACCCATGTCACATATTCTTTGTTTTTACTTTGTTTTGTTAAACATATTCTTCACATTTCTATTATACAAATGTGTCCACTTCACTCTCTGTCCCATAAAAGTCACTAAAATTGAGTTTTAAGGCCACTTTTAAGCTCTCCTTTTTTTTTTTTTTTTTCTATTTCAGTGTTAAAGCTTAATGACAAATTTCATTTAACAAACTTTAAAAACTCAATGTAATGGCTGATATGAACTCATGATATCAAAGAGATAGAATTCATAGCATTCCAGGGATAAGTTTTACATGTTCTCTCCCCCCCCCCTCTCTCTCTCTCTCTCTCACACACACACACACACACACACACACACACACACACACACACACAGCTCTCTATCTTCAGAACCTGGAAAAATAACAAATTTTCCATTATCAAGAGCCTATATTCTGTTGCTCAAAGTAAAATATGTCCTCAGCACATCAAGTCCCTCCAAACAACTTCGTTAAATACCATCAAAGTACTCTTCGAAAGCTTTATAACAAGCACCAGGAATTTTCACATGATACAAAGCTTGTAAAATGCCAATTACTTAATTATTAAACTCTTAATGACCTCATTAGTATGCGTGCTTGAATGCTGTACAAATGGAAACTGCACATTAGCAAATGCAGAACACATTTCTGCCTACACTAGAGAAAATAGGTGCTATAACGCAAATATAAACTAAAGAGCCAAAGAATAAATCTGAATGGAACCTGAGCAGGTGGATCACCTGGGGTTCTGGTAGGAACTTCCCATAATCCTGAATATGTAGAAGCTCCGGAAGGGCTGGGAAAATGACAGCAAAAATGCAAGATTTGCCTGAATGGCAGATTCCTGTCATCAGCAAGTGCGGCAAGCCAACTGGGCTCTACCCAGCCTCATGCCAGGAGTCAGAATGTTCCTAGCCGTCATTTGCAACTTTCATATAGTTTAAAGTTTTTTTTATTTTGATAATGAATTTTGCTAGTGAGTGAATTCTTCCCGTTTGTAAGTGATGACAGTGAATATTCATATTGAGAGGGTCAGAGAGCAAAAGATTATACATAGAGAAATATAGATATATATGTACAAACATGTACACATTATATTCATATATACTTACACATATATACTGTTATATATACACACACACACACATTTACATGCACTCCTGGACAAAGATAAATCACTTTTTAGGGTTAGTATTGGGAATTAAACTCAGGACTTTTTGCATGCTAGCCAAGTACTCTACCACTGACATGTAGTCTCAAAAGAAATCACTTTACTTGATCATATTTATTGACACAAGTTTCTATTTTAAAAGATGAAATATCACATAAACAAATTAGTAAATACCAGTTTGTTGTCACTGGTCACTTAAGTTGTTCATATTAGCCCATTATTAAATGTTCTGTATAAATCTTACTGAAATTTTGTGATTATTTTAAAAGTTTGAGAGCCTGGAAAGATGGGTCAGCAGTTAAGGGTATAAACGGCTCTGGCAGGAGACAATCCCACCACCTACATTGGGCTGTTCACCAAAACCTGCAACTCTGGCTTCAGGGCATCCAGCGCCCCCCCCCCCCCCCCCGCGTGGCCTCCATGGGCTCCTGCACACACATATGAACACACGTGCACGTGCGTGTGCACACACACACACACACACACTTTTTTAAGTTTTGAGAGTAGAAATAGAAGATCATAGAAATAGAATATAAACACATCAAAGAATTTCATTTACTTTGACAAACAATCTCTTGAAAAGATAGACTGATAAAAATATAGTTCCTGCAATGCCAGAATAAGATTCATCTCAAACCCTTCCCCGAAATGAGCAACATCTTAAAAATAAAATTGGTGACAGTGACACTTACATTTAAATAAAGATTTCATTTCTGTCATTACTATTTGTGCCTGACCCCTCCTCTCTGAGTCAGACGCTCATATGTCCCAAGCTGGCCTCTCACTCACGGTCTAGACTAAATTCCCAATCGTGCTGTTTCCTCGCCCATGTGCTGGGATTATGGGTATGCACCACTATGCTCAGTTTATGAAGCTGTTGACAGAACCCAGCATTTCCAGTATGCTGGGCAGATACACTATCAGCTGGACTACATCTCTACACAGTTTTTGATAACTTACTTACTGGTTATTTATATTTATTGATTTTATTAATTTCCCGATCATGTACTTATCGTGTTCCTATTTGTTTTTAAAGCATTTATTTATAAAAAAATGTATTTGCATATTAAATATTATTACCCATTGTCATTTATATCATGAGTCACTTTTCCTTTGCAAAATTTGGGCGTGTTCCAATGTTGGGCTAGATCCCATTTGCTCAGCTGAACTTACTCCCTTAGGAGCATTGGATAGTGTGAAGTGGAGCTGATCCACTTATAGTAGACACTATCCGACATATACCTAGCACCTACCAGTTTATAAAACTTACAAGGTTTTTCTTCTTTGCACTGTGTGGGAGAGCACAGCTTCAGCTCTTCCAGGCCAGCCTTGCTATGCAGGGAGGTCTAAGAGACTGTCTGGGTGGTCCTCACTACCTCTCTCGAAAGCAAGCACTCAAACCTTGGCATCACAGATCCTGCGAGCTGAGCAAAGCCATGATCACATCAGTCCTTTGCCTCACTTAGGCCCCAGCGCCCGTGACCAAAGTGCATAATTGGTGACTCCCAGTGTCTCCACTGGCTCTGCTGTTCTCCGTGTCACTTTATGGAGCTGACACTGCAGATGCCTGGAAATAAATTTTCATTTAGGGGACTAAAGGGTTTCATTGGTTTCAAATACTGAGTTCCTTAGTTTACAAAAGGGGTGAACACAGCATTATCTCGATTAACATCTCTTCTTACTTAACTCACTCTCTGAAAGCACATTTGGTGCTCTTTAGACAGCTGGAGATACTTGCTAAGGAAGCTTATGCTTCAACCAGCATTTAGTAAGCTGACAACGTGCCCAGCCCATTGTGCAGCATTGAGGAAATGGTGGCATTTGAGGAAAATGTCTGCTTGCTACGATCTCCCAGGCTTGTGGAGGAGGAAGATCTGTAAATAAGCAATTACAAATTCCTTCGAGGTGGTGCTGATAATACAGAAAGGCACCATGTGATCACCAAAAAGCCAGAGTACCAAGAACTTCACCTGCAGCTGATGTAAGGAAGGCCAGAAGCAAAGGCACAGCATCTCTAGCCCAGGAACATGGAGAGTCCCAAGAGGAAGGGATGGGAAGCCCAAAGCTGGAAGGTACAAGCCAGCCTGGTACAGCCAAGCACAGCCAGCAGCCAGCTGGAGCAGTTCTAGAGTTGACTTTTTCAGTTTTTTAAGATTGTGAGGTATAGTGGCTCACTCCTTTATAATGTTTTGGGTTTGCTTTTTCATGTGTATTGATATTTTGTCTGCACGTGTGTCTGTGAGCCACATGCAAGCCTGGTGTCCACCGAGACCAGAAGAGGGCATCCAATCCCCTGGAACTGGGATGACAGATGGCTGCAAGCTTCCATGATGGTGCTTGGAATGGCACCTGGATCCTCTGAAAGGACAGCCAGCGCTCTTAATTGCAGACTCATTACTCCAGCCCTGTCATTCACGGTTTATTTAAAACAATTGTCATTGAATTTTGCCTCCACATTAGATTAGTTTTGAATTATTTTATCATCAACATTTTCATGATATTCCAATTGCTGCAGAAGTAAATTACCCTCCCTGGTGATTGTTCAGACTTTTTACAAAGGTGTGAGTTGTATAAGAAAATGAAATCGTTAAAACTAGTCTCTCATGTTCATCTGCATCTACTTAATGGGAATTAAAAACATGAAAAGAGTTGGTCAATAGAAAACCATTGAGAGCACTTTTAATGTCACATTTGTGTGTGCATGGGAGGCTGGAGCGGTTGTTCCTCAGTCGTCACCCACCATTATATTTTGACACAGGGTCTCCCATTGGCCTGGAAGTCACCAAGTATACTAGGCTCACTAGTCAAAGTTCTTCCTGTCTCTACCTTCCCAGTGCTGAGATCATAAGTGTAGAAGAATTCATCTCATAAAGTAGTTTCCAGTGGAAGGGAGTTGTGTGAGGAGCAGAGGAGGCCCTGAGTAAATGTGTATTATTGAAAAGAACCCCAGTGGGAACTGACAAAGCCTTCTGTGGGTCAGACTCAAGAAACTGGCAAAGTTTCTCTCTGATCCCACTGCAAATGTTGGCAGTGGTGCACAAAAGCTAGGTTCCTCCTCCTGAATCACTGCAGCCCCGGAACATTCCCCTATAGAGTCCAACTCCTCCCTCCCTGCCTCCTGTGCCATGCCTATACACGCTGAGGCTCTAGGTGGCTGGGTAGTAGGTATGGATCCCAAAGAGTAAACACAACCCATCTGATCCCAGGTTTCTGTCTGTGTGTCTGTCCTTTCTTTATTCTCTCTTCTCCTAGTCAGGTCTCCCAGACCAAACTGTGTAGGTTGCAGCAGAGACATTTATTTGAATTATCAGGAAAGCTTTTCTGTGCTGGGGAGATGGTCAGTAGGTAGGATCCCTTGCTGTTCAAGAGTTTGGATTCCCTGCTCCCACATAAAAAGATGGGCATGACCGCGATTGAGCCAGCAGTCCCAGGGCTGTTGGGACCACAGTCATCAGATCCAGGAGCTTACATGTCCCATCCCAGGAGCCTACTTTAGCCATCATACCAGCTGGTTTCTTAGGCAGAGAGCCTGGGGAGACGGGGCTCTGTGGCTGCGGGCAGCAAATGGATCCTTGACTGTGACTAAGAAGCCGATGGCTTGCTTGTCAGACACTAGAAAACCAGTGAAGGCTTTTGACCTGGTGGATGGAGTTCAATTGCTACTGCCTGAGTCAAGTGGTTGGGACTTGCCTCCATGGAACTGATTTGACTGCAGGGAAGCCAGGAGCAGAAGGTCAGCATGGTCAAAGTAGCTTAGAAGCCACTGATGAGTTAGAGGCTGTGCTAAGAGCCCAACAGAGAAGAAAAGAAGGGTCAAGTTAATTTTATTTGTAAATGTTCCTTCTCTGGACTAAGATCATAAAAGGTTTGTCCAATATTTAGTGCCATGTAGATACCTGAAGGAACACCAACATAGTAATGAAGAAATGCTGATTATTTTTGTATAGTTTTTTTTAAGTTGGCCTAACAGGAGCTCTGTTTGTTCATTGGATAAACATTGCCATCATTGTATGGGCCCAGTATCCCTGATCATTGACCATTCCTGCATCTGGCTCCCTGGAGGCCTCTAGGCTGTGTGTGCTTCTCCAGTTCCTCTCAGATCCAAAGCCCAGAACAGCAGCAGCTAATCCCACCATTGTGTCAGAGACAAAAGAGGGCGCATGGACCAGCGTTAACAAAACATTCCTCCTTCAGCACAATAAAAACCAATTAGCCATAGTAGTTTGGGTCTACAGCTATTTTGACTTCTGTTCTCTCCTATACCCCTTTCAACAGCAGGCTTTGAACTGCACAGATTGTGAAGAAGAACCGGACCACCCAAAGGCTGGTGGTCTCTCTTTTCTCCCTTTAATCACAAGAACAGCTTTTCCAGATTTGATGTTCTGAATAGTTGACATCCATTTAACAATACACAGGAGAACTCACTCACTAATAAGCAAAGTTATTTGATCAATGTGGAGTAGATTCAGCCCTTTCCAGCCTCGGGGCCTTCTGATGGTGTGAGTTGTGATGGAAGCCACCCATCTGCAGGAAAGACAATAGGATAGCAATGTCTGACAAACCCACAGGCCACTCACAATACAGCCAGAGTGTTTTCCATGGAGACAGGCATGGGCTGCACTTTGCTCTGGGTACTGCTGTCCCCATGCCATCACAGGCAGATGGAAGCTGGCTTTGCACACTTTTACACAAGTGAAGCAAGTGTTGCATGCAGTTATGGCTCTCCAATTTCAAGGTCCATACATACAAGGCAAACTTGAGGACTTTGTTGAATGACCTGAGCTGGAGTGGACGTTTCTAACAAGCTCCCAGCACATACAGACCTTGGAGTAACAAGGGCTTGGGGTTTTAATGACAAAATGAGCAATGTTTTCTGGAGCTTAGGTCTAATATCCAATCATGTCCACCCTCAGTTGCAGGCAATGTAAAAAGAAAAAAAGAAAAAGATGTTGGCTGTTTTCCTCTGAAACAGGGCAAACCTTAGTGGATTTTTCCCATACAGCCCTACCACCTTGAAGTCAGGCCGAAACTCAGGGTGGCATTACTACCACTGAGCCCTATGTCTGTGTGCGGGAACAGCTAAAAGATCCGGACCGACTCTTCTTCCTGTGCCATGTGTGCAGGCATGTTTACAAGAACATGTAGCTATTTAGTTGGAGTTTGTACAAACTACATGTTCATCTTGCACAAGTGCATCATCAACATAAGAAATAGAAATCCTATAACAGATAAAAGAAGACACATGTTTGGCAAAATGTGCCTATTTTTACTCAAATATTCCTGGTCTCAAAAAGATACAGAGTTGTGACCACTTGCCTTTGTTCTAACCTCACCACCTTTCTCTAGCCCACTGTCTGGTTAGTTTGAGGGGAGTCAGTTTAGCCATGACTCCTTGGGAAGGAAGCAGAGATTATACAGACAGGGTTTCTATTGCAGCAGTCATAGAACAAAGAAGCTGTGCAGTTATTCCTCACAATGTTCCTTTAAAACAACCCAAAATTCAAAAACGGATTTCTACAACTTTTTTTTTTTGCCTTTTTTGGCTGAAATGCTACATTTGAATGTCTTTTGTAAGAAGCAAAAATTGTTAGATGATTCTATGAATCAGCGTTCTCTCAGGATACTGCCTCCTTAACAGATAATCAGCCGACTGGCTTTGTCTAGAGAGCCTGTGCCTGCACATAGGTTTAGAAGGACATATTTGTATTGAAAAAGAGGATTAAAGTTGAAACCAAAGAAAAGACCTTTAGATGCAAAGTCTTAAATAGGTGGAGAGGTGAACTTACAGTGGTGGTTTTTTTTCCTTAGGTCTTTCAAAGAAGAATCTAGGCTTCCTGATCTTTCTGCCATGGTAAAATATCCTCCTGTCAGGGAGTTGAACTTAGCATGGTCACATACTACGCTATCAACGAATCTAAATGAAGGAGCGAATGAAAGTAAGTCAATTAGACTATGAGACTGGAGCAGCCCTGGCATCCTGGATCCCCACTTGAGCAAATCCCGTGCCTCAGCTCTAGGGCCCTGAAACTGACTCTTAGACAATCAGAGTTAGCCAAGGATCTTCCACTTTCAGACTTCCTTCAGGGAAGATGGCCTCCCTGCTCTGTGTTCACAGCCACCTTGTACAAACTTCCCTTTGGCATCTTCCAGCAGAGTCTCACTGTCCAGCCTACAAATATCTGCTTTGCTCAAATATGCTGGTCACGAACTTTAACGTGACTCTGTCTATCTTCCGACTACTGCCTGAGAGAGATGCCTTCACAGAGAGCAGTTCCAGTCCCAAGGTTTCATGAATGAGTTAAAGCAGATGATGAGAACAGTTCTAACTTGAACTCTAGTTGCTGGCCACACTGGCTGGTTCCTGTGTTTTTTTACAGCCATTGGCTCCTTGTATCTGCTATGAGATAATATAATCACATCACAGATTCAAACGTTGGCATCAGCATTGCTTCACAGATTTCCAAAACTTTCCATTCAAAATATAAGAGTTTCCCCCCATGCTTTTCAGATCATTAAAAAAAAAAAAAAAAAAAAAACCTCCTTTTTAAACTTTGTAGTGGTTGAGGTCTCAGGAAATCAGCACTCTTTTGTATCTGAACTGAAAAAGTGTGTGTTTGCATATTCATGTGTGCAGTCCTTTGTAATTCTCAACTCTTTCTTTGCACTTGGTCACCAGCAGCCACAGATTGGGCAGACACTCGCCTTTTATTCTGGCTTGCTTTCTAGTAACAAATACCAAGACCAAAGCAACGTGAGGAAGAAAGAGTTGTTTGGTTTACATGTCCCAGTCCCATTCTGTCACTGAGGAAATTAAGGCAAGAACCTGGGGGCAGGAGCAGATGCAGAGGCCACAGGATGAAGGCAATACCTCAGGTGGGTTACCTTCTCCCAAATATGTGTGTAGGTTTATATCAAGCTGACAAAAATCAGCCAGCACACCACATCCATAGAGGAAAAAGGGAGGTTGGTGCTTTTGCTCTAAAAAAAACAAAAACAAAAAACAGTGAGGTAGGAAGCTGTTACTGGTATGTCAGCTGGATGCCTGCCTCAAGGCTTTGGCTCTCTCCAATAAAGAAAAAGGAAAGAAGACACGAGTGGTATATCACAGTAACTAAGAAATCACATACTTGATTTTCAAGGTAGACCATAGAGTTTAACCACAAAGGGTTGAGGCAGAAGCATGAAGAGAATTGTCCTTAGTTAACAACTGCTGAGGTCTAGTATCAAGCCAGCTGCGGCTGGAAGGTCTCGGGCCCTTTTCCCTCTATTTGCTCTTTTTAGGACTTCAATGTATTGAATTGAATTAATCATTTCTCGTGTTCATGTCGCCTCACGAGTCTCTGCATGTTGTATTTATTTACAGACATTTTAAAAAGGCTAAGGGGTGTCCTGTGATTCACCAGCTACAGCTAACAAGTGACCTTCCTACAAGCAGGCTCCTTCCCCTGACCCCCCTCCCAGGGCCCACATTTCAAACACTGAGGTTTCCCTGATCATAAGTCATAGGAACACACCCCCTAGGGGGTTTGCATCCTCATACATCCAGCATTATGAAAAGCATATTACAACACACTGATACATGGGGGTTTGTGCTGTGTTACAGGAGACTTGGGAATCGTACTGTGAGGTTGGGGCTCCCTAGCCAACTACCCTGCCGCTTGGTTTGTGTGTGTATGCAGGGGGACACACAATCTATACAGTCTTTTCAACTCAGGATCAAATCAAACACTCTCCTTATGTATGTTAGTATATGGAACAGGTCGCTCCTTCAGCAAATATTTATTGAGTGCCTACCACCTGTCTCCCTCTTCTCCTGGTCACACTCACCCTCTTCCCACTTTTCCCTTCCCTTTCTCCTCAGGAAAAGGGAGTCTCCCATGCACCAACCTGCTCTGGTGCATCAGGACTAAGCACATGCATCCTCTTCCACTGAGGCCCAACAAGGCAGCCCAGATAGAAGAAAGAGATTTCAGAGACAGCCTCCCCATCCCCCACCCCGCTCCACTTGCTAGGAGAGCCACAGGAAAACCAAGCCACCCATGGGGGCGGGGGAAGGGGGCGCTAGGTCCAGTCTGTGCATGCTCTTTGGTTGGTAGTTCAGTCTCTCTGAGCCCCGTGGTCCTTGGCTAGTTAACTTTGTTGGTCTTCTTGTGAAGTTCGCGCCCCCCCCCCCCCCCGCAGTCTCCCGCCTCTTTAGTTGCCCCCACTCTTCCATGCCTAATGTTTGGCTGTGGGTCTCTTCATCTCACTCGATCAATGCTGGGTGGAGCCTCTTAATGCAGGGGAAAAAGTGTGATTTTTTTTTAAATAGTATGCTCAGAGGTAGCTGGGACTGGGATGCATAGGTAACTCATTGGAGCTCAATCAGCCTGCAAAACTCTTCCAAAGCCCCCATAGGTGGCCTACTGTCTGCAGGGCATGCGATCTGTCAGGATTCACCTCCCCGGAGAGACTACTCCTTCTCTCCCACTTTTCTTCCAGCTGGTGGTCAGTCCCCTGTCTCGGTATCGCACACTGTATGGGATAGTCAGCAGTTTTCAGGCATGGAACTCCTCCTTCAGTGAGCCACCAGGGAGAGCAAGCGGAACACCGCCCGGGAGCGCGCTCGCTGGAGCCGCCCTCCCGCCTCCGGCTCCGCGAGAGCGCGCGCGCCGAGCCAGCGGCTCTCGGCGGCTACGAGCCCCGGAGGGCGGCGCGCGCCCTGCGCTCGGCAATTGTGGCGGCGACTGGCTCGGGCTGGCTTCGGGATCAGGGGCGGAGGGGGGACGCGGTAGCCTCGTGAGGCGCTAGGAGAGTGGGGCGCAGGACCAGAGAGTTGAAGAGGAGCGGCGAGCAGCACCGCGCCCGCGGAGAGCCCGGCCCCGCGCCCCCGTGCCCGCGCGCGCTCAGCACCCGAGTGGAGGACAGCTCCGCAGCGCGCTGCTCGCCCTGCTGCCCTCTCGCCAGCCTGCGTCCAGTCGCCGGTGGCCCGGGCCCCTCGCAGAGAGCCCTCACCGCGCAGCCTGCCCCTCTCCTCCCTACCAGCTAGCCCGGAGAGCAACCCTCGGCCTCGGGAGCCCTGACGACGCCGGAGCAGAATGTACCAGGGACACATGCAGGTAAGAGACCTCCCTCCGCGGGTCGACGGAGGAGCCAATGCTCCCCAAGTTCCTTGGGGGGCCGGAGGTGCCCTCGCCCAACTCAACAAGTGACTGGTGCACCATGACCGAGGCGTTTGCGTCTCCCAGTAGCACTGGACTGTTTCCCAGGGTGGGATGGGAGGGAAAGACCGGGAACTTGTGCGAGGAAGTTTGTTTGCTTTCTGTGTAGTCCTGAGCCTGTGCCTTTAAGCCGGCTCTGGGATGCTAGCAGAGGAACCCAGAGGAGGTGACCATGTTTCCTAGCAATCCTATCGCTGCACCTCGCACGTATGTCAGCTGAAGGGCAAACATCAGCCAGACTTGCCGCCTCTCCCGCCTGCACGGGGCGTTCCACAGTCCCAGCACTTAGCCGCGGTCGCGGTGTTCTGTTTTATTTTAAATATTCGCGATGATGTATTTCCCCTTCAGGTGACGGGACATTGTCACCTGTCCCAGTAGTCACAGCGGAGCGCCCCTGGGGTTCTCAGAAGGGGCTTCTTCAGATGCCAGCGCTGTACTCACCTGGAAGATTACTTTAACCTTGACTCTAGTTTTCCATACACGAGGTTGAGTCTTCCTCATGATAAAATTATGCTGCCATGTGGTGGAGAGATAAGCCAACACTAACTCTGAAGTGTGAGAGAAGCTCATTCTCTATCCCTGGACATGTTTTCCCCAGGGCTTCCTTTCCAAAGACTCTCAGCTAGCAGTCAGTCCTCATAGGCGGAGTCCCCCACACCTGGCATCCATCCCGTGTGTCAGTGTGAGTACCAAAGACGCTGCTCCACTGTTTTTTAGACTCTTGGAGACATAACAAATATGCTGCTGCGTGCATGACTTAATATTTGATTTCCAGGTCTTGGGGAAATTCCTTTGAGCTATCCAGTACTGTTGTCTAAAGCATGGTACTAATTGTATCATGTCTAAAGCATGTTACTGATTGTGTCTTAAGTTTGGTTAGACTTCAGAATCATCCAAGTAGAATTCCGATAGTGTTGCCCTGTCACTGATATCATCTTGTTTTGAAAGTCATTAATGGGATTATGTCACATTTGATGGATAATGATTAGTATAATTTTAAAAATATGTAGCAAATACAATCTGCCTGACTAGAGAATTTAAAATCAAAAGAACTCTCCCACTACTGGGAAAAAATCAGCAAAAGACTGACTTAGTTTTATGCTTTGTTTTCACCCAAGAATGATAGTTAAACTTTCATTATTTACGTATCATTCTTAAATAGTCTTTTTACAGAGGTAAAAAAGGAACATTTGAATAAATAGCCTCAGCTCTCAAAAAATTCTTATATCCACATTGACTGCCTCGTGCAATTTATTAAAAAACTTTCCATGAAAAAAAAAAAAAACTTTCCATGACGTTTTGAGTTTTGGGGGGTTTGGTGAGTTTTTTTTTTCAAAATATGTTCTTATGAATGCAAAATTGAAGAAACAATCTGGTGAATTCACACACACACACACACACACACACACACACACACACACACTCCAAAACAATTTTAACTCAGTTTTCAGAATATTTTAAGAAAGGCTGCTATTGAAACTTAAATGGTCTAGAACCATTTCTGAAGGCTGAATTTCACTTTGGAAGAAGAGACAGACTGTGGCTCTAAGGCTGTCCATTTGCTTCCACTGTGACGTGTCTGCTGTAACAGCACACCAGGGCTTACAGCGAAGCTCACAAATCTCTCTTGCCAAGCCTGACTTGAAAATGTCACAAAACAAAAAGCTTTGGCCGGCATCCTTGCCAAAATTCCAGAGCCTAGTGCTTCCCCCCACCTCCTCTCTTAACCGTTATGTTGAACATAAAATTTCGGACACTGTCTGAATGGGGATTTTGTTTATCCCCAGATCACCTCTGACAATCTGATTCATGATATAGCTCTTTGTTTACACTCTTAAACACCCACTGTCTTCCCCCCAACACTGTCATTTAGCCTGTAGACAGACCCCCCCCCCCATCGTGCTGGTTTATTTAAAGAACAGGTCCTTAATGGGTTTAGCTCCATCCTGTGTGCCTGCCTATATTTGCACTTAAAATCTCAACACATCTTTTGTAGCATAGACCAGGAGCATTCATTGGTTGACTGAGGCTGCTGCCAGCTTTGGGCTCATTGGAAAGGCTGGTATTATTTGGCTGTATTAAGGCAGGTATGAAACAGAAACCCTTTGTGGTCGTGTCCTATACCTTCTAAGTCTTCACTTATCTGTATGCAAGATATTTAAAAAAAAACAAAAAACAAAAAAACAAAGTGCCTTGTAAATAACAATCTGGAGTGAAGGGAGGGGGCGTTCATATGAAACCTTAAAAATAGTCCAGTTAAAACTCCTGCTGAGCCTTTGGACTTGAGACATACTGTTTCTGCAAGTCGGTTCTTGATTCTGACACAGAAGGCTAACTGGTCTACTTGCAGGAGAACCTGCAGTCACAGGCTGTTAGAAACACTCATTTGTTTCATTCTGACCCCTCATTACAAGATGAAAAGTGGCATCTCTTGGAGAGAGACAGGGCACAGACAGGAACACATTTCTTGGTTTCATGGCCATTGCTGTGTGTTTCTCGGGTGCAGGAGTCAGGTGCTGTTCCCTGTAGTTGTGTTGTTTTCCTCCGGCTCACCAGTCATTTCCAGAGGGAATTGAGTGCCCCAGTAACGTAAGCAAAGACAGCTCTCCTTAGTGATGGCCGTAGGCTCGCTTCCTTCTCCCTTGCCACAAGGGGAATGATGGTGATTAAATATACTTCAGCATCAGCTGTGACAAAGCTGTCTACTTCTGATAAGCACCCTGTGCTCTTAATCCCACTGTCTCTGTACCCAGTGCTAAGGTGCTTGTTTTGCTCATGTGGGTGTGAGTTAACACTGCCAGCAGGAACCAAAGTACCCATGGTCCCTGAATACTTTCCGAACCCAACTCACTTCCTGCTGGAGTATAAATATAGAGCGATGCAATTTACATTTTCAACTAAGATGCTTTTTTCTTGGGAGTGAAGAGTTAGTGGTAATTTATTTGTTATAAAAACTTATTTCAGAAGAAAGTCAGACTAAAAATAATCTATTTGTGACGATAACTAATATTTACCACAGACATTCGGTGCAGAGTCATCACTTATTTAAGCCTCTCAATACATAAACATGTACACCATAAAATTACAAGATTGATAGCCACTCTCAACTTCAGCATTTGGTTTGTTGTCTCCCCCCCCCCATGGGTTTGAGCTGTGTTTTTAATGAATGATGTTACTTTAGCATAATGTTTAGATAAATAGACCATGTAAATATATTAGACCCTGCCACTGGAGGTTTGTTTGGGTCCTCTCAACACCACGCAATAAGCAAGAGTCCTGCCAATGTAGGCTGTGGAAGCTTTCAGCATCCATACCTCAGCTTGCCACAGCAGAGGCCATCAGTAAGCTGCTGCTGTTACACTGGGTACTCCAGTTTCCAGCAGATGCCTCTTCCACCCCCACCCCCATGGTACCTTTCACCCTATGTCATTTCTTTAATAACCCTTTGCTAAGTCATCAGCTGCCAACCCTACACACACATATACACACACACAGTGCTTTTTGAACCACTGGCATTTGGGGGAAGGCGGGGTATGATGTTTTAGGCAGGGTTAACTAGACTGTGATGGCTTGGTTTTGTTGTCTTGGTGCCCTATGTGCCTTGCCACTGGCCCCTGTACCCAGCTTAAGTGGCAAGTGCCTCTCTTCACAATAGTGCCGTCCTATGAGTAATGACCAACAGTTTTACAATGGGTTTATTGTCTTCACTAGTAACTACATATAACTCCACTGAAGAAAATTCACATCCAGTTAAGCAGATGCTCAAAACTAAAGGGAATCTTCAGTAAGATTCTGGTGTGCCTTTCTGTACATTCACAAGCAGTTACACTTGATATGGACCTAACACTGAGCATTTAACACTAACATTTTTATTGTTGAGGTTTAGTATTATGGGATATCTGATTACGCTGACAAATTTAATTCCTCGGCCAACAGTTAACAAGAGACACTCTAAAAGCCATTTTATAGGCTCTGTAGATTTTATTCATAGTTTATAAAAATTCTTCCTAAAAGCATGCTTTTGGAACTACAAATGTTTGGACTCCAAAACCTTTTTCAAGTGCTGATGAAGAGAAAGTTAAAACAGGCCTTGTTGATGTTAAAATCCAGAGTTTCTGCAGCCCTACTCCCAACCTCAGAAGCATTAAGATGCAGTGTGCCCTGCAGTGAGAACATCTGGCAGGCAGTTTCCATTTGCTTGGCTGGTTTGGTCTGGGTTTTCTCTCTTCCTCTTGGGATCACACTTTGCCAGCAGTGGCATCGCTTGCACTGTTTCAGGGCCCTCGTTGCTCTGAATCACCTTCCAGACGCAGGCACATCTCTCTTGAAGTGAGCATGCAGGTAAACCACTGTTCCTGCCCCAGCACTGAGAGACCCAAGTCCATCTGGATTTTGGTAACAATAGTGATGCAACTTCAAGTGTGTTTTCGGGTGTGCGGGCACATGCCTGTAATCCCAGCAATAGGTCAGGGGCTGGGGAAAGGATCACAAGTTCAAAACCAGCCTGGGCTACACAGCAAAAATTGTTCTCCTCCTTCCCCCCCCCAAAATCAAATAGACTGATAGAGAAAAAAAGCTGTCAGGTTTCTGAAACAGGCATCATTATTTTTGTTGTTGTTGTTTTGTTTTGTTTTATTTTTTTTCAAGACAGGGTTTCTCTGTGTAGCCTTGGCTGTCCTGAACTCACTTTGTAGACCAGATTGGCCTCGAACTCCCAGGGATCTGCCTGTCTTTGCCTCCTGAGTGCTGGGATTACATCACCATCTTTTTTTTTTCCACTGAGACTTTATAAATGACAAAGCCATTTTGATAAGACCAGAACAAGGGGTAACAGTCTTTCAGTGATGACTTACTTCATTGCCCGTCCATCATTTCTTCCTCTCCTTGCCCATTCCGCATCCTTCAGTAAGGGTACCGAATCCTAGACTGACCTTCCCCAGCCAGCTGAGAAAGACAATTATGCCTTATCAATTACTCTATGTTATTCCAAATATAAGCAGGAAGGTAATATCTTGTTGGTTCAGTATCAAGAAAATTACTCATTTTTCAGTTCTCAAGGTATAATATATAACATACTGCCAGTGCTATCCTGTGGTGGCTAAGTGCAACACATTGATGTATTTTTATTAGGAGCTAACATACTCTTATTTACATTTCATGAAATAAATGGCCAGTATCACACTTCAGTCAACAGCTAATCTATATGAAATTTTCTTTTAGGCAATCACTGTTATAACATGTGGATGCCAGTGTCTGCATGCTGGGGTAGGAGGAGACAGTTTACCCACTGTCTTGTTGGAGGGAGATGCACAGAACTCTGTTAGCACTGCTGCAGTTGCACAGACCAGAGGCAGGTGGGGTAGCTAGCATTGGAGATACATGCTCAGCTCTCCAAGCCCTTGTCTGTGCGAAGGAACCTCTGTAAAGCCAGGCAAGCCCAGTGATGGAGGCTTGGCGTGGCAACACTTTTCCTCTCCCAAAGAATACCATCTGGTGATCTATGAGTCATAGAGATACCAAGAGAGGGTTACTGCTGTTCTGATGTCAGTGCTCTACCTAGGGTGATGGACAAAGAATTCTCACTCTCATGCACCTCTTCAAAGCCATATGCCTCTTAAAGCAACCAGCGCAGTACACAAGTTCAAAAGGCTTCCATATGAGTGATGATTAGAGGACATGGGATGTTTTGCCTGCAAAGTAAAATCTTAGGAGACCACATGAGTGTGGAATTACATGCAGGCTGCTGTTTAGGAAAGGAGCAGAACCATTCTCTATGAGTTCGTTAAATGCATTGAAGATAACATGAGAGGCATAAAAGCATGCCAGCATCACACTGAGCAATGAAATCACAGACTTCCTCTCAGATTATCTGGATCAAGAGGGAGCCCATGTTTGAATTCTCCACTTCTCTCCCTGTGTCTTTTGTCTGTGGTTTGTGGTTATTACTGGTCTATGTCTGTCCTTGTCGCTGTGTCCACAACAAAGGGCTCTGCTCTGACCCCAACAGACCTCAGAGCCCTCATTCACTCAGTACAGCAACTCAGCTGTCTGTACATTGTTTCTCACACTCAAGGTGGGTTTTTGTTGTAGGAAGTTTCTTCCAACCTATTGGCTACTTTGAGCTAATGATTACCACAATGCACACATACACACACACATGTATCCCTCTGGGTCAGGGGCGTGGAAGAACACCTCACTTAAGATTAAAGCTAAGCGTTAGCTTAAGTTGTAAAAGCTGATTACATGGGAGAGCCAAGGCAACTAGGGTTACATTGGTTACATTGTTCTATTAAAGGGAGATTAAGCATACAGGGTGAGCACACAGTAGGACAGCAGGTAAAGACTCAAGGGATCTAGGCATTTTACTAATTTAGCTGCGAGATCCTGCAAAAGGTTTATTCTCTTTGATTTTTCATCAAATTGTATCACTACGCTCTATAGGTTTTGCAGTGCAAACTGGTAACATGGCAGGGTAAGGTAAAGTTTCCCAAAGGATAAACAGTAGGAAGGCACCACACAGGGCATCCTGGTTGGCAAGATGCTTGCTTGACATTTATAAAGCCAAATACAGAGAGAATAAGTGGCCAAGCAGGCCAGTGTCTGTGCACACGTAAGCCCCTTGCTACGAAACCAGGATGGCTCGCAGAAGAAATGCAGTACAAAACATACTGAGAAAGTCTACACCACACACTGGGTATGTTCTAGTGTGTGTGTGTGTGTGTGTGTGTGCGTGTGCGTGTGCGTGTGCGTGTGTGTGTGTGTGTGTGTGTGTGTGTGTCTGCACACATGCATCTATCTCTGTGTTTCAAAAAAGGTGTGCAGTCAACTGAAGTAACATCTATGATAAGTAAATCCAACACTTGCCAGATAATATTGTCCTATCACTGGGCAATTGGTAGGTAGCCATCATACCAAGACCCACAAGATCAATTACACAGTGTGAACAGAGAGTTGACAATCAGAAAACACGAATCCTCCTAAGGCGATAGGAGGAAAAAATAAAAACGTAGGAGAAAATAAGGCTGCCAGAGCTGTGTGAGCCCTGCACATGAGCGTTCATGGTGTTAGGGAGGCAGCTTCGAAAAGCCACGCTCAGATAATGTAGCCGTGCAACACTTCAATCAGAAAAAAAGTGCCTGCAAGTGAAACAGCTGCAGGCTCAGTGGAACTGCAGAATCTCAGATGCTACTGCAGACACAGGTTGCAATTTATATGCACATCAGTATTTAAGGCTGTGCAGAACCTCTGCGTGGAGGGCAAAGCTCTACCACTGAACTGAGACCCTCTACAAACACCTAATTCTTGGGTAACTTTCTGATGTCCTGAAACCATGATGAGGTCCCCGAAAAAGCAGCTGACAAGAGCAGTGACCACAAAGTGTATGTGCACAGAATGTCTTGTTATATGGACAGCTCCTTCCCTGCCTTGACAGTAGAGTGGGCACCAAGTTTCCCTCTGGCAGAGATGTGCATCAACATGATGTTCTACCTAAATAAAATGGCCTTCCTGTCTCTGAAAAGCTATTATGTCTTCATCCGTTGAGGTCTTTTCTTCCTCCAGATAAACAGCCCATTACACTCGATTGTTTCATGAGGACGTCTCTGGTGTTTTAATGGCTCCCCGATAGCGTGACTGTCCAAATGAGGCACATTGCTCTGGGTCTGACCATAGCAAGCAAGCCGTGCAAGATGGTTTCTCTCTCGGGAAAGACAGTCACTCTGATAGCCTGAAATGGCTTGAGCCTCTTTACACTAAATCGTGCTGATGTTTCTATTCTCTGAAGGCTCGGGGGCCATCTTACTGGTGTTTGGTCTATTCCAAAATAATCTTGGACCCAAATGTGCTGAATAGAACATTCTAGGTGAACAGTTTCTGTGTTTCAAAAAAAAAAAAAAAAAAAAGGTGCTCATTGGTTTTCAGGTCATAGAATTCTTAGTTTTTAAAACCTGTTTAAAAGTTCACCTCAACCATCTCATTCCACAAATGGGAAACTGGGAACTAGAAAAAAAAATTTTTTATTTCCCCAAAGCCCCACATTCTTTAATTACTAGAGCCATATTGGGATGAAGTCTGCCTTTCTTTAGTGTTTATTTCCATTGCACCTTTATTCTTATTTTGACATTTATGACATCAAAAAAGCTAAGTGAAAAAGTAAACATTGCAATAAACCAGGATAT
This sequence comes from Acomys percivali, assembly GCA_907169655.1. NCBI lineage: Eukaryota > Metazoa > Chordata > Mammalia > Rodentia > Muridae > Acomys > Acomys percivali. Next base: position 72,635,423 of record OU015751.1, on the reverse strand, counting down.
GTTTCCAAATAGCCAGGTGTTTGGCACTCAGTCACCAAAGCTGACATTCTCCTGATTTTCAGCTGTGTTATAACTATCTGATACAAGTTACGTGGCCCACCCATTTCAGTAGTCCTTTGGCTGACAGTGGAAGATGGTCTGGCCTGAAACCTGTTGTAAAAGTGGAGTGAACTAGCTTGAGAAGTTATATTATTTCTCATCCTAATGGTGTTCACATACATTGTCTTCTGTGCACAGACTAGATGGAATATTTGAGTGAAATAGTTTGACAGGTTCTTGGCATTATTCTTAGTTCCCTAAATGTACTCAACCAGGTCCTTAAATGTGAGAAACTGAAACAAGCTCCACCTCATACGGCAGCTGAGAACTCACTTTAAAAACATATTCAAACAATAACAAGCAGGAGAAATTGGCATAGTTTGAAATGTAACCATTTTTTTTTTACCATCATCATAGGAACTGACTCTTAAGGATGCTCTGTGGGAGTTGGGGGTAGTGGTGGCACATCTGGACACTCAGGGACTAAAGCAGGCCATCAGGATTTCAAGATCATCTTTGGCTATGTATCAATTTCAAGGGCAGCCTGAGCCATATGAGACTTACCCCGCTCAAAAAAAAAAAAAAAAAGAACCAAAACCATCTTGACCAATGGCAGTGACATTTTATTAGAAAGAAGACAGGGATGCAACATTAAAACATCACCTGCAAGTTTAGAAAGAACAGATGCTAACGTTTGAATGACTGAACCAAGAAGCACCAGAATTAAGCCATAAAAATCGGTATCAGGAGGAATCCTGTGGGTATCTGAGCTCTGGGCCTGGTGCCCCATGAGATTCATGCCAAAATCACTGCAATTTAATCACAAGAAACTCAGGCAAACTGGAGCAAATGAAGTTCTATAAAATAATCAGACTTTGTGTTTCTGAAATACCAAAGTCATAAAAGAAGGAAAAGCAGAGAAGTTGATACAAGTTAAAAGGATATTAGAGAGATAAGACAAATAAATGCCATATATGGTCCTCAAGAGGATCTTGGATGAATAATGACAGTTGCTAAGGATACAGCTGGTGGACATATTAGTGAAACTGGAACACAGACCAGAGGTCAAGAGTGTTTGTGGGTGTTACATTTCTCAGGTCAGAGAACCCTTGCAGGAACATAAAACGATGTCATTGTTCCTAAGTGACCCTAAGCAAACACATTGGGCCACACAGCAAGCAAATAAATAAGTGAATGAATAAATAATAAGACATGAAATTAGGTTGGGAAGAGGAAGGAGACCAATGGGAGTGGGAAGAGGACAAGACAGAGTAACGGGGTAGATATGATCAAAATACATGATGTGCATGTCTGAAAATGTCATATGAAACTCATGTATAACATGTGATTAAAAAAATACTTCAAAAAGAGTTTGAGTCTTCATAAAGTATGCATGCTGCCATATGAAAGGGTAAGAAAGGGTGTGGCATGTGTAAGCTCCTCTTGTTTGAATTGCAAATGATAATAAAATGTATGTGCGGAGAGAGGGCATATGGGAAAAGTGAAAAGAGATCACAAGTAATCAAACAGAACAAAAATTATTATAAAAAGAAAAGTTGGTGAGTCTGAGAAAAAGACATTCAGGGGTCCATTGTGCTACCCTATCAATTCTTCTGTAGGCTGGAGAGATGTTTTGAAATAAAGGAGTCTAAGGTTTTTCTTTTGTAATGCAAAAAGAAGTACATTGGGGGTACTAACAGACTTCTGGAACTAAAGTAAGGCTGACAGGACTAGATAAGAGGGCCAGGCCAAACCAGATTCAAGTAGGGCTGACTTGAGCGCCTGTACAGTCTGCACCCCAGAGCTCCTTTCTGCTGGCACCAATGTGAGCGAGTGCTGGATTGGCCTCCACACTACCTCTGTACACAGAAGCCTCATGGCAAAGCTTCAGCAATGCCCCCTCGGCACCAGCAAGGACCCTGTACTGTGTGGCAGCTTCTGTGTAGTCAAACTCCAGGGAGGGACTGAGAGGTAGGAGGCGGGGCACAGTGGCAACCCGATGCCTGCCGTGAAAAATGCCTTATCCACTTTGTGTTGAGACTCAGAAAAACCAATGTGAAAAACAGTCTGGGTTCTGGAAAGTACTTTGAAAGAATGTCTCCTCTCACATGAAGAGCTATCTTGAGGATAAGACGAACGCCCAGCTCTCTGCTGACTTAACTGCCCTCCAGTCAGCCTTGTGTGGTAAAAGTTAAAAGAAACAGCTTTCATGTTGTTCTTCCTCGATCCTGCCTCCCTTCTCGAGTAACTCTAGGAAAATACGGTACAACTGGGCTGTATTGGCTTTTTTTTTTTTTAAGATTTTATTTATTATGTATACAGTATGATCAGATCACATTATAGATGGTTGTGAGCCATCACATGGTTGCTGGGAATTGAACTCAGGACCTCTGGAAAAGCAGTCAGTGCTCTTAACCACTGAGCCATCTCTCCAACCCCGGTATTGGCTTTTTAAATCATGTAGCAAAGAAGAAAATGACGCTGCTGTCATTCGTCAACGCCTGTCTACTGCCCACTTCTGCTCCTTTTTAAGAAATTGGGAAGGACCATGTAAATAAGTCAGTAACTAATCAGAATTAAAATGCATACCATGTACCTTAAAGATAAGGACATCCTTGTCCTCTGTGTGCAGAAATTTAATGGGCAGATGTGGGCAGATTAGAGTGACAAGCTCACCCTGAAGATGATGGTTGTCAGTATGCCCTGAGCACTAGAGTCCTTAAAACTGATACAAAGTGTCCTGTGTGAGTTGTTAGGGAGATTTATGTAAGACCAGAAAGAGCGTTCTTATGCCTGGGGAAAGATTTAATTAAAGTAGAATCTAAAGGATCGGTGTCCTCAGAGCACATGCTCACAGCTTCATCAGGTCACAAAGGAGGACACAGAAGGGCTCAGACAATCTCACTATAGAAGCAAGGGTCCTCCTGCCTCCACTGCCCAAGTGCCTAGCTTATAGACATGCACCACCATTTGGTTTATTCCATGCCGGGGGCCTGGATCGAACCCAGGACCTCATCCTTACTAGGGAAACTCCCTGCCGACTGAGCTACATTTTCAGAAGCCCCAGTGGATTTAGAGGCATGTGTCATACATCTCCTTTATATCAGGAAAGGGTCTTAGGGTCACTAATGCTATTATGAAGCACATGACCAAATGCAAGTTGGGGAGGAAATGCTTTATTTGGCTTACACTAGCACATCTTAGTCCATCATTGACGAAAATCAGGATGGGAATCCAAACAAGGCAGGAACCTGGAGGCAGGAGCTGATACAGAGGCCATGGAGGAGTGCTGCTTACTGCCTTGTTCCTCATGGCTTGCTCGGCCTGTTTTCTTATAAATCCTATGACTACAAGCCCCAGGGTGGCCCACCAACAATGAGTCATAGCCCCAAGTCACTAATTAGTCAATCGTTAATTAAGAAAATGCCCTGCAGGCTTGCCTACAGCCCAATCTTAAGGTAGAATTTTCTCATTTGAAGCTCTCGCTGAGGAATCTAGCTTGTGTCAAGTTGACTTGTCACTACCCAGAACAGAGGTAACAAAAAAGGACTTCCATCCAAGGGCCAATAGCCCCAAACTTCACTACATAGTACCAGTGACCTTACTGCCAACACTCCTGTCCTCATCTTCCGTGGTATGGAAAGGTGCACGCGCGTGTGCTCGCGCACACACACACACACACACCTACCGCAACCACTTCAGTAGATGAGATCTTTTTATAGCAAAGGCTTAACACATAGTATTTCCTCAGTGGATGCTGTCTTTGGAGTCTTCATGGAGCTTGCAGAGCTTTCCTGTCCATCATGTGTGGAAGGAGGGATGCAGTGGTACCTTCTACTCTAAGCTGTTCACTGTGGCAGCCATTGTTGCCCTTCCCACAGAGTTCTGGATTCTTCTCCTTCCTCCGTCCACACTGTTTGTTCATCTTTACCATTTCTCTTGTGTTATCTCTCGGTGAGTGTCACTCTTTCACGTGTCAACACCCTTGCCTCACTAAGCAAAATCAAGGATGTCCTCTTCCACGTCTGCTCCCCCTTCTAACCACCTCACTCATCTGATAATTAGCATATAATTTTAAGCATTTTTGAGCCTCTCCAACTGCTCTAAGCCTCGCTTCAGCAGTGACAATATTCAGTATTTCTTCACATCCTTAGAGACTAGTGGTGCAAGTGCATATTACTCCTGTAACATGTTGAATGGGTGGGTAAGCTGAGAAACGAATGAAAGGAATGAAGGAAGGACAGCAAGAAGGCTGGCCCATAATAGTCCTCTATTATGGACCCCAGAGTGCAGTCAGAATGGCCTTCCAAATTCTAAGATCCACACAACTCCAAGAAGGGTCTGGTCTATTCCCCCGAGTTCCAGGAGCAAATGCATATCAAGTGAAGTTTCCACACACTTGGAAAGGAATCAATTACGGAGGAACCTTGTAATTAGATTGGCCCTGTAATTAACCAACACTCGCTGTCAAAGCAGTCTGCACAGTTTAATGGTTGAACCTCTCTCGAGCCTCAGGACAGACTGGCATTCCAGATTTAGAAGTGCAATAGATCCTTCTAATGGCTCCCAGCGATATCTCTAAGCAGCCATAGTTCTGGGGGATTACACTCCATCACTCTAAATTTCTAGACACTTCCTCCCTGACTCAGCTATTAGTTAGTAATTATTTGGATGGAAAGTTTCTGTCCCACAGACAGTATATCTATACATGGCCAGGGAAGAATGTCCTTGCTCACTACTAACCATGTCCTAGAAAATAAGTCCTAAATATATCCTAAGATCAAGATACTCAGTATTTCTATAAAATCAAGGATTAAATCCTCCTTGTCCCCCAGAGAATGTGCTGTGGGTTACAACCTTTGGAGACTTCTCTTTTTCAGCCTGAGTATGCTGTAGACCCATTGCCACAAAGCTGTCCATCTCCACCATAGATTCTCAGCTGTGACAAAATTCTGATATCTCTGCAACAACAGTCACTTTTTGAAAGAGTCCCACACAATGTCACTATTAGAGCCTGGCAGAGGGGAGAGGTATTCTATCGCTTCAGGGCTGAAGAGCACACACAGCGAGCAGGCAGGGTCTGACCTCTTCACTAAGAGCTGAGGTGACAAGCCTGAGTCTTCGGAGTTTTGTTCTATGGCCGGAGATGTTGTAACAAAGTCGGGCCCCTTTTCCATGTCGGTACTTCAGCCACTACAAAGTGACTCAACTCACGAGAACAAGGGATTTTGCAAGTTTCCTGGAATGCTGCGATAGTCATGGAGGGTGGAAATCCAAGATGCATTTTTTTCTACCATTTATTCAAAGGCAGATGCCAAATCCATAAAGCTTTTCAGTTCGCTGACTTCCAGAATGCCTGGCGCTTTCCCTTGGAGGGCGGAATCTTTGAACTTCTCTTTTATTACTTACTTATCTACCATAAAGGGTTACATATATACTTACATTTAGTGCTAAAAATAAGTTCTTTTGTGTAGACAAACTGCACTTTATTTACCTGTTCTCTGTTCATGGGTAGACACTGATGTGCACGCAGCTCTGTGTTGCATTCCCTGGGAATCTTGGGTGGAAAATCTCTATGGAGGATCCTTAGAAGACAGACCCACTGTGTGACCTAGCTCTACCACTCCTGGGTGGTATTGGTATTTGGACACCTTTGCCAGCAACAGAGTGTGCTTGGGAGCAGATAATCCCTTGTAAAACTTCCTTCATTTTCTGAAGAAATTGTCCTATCTCTCTCTCTCTCTCTCTCTCTCTCTCTCTCTCTCTCTCTCTCTCTCTCTCTCTCTGTCTCTCTCATAGAAAAAATACTCTGACCAAAAGCAATTTAATGGAGGATGGATTTATTTCATCCCACAGTTCAAGGCTACAGGAAGGAAGTCATGAAAACAGGAGCTTGAAACAAATGCTCACATCCGGTCCACAGTTAGAAAGAAGAGAGTAGTGAATGCTTGCTCGCTAGTAATCTGATCCATTCCTCCATTTTATATATGCTAGGATCTCACCCAGGAAATGGGCCCACCCAGAGTTACTATGTGGCCTCCCACATATTTTAACCAAATCAAGACACTTTCTTAGTGACGTTCTCAGATGCAAGCCTTAACCTAAACGATCCCTCATGGATGTGCCTGGAGGGTTGCCTCCTCGGTCATTCTAGATGCTGTCAGTTGACAATCAACACCAACTAGAGAGTCAACTCCCATAGCAGACTTGGGTGACCAGTATAATATTAATGCTATGATTTAACGAAAACTCTGAGACTCTGATTTCTGTTGCTCTATGATATATATATCTATCTATATATGTGTCTGTGTGTGTGTGTGTGTGTGTGTGTGTGTGTGTGTGTGTGTGTGTGT
>OU015751.1:72596331-72620819 GCA_907169655.1 Acomys percivali | reverse complement strand
CTCTCTCTCTCTCTCTCTCTCTCTCTCTCTCTCTCTCTCTCTCTCTCTCTCACTCTCACTCTGTGTGTGTTTGTGTGTGTGTGTGTGTCTATGAGAGACAGAAACAGAGAGAGAGAGAGAGGGAGAGAGAGAGGGAGAGAGAGAGGGAGAGAGAGGGGGGAAGAGAGAGAGGGAGAGAGAGAGAGAGATATGAGATCCCCAAGATCTGGAGGTATGTGCAGTTGTGAGCTTTCTAACATGGGTGCTGGGAGTTGAACTTTGGTCCTCTGTATGAAGCACTCTCAACCCCTGAGCCATTTCTTTAGCTCCAATGGTTTGGGTTTTTAAGAATATGGGACGTGACCACTTAAATAACATACTTATGTGAGACAGGACAATAGTGGGAGTGCCTCTGACATGAGTGCAGACCTCAGTCAGAAATGGCTTCTCCTTCTGTTAAACTAAAAACATGATACTAAAATCCATTCACATACATAACACATCATTTTGGAGAAAACAGGTGTTTTATCTATTATTTTTAATATATAGTAGCTTTTCTCCTAACTTGAAGACGTGGGATTTGAACATGGGGAAAGCCAGCCTGAGTCCACTGGTTGTTTTCATTATTAAATGCACATATCTAAGGCATTTACTTATTGGCAGAGAAAAGCAGCCACAGATAAGTGAGTGTGGTGGTCACGGCCTCCATGGCTGACGGAGCCACCCTGCTCTCAGTGAGCAGCTCTGAGGCTCTGCTAAGGCCCATCTACCCTAAGTCATCTTTCTCCTTCTCCTAGCCCTTTTTACAAGTGTGGTTTTAGAACCCCGTTGCTGCTCTCATTCCCTCCTTGAAAGGATCATAGCATAAAAACAATTTTAAAATAATGGAGCTACAGGCCATGTTTACACGTGACAGCTGATGGAGGCCTCAGGGCTGCGTAAACTGAAAGACTCTAGTGAAGTACCTGCAATTGCAAAATTGCAATCTCTAGACGTGTGTGTGTGTGTGTGTGTGTCTGTGTGTGTGTATGTGTCTGTGTGTGTGTGTGTCTGTGTGTGTGTGTGTGTGTGTGTGTTCGTGTGTGTGCTCATGAATGAGAGCTTTTACTCACTAATAGAAGAATAACAAATTGTGTGGAATTTGTCTCAGCCACTGTTTTTAGTAAAAACATAATGAAATACTGTCCATGTTCCTTATATATTTTCAATTTCTGCCTGACTTAAGATCTCAGCTTTTGGTTAAGACTACTTCTTGTCTTGTTTTATTTGCTTAAAAACACATTTAAGTTTTAGGTTTGCTTTAAACTGTAGCCCTGGAGCTTATTTGTAAAGTTTAATTAGGACCATAGCTTGCTGGCCTGCAGTTTGGGGAGCTGGTCCATACTCTTCGCCTGCTCTTGATACCAAAGTCTGAGCACTTGGCAGGAGTCATTAACTGAAGCACTGAACAGGCTGGTTTCTTCCTCAAACATGGCTTCCTCAGACACAGCGCAAGAAGCATAAAGAAAGTTGTTTGCTTTCTCCCTGCCCTCAGTCTCCCCAGGGCCTCAGCTCACACACACTCACATGTCCCCTCGCCAGAGTGCAGAGACCTCCTCAGCAGTCCATAGGAGCAGCTCCCACAGTGCACATGCACACCTGCTCAACACAATTTAAAATGCTTTCTGATGTTTTTTTTTTTTTTTGACCAATAAAATCAGAAAGGAATTTTAAAATTACACACAGTACAGTTGTTGGTTGTTTCAAGTTGTTTTGCCTCTGGCAACTCCTGTAGGGCTATGAACACCCTCAGGGAACCATGAGATACAAATGATGTTTTATTTATGTTTAAAAATAATAGCTACAATTCTACTGGCTGCTTGCTCTGATTCAGTGCCATCACACACTTTATTGACCACAGGTTCTCTCTGTGCCTAAAGCAAGCTCTGCTTGAAGACACCACACTGAGTCAAGATTAATGAAGCTTTTAGTCCTAAGTATCCCAAATATTATGGAAAAGAAGTGTTCAAGTGAAAATTTAAATGTTCAGACGCCGACTTAAGGAATTTTATTTTCACAAAAGTTTATACGTGTTAAGCATGGTTTATTTATACATTGTTGCATATATGTGATCCTATGAAGAATTAAATATACACACTCAAGGACATAGTGTGACACCACACAGACGCACACACAGACACACACCCACACATACCACACAATGTAAGTATGTCATTTAAGGCCTTAACATCAGCAAATGTATCATGAGAAAGTATCAAGGCATGTTTTTTGAAACAAATTTTTCTTTTTTTATATGTTTTATATGTATATGTAATTCATACACCTTTGATTTATAAAAACAAACAACAATTTGCGTGATAGAACAGAGCTCTTAATCTTTAGAAGTTTTTGGGTTCGATTTGTTTTGATGTTGTTATTGTTGTTTTACTAGAGATTGCTGACAGTTAAAAGGAAGCACCCTTTGTAACATAAGTGTGCATAGCACTCTCTTAACCCTACGGGAAGGATACTTGAGCTGTGAATGGGACCCAGCAAATCTGTTTTACAAAATAACTCTGCATCTTGAAAGAACTGTTTGGTCATAGGAACTTGGGAGGGATGCACTAAAATAGAAGCATCTCTGGGTTACAACAGGTGATTTAATTTAGTCCTTTCATATATCCTTTCATATATATTACACATTCCATATACTGAGATTCCTTGTGTCTAAGATACTTTATTTAACAGTGCAACGATATAAGACACTTGACAAATGAATGGAACAAAGAGGAAATAAACACATTAACGCTTCTTCCTATACACCACTCAAGAGCACAAGGAATGAATAGTTAGAGACATTTGTGGTGCTTACGTTGTTTATCCTCGATGAGAGAGCTTCCGTCGAGTAAGTCTAAAGATGGAATCACACTGAAATTGCATTGACTCCAAGACGAAGCTCAACAGCCTGCAGTTCTTTCTCCCTTTGTATTTCTACCAAATGCCTCCATTATTAGTTTATAGCGATAAAAGCTAAGGCTATGATACAACAATACCCTAGTTAATTGAATTTTGTTTTATGTTAGTGTCCTGGTAACTTTAAGCAGATCATTAACACATAGATAAGGCAAAATTCTCCAACCGTAAGATTTACAGATGGACTAAATTAGGAACCCTTTTCTTCCTGGCTTATCTCAGAGTAGTCTTAAGTCTAATGGAGATTGTATTGCTCCTGTGTGGCGGCTCCTTACCAGGCCTGGGTCAGATGGGATTATACTGATAAAGCCTTTCAAGGATTAAGTTGTGGCTCCATGATCCCCTCCCACAGACAAATTGACAGGAGATGATAAGAGGAGGAAATAAAATTAAAGGCAGGATTGTTTTCTTTCTGGAAGGATATAGCTGCCAAGTTAGAAATGGAATTTTATGGCTTCTTCTGAGACAAATGAAGCCGGCTCCTCACCATTCTTGCCATCCTAAGTTCAGTCCAGTTGCTTTCTGCAGCAGGAAAAAAAATCTCTTTTCTTTTCAGTCTCCTAGAAATAGTCCTCTAACTGCAGTCTGTTGTCATGTCTTTGAAAGGGATAAAAAAGGGGGGGGGGGAGGAAAGAAGGAAGGAAGGAGAGGAGGAGCCAGGGCGTGAAGCAGAGGCGGAAGGATCCATTAGTCAGCTGTATCCCATTTGTTTCCAAGATCAAATATTCGGTTTCCTCTGACTTAAGTGAAGCAAGCCGTCACTATGGCCTGCTCGGCAACGGCCATAGTCAGGTTCTACAGAGAAAGAACGGGTCACATGATCCAAGTGCCTAGCAACTTCTGCATGATGGAGTCTCTTGGTAACTAGAAGGAAGTCACATGCACGTGTCTCTTCAGGAGGATGGTGTCCCCGCTCTCATGCACTGCAGCTTACACTGCCCTTTCAGGTAATTAGTGTAATTTGACACATTGTAAGATAATGATGCCACCTGCTCTGCATAGCTAAATCACCATTAATGCTTTGAAGCTTTTCTCCTGGTATCAAAACCGTGCTAACTCCTAATCCAACTTGATTTTACAAGTTGCATTTCCCAGATAAATTCTAGAATCTCATAATCTTGATTTCAGGAATATACTAGAGTTGACAGCTGGCCTGGCTTTTGGGAAAGATCCCAGGGGAAATGTCCCAGGGTACACTAGTTTTCTAAGTCCACAGGGCTGTGGTGGAAGGGCACGGGGTCGATGCTGCAGGTTAGCCAGTACCTTGCCGAGCTCTGCGTGAGGGGCTACCATGCGTGTGTTTCATTGAAATACCGTTCATGTCTTACAACTAAGTCAGAGGAGGCTCCTGCGTTTGAATACGAGCCTTCTGATAACCAACACCTTTCAAACCACCGCTCCTCAGCAGCACTCTTTAAGGAGTTAGCTCACCCTGTGAGTGAGCTTAGGAAGTAATGTCAAAAAGTGAGTGAGGTCTTTGAATACTTGAACAAATCACACTAATTAATAACCACAATGCTGTGAAGGGAATAGAGGAAAAACCAGTTGAAACAGAGGCTGTGACAAGGACACAGACAGAGCTGCAGCTAACACTTAGCCCGGAAGCAGTTTGAAGAGCAGCCTGAGGGGAGACAAACATACAGCTCACCACGCAGCTGTGGGAGCAGAGAGGAAGCACCTAGCTCCGGCTGACAGAACCAGGAATGGAGGGGAAAACAGGAAGCCTCAGAGCAGGGCCATCCGTGCATCTGCCTTCTAGAGCATCCTGCCACAGTGAAAATGCCCCATCTTCCATACTGACCCCACAGTAGTCCTGGCCATGTAAGGAACTGGACACCTAACATATGGCCAAAGTAAGGGATAAATAGAAGCCCTACAGGTATATTTTATTTAAACTAATGCAGGCTAATTGTGTAGATCTGTGGGGTGCAGTGTGACATTCCAGGACATGTGTACAGTATGTAGTCATCAGATCCGGGTGACTGGCACATCATTTCATTCAGAGTAAGAAAATGGAGTTTCAGTTTTATTTAATCTGAGTTGACTGGGAAGTAGGCATATGATAGCTACGATGCTGAACACTGCAGGACTTGGTCAGAGGAGCTGTGAATTTTAACCAAAATATGAAAGCAAACCACCAGAAAGTTCTAAGCAGGGAAAGGCATAGTTTTCTGAGGTTTAAAAATGATAAAATCTAGCATTTTTCTGTTCTTTTAGAATACATTATCTAAACCCAGTGAGAACCCAGCAAAGTGCCTTCGGCTGAGATCCTCCAGTCCGAATCCCCGTCCTTTCTAACTGACTTTCTGTTTTTATTTTAATATTGATGCTGATGTTTGCAAGCCTGTACCACATTCTTTCTGAAAGAATGCCGGGTGTAATTTTATAAATGAGGAGAACCTAGATGCAGTCTCCACCAGTTAATGAGTGGGAGAAAATAGTAAACCATGTGTCTCATCTGGACATACAATAAGACAAAAACAAACACTGAAGGATGCAAACTCAGAAATGTGATCAGAGAACTGGCTCTGTCTAGTGGACCAATCCGTAAAGAATGTAAACCACCCCCATTCCTGTGGTCAACAGTAAACTTAGTAATGCAGGATAATATATAAAGGTCAAGCATCAATGACCAGGAATAATTATTTTACAACTGCCCCTTGACTGACTGGAAATAGCAATGATTACAAAACCCCTTTGCCTATTAGTGATGTGATAGCACATGATACAATGAGATTAAACTGTGGCCATTATCTGATGAGTCTGAGGCAAGCAAACAAACCAACCAAAACATCTCACTGTGGAAAATTAACTATTTCACCTCAGTGAAAAGAGCAAGGGAATGGCAACCAAAGAGACAAGTCACTTATAAGTGTGATTTGAGCACTTCCTTCACCCTTTTAGTAAGGACTGCACTTCCACACTTAGTTTATGCAAGTGCTGGCCAGCCAGCCAGGCCAACCCAGCACCCAGCCAACCCAGCCAACTGAGCTGCATCCCCGGTACCTGTTTCTACTTTCTAAAAAAAAAAAAAAAAAAAAAAAAAAAAGTTTTACTTTCTTTTAAGGTGTGTGTGTGTGTGTGTCTGTGTGTCTGTGTGTGTGTTGTATGTGTCCTCAGAGGCTAAAAGAGGGAAGCCAGGTCCCCTAGAAACAAAGTAACATGTAATTAACACCTGACATGTGTGTTGGGAACTGGACTCTTGTTGGAGGTTGTTCTGATATATTTTGATGCTAATTAATAAAAAGCCATCCCACCTGGGCAGGGAAGATGAGATAGGTGTGGCTAAGGTTCCCTGGCTAGAGAGACAGCGAGGACCCTGGGAAGAAGAAGGACAAGAAGAAAAAGAGAGACCAGAGGAGATGGGAGAAGAAGAAGGCTGCCATGGGCTAGGTGGAGGAAAAGCACATGGCTGGCATGGATGGAGGATTTGGCCCAGATGAAGAACATTAGCAAGTGTTTGGGACTATAGATTGGAGGTAGCTTGATAGACATTATTAGAAGCAGATAGCATGGAATTGGTACAGGTATGGGATACTTGCCCACTATGGGAAGTAGTTTAGAGGATTAATATCTGTCCTGCCCCAGGTTAACTAAGGCTATTTTAAAATATAACAGGTATCTATGTCATGATTGATTGCTAGCGGGCTTTACTGTAGTAATAATAATTATAGGCCTGATAGTAAACAATTATTAGGCCCTATTGATAATTTAAAAACAACAGATGCTGGTCATCTGCAAGAACAGCAAATGCTCTTATCCACTGAGCCACCTCACAAGCCATCTTTTTTTTTTTAACATTCTCCTTCCTGTGGGCCCATGTATATTAGCGCTTTTTAAAGAAACAGACTGTTTAATTGTGCAGATTTAAAGCATGCTTTTGAGTTTATTCAGTATTTCTTCACTATTTGAAAGGATTAGGTTTATGTACAATTGTAAAAAAAATAGTTAATACATCAAGAAGGAAATAGTGAAGGAAATGGAAGACCTCTGTATGGATGGAAATGAGGCTGCTGAAGCAATTAATTAAAAATGTCATAGACAGCCATCAAGGGAAGGATCAGCAATTAAAGCAGAGAGGTTTTGTTAATTACTCAAGGTTGAAGCCCAGAACAACCTGAGAATAATGAATTCATCAAGGAGTGTAGTCACTGCAGTGGGAAGCGAGTGGGTAACTTTTGTCGCTTAATTGAAGCTGTATTGAGAAGATTTGATGCAGTACCAACATCAGGAGCTTCTAAAGAAAGGGCAGGCAACGGCAAGACACCTGTGTACGGAGGTGCTTCCCATCCAATGATGATGTATCACATCCACTCCTCTTCTGTTTCCACTCAGAAAAGACCAGCCTTCCTGAGGATACCAACGAAACATGGCATAACAAATTACAATAGGACTAGGTATATGCCCTCATACCAGGCTGACAAGGACAGTAGCAGGCAAGGGGTCCCAAGTGCAGGCAAAAAAGTCAAGAGTCCTGAAAGAATACCAGGCTACACAACCATAACATATATGCAGGCGGTTTAGGTCAGCACCATGCAGGCTCCCTGGTTGTCAGTTTGGTCTCTTTGAGCCCCTACGAGCCCTGCTTAGTTAATTCTATGGGTTTTCTTGTGATGTCCTTGACCCCTCTGGCTCCTACAATTCTTTCTCCTCTTCTTCCATGGAATTCCCTGAGCTCCACCTAACGTTTGGCTCTGGGTCTCTGCTCCCATCAGTCGCTGGTTGAAGCCTCTCTGATGACCATTACGCTAGGCTCCTGTCTGCAAACATTGCAGAGTGTCACTAGGAATCATTTCATTGGCTTTTCCCCCTTTTCTTTCTTTCTTTCTTTCTTTCTTTCTTTCTTTCTTTCTTTCTTTTTCTTTCTTTCTTTTGTTCTTTTTTCCAACCCTATTTGTTTCTATCCTAGGTCTATGGGCTGTCCAGCCTCTGGCCCCTGGCCAACTAGGTAGTATCAGGTGTGGATTTCAAGTTGGACCAGTCATTGTTCGGCCACTCGCACAAGTCCTGTGCCACCTTTGCTCCAACACGTCTTGCAGTCAGAACAGGTTGTAGGTGGAGGCTTTTGTGGCTGGGTGGTGGAGAAGCTTTTACATGCAGGAATAAAATCCACCTTTTCTTTAGCCATAGGAAAAGCAACCTGTGTCTATGGGTTTCCAGTTACATGGGCTTCTGGAACTTTTTATGATGAATTATAATATCATTAATATAAATTTTGGTAGGATAGTTATATTTTGTCCTTCTGTATTTTGGTCTTAAAACTGTTTAGATATTTTTACTTTTTATTTTCCTTTTGTGCTTGAGTCCTTAGCCTAAGGCCACATAAGTTTTTTTAAAACCCTAGTATATTCCTATTAAAATGTATATACAGGAAGCAAGGGACACAACACAGATGTTTTGTGTGTTTCAGACGGTAGAACTAAGTGAGCTAAGCTCCCTTTTGAGTTTCATGAGCCAGTTTCTTTTGCAGAATTCTAAGACTGCTGCTGTTTGGAGAGTCTTGGGACAGGAGTGGGAGGCAGCCAGAAGCCCTTGTCTGAAGTGGACCAGCTTACACCTCCACTCACAATCCAAATGGATTTGAGTTATAGCGTTGTCTTCTACTTGAAAGGAGAAACTCCTTGATCTGGTCTGAGCCCCCTTGTGAAACAGGGATTGTTGAGACCTCGTATTTAAGATCCCTCCACACTTAGCATGCTAGGAAAACATAACAGCATTTGAACGGGACATTCTGCATGTCTGTCACAAGTGTTTGCTCATTTAGCAAGAACCCTAAGTACAGTTATCACTTTTTCTAAAAAGACAAGGTTTGTTGACATATTTCAGTTTGATTTTTTAAAAAAATACAGTTTGTTAAGTGGCTTCTCTGTAATTCTATGGCTGCTAGGTTTCTTGCAGCACTTAAAACGGAAGCAAATGCGTTCCTCTGTGCATGCACGCACAGCTTCCGGTGTCACTCCTCAGGCACTACCCACCTTGCTCTCTGTCATGTTCTCTCTCACTGGCCATAAGCTCACCAATCAGGGTAGGCTAGCTGGCCTGGGAGCCCTAGAGACCCACTTGTCTCAGCCTGGACACCGTTGGGCAAAGCTGCATCATTGTATCCAGCTTTTTAAATGTACATTCAGGGACGGAACTCAGTTCTCAATGCCTACAGATCAAGAGCTCTCTCTATGGTCAAGACTCACAGTGACCAACAGCCAGTCCCCTAGCTCAGGAAGCAGAGTTCTTGGTGGAATGCTTAAGAATATGTACTAAGGACAATACTAATAAACAAATAGTAGGTTTGCAGTATCGCAGACATAGGGATAATAGATTCACTGTGCAAGGAGTTCTCGGGAATTACCAAGGAACAGACCAACTACACAGCTTAAAACTCAGAAAGGGTTACAAAGAGGGTCTGGGAAGAGTGAAATTTCTGAGAAAAGCTGATTACCTAGAGGAGAAAAATCAAATAGCAAGCAAACATATAAAAAGATGCTCAAGTCAATGGATGGCAGGAGAATGCAGTGAGCTCACACACCCATCAGACCCCAGCTGGCCTTAGAGGCAGCAGCGTTGCGCTGAAGATAGAGGAATCCTGTGTCTGGACAGTGCACAGGAACCTAGGGACATTTGGGAAATAATTCGTGGTGGCATGAATGGGAGTGGCTCCCGTAGGCTGGCGTGTTTGACTACTGAGCAGGCAGCTGGGGGAACCAGGAGGGATTAGAAGGTGCCACCTTGTTAGAGGAGCTGTGTCGCTGGCGTGGGCTTTGAGGTTTTAAAAAGCCCATGCATTCCCAGATACCTTTCTCTGCCTTGTGTGTATAGACCATGTGAGCTCTGAGCTACTGCTCCAGCACCATACCTGCCTGCTGCCATGCTGCCCATGGTGGTCATAGATTCTAACCCTCTGGACCCATGAGGCCCCAGCTTAATGCCTTGGTCATGGAGTTTTGTCACAGCAATAGAAGAGTGACTGAGACAGATTCTAAACTAGAAATACATGCACTCCTCTACTCAGTGCTCTCCCTGTGGTAGGAGCAATCACAACTGATCTGAGGACCAAGAGCTACATCAGTGAATGTTTGTTATGTAACAAATCATCCTCAAATGTATTGACTTAAAATTTCCAATACCTCTTATTTACCATGTGCCTTTGGTTTGGTTTGCTGAATGTTTAACTGTCTGTACATTTCCACAAGAGTGGAGCACATGCAATCCTGCCAGGACCTTCTTCTCTGTGTGTTCCCTACAAATTAGACCACTTACCCTGAGGGAACACTTCGGGCTCAGTTCACTCTTGCTTGTTCATGGAGCTCAGGAAATGACATTAACAGTGAAATAAATGTCTAGCATACTACTCAGAGTAAGAACAATAGTAAGTAAATATTCAGAGAATAAGTCAGAGTCTAGATTTGGTTTCTTGTGGTAAACAAATAACAAAGAAAATGTTGTTTTACATGTTAAATATCATTTATCTTAATGAAAATTAAGGGGAAAGGAAATGCTGTATTTTAGAAAGAAAAAAGAAAGTCTTTGAAATATAGACAGAAGACTTGTACCCATTACGCAGAGAGTGGAGGAACAAACTGAGGAGCAGGATGCACCAGAAGATGAGAGGCACAGAGCAGAGAGTGCTACAATCATTAAAGACAAGGAGTTCCAGACCCCATGCAGAGCCTTGTTTTGCCAATGCTTCCTCTTATGTAAGAGAAGAGAGAGAACCAGCAGAGAATAACCAGAGATGAGATGGTAGAGGCAGTTCTGAGGAAGCAGAGAGCGTGTGGCCTTATGCATCTCAAAAAGCTAGGTCGTATTGTTCAAGGGGTTCATCAATACTTGTGTGACCATCTTAATTGCCAAGCTGCTGTTAGGATCCAACTATCATCAAACTGAGGAAGCCTACAATAAATACAGTCACCTTGCCTTCTGAGTTCACATCTAAAACTTGGTGTTATGGAAATAGTGGTTCTTACAGTATTTAGTAAGTACACCAGTGAAAGGACAAATGAGTAACTCCAGTGTTTGTCTATAGTTACAGAAGACCAAATGAAGAGATGTCAGAGCTCTGCATCTTGTTTAAGAGGAGGGGTCTGTTGGTATAATATAGTGTAAGTAAACGGAGGGAATGGTGAAGGCTGTTGTGGTGAAAGAGAGCTGTGGTGAGACCTCGGCATTTGGAGACACGCTCAGAAACTTATGCATCATTCAGGGAAACAGTCCCCCAAGTCTGAGACAGACCCCTGACTTTCAAGGAGTATGCACTGCTGGCAGGTGGGATGCAGAGCACAGATTGCTAATCCTTCATTCTTTGAGGCTATTTTAGGACTGTTGGTACGGGGGCATAGCAATTACTACACGGACTTGAATTTTGCTCCAAACTGACTAACAAAGTAAGCTGTGGGAGAAAACTCGGTACTTTCATGGAATAGTTTTGTCATCAATAAAATAGGAATGATAGGGTATTTATTGTGAAAAGTTAATGAAAAAATGTAAGAACATGGTGGGCAGTGTTCCTGGCACAGGTTAAGTACTCAATACATTAATAGCACAAGCAATCAGCAGTAAGGATAACAGAGTGACAGAACATGATGGGAAGGAAGAGTTAACTGAGTAAAAAAAGCTAGTGCTGTTTGAAAACATTGAAAATACAGATGAATGATGGCCAAGATGCTTTTCTCTGTTGAAGTGATGGTGACGGCACTGCTCTTTCATAAGCATAGATGCATAGAGTGTTGAAGCTGGGAAACACTAAAAGTAATTTCATCTGAGCCATTCCTCTTACACAGAAAGGAAGCCAGGTTCAAACACACTCTGTGAACACTACAGAGTCATGTCGTATTGACGTGGCAGAGCCCAGCCAGCACAGCTAAACACATGTTTAGCAGTGAAGCAATGGGAGCTGTAACTCCATGCAACTTCTATAAATCTCGCCTTATGCAATATTTAATACTGTAGTTTAATAATAAGTACTACCCACATCAAGTTCTGGGGAATATGTGCTAAGGAATTGGTCAGAAAGTGCTAAAATCAAAATATGATGTTATGGTGTCTGACAACATATTCTTAGCTGCAGGGTGACTTAATTAACATGTAAATCACTCTTCCATCATTTCAGTGGAAATGTACTGTGCAAAGAACTAGGGTTGAGTTTTTAGATTCTTTTTTTGGAGGACTATTCCGTTTTATAAATAATATTCATGAGATGGCTGTGCCAACATTAAGAGGAAAAGCTGCCATTGCTGGCCGCTTATTTCCGTGATCTGAAAGTATAAAGCAAAGTGAAGCAGTGATTAAAAACCACGTAGCTAGTGATGCAAGGCCTAAAGATGTGTGCTTTGTGCGAAGCAACATCTACGTTTTGTTCCGTGACTCTGAAGGACAATGGTGCCTGGAATTCCTCTGGGCTCTCAAATGATGACTGAAATAGAAGTCACATCCACCTGATGTGGACGCTAAGCTGGGCCATCTGGAGCTCTGTTGCTCTGGTGTGGCTGGTATTTCCTCCACCTGGTCCAAGGGAAAGAATGTAAGAATATTGTTTAGCCTCCAGTGGATTCACTCAGCTGACATTTGAGATACAGCCCTAGCCAAACATGCTGCTGTGACATGGAATCCAAGCACACTGTCACTGTGGGTAAGTGAGGAAGTAGACCTGTGGTCCTAGGCTCCATTTGAATACGAAATGACCCCTGTGGGTTCATCTGTTCAATATTGCTTTCCAGTTAGCAGCACTGTCTTGAGGTGGGGGAACTTCTAGAGATGGGGCCCAGCTGAAGCACACAGGTCCCTGGGTGCCTTTTGAAGGCTGTGCTTGATCCCCAGCCTCTTCCCTTCTCCATGTGTCCTGTCTACTGTAATGTGAGCTGCTCCACATCCCCCTACCCAAGACTGACAAGCCAGGAGCTAAATTAATCATTTCACTTTTCATGTTGTTTATGTCAGACATTCTGTCATAGCTCCAAGAAAGCTAACATATCCCAATGTAAGAACTGTTGAGCTTCTGGCACTAACCAAGGACAATACAAGTAGTAAACATCAAACCCCTACTCTGATCTAGCCAATGGACAGGACATTCTCCACAGTTATGTGGAGAGCGGGGACTGACTCTGACATGAACTCTGGTGCTCTATATTTGACCACCTCCCCTTGGTGGGGAGGCCTGGTGACACTCAAAGAAAGAATAAGCAGGCTACCAAGATGAGACTTGATACCCTATGACCATATAGTGGGGGAGGAGGTCCCCCTTGGCCTTAGACCTAGGGGAGGGGAATAGGGTGAAAGCAGGAGAGAGGGAGGAACAGGAGGATACAAGTGATGGGATAATAATTAAGATGTAACCCAAATAAATTAATAAAAACATAAATAAATAAAATAAAATAAAGAAAGAAATGTTGCACTTCAAAGTACATGAGGACAAGTACTTTAAAGCTGGCCATGGGCTTTGGTTGTTTTTGTTGTTGTTGTTTTGTTTTGTTTTTTTCTTTTTTATTTAATTAACGTATTCAGATTCCATCTCAATTGTTATCCCATCCCTTGTATCCTCCCATTCCACGGGCTTTCAAATGAGAAGTAGATCATATTAATCCAAGAAGTGCTTGCTGCATGTGAAGATGAGTCCTGAGTCTCTCCCTCACAGACTCTATATTCATTCCATTGGGCTGTCCATGATCTTATCTACTACCTCTCTGTGATGAGAAGACCCCAGAGCACATTCCTAACACACAGCCCGGCATCAGCATCCATTAGCTGCCAGGATCCTGCACTCTGACCTCCCTGGGTGATTTGCCTTCCAAGATGTTAATCTGAGTGGATGGTGCACTTGGCTTGCCCCCACCCCACCCCATGGCACAAAGGAATGAATCCTCCAAGTGTCCACCACAGATTTAGGAATTTCACAATGTTGTCTACACTTCATTGGGATGCTGATGTATAAGAAGCAGATGAGTCAAACACTGTGTGGTGCTTAAGGGACCCAGGCACTAGGAAGTCTTCACCTTTACCACACCCCAAAAGCTGCCCTGTATAAATCAGCCACTTTGCTGTTACAGCAGATCCTGGTTTTCATGAAGATCTCTCTGAATTTAACCATTTTCTTCATTAGCCACGTATATAAAATTGGCCAAGTTGTAAACCGCAGCTCAGTTGGGGCTGTTTTGTTTTTCAGTCAGGGTCTTGCTATATAGCCCTGACTGGCCTAGAACTCAGAGATCCACCTGCCTCTACTTACTGAGTGCTGGGACTAACAGCCTGTGCCACCACACCAGGCTGGTGGCACCCTAAACCAACTGTATGGGAGTCTCTGCGAGTGTGAGCAGAGCACTTGTTCACACTCAAATTCTCTTTTGGGAAGCTACTTCACTTCATCTGTACTGTGACAATGCTCTCATGTGATTATAACAGAAACATGCATCAATACATGGAAACTACTTTAAGTACACCTGACCCCATGTGTAATACTCAGAAACCTCATGGGGCTATCATGAGAATAAATGAGTGTAAGTACCAGTGAATATTAAACAGACCAACAGAGAAGCCTTGCAAATACTCATGCTCTGGCTAAATACAACATATCTGTAATATCTGATATTCTAGCATAGGAGTCTTAATAGTATGGAAGTAGGAAGCTTACATAGACTAATATGGTCACTTCGCCAAGCACAGAAATACCTACGGAACACAGACTTTTAAATTCCCTGAATAACAGTTTTAAATCCCAATATCACAAGTAATAATTCTGAAATGACTGTGGACACTCTCTTGGCAGTAGAGGAATGGAAAGTTGTGCAGATTACTTCATTACACCCAAGGACCAGGCAGAGTCCTAGCCAGATTCCTATCTGGAACTTCTGAGTGCATGATGCTGCATATAGGAATTCCACAGATGACAAGACGGAACTGGGTGATGAGGACAAGGATGGGGATACCTGTAAACACAGAGGACAATACCATGAGATGCAGTCTGAATAACATACATTATAAACTTCAATACCTTTGAGCAAGTAATTTAACCTTGCTTTGTGGTTCAATTGCCTCCTCTCTAATATTAGTAGAGGAATTAGAGGCCACAGGAATATTGGTTTGCCTAATTCACTTGGTCTCATTCATTCAACAGAGTTACTTAAGCTGGCATGGGGGTGCTAGTCTTATCAATCAGTTGATTAACTTAAAATATTACTCCCATGGAGGCCATGTGCCAGGCTTGCAATGGGTACTGACTAGGCAAACACGGCAAGTGGGAGCTATGGTCCCTGACTGCAGAAGTTGCTAGAGTCAGGCACAGTTCTTTTCCATGACCTTGATCAGACCTGAGCTCAGCAGTGAGGGCTTGCCTCAAAAGTCCAGAGTCCTAGGTTCAACCCACAAAAGTGAGAAGGGAAGAAAGAAAGAAAAAAAGAAAAAAAGAAGAAGAGCGACGAGGGGGAAGGAGAGAGGGAGGGAAGAAGGGAGGAAAGAAAGAAGTAGAGAGGGAATAAATCAAGAAAAGAAATTGCCATTGCCTGAAAACATGAGACTGTGGTTGCCACACAGTTGGTAGAGTGGTATGCCGAGCATACATCAGACTTGGCTTTACTCTCCAGCACAGTGTAAAGCCAGGTGTGGAGGTGCACACTTCCTGTCTCAGTGGTTGGGAAACAGGCAAAAGTACCAGGAGTTCAAGATTATCCTTAGCTACATAGGGAGTTTGAAGTTCACTTGGGACATAGGAAAACGTATCAAGAAGAAGAGAAAAAAAAAACAAAGAAGGAAGGAAGGTTGGTTAAGGAAGGATGAATGGACAGATGGCAGATGGAGAGACTTATTGGTTGATTGATCAGTTGACTGATTGGTTGTCATGGCCTCAAAATTCTCTCTACCATGGAACTATGCTGGTTTACTTAACGGCATATACAAGGAATTTTGCCTGCATTTAGTTAATTCAGGAAGCAATGCTAGAGAAAACAGTTTGTCCTCCATCGTCTGAAATTATGCGCGCGTGCACAGACACACACACAGACACACCCCTTTAAACATTTATATTGATGGCATTTTACTGACTATTTAGAAAAATATCTTCCAACCCAGCATAAGGATTATAGCCAATTAACTTCTTACTTACCGAACACCGGTCATTCTATGCTTTCTGCAAACAGCTTTTGTTGGGCTCCTCCCTGGTGATGTAGCCCCCACACCTTGCTGCCTCATGTGTTTGCTGAGGCAGGTGGTGACACATGCACCTAGTGACCACTGATCACATTCCTTCATGGGGCGCATTATTCATCCACCATCAACTCTTTCTTTTTGCTATGCATAATTAGTGTCTTGGGCTTAACAACTTTTTTAGAAGTACAACTCTTAGGGAATCTAATTTTAATAGATGTAAGGAATAATGTCCACAGCAACTCAAAGACAACACTCAGTCATGCTCTGTATTTGAATTAATGATATTGCATATATATATTGCAATTACTTTTTTCTTTTTAAAATTGGGTCTTTCTATGTAGCCCAAGATAGTCTCAAACTCATGGTCCTCTGGCTTCCTCTTCCCAAGTGCAGGGATTACAGACATGAGCCTTCACACCTGGCTTGTTGAATTTTTTTTTGTTTCATTTAGCATTTTTGCTTTAATTGACCAGGGTAATTTTTTTAACCACTGCAAAATTACTAGTTAATTAACTATCTGAGACTTAAAAGAAAGAAAGAAAGAAAGAAAGAAAGAAAGAAAGAAAGAAAGAAAGTATAGCACTTGCTGTGTTAAAATTCAGCAGCCCAAACCCTTGAAAATAGAGACATGGCCCTTAAAAGAGTCTAGCTAAGAAGATCTGGACCAAAACAAAGATAAAAACAAGGCTTGCTCCCAGACGGTGACGCAGACCAAAGTTCTCCTCTTGCTATGATCCAAAGCTGCTGTCTGTAGCTTTTTCTGTGTCCTTGATATTTTTAGCCATCCCTGAACACACTGCTTTAAAAATCTAGTTTGTGTTAGAAGACTTCACAAAGAGATGAACTTTAAACCCGGGTAGCAAGGGAGCTCCCTGCGGGGACGTCCTCTGCAGCGACTTGACCGCAGCATCATAGTCAGCTTTTCAGTTGGCTCTTTTGTGAGGTTGAAGGTGAAGGTTTGGTGGAGCCATAATGCTCCACGTTGTTTAATTCAGATTCACAAGAAAGCAAGGCATCAAGGGAAATTCTGATGTGTCCATGGATGGGAGCTGAGCCATCCTGGGGCGTCTTAAAATAAAATCCTGCTGGGTTCCCTCAGGACAGCTCTCCGAGTTGACACAGTAAGGCTGCTTCTCACCAGGTTCTATTTTTAAATCCTAGGTTTTTTTTTTTAATTTTGTCTTTTAACTTCAAGATTGAGTCTCTAAACCATCTTTCATGAGTCTTGCCATCTTGCCAGAAAGATCGTTTGGTGGTTAGATGCTGTGAGTTCAACCTGTTAAGATGAAAAGG
Organism: Acomys percivali; assembly: GCA_907169655.1. Classification (NCBI taxonomy): domain Eukaryota; kingdom Metazoa; phylum Chordata; class Mammalia; order Rodentia; family Muridae; genus Acomys; species Acomys percivali. The sequence goes on along the minus strand of OU015751.1, from coordinate 72,603,467 downwards.
AAAAAGAAGGAAAAGGGAAAGTTGGAAGGCAAAGGGAAGGGGAGTAAAGGCAGGATGGAGAGGAGGAGGAGGAGCGAGGCTGTAATTAGATGCATCAAGCAGTGCTCTGGGCTGGGGAGATGGCTCAGCCAGGACAGGGCTTCCCTTGATCACACGGGACCCGAGAACTCATTTAGAGGCTGAGACAGAGAAGCAATCCAGAGGGCTTGCTGGTCAGCTAGTCCAGCCTACTTGGCGAGTTCCAGACCAATGTGAAACCCCTGTCTTGAAAAAAACAAAAAGGTGGATAGTGCCAGCAAAAAATGACACCTAAGGTTCATTTCTACATGCAGCACAGGCTCCCGCACGATACCCAGGAACATGCAGGCTGGCTTTGACCCAAACAGCCTGATCCTAGAGATACACCTCCAGTGCTTACAACTCAGGTATTTATTCTTCAAAGTACTAAAAAAAAGTTGCCTTTTATATTTTCTTTTCTTTCTTTTTCTTCTTTGTTTTCTTTGTCTTCTTTGTCTTCTTCTTCTTCTTCTTCTTCTTCTTCTTCTTCATTTCCACACAATCAATTCTTTATTATGCAGCCCTAACTTTTGCTTGATGAATTCATGTTGAAGGTGGCAGTGAGCTGAAATGTATCTCATTTTTGAAGTCAAGAAGCCTTAGGTCTTGCTACTCTATCCTCTGCTGTAAATAGACCATGTGTCCTTGGATATTATCTTGGAAAAATTACTAGATTTCTATAACTTTTTATTTCCTTGTTTGAAAGCAAGGAAATTTATAAACTAATAGTAACATAAAATTAAATATGATAAAATACACAATTTGTATTTTAGCACATAGCAGACCATCCTTCCAAAGGGACATTTGCTAGAATGAAATGTTTAAGCATTATTCTCATTTCCTTATCTTTGCATAAAGTTGTATATAACTGTATAGAGAGCACACTTGAGAGTGTTCCTCTGAGTGGTGCCTACTGTCTCCACCATCTTGATGTGGTTTTAATTGTCAACTTGACACAATCTACAATTACCCAGTAAGCAAGTCTCAAGGATAAGTTATCTAATCAGGTTGGTCTGTGAAGGATTATCTTGATTACATCAATTGGCATGAAAAGACCTAGCCACTGTGAGTGGCACCATCCCTTAGTCAGAGGGATCCTGGAACAAGCTAGCTGATTAGCTCATCGCTTCCTGCTCTGACTGCCACTTCAAGTTCCTGCTGCCTTGACTGCCACACAGTGATGGTCTGTAACAAGGAACTGTGAGGCAAATAAACATTTCCCCGTTGAGCTGCTTTTGTCAGGATGTCTCTTTTAAAGTTCTTATCATTTTATTTCACGGCATGTGTATAGTTTTGCATGACCCTCAGAGTCTAGAAGCAAGCATTGAATCCCCTAGGCCTGGAGTTATAGAAAGTGTGAGCTGCCGTATGGACTTTAGGAATCAAACAGTACCCTCTGGAAGAGAGCCAGTACTCTTAACCACTGATACATCTTTCCAACTCTTGTCAAGGTATTTTATCACAGCAACAGGAAATGAAACCAAGATACTCTCTAATGAGATCTCACTATGTAAATGTTGGAACCAATGTGCAAAGAGAGCACCATGACAACTTCCGCTCAGCCACTGCTTTCCCCCAGGATTCGATCTACCTTGATGGCTACAACACACCCATCCTCTCCCTCTGCCACACCAGATATTCCAAGAATAGTTTTTTAAATGCTCTATCATTTAAAAGCTATGGGCAGGCCCCACAAAGCCTGGGTCCCTACTTTCACACTGCAGGCTTTCTTTTTCTTTTTCTTTTCCTTTTTTTTTTTTTTTTTAACTTAAAACTGATTCCTCTTCCCTCCACAGTAGGAATTCAAAGCGTGGTCCAGCAGCAGGTACGTGCAGCTAAGTGGGTCCATAGTGAGAGAGAAGGTATGAAGAAACAGACCGTCCCAGCACCGTGTCACTGTAAAAGAAACAGGCAGAGATCAGCTCCAGAAGATCCTGTGCTCTGGACCAGAGAGCTGACACTAGGAAAACATGTAGACAAGACTGGGTGGCCTTGCTTAGGTCCTCCGAGCTTTTTAAAAGTACCTCATATGAGGACAGAAGCCATTCAATGTGGCAATGTCGTCCCCAGCCACTCAAATCTCCCCAACCCCACTATCAGCAAGCAGAAGAGTAGCATGTCTGGCCTACCTGGTCACCTCTAAAAGTGAGCTGCACTGAGCTGCAGGGTTGAGGTCACCAGTATATATAGAACCCTTTGGCTTGGAGCCTGGAAAGCTTGCATCTCTGCCATGCCCCAGCCTGCAGTTCTTCTGAAGCATCTTGGGATGTCATTCATCTATTTCCGTCTTATTGACAGCATATTTGACCTAAGAGTTAGAGGGACCAAAGCTGCCAGCCACACATGGTCTACATTGGTAGGCTAATAAGGAAAGATGATTACAAGACTATACCCTACGGTGGCTTGCAATACCTCATTTCCCATACCACTTACTGGACAAAGAAAGTGACTTGGAAGGATCTGGAACTATGTTCAACTCTAAAGGGAATCTTAGAACCCAGCCATCCCTGGATCCCACTGTCTACATTGTTGATAAACAAAAGGCTCAGTTTTTTTCCACCCAAAAGTGGCAAAGCAAGCAGGAGCAGAAAACAACAGACCTGAAATTGATTCTGTATTCTAGCACTTTCAGAATGGACAAATTACTTTCTTCTCTTAAAATCTATTTCCTCAGCTGGAAATAAAGAGGTCAGTATCTTCCTTCATGAAATTGTCTATAAGCAGCATAGGCTGCCGACCCAGTACAATGCTTTTGAACTCTGCAGCGTTATAATTCAGACACATTCCAAATAGCACTGAGCTGTTTACCAGAAAATTAATTGGATAATTATTTTTAACAGAGCCTATTGTGAAACTTTCCAATAGAATCCAAATGAGATAAATTGACTTTGTTTGGCATTATTAGGAAGACGGAAAAGAAATAAAGTATGTTGACTCTTAGCATGTTTACATAAGTTTGAGTGGAGCTATCAAAGGTTTCTTATTGTTATCACACATTGGCATGCCTTATCAGTTTCCAGTTCATATTTCAATTCTCTTCTCACCTAAATTGATTAATAGAGTGTGGACTAAATACTTAGGGTTTGCCTTCTAGGCAAGCAAATAAAAATTTTAAGGCTTCTAGTAAAATGAAAGAGAGAGGGCTGGAGAGATGGCTCAGTGGTTAAGAGCACTGCCTGTTCTTCCAAAGGACCCGGGTTCAATTCCCAGCACCCACATGGCAGCTCACAACTGTCTCTAACTCCAAGATCTGACACCCTCACACCAACACACATAAATTAAAAAAAAAAAATGAAAGAGAGAGAAAGCGAGAGGGGGGACCAAAAGGAAGAAAGAAGGGAAGGAAACAAGCAAGCAAGAATGGAATGGAGGAAAAAGGGAGAGAAGGAAAAGGGGGGAACTGGTTTTTGCAAGGTGATTGTTCTATCACCTCAGAGAAAGGTACCCCCACTTCCTGTTGTGTTAGTGACCTCAAACATTTATCTTAGTGCTCTGGAGACTCAGAACTAACTGAAGACCCCCCAAAAAATGGCTTCTTTGTGCGAATTACACACATCGTCATTTACCCTATTAGAAACAAAACAGATTAGAATTTAACTATTTATTAAAACTACTTAAAAAAGAACAATAACAACAATACATTTATTGTTTTGAGGAGGAAAAAAACTCTACCAGCAAAGAAGTTTCAGCAAGAGGCACAGCTTTGGTTTGTACTGTTGCAAATTCCTTTAAGAAAACACTTAAGTCGTGTCTGGTGCTGCATCAAAGCCTTTCTCTTTTGAAATATAAGAAAATTCATCTTTACGCCATGTGCAGTTGAGAAAGACATGTGCTTCCGTGGCTTTCACAACAATTGTGGCTGCTCACTGCTGCCACAGTAAAATATGATAAATATTACTTAGCATGACGGTGGCATCTGAGGCTGGACCAGTGAATCCTGTCCTCGGTTTGCAAATCTTCAGATCCCTTGCATTTCAAATGGCTCTTAGCTTATTTGTTGTTTTGAGGACACACGGGGCATTGGTCATTTGAGAGCATCACTTCGCTAGTTACTGTCACGTGCTGTTCTGCTTCATTCTACATCAGAACACACTTCGTTAAGATTTCCACGAGGCTCATCAGAACCGCTTTACCTCCTGCAAATGTGGAAGGACAAAGATGGGAAATACACGTTTTTCCAAAAATCTAGATTTTTATTGAACTCTTGAGCCTTGGCTTCAAAATAAATGGCTCTGTTTCCATGGGAAAAGGTCAGGTTCTGAAGAATGAATCAACACAGTTCATATGCCAGCCATCATTGCAAGTAAAAATGGATGGCTTGGCACACTTGCGCACTCGGCTTCAAGTTCTGTGGGTTATGTTGAGGTGCCAGCAGATGGGCCCAGCACCTTTACAGGCCAGTGCTGGTGCAAAGGTCAGCACAGCGACCAACAGTGCTCTCTTAGGGCAGCGTATAAAAATTCTTTTCACCCCACAGACCTCTTGAGAGGTGCTCAAGGAACACAAGGGCTTTGCAGATGCATCATTGTCCCCAAGGTTAACATGACTCTTATTCCAATGGTTGAGTTTCTTAAACTTTCTCAACAGAGGTCATGAATATCAGGTGAATTTAGACAGGCACAGTAGGGATGGGTGAGTGTTAACTTGGAAAGGTGTTCACAGCCAGTTGCTGAGTAAAGGGGATGGTTAGTACTTCTCTTTGTTATTTTTCTGTGGCTGCGATAAAATGCCATGATCAAGGCCACTTACAGAGGAAAAAGCTTATTTTGACTTATAGTTCCAGAGGGTTCAAGTCAACAAAGGCAGAGACAGCATGGCAGCAGGCAGTGGGCATCAAAACTGTAACACCTAACCCTCCCCAAACAGTGCCATCAGCTGGGGACCAAGTGTCTCTGTGACAATGGGAAACATTCCTGGCCCAAACAATCACAGTTTTTGTACTGTAATATCTTTTGTGTTATAGAAGACATAGGTATGCTCATATTAGTATTTTCACATGTATATATAATACTACATACTATAGCATTTTATTTGTGTATAAATATTATGATTTGGAAGCATTTTATACAGGCTTTCTGTAATGGTATTAAGAAACAGGAGGCATGGCTGGTGAGGTGGCTCAGCAGTAAAACCACTTGCTGTGCAAGCTGAGGGACTCTGGAAGCTGCAGTGTGGAAAAAAAAACTGACTCCCAAAGGCTGTCTTCTGATCCAGACACATACATCTTCTGATGCACACACATCTGCACACATGCATGTGCACACACCACACACACACACACACACATACACACACACAGACAAAATAATACATAAATTTTAATGTAAAATGTGATTGGATAATGCTGTACTTTTGTTGCAACTCAATTTGTTTATTGAAAGCATTTATGAAGCCATGCACACCAGGCATTGTGGTACCCACCTATGTCTTAGCACTTTGGGTGCTGAGGGAGAAGGATCACAAATTGCTGCCCAGCCTCAGGTACATAGATAAGACCCTAGCTCAAAAAATAACCTTCAAAACCCAAGACAACAGAAGGAACCCCTTTGGGGGTAGAGGCTCACACTATGCTCCATTCCCGTTCCCTCTAGAAGCTGTTACTTGGTCGTTTTAAGATGTTTTTCCATTGGGGCATGGTGCAGCCATGTGCTACCTATTAGACCTTCCTCAGTTCGCCCTGAAGGCCCCGCTCTCATCTACCAGCACCACTTTACAACATGGCAGAAGCTTTCAGACTTTGTGAAAACCAGTATCTGCCTCCAAAACGACATGCTCATTGATCATGTGTCAGTCACTCTGTCTTTCAGTACTGAGTCAGCATGTCACTCACTTGGGGGTACTTAATCAAAGATTGGAGGAAATGTCTTCCCGGTAGCACTGATGGGACATTCAGGGAGTATCAACCTCACACACTCTGCTGTATATGGCTCAAGTGTTCCTCAGAGTCTCTCTAAAATTTTTTTAAAAAATGTTTTATTTAATATTTGTACATATATGTACTATAGTTGGACCTAATTCAGATACATGCCATTCGTTCCTCTCCAGTACCTCCTCGATTCATCTCCATACACATCTCCCTCCCAATTTCATGTGCTCTCCTTACCACCACCAACAATTTATTACCAAGTCCATTTAGTGCTGTCTGTGTGTGCAGAGCTGTGGGACTATCTACAAGTGTGGCTACCCTGTCAGGGCCCACATCCCTGAAGAAAATTGACTCTCCCTCCCTTAGCTGCTAGCAATTGCCAATAGCTCCTCAGATAGGGGTGGGGCTTCATGAGCCCCTCCCCGATCCATGACCGTGTTTGTTTGTTTGCTTGTTTGTTGGTGGTGGTGGTTTGGTCTTGTGCAGGTCTTGTTACAGTCTCAATCACTGCATGCTCATGTGTGCACTATGCTCTCAGGTCCAGCAGATACAGTTTTACTCCCGACATCACTTCCTTTGGCATCTATCCTCTTTTCACCCATCTTCCATAACGTATCTCTTGAATTTTGTGGCAGCCTCCCTGAGGGAAACATGTAAGAGTTGGAATTGGATCCCTAAAGCGTAGCTGAAAAATAAATATGCAGAGATTGGGGCTGTGGGCAGAGGGAGCATAGAGACGCTGGGAATCACTGATGCTTGCTGTGGGTCTCCATCGTCATAGAGGCCTCTTGACATCTTTTCTGAAGGTCTGGGAATGTTCAGTTATGTTCAATTATTTGTACCAAAAGTGCTCTCCAGAAAACGAGACTCACCCAATCAGTGCCACGGAGAAGATGAAAGACATAGTCACAGCCCAAGGTCCCTGTTAATGTCACGCAAGAAGAGATGAATGGCTTGGTCAAACAGGATTACACTCAAGCTTTTTCTCATTAAACAGGTTTTCCTCTGGCAAGCTAAGTTCAGGTGAGACACAACAGGAGCAACTGGGTTTTCCTATCTGAAGCTAAGCTCTGGAGTGAGGGAGGCCTTGGTCACTTTGAAACATGTTTACAAATACACCAAGGTAAATATGCTGTCATTCAGTATTCCTCCCTAGGAACCCCCAGCAGTGCACTATTCCCACCTCCAGAAGCACAGCACTCCTAGGCCCCCC
>OU015751.1:72545078-72590410 GCA_907169655.1 Acomys percivali | reverse complement strand
TGTGTGTGTGTGTGTGTGTGTGTGTGTGTGTGTGTGTGTGTGTGTGTTTGTTTGTTTTGTTTGTTTGTTTTTTGGCTAGTACTAAGGGTTGAACCCAGGGTCTCGTGCATGCTCAATAAGTGCTTTGCCACCAAGTTACATCCCCAGCCCAAAACTCTGAGCTTTTTTATCCACTTGTCCTCTAGAATAAGCAATTTATCTCATTTGTGGACTCGGTGGCAGTAGTTTTTATTGCTATATTAGCTTTGTCCAGTCTTTTTCCTGTAGGGTAATTCCCACACCCACGGTAAGGACAGCGTTGTTGTACAATTTCCCAAGTGTCGTGATTTACTTAATTCAAATGAACACATTCATTTTTCAGTTATATGTCTGTGGAAGAAAGGGTGGAGGGACAGAGAGAGAGAGATGCATAGGGTAAAGGAGAGAGGGTGGAGCTCTATGTGGGGCGGAGTTGAGTTGCCAGGTAGGCTTCCGGTTCTTAAGGAAACCATGGATGTTCCGATTGCGTGGTGTTTCAAAAGATGTTAGCAGGAACAAAGAACTAGGCAATCGCCTTTCAAGCTAGTCAGAATCCAGAGTGATGTCACTCGGAATGGTGGGAGAAGATAGGAGACATTGAATTTGGAGTTCCAGACATGACAGCAAGCCTGAACTGAGAGCTTCTTACAGGCAAGGAGACAGGGTCAGCAAGCTGTGACTCCCCTCATTTCTCCACTTTGAGTCCTCTCACCGTTTAAGCTCCCTCAGGTGCACTTAGTTAAGAGTGCTCAGAAGTGAACACAAGCAGTCAGCCTGAGAGGGCTGGGACGTGAGGGGCCTCAGCGCCTTGCCTCAGTTGAGACCCTCAGCTTCAGCATCTTGCCAAAGCTGTGGGTGGAGCACAGGACGCGATTACACTGTGGCTTCTCCTCCCACAATAAGCCCTGCCCCTTCACACTTGGACAGTGGCAAGATTGGCTTTCTTCCTCCTCCTACCTCACTCCTCTGGCTGGTGTGCGAGGTCTTGCAGAAGCCAGGCACTTACTTGCTTTCTGAGCTTGGCAAAGTGCTTAGGAAGAAGACAGGGCTTCCCGGCTGGGAGGAGGGAGGAGAGCTGAAGATCCCGCCTGGGCTGGCTCAGCTAAGCAAAGTGGGCAGCTCAGTGCTTGAAAGAGGACTGTGCTTGCTCGCTCACTCGCTCGCACTAGATATCAGTAAGTGGGTGACTGTATGGCTTAAGGAAAGATCAGATGAGTGCCCCTGGGTCATGGGGGAGACTTGAAAATGTTGCCTGCTTCTAGGGGGGAAGCCGCAAGGCTGCTGGCTCTGTGTGCTCTCTGTGTCTCGAGGAGACTGGAGGCTTCAGCACAGAAATCAGAACTCCAAATGCCTCCTCCCTGTCCTGAATATTGGCAACTTCTAAAGAGTAGTGGTGGACATGATCTTCTTTCTTGACTCCTCTCCTCAGGGAATGTTCTTCTAAATCAGACAGTTGGGGCTGAGTGGAATGTGGGAAAGTGGAATGTGATATTAAAAGAAATTGCACTTTCTTTCTTATTATATTCTGTACTGCTGACGTTGTTATGTCTACTAGCAGTAATTGTCAGAAAAGTCTGAGGCAGGGGCTTAATTGGGGAAATTGAGTCTTTGCGACCAGGAAACTGAGTAGTCCATACGTTAGGGATTAAATACAAAATTTATGTTATAAATAATATATGAGTTTTTAAAAAAATCATTAAAGGGGAACAGAAGCCAGGAAGCATTAAAGTGCATGGTACAAATTAGAAAAAGAAAATTTCACATCCATGGCTTCTTGCAATAGTCAAAAATTCCAGGATGTTTACAAAGTCAGGACAGTGATTCAGGAATGCTTCAATTATTGTTGTACATTATTAATACTGTTCCTGGGCAAGATTTGTGGTTCTCTGGTCAGCAAGTTCTGGCAATGAACTCACTGCCGCTGGTGCAAAGAATTCTGGGATGTCTGACAGTGAAATGGATGGAAGGACTCACATTCCATCTCTACTTAATGCCCTTTTGTCCAGAAATCGGGTCATGCAGATGAGCTATTTGGTACGTATACAGATCAATATTGGGAAAGGCATGTCTGAGGGTTGTGTAGCAGACAGACTCCTGATACTGTCTCATTGCAAGCCCTGGGCTGGGAGGACCCAGAAGTCAAGAAACAGGAAGTCAGCTTGGCTCAAGCTGAACTTGTTCACGTTGTTTTCCATCCATCCCGAAATGGAGCCTCAGATGAGGTCAGTGGCTGAGAGGAACAGCGTGACCATTCCTTCTGCCTAAGTGTCAAAATTTGTCAGTGTGTGGATGAAGTTGGGGGTTCTAGTGATGCATCACAGTACTTGAAGTCTCTGATCGCTATGTTTCAGCAAATGACACAAAATAAGAGATATATTTGGGTAGAGGGGAGAAGTGTGGGAATTCATGTTTTCAAATGTTATCCCCAGTGTGCAGCATAAAAAAAGCCTGTGTCACGGTCACTGACATGCGGGGCCCCAAGTCAGCACAAGTGGTCCTATGATGCCATAGACAGAAATTTCAGAAATCTAATTCTCTTAATTCTAGTATATGTGGATAATATCCAAAGCAAGGTGCCTTTGGGGATTGTTTTGTTTGTTGGTTTTGGTTTTTGTTGTTGTTGTTGTTGTTTGTTTGTTAACTTAGGGAAACAGAAAACTGCATGATGAATTTTATCTCTAGTTCCCATTACTATGAAGGGAACCCATTATACTTCTGGAGTTCCCACTGAGGAGGAAAAAAAAAAAAAAGAATAAAACATGTTACTATTATTTCTACAACACAACTGTGAGCTGACTGTTATGGTCATGTTCCTTGCCAACCTTAGAATTTGTGTTTATAAATCCTACCACAGGGCAGATGGGTAAGGAGCAGCCATTAGAACTAGACAGTAAAATAATAAAACGGCAATAAAGTGCACTTATAGATGTGGCCTCAGCCATTCCAGCTTTGCAAACTTTTATTATCTGTTTTAAAAGTGCTTTTTATTCCCAATGTTAGTATTCGTGTGATTTATCAAAATATTGCAAATCTCAGGGTTCATTATCTGAAGTATGTAATACTTATCTTATTCTTTAAAAATATAAGGCATTGAAACGTAATGGGTGATAGCTGACATCTTAAGAACAGTATAATTCTAAATGAAGTTTCTGTTCTTGAAGGGAAAAAAATGTGCTAAGGGTCTTCAAAGGGCTGCTTATTTATCTCAGAGTGCTAAAGAATCTTGGCTGAAACTATAGAATGAAACAGAATATTGAGAAAGGACCAAAAGCATCCTTTGGAGGCAAAAGGATGAGCAGATAGAGTCAGGGCATAGATCTAAGATGGTGGCTTGCTGTGCCTGAGAGACTGATGTGAAGAATGATACACTGTGACCAGTGAAAGTGTTAAAGACTTTTATCTTTAAGATTTATTAAGTAGGAATTACGGTTTTTTAATGAAAAGAAACTAAATGATATTTAAAATTGTTCTTTCACAAGAAAAGTAAAGAACAAGGCTATGGAAAGCTAAGCAGTGATGAAGACCTCGAAATAATTGTTGATCAGAAGCAGGTAAGTGAACACTCCATGTTTCCTGTTGCCTGTAGAACTTGACCTGGTAGCCCTCTGGGTTCAGAGCCCTTTCCTGGAAGCTGTTTTAGCCTGCCCGACTAGACCTATTATTAATACATATGTAGGGAGCATCAAAGCCTCCTTCATCTCTGCCCCAGTGACTTCTGTGTGACGCCAACATGAGTATGTTGTGTATGGGGATTAAATAAAAGAGCACAGAGCAAGGGCAGAGGTGAGAACTCCCAGGGCTCAATGCAATGAGTCAAAATAATATAATTTGATTGAGAGAGAAAAAACATTGAAGTAAGAGCTAGGAAGCATATTATCTTGAAAATGAGAAACACTGTCATTGGTGTGTATTGTAAAACAAACCACGACTGTGGGGGAGGGGATAAAAGGTGTGAAGGTTTGCAATATTTAAACTTAGATCTTGCCCAATTTAGTTTCTCGGTTTGTCTGCAGCAAGTGTCGAGACGATCTGAAATGAAAACAGATTGCTGCATAGCCAATAATGCTGCCTATAATTTGAGAAGCCTCTCGGTTGGATGTTATTGGCCCATAAGGTGCAATGAAAATGGCTTAACAGAGCATAAACAATGACATAGCAGGGAGCGGACTGTATCCTGCCAGGACACGGACTTGGCATTAGCCCTTAACATCTTTGTTAATTGTCAAGGAGACAAGATAACTGTCCATCTATTTAAAATACGCATGACATCAACTCTGAGGGCAGCATAGACTCAGTGTCAACAGAGTCGTAATTAAAGGGTCTGGGCTGACGAGGACATTAAGAGAGTGGCCACTGGCTTCCAGCAAAGCTGTTGAGTTTGGACAACTTCCTCATCCCGTAGTTGGTTCTGTGCCATGGTGATTGCACTAAGGGAGCATGTAACTGTAGGGACCTTCTGGGAGATCCTGGCCGGGCAAGGTGTTCTCTGTGGAAGTTCACAGTATCCAGGCACAGCAGGGCTTGCCTCATTGCCGCTGTGTTCCCTGTCCCCGTTGTCCGTGTCACTCTGCTGCTCCTGAGTACAGCAGGGTAGGGGTGCGAGGGCCTGGCCTGCATTCTGTTACTCACTGCCAGATTGTCAGTTTAACTAATAAGAAATATGGAGTGCCAGTTTACACCGCTGTTATTTTAATTATGCCAGATTAATTACTTGGGACATGCACTCTAGACCTCCCGTGGACTGTGATTACGATTAAGGAGTGGACCTACTTGATAGATAAACTAGTAAAGGATGAGCAAGTACAACACGAGAAACACACACACAGACACACACACACACAGAAACACAGAGACACACACACAGAAACACAGACACACACTTACACACACGCACACCGAGAAACACAGAGACACACAGACACACACATACACACACACACAGAGAGATACACACATACACAGAGGCACACACATACTTCTCTATCAAAACAAAGTTAGTTTCTATTTTTTGTTTTATCATACAGACATCGAGTCTTACCTTTCTACTTCTTTATTATCTTTCTCCTCAAAGCTTTTAGGTTCTTCCTGCTTAACCTTTTTGTTTTAGCTAACTGTTGTCATTCAGAGAACTACAGAATTACTTATCTTTACATTTTTTAAGAGTCCAAGAGCATCATTCTTCATTTTTTCATGCCGACTTTCCACGACTTCCAGTGCTGTCACACACATCGGTGTTGCTCGGAGTGACCTAGCACTGCTGAGTCATTCCTGTCAAGCTTGCTCCAAAATGTGACAGATTTGAACACGTCAGCTTAGGAGCTGGCTGCTGGCCCTGAGGAGGTTGCCCTTGTTTGGGAGGTTGTGGGGTTTGAGTTTTGAGCAAATCATAAATTGAAGCAATGACATGTTCATACCCCTCACTAAAATATTAAGAAAAACACTAGTTAATCTTTATAAAACTCCAACAAAATTATTCCTAAGATTAAGAGACCAAAAGTAAAACATATATGTGTGTATGTGCAAGTGTCAAATGCATTTTTTCTCCAGAACCCTAAAGTTGTTCATTCCATATATATAAATGAAATTTTGCAAATATGTGTTATTTATATATATATACATATATATATATTAAAATTTAAACCCTGTGTCCCTATATACTAGTTTGCCAATAAGCTTTATGTGCAATCTGTATCTTCAAAAAGCATAGAGGAAATAATTCCAAGTAGCTTTTCTAGTAAGTGATGCCAAAAGAAAACCCAAGGAAGATAAACAAAAAGACTGAAGTTCCATGATGGGCAGAAGCCGACACTCTCATTAAATCTATCACTCAGCTGCTGTCACTCCACAAGTGTTGTGCAAGCTATATGCCAGGTCATCAGTCAGGTGATTCACAAGCCTCGAGCTTCCACGGAGAGCCCACGGTCTTGCTTACGTAAGCATATAACCAGCAGAAGTGCCATGTAGGCTGTGGGCTCTCTGTCTCTGGCAGAAGATGCTGCTGTGTTATTTTGATATGGAAAAACACAGTAAATTTCGTAAATGTATAAGGTTTTTCTTTTTGAAGAGCAATATTGTACTTTCTCCCTTTGTGAAAAATTTCCTGGCAAATTTGCTTCAGAATGCATATTTTTAAAATCTCACAGAATTCTTAGGCTAGTACCCTAAACTAACAGGCAATATATATATATTCCCATACTTAGTTTAAATATGAATGTTTTGCATAGAGATCCGAGCCCATATTTTCCACCTGATATCCCCAAAGGTTTTAAGCTTCAAACACAAAAGTAATGAAAATGAATGTAATGCAGTAAAATCTTAATGACATTAAATTCCAAACACTACCCATAAAAACAACATATCTGTCCTTAGTGCTGAACGAAATCAATACTAAAAGTAAATCATATATGTATTTCACTCATAAGTTATATACATGTGTGTACACATGTGTATATATCAATTTTATAATCACAGTATTCGTTCTTCATTGGAGAAGACAAGAGTCTTGATTGGAAATTAGTCTTAAGCAAACACAAATTACTTCCTGAAATTGCTGGTTATTTCAGGAGTGAGAGGAATGAAATAAATGGGAAAGTAACTTCCCTAAAGAATTTAGAGCCTTAACTATTTTGAATCAATAATGAATTTGCTCTGTTTCACTTGTTGTTTTAATTGGCCTTCAGCTCAACTCAAGGTTTCCTGTATGTTGGGCTATATGTGTGTTCACAGAGTTTATGTCTAGGATGTTTTCAGATTCCATTTAGACTTGAAGGAAGTAAAGACAGAAATCCAAGTATGGAGGATTCAGAGCTGTAGTGTAAGGATTGCACAAATGCATACAGGATGCTTGGGTCTAGTTGATTCTGGACTCAAAGGCAGTTGACACTGTGTGTTTCTTGGTGTACTGAGTGAAGAAATGACAAGTACCAGCTAAGTGCCTAAGGAGTGCACACATCAGGCCAGGGCAGCGGTCCTCTAGCCTCGGAAGCCTCAGATGTGGCCAAGGAGCTTCCTGGGCAGAGCGCACTCATCACCAACTCTGTGAAATGACATCGGGCCTGAGAGTGTACATTTCTCAGTTCTCCACTACTGCTGTTGGTTTCAGAGCACACTCTATGACAATATGGTCTGAATCAGAGAAAATAGCTATTGCAATTCCCAAAGGGGAAAGGTACATGGGACCAGTAATGAATCTGACATCCAAGTGGTCATTACCGGAAATCTAAAAGCCAGAATCTATAGGGACCTGATGCCATAGTACCTAAAAATCAGGTCATCATAGACACACACAACAGTGGTGCTTTGAAGACCAAACCCTGCTGTTGAGTTGAATTACCTGCAGCCGCCCACAAGAACTGCTTTGTAAACTGATGTCTTGTTCTTCTCCTCTAAGGGTTGATTTGGGGCAAAACCAGTAGAGCACAGCCGGTGGGTGTTGTTTCGAGCCCCTGTACTCCTGGTCCCTCCAATTCAGCAAGCCTTGAGACCTAGTGTAATGAAAGGACTTTCCCAGAGTCCCTAGTTTTCTATCAAGAACATTGAAAGCCATGGACCCCTGAGGCCAGGGTCTAAACTCTGTGCCCTCTGCAACATTACTGGTTACTCGATAAATTGGTTAAGAAGTGATTTTCTTTTGCCTTTCTGGTCTGTTTGTAGAAAATTACCACCTAGGAACTGAGATAGTTGCCCACTTCTATTACTGAGCGCTCATGGAGATATATTCCCCCAACAAACACTTAACTGTCTACTCCCCTGTTGGCCTTTAGGCATTTCAGAAAAGAAAGGCTCTTCCAAAAAAAAACAAAGAGACAAACAGACAAACAAAAGACCTGGACAGAATAAAACTACAAAGTTCCTTTCCCCACCCCCAACATCTAAGGAAGGACTCCTAGCACATGAGAAACAAGATAATACACATTTTACCTAGCCTGAAACCTTTCTGATTCTCGTTAAAAACTTGTGAGAGGATCTTGAGCAGAAAGCAGTGCACATCAGAACTATTTTACTAAAGAAAATGAAGAAACAAAATAGAATTGCCCCTCATATCTCCAATAGCCCCAAGCCTTTCAGTAGGATTACAACCCTGTCTTGTCATAGAGGCTCTGTAAAAATAAACTGTTTAAGGGAGATCAAGGCCAGTGTCAAATCCAAATGAAAGAGCAAGGCCCAGCTTCCTTCTGGCACTAACAGATAACCTATCCTACCACCAGCTGGCACAAGCCATGGACTCATAAATAGTAAAAGGATGAGGGAATGTGTGTCATTGTCTTCTGGATTCAGCACCATCTGGACACTACTTCTTGGCTGTATCAATATGGTGGCTTGGTTTATATATAATTCATATCCCGTTTGCTCCTGGGGGTTCCAGAGTGCTAGAGCCTGTCTCTTGGTGTCACATGGGACAGTTTCTCTGGTGCTGTCTCAGAATTCTGTACATCAAGAATAGAGGACACCCTACCCGCTACCTACCCTCACTCACCTTCCCCCAACCCCTGCTCTCCTGGAGAGCCTGAAACAGGGGACTCTGACACTTAGAGAACTCAGCACCCCGCACAGCTGTGATGCCCTGACTGAGCTGGCAGTAGGCATAAGCTCATTAGCAATTTCCTCATAAAAGATTGATCAATGAGAAGTGGTTTCATAAAAAAGGAGGCAGATTATTTACCGTGCTTGTGAGTCGGCACAAACAAAGATTTGTTTCTATAGACCAATCAGTTCCATCTTTTCTGCAAAGTTATTTATTATCAACAAATACGGTAAAGAAAAGGCGACATCTCCCAGTAGGTTAAACAAAATTTTCTGGAATGAAGACTGGGTGAGCTGTATTTTTTTTTTTTCCAAATAGTATCGCAAATATCAGGGACTCAAAAGTTAACCCCAAAGATTTGATACGGCAAGGGGAAGAGCCACAGGATCGCACATAACATGTGATGTCTTCCTCTGTGTTTTCCACACAAATTCATATCACACTCTGGCCGGATGTCCCTCATTTCAACCCCATACACTGATTCTGTTCAGCAGCACCTGACTCCAGGGCAAGCACTAGGGTAAAAAGTCAAAACCTTCATTTTGGAGTCTTTTCACAGCTTACCATAACATGAGGCCTTAGGCTACAGAAAACTTAGCAGGTCACTTTTCCTAAAGTGAGCCCAAGACATGCCGGAGCGCTGAGCCAGACTCCCTTGCCCTGGTTTCTGCTTCGGCTTTGCCCTCCTGAGCAGAGGAGTCTGGAGTAAGCAGTTAGGTTTTCTGTATCTTCATGTTGTTGTCTGTGCTGTATAATCATACCATCTGCACTGGCGTCTGTTCCAAGGCTCACAGGGGGATGCTTCCTTGGAAAGCCATGTGTCCTCTGGTCAGAGCCAGGCCTAGAATCTGGGGCTCCTGATGTTCCGTCTAGTGCTTTCCACAAAGCTCAGCTTCCTCAAGGGATAGTTGTAAATGGGTGTTGTGTCACCAGAAGTGCATTTTGTTACTTCCAGCATTGTGTTCCCGGGTGTTCTTTATACCTTCTGGGGACAGGTGCTCCAGGCCAGTGTATGTCATGAGCCAGACCCTCCGCCACACCATGCTCATGGCACTGTGACTGTAGCACACACACATGCCAGCCACTCTGAGGCAGCGTTAGGCTGGTTCCAGCCTGAATTCTGACTAAGAACAGGGAATGGCCGCATGGAAACGGCACCACTTTGGGAAGATCAAGCAGCTTGTCTGAGCTAGAGACTGTCCTGCTCTGTTCTGTGAGGGAGATGTCTGTTCTGTGAAGTTGTTGAGAGGATGACACAGGGCCCTCAGTCCGAGGCTTAGCCACGTGCATGGCAGGTGATGCTTGCTTCCTTCACAAGTGGCAGGCACCGAGCCAAGCGGTGGTAGGGTGTTGATAGCAACGTTGACAGGCCTACTAGCTGCAGGATTCTTTGGATCTGGGAGGGGTGGACAGAGCTATAAGGACTCTGAGCAATATTGGTTTTCACTAGGGCCAGAGCTGTGGAAGCCTAGCAGGCTGTGGCACAGGGCCTCGGGTGTGGGGAGAGCAGAGGGCAGCAGCCACTTGGCACACGCTTTCCACTCTAGAGAAAGGCAGTGCATACGAGCTCCACTGATTGCCTGCCATGCCAGAAATGAGCCTATAGCCATCACAGAGTAACTGGTCAAGAAATAAAAGTAAGCTGCTGCTGTTAAAATGTCTATAATCAACTTTAAGGCCTTAAATAGTATTAATCAAAAAAAGAAAAAGAGAAAAGTGTTTCTGGGCATAGCCCTATGGGACCCAGCTTGTGGATTTATAGTGCCCAGGAGACTCTGGAATCAAAGGCAGGCATTATGTAATCAGAGGATGGGGCCCACCCTTCACTGTCTCCTGATTCACATTTCCTTCACAGCTATCCAGATTAGCTGCTGATCTGATTAACAGAGGGATGTTAAAGTATAGTTTACAGGTCATTTCAAGTCTTTCAGGAAGCTCAAGTTTCTTAGGAGGGAGCCTGGCAACAAAACTTCCCTCTTGATGGAGTGAGCAGAGTACACTTTCACTAGCAGATGATGCTTGTTGCTCAGGACAGAGCAGAGACAGCCCAGTCAGGACTGTCTTTTACTTTTATCTCTTTGCTTGCCTGTCACTTCAGTGAACAGCAAGGTCCCAGCGCTGGTCAACCCGCCTCTCCTCTTCCAGGTCATCTTCCCCCAATATCTAGACAATAATGCAACCCACCAAGATAGTTCTGTCAGCAAGAGAGAGAAAGCCTGAGTTTCTGTCCCCAGAAACTCTGTTAATAGATAGCTATAAACTTGCTACTTGCAGTTAAAAAATGAAAGGAAAGAAAAATGGATTTTCTTTTTTTTCTTTTTTTTTTTTTTTGAAAAATGGATTTTCATGTTGGAAGTGTATAAATGTTAAATCGTTTTCAAACAACCCAAGGAAACCATGGTTTTCCTTGCTTCTTTTTAATGCCATGGGGCAAAGTGATGCCGGCATGTATAGAAATATAAATGCATAATTGAAGTGGCGTGAGCTGACACAATGAGTGCAAAAATTATGTGATCTATGAAAGTAGACGCAGAGGCAGCAATGCTTAAAAGGCAGCCTGGGCCACTTAGAGAACACCTAGAGGGGACTCCCACTGCTGCCTTACAGAAAATGTGGGGCTTTGGCTTCTAATTTTCATTTATAGATTCACCTGATTTATGTGAGAATTCTGGGCATCCTGGTTAGAAAGAATGATCTAATCCAGTTTAATCAGTATGTTGTATGGAACCCATTCTCACCCACTCCTAATAGTCATAAGGAGGAGGTCTGTGTACATGGGTCCCTCTTGTCAGAGAACTCGGTGGACAGAGGAACTTTGCATGAAGAAAAACCAGGAAGTTTAGTAATGTTGATTTCAATTCTATCCAAATAGGTGAGTCCCATAACAAGGAAAGAAGTAATTAGATGGGGCTCACCAAGTTACTTCTCATCACAGGAAATCCTAGCACTCTAGTTTGCTGGCCTCAGCTGGGTCATTCATCTACCACTGTAACCGAATTACTAAATTGCAATGCTGTTTTCTTGTGTGTGTGTGGGGTGTGTGTGTGTGTGTGTGTGTGTGTATGTGTGTGTGTGTGTGTGTGTGTGTGTGTGTGTGTGTGTGTCAGCATTTGGGTGGCTGTCAAAGGGCAGCTTGCAGTGCTGGTTCTCTCCTTCCTTTTGGCCCTGGAGATTGAAGTCGACTCATCAGTCTGCACACTAACTGCTTTTACCTGCTGAACTATCTCTCTGGGCCAATGATGCTTCTCATCTTCCCTGCCAGGGCCTTATGTGGAAGCTAAACACTAGTCAAGCAAGAGTATTCCTTTGGGAAAATGGGCACAGCTACATGTCTGTCTAAGAGACGTCTGTGACTGTCTATCACAGGCTTACTACTCTTCAAAGGAAAGTCTCACCAACCTTGGAAACCCTTCCAAAGGGTATTGAGAATGGGTACTGAAGATTTACAAAACAGATTTTCACAGCTAGATCTTGTCCACACAGACATCTTTCCTTCCCCTCACCTCATGGGACCACTCCCCC
The DNA here is from genome assembly GCA_907169655.1 of Acomys percivali. Taxonomy (NCBI): domain Eukaryota; kingdom Metazoa; phylum Chordata; class Mammalia; order Rodentia; family Muridae; genus Acomys; species Acomys percivali. The sequence goes on along the minus strand of OU015751.1, from coordinate 72,578,346 downwards.
TGCTCAATCCCTCCTCATCCCTAGGGGACTGTGGAGAATGCAAGCCAAGCCCAGAGTTGAGCACCTCACTTCACTTCCTAGTCATTCATCCTGAACTCAGGTGTGGATTCAGTCTAATGAGTCCACAGATGAACTCATCCACCACTGATGTGTCTGTGGGCTTTGAAAAACAGTAATGGCTGCGAATATGTGTAATAAAGTTACTTTAAAATTCAAAACATGATAAAAAAAAAAAAAAAAACAGCAAACGACTAGGTAGACTACACTAATTTCTCTTCAATGTTTTAAGTTTTTCTTCTGAAATTTTTCACACATGTATACAATGAAATATGATCATATCTACCCAAGATTTCCCTCCTCCAAATTCCTCTGTGTATCCCCCAACATGCTCCCTCTCACCTTCATGCTTTTGTTAAATAACCCACTAAGTCCAATTAGTTCTGCCTGTGTGTACACTGGTATAGGGCCATTTACTGAATCATGGGAAGCCTACCAGAAGCAACAGCCTCAAAAGAGAGTGAGTTTCCCTCCTCTAGTAAGTGTGCACTGCCAATGAGTAATGCCTGCATAAGGGCTGGGATCTGAGATGCTCTGCCCTTTCTGTACCGGGATTTTGGCTGGCTTGATCTTGTGCAGGTAACCACAGTTGGCGTAGATTCATGCCTGCAATAGCCATGTCCTGTCCGGAGGACAGAATCTCACAGTGCCTCCTCCATTCTCCAGCTCTTACTTTCTTGCTACTGGGAGACTTTAGGAAGGCATTTTTCTCTTCCTTTTTCTCTGCCATTGGACCAGGATGCCTGTGCTCTCTCCTGCCCTGACCATGTCTTGTTTGCTTTGGTCCCTTACCCATCTGACTTAACGGCCACATCCCTTTCCCTCTCCTCAGCACCAGCCTCCGGCTCTGGCCGCTGGGCTGTGTCTCTTACTCTGACACTGTGTAGACCGACTTTGACAGAAATGCAGTTCTGGCAAACCTGCCTTTTAGAATGCTCCATTGCTTCCTCCTCTTTCCTCCAAACAACTCCACGGTTCTGTCATCTCCGTTTTCAGTCATGCATTTGGCACGTGGCCTACTGCTAACCAGCCTTGCACTTCTCTACTGTCTTGTGATTACAATACACACACCCAACACACAAATGACCATTCAATTCAACTATCCCATACTCCTCATCAAAGTATTTTTTGACCAAATGATCTCATTCTTGAAATGCATGAATAATTGACTTATTAGGGGCACGGTGGGAGAGGGCGCCATCTCAGCTTTGTGCTGGGTGATCTTGATAGAAGAAAACATTCATTCATTTTCTCCAACAAAATTATCTCATTTGTATAATTGGAGAATCACTAATGAATTTTTGTTGTACAAGAACACTAATCACAGAAGCCTTTGTTTTCTCAGTCAAGGGTGTGCTTTACCCCTTGCCGGCACCTGGACCAGTGAGTCACAGTGCACCCCTCATGGGTTCCGTTAGCCAAATATGTAGCTAACCCAGGATGAAAGAAATCAAGCGAGGCATTCAGAAACTTTTAAGGCTCAGATTTCATATCTTAGACATTTAGCAAAGTAGCAACTTCTTTTTCTCAATTCAAAAAGGTTTTAATCTCCTATTCTGTCTCAAGGAGTTTGATTTAACAACCTGGTGCCAGGTCATTTCTGGAAAACAGGAACTTTGCCCTGTGAACCCCAGCACGGGTTGGGTTACGGAAAAGATGCTTCCACCATCCTCAAGGAAAATACAAACTGTGGCCAGCATAGTGGCTCATCCATTAACAGTGCTTATCACCAAACATGGCCACCCAAGTTTGGTCCCCTGACACCCACATGCTACTCTCTGACCTGCACACATATGCCATGGCATGCATGCACCCACACATGTGCACATGTACATGCACATGCACATACATACATGCATACATACATACATAGAGAGAGACAGAGACAGAGACAGAGAGACAGAGTTTTTGTTTTTTGTTTTTTGTTTTTTTGTTTTTTTGAGAGACAGAGTTTTTAAGTTAAGATGAAATACTAACTTCTCATCAGGGCCTGCGGACCATGTCTGCCATCCAGACCCTGACCTTCCCTGAGGTCCCTGTCTGGTGCCACCTCAGTGCCACACCCTACTTGCTGAATAAGTTGAAGTACCAAAGCATCAAAGCTCTCCACACTGCCGCGCCTCTACCTGCCCTGTCCTTCTGCCTGGGTGTATTATTTTGATGGTGCTGAAACAGTTTACCTCATTTGTTGTGAAAAAAGGTGTCTAGAGACCCCTGTTGTTTGCAATGAGTATGTGCTAAGTGCTGTGACACACAGACAACCTAGCCACTTGGGTCCCAAAACCAACAGAGCCACGTGTCCCTCTGCCTGTGGTCAGTCACTGCCCAAAAGGATAGCCAAGAGGCACTCAGAACCGCGAGGTAGGCACTCAGAACACAGCTGAGCACGCAGAACCGTGAACTGTGCAATGGCTCCTGTCTCTGCCTGAGACTTGAGTTTGCCCTTCTGGTGCTCAGTGTGTTCCCAGGAGAGGATGTGGCCTTCAAGGACAGTTTGTAACAGCATTTTTGATCATTTTTCTCCACCAAGGGTGGTTCACAGCCCAGGAACAGCTGCAATGCCGGAAGCCTGCCTGGAATCGGTGCTCTGGCATGGGCATCAAGGGTGGACTCTGAGGGAATGTTATGAAATCTTCAGAGGAAATCTTCTGTATGCCTGGCTCTTAAGAACAGGTGTAAATTGGTGTGGGGAAAGAATATGTTTTATTTTGGCAAACAAGCGAAACCTTCGTGGTAGGGCTACGAAAGGGAGTTGAGGCTGGCTAAGTGTCTCAGATCCTTTACTGGGAAGCCCTAGCTTTTCACATTTCCTCAGTCCTTGAAGAGAAGCCGGACAGTGAGGAACCCTGCAACTCTGAGGCACAGTGACACCAACAACCCTTTCCTTTAAGCTTTCCTAATATCAGACCACTTGAAATAACAGGCTAACGCAGCATGCGTTTATATACCATTTACTGTGCATTATTTTCTCCATACATTACACTGTACTTAATCTCCCCAACTACTCCAGGATACTACTTCCTTTCCCACTTTACAGCACACACAGAGGAGGGTGAGGAAGGGGCAGGTTTCACTCCCAACTCCCAGGGCTATGCCGGCACACAGCCTGCACAGTAGTGCACACTTATTCAGAGTTAGAAATGTCCTTCCATCATGCGTCTTATCTAGGAGGCCAGGTACAAGCCTGATGGTATTAAGAAATAATTTATGGTGGTATGATCTAAGGAGGACTTCCTGCTCATAAAGAAAGGATACCCATGACACAGAAACATTTAAATACAGTGAGGCTGGTAAATTGAACTATGTGTTCTTGTTTCTGGGGTCATAAGCATGCACACTCAAAAGCCAACGTGCTTGAAAGAGCACCTACCCAGGCCTTGGGTCAGTGGCCATTACAGCAGCTGTGGGAGAGCAACCAGTTCTGAGTGGCCTGGACCAGCCACTGTGTGCCACTCAGTAAATTAAATGCTTGCCTTCCCCTAGAATTACCTCTGTGCCCACACATTTGAAATTTTCCACAGCTGACACTAGCCGTCACCTCAGTATTTGCCGAGGCACCTCCTTTTGTGAAAGACAATGGCTGTGCTCTGAAAATGTCGCTCCACACACTCGCTGTCCTCTGGGGGCCTGACCTTTCTCCTCAGGCTGAGGTCCCTGCTGGAGTGTTCAGTCAAGGTCTCCCCAAGCCTTTTGCAGAGCTCCAGAACCTCTGTGCGCCTGGCCATGAGAGTTCTCAGGACTGACATGGTCTGCCTGCTCCCAGCAGTCCCTCATGTTTGCTCTTACCATCTTTCCCAGAGCATGCCTTCTCTAGCCTGAGCTCTGGCTGTCAGCTCCAGGAAGAGCTGATGCAGGTCCTTGGGTCCTCTTCTCGCTGGTCATATTGCACTTATTGTTTCAGACAGGACGAATGGTACCAGGCTTGGGAATTCACCCCACAAACACATGGGCCTGAAGCCAACCCGCCGAACTAATGTGAAATTACCTGTGGCCAAAATCTATAATCCCAGTGCTGGGGAGGAAGAGACAGGAGGATCCCTGGGAGACTCAGTGGCCAGCTTCTATAGCTTGCTTCCTACTTGGTGAGTTCTAGGCCAGTGGGAGACACATATGTACACACATGTACAGACATGCACACACAGTCACACACACATAACAAAGCATTGGTCACGAGGGCACTTTGTTCTCTCATTCTTGCATACCTGTGAATGTTCTGTATTGTGGCGCTCAGTGTCTCTATCTTCTCATTTCCTAGTTAGTATTGATGGGTGCATTCTAAGGGCCCCCTTACCCAGGATCTCGGATCTTAGGCATTTCAACCATGTTCCCCCTTTCCTGTGCAGTGACCACACAAATAGTCTCCCTTTTCTTTTAGGATACTACTTATTAAATTGCAATAGACTTGTTCATGGCCTACGGGTAGGCAGGTTTTTGTCTTCCATGAAGTCTAGAGGATGCTTATAGGATCTGTGCAGGGTAATCTTCCCGTGATCCTGTTGGAAATGATGTCATGCATGTCATAATTGCTCCCTAAGACTTCAGGTTTAACCTGAATTATGTGTGGCAGTTACAAGCATTCTGCTTCCTAAGGGTGACTGAAGCAAAATTTGCATAAAGTGAGTTTGCATGAGTTTTGTAGCTTGCTAAGACAGTAATTGGATTAAGTCATATTAAAGCCACAAAGCTCACAGGATAGTTTACTCTGGTACCATAGTCATTGAGGAGGCAGATGTATAGATTTGCTAAGGCAGTCTCAGGCCAAAAATAAACATATAGAGAATTTCAAGCCCTGATACAGGAGTCTAAGCAGCTTATATGAAGCAGGTACAACTCAAAGAGTTAGAGAATTGAACCCTGAAATTGAACTCTGAAATGAGGCATAGTAGGTTTGAACTTACTTCTTGTCAATCAGAAGAAATCCATCTACTAACTTTTTTTCTTTCCTTTTTTTATTTTTATTTTATTTATTTATTTATTTATTTATTTATTTATTTATTTATTTTGAGAAAGGTTTAGAAATGCATGGGGAGGCAAGGAAGACAGGAGTTAAGGAAAGAGGCACAGGGCATCTAAGTTGGTGCATTCTCTACAGGTCACTTTCTAAGCATTGTAGGTAATACTATAAAGCTAAGTGAGTCAAACTTTAACGCGCCCCCCACCTACACCCCATGTCCGGTGGAGTTGCTCTCTGATGGGCATGGGGAGGAAATGAAAGCTATGGGCGTTACACTGGCTGAGCTCCTGTATGTGTCAGACCACACAAGAGATGCCACTAGTTGGTACTGCTGTTGCTGTGATGGTTTTCACAAGGAGGAAACATTCTCTGAAGGCTTGAGCCTCCTCAGAAGAATCACACAGAAGCATGAAGACTTGGGTACAGCTCAGTCAGGACAGTGCTTGCCTAGCACACATGGAGCTCCAGGTTCCATCCCCTGCACCAGACAAAATGAATTTGTTGCATTTTCATTTTTGTTCCTTGTAAAAGGCAACGTCAGGGAAGAAAGGTTTATTTGGTTCACAATTCCAAATTACAGTCTGTCATTTTTTGTTAGTTTGTTTGTTTGGAGGAGTCAAGACAGAAACTTGAAACAGCTAGTCATACCACATCCACAGTTGAGAGCAGACAAAAATGAGTGCACCCATACTGCCTGCCTGCCTGCTTGCTTTATTCTTACATGGCTTACAGTCCAGCCTAGGGAATGATGCCACCCACAGTGGGGTGGGTGTTCCTACATCAATTAATAATGGAGACAATTCCACACACACACAGGCTCAAGGATCACCCTGATCTAGATAAATTCTCCATATTGTGGGTGATTCTAGGTGGTGTCAGGTTGATAGTGAAAACTTATCAGACAGCATGTGCCATGGTGGTGAACACCTGTAATCCCAGAACTCTGAGATAGGAGCAAGATGATGCGGAATTTTTGGTCATCTTTGGCTGCATACCAAGTGGAAAACTAACTTGAGCTACATGAGATCCTGTCCTTCCTTCTCCCAAGGGAGTATGGAGCATGCCTGCCTACAAAGGCCAGGCTCCTCCTCCGCCAGCTACCTCCACAAGCATCAAGAGGACCGCTCACCAGCAGCAATGCATGCTGGTTCTTTGCATACTTCTAGTAGTTACTTCACAATTCCGGGCATCACATGAATTTTTTAAAATCTTTCTTGAAGCTAAAAACAAAAAGCCAATTAAAGCAAGGGAAGCGCTCTGACTCGGCCAAAGCAAAGCCCTCCTTTGCTACTTTTCAGTCCCCTCCAACCCCCGTGGTTCCTTGGAAGAAGCTGAGTTCTGAATTATGGAAGAGAGCAGGTGCCGGGTTCCCTTGAAACACAAGACACAAATAAAAATGAAAAATGCCTTGTCCTCTTTCCTGGTTTGTACACAAATATGTCTATATTTTACTCATAATTGGACTAAAGATAAATTTCACTAAAAAAATACAGTAGCTTATTTTTCCAGGCTTACTGCTCATTCTAAGAGGCCTGCAGCTCCTTTATCTGTGGCTGGGTTTTGTTTCCACCAGCAGTTAGTACCTGGGCTTGCCCTCGTACAGCTTAAATAGTGAAGACACCCACTGTTCTTAGGCTTAACAGGGTCTCCAGGCACCTGAGGACATCTGTCTTCTCACCGACTCTGAGACTTATAGATTCTGGAACCATAAGAGAAGTAAGATTTTCCCAAAGTAACATATTGCAGATGAAGGGGTGTATCTAAGCACAAGACTACCCCTCTGGGGATGTCCGAACCCTGATAACATTTAGCCTCTTTAGTGACCTACCAAGCATCTTCTTTCTGTATTCTGGCTGGCCCCGGGCTCCCCTCAGCCCTCTGCTCCTGTGCTGAGCGCATGGCGGCTTCCCAGTCTCTGCTCTATCTGCCAGGGATGCTGTTTCCATGTTCCCTTTCGGTGGAGAGCTTTCCACACCCCATTGCATCATTTTCATGCTAAATTGCAGGGAACCTTTCCCCCCTGGAACATAACAGTTTCACCATTGCTGAAGATTCTTCTTTTTGAGAGATGTTCCTCCCAGCACCAAGGAAGCTAGGGAGCCTTAGGAGCCATACAGCTGTCTTGCTTCCAAAAACAAAACCAAATGGGATCTTTTGATGTTAGACTGATCACGAATATTTTCTGAGTGGTATAAACCTCTCTGGCTGCATCTGCATATGAATGGATGAAGGACTTTGCCAGTGGAATCTTACATAAAAGTAGCTCTGCACAGGAACTGGAGCCACTTTGTTTTCCGGGAATGTGTTTGATCCATCAGTGTGGAACACCTGCTGTGGACCACATGGTGTAAACACCAGTCCTGCTCTTAATGCGGACGTGTTCACATGGGTAATTAATGCCTAACAAAGGAGGTTGAGTTGGCTCCATGTTTCTCTGCCTCACATGAATGTAGTGATTTACCCTGCAAGCTGATTTGGAGAGCTCAACAGAAATCAGGGGTACAAGGCCTCTTCAGCTCTCTCCCTGTCTGTACCTCCAAGGAAGCCCTAGTAGTCATTTCCCACAATATGTCCTGTATCCATCAGCATGAATTGCAGGGAGTTGAGGAAGAAGGCAGGAAGGGCAAACAACCTATCCCCTTAGAGCCATGCAACACTTCTGCTTCTACTCCATTACCCACCCAGAATCTAGTCAAATGGACAATGCAGGACAGTGGGGAACGAGCCATTGATTCTGCTGCCTTCGATGCACGTGACTAAGGAAAAACAGTATTGTCAAAATTGAGCAAAACACAGGAAGCTTAACCCCGACTGTCAATCTTGAATTGCTGCTAATTTCTCTAATGAAGCCCATTGTTTTGTATAGCTCATGTGCACTAATACAAACATCTGAAATACACCACTGGCTTCTAGGTCAGTGACAAAGGCAAATAAGCACCAAGAGCATGGTTTTCAGGTTTTCCTGGTCATACAGAGCCCAAGATGTGGACAGAAGGAATCTCTTCAGGGAGTGTCAGAAGCGTGTTCCTGGGAGCCTACCATAGACTCCCTCTAAAAGACCCCAGCCAGCAGGGGATCGTAGCAGAAGCTGAGTCTCACGGCCAAACTTTGGGCAGAGGACAGGCTGTCTTATGGAGGAGTGAGGCATAGAAGGACCCAGAAGAGACAGGAGCTCCACAAGGAGATCAACGGAGCCAGCAAATCTGGGCCCAGGAGGGCCTTCAGAGACTGATGCACCAGACAAGGACCATGCATCAAGAGGACCTAGGGACCTGCTCAGATGTAGCCTATAGGCAGCTCAGTCAGTCTCCATAGGGGTCGCCTAGTAGGGGGAGCAGAGGCTGTTCCTGCCATGGCCTTGCTTGGTTTTGGATCACTTTCCCCTGGTGGACTGCCTTACCAGGCCATAGAGAAAGAGGATGCAGACAGTCTTGATTTAATGAGACTTGATAGGCTGGGGTCAGTTGATGAGGAGAAGGGCTTCACCTCTCTGAGGACTAGGGGAGGAGCATAGGAGGGGGAAGAGGGAGGGAGGGTGGAACTGAGAGCACATGATGGAGGGAGCTATGATTGGGATGTAAAGTGAATAAATTTTTTAAAGTAAATTTAAATTAAAAAAAAGAAAAACAAATTTAAAAAAAAAAACATGTTTTTCTGCTTTGGCATTCAGCCAAGAAGAGGAAACTCACTCAGTGTGCATTTTTTTAAGTAAGAAAAGGCCAATAGGACTCACGGTTCGGTGACTCCCTGCACTGGCAGGACACAGAGCCTATACCTTCTCTGTGAGCCTTTTTTTGGGAGCCAAAATGCTATCAAACCCTCAAGCCTCCCCCACGCCTTCCTCTTCTCCATGAGTCCCTTAAGTGTGTTCCCTGCATGGCAGGTCCTTGCCTCTAAGCACGTGGTCCTCGCACAGCACGTGAGGGCACCTTAGCAAGCTCTTTCTTTTGTCTCTTAGGTAATTTCAGCTAGGCTGAAAGAACCTCAACAGCACAGTTCCTTACCTGCTTCTGGATCTGTCCCACTGTGCTCCAGTCTGGTGCTAGTGATGCTGGATTTGTTAAGTGTCTGAAAATGAAGGAAAACGTGTACTGTTAATACAGCTACACTGATTGTCCAGCACATTTAACCCATCACCCACAGGGCAAAGGAAATGGGCTGAAAGCCAGCCCGATCATCCAGAAGCTAGGACTGGGCTGCCATGTCACTGACCAAGAAAGTTTAGTGGCAATGGGTAGTCTGGCAGGACACTGTCGCAGCCAGCCAGCTCCACGGCACCCTAAGCAGACTCTATAAAGCCCCCGGGAGGTAATGGGGAAGAGACTAAGCAATGGTAGGTGAACTGTAAGGGTTTCCAACAAGATGAGGACAGTTCGAAGCCAGCTGGTGAGCCCAGTTGTATAAGATGATCTGATATCAACATCATATCAGAGCGAACACTGATTATCAGTTCTACTCCCAACACTCAGGACTCTCAGCTCCTGGCAGAGCAGAAATAAATGCTTGTCTTGCTTCTCTGTGATCACAAGATGAGTGAAGATCTCCCTGCCCGACCGAGAGGGCTTCTGAGTCCGCTTGCCTCTCTGGGCTCCTGACTTGATCTGTAGCAACTTCTTCACTTGCGCTTGGTAACAAAGCTGACTAGAACCAATACAGTTGTGTGCGTCCACACAGCATGAGCTCAGGCGGTCTGAGGTGCAAGTCCACTACATTTTGCTACATGAAAGAAATGCTTGGGGCTGGAGCTTCACACAGCGACAAAGGAATTGCCTAGCATGCCAGAAGCCCCTGTTCAAACCATAGCTCTGCCACCTTAAAAAGGGAGTTCTTAATGGGTTATGAACTTAAAGGCAGCAATTGGTTTGTCTTTTATTGAAATTTTTAAAGGAAATAATTTCTAGTGTATAGTTTTTATGGAATACTGCATGTTGCATAAGCCCATGCTGAGAGTGTACACCAACATGAGGAATACTCTCACTACATGCTAAGTGGGAAACAAAGGCACGAGAGACACTCGCAAAGATCCGACTGTTCTTAAAACAGAAGAAGAAGGAGGAGGAGGAGAAGAAGGAGGAGGAGGAGAAGGAGGAGGAGGAGGAGGAGGAGGAGGAGGAGGAGGAAGAGGAGGAGTTGTCTGTGTGATTCCTAGATTTTATATGGACACTTTAAATCATAACGTGAAAATTAGAGCGAAACTGTCTAGGTAAACAAAAAAGACTAATGGGAGGAGAGACTCAGGACCTGGGAGAGTAAGGAGTGGGAATATTCAACTACAGTGCACACATGTGTGAAAATACTGTCACTTAACACAATAGCAAGTGTGATGAATATATTCAAGAAGAGTTAAATAAGTGATTTTAAAATCCCACAGAGGCAACTACAACAGCAACAGAAGACTCTTTTAAAAAAACTATAAAATATTAACAGTGATTCTATCTAGGTACTAGAATAGGAAGTGATTTTTTTTTTAACTACTTTTCTGTTCTTAGCATTTTTGTACTCTGCCAGTCATCAAATCTCCTTAAACCAGTTGTTAAACATAGACCATTATCATGCTGTGTCAGGGAAGGGGAGGACACTTTCCTCAGTGATGTAGCCACTGGCTGGTAAGGAGCTCAAGCACCTATAAATAACCTCATCCACGCTCCTTTGGTGACCCTAATGCAACTCACTGGGCCACAAACAACACAAAACATGAGAGCAGAAAGATAACAGGGAAGAAGAGGCGTCCATCAGGAATGGGAAGGGACAGAAAGGGATGTGACAAAAATATATTATATGTATGTGTGAGAAGGCTGAAATGAAATCTCTTATGAACAATTAGTATATGTCAGTAGAAAAATATTACATGAAAAATTTTTTTCCTAAAACAATTAAAATCAGTGAAGAAAGTGTGTGCAGCCTGACCAGAGAGGGTGCTGCTCCAAACCTCAGAGAGAGAGAAAGAGCTAGGATTCATCTCCAGAGACTCAGTAGAATTATGGCCAGAAAAGCCAGGCACAAGATTTGCTTGCTGCTAATGTGGCTTTAATTAATACTATTAAAGTTTCTTCCCCAGCCTGAAGATATTCTGATTGCTTGAGTTTAAAAATGCAACATCAGCAAAACTGCCTCGAGAAACTTACGTAATCATGTTAGGACCGCGTTTTAACAATGCACAGTAACAACAGCTCTGGAGGCTTCAGATTAATAAGCAAGTGCGGGGCCTCCACAGAGAAAATCTGAGGTCGGCATTCTTTTTGTTTGTCTAGTACTTTGTTGTTTTCAGCAGTGGCCATTGAGGATGGCAGACAGGGTGAAGTGAAGAAATAATACAGTGCTCCTACCAGTTCTAGAAGCAATAGTATCTTCTATAATTCTACCAAAGACAGGCAGGTCCTGGAGGGAGGAAAGCATTGCTGAGCTCTGACTTGACCTCTGCTTCCCCACATCCCATAGTGTTTCCTTCGCTCTGCGTTCAGATGACACCCCACAATGCTCATTTCCAAATCACCACTTCCTGCCTGAGACTTTTTCACGTCCTTAACCTCAGTTAAACAGAAGAGAGGGAAGACATGCCTGGGGGGCAGATGCTGTATACAGAGTCCATGCAAAGGCTAACATCCTATAGGAAGAAGACTTTGCGCCCAGGCTCTGTTACAGCTTCTTTTGTGACTGCTGACCACTTTATAAGTTTAGGGAGCTTTCTGTCCCAGGTGTAAAGACCACCAGAGCACTGAAATGCAAAATGAAGGAATTTTTATTGTAATTATATAATAGATGTGTATAAATAATTTAAAAATTAAACCTCAGTGTGCTTGGATTTTCCTGGATGTTAGTGTGTTAAGTTAATAAGACAGAATCTGATCAATAGAGGACAGATCCGATCGCCGTTGTCACCACACACTCTCCCCCATTCACAAACAGTAGTTGATTACAACCTTAAAATATGGCTATTGCTTTAAAGTAAGGAATGCTGTTTACCTTGAGTTTGTAATGACTTGGTGCTAATTCCCTTGGTTCTGCAGTCTACCCATGGGGGACAGCAACTTGGTTATTCTACTGCTGGGCTCTGAACTAACTCTATACTTGTGATTAGAGACAAGTTCCTTAGCTTTCTTTGCTTAGCTGAAAGGAACCAAATAAACACTTATAGCTACTTCTATAGTTAATGTGGGGACTATATAATACGGTATAGGATCATAATGCATAATGCAATTAATGACATTATAATAATATCACAAAACAAAATACAATTACTACTCAATTAATGGAAACTATAATAAGCACAATCACCATCATCACCATGAATATCATCATTGTGGAAGTCGTCATCATTGTTAGCGTGCAGACGGTTCAGCTGGCCGACCTTCAGGGTCCTAGTAACTGTTTATGTCATCACCTACCACGGCCAGGTGCTTTCTCCATCTGTCCTTCTCTGCCCTCATGGCTCTGCTCCTGTCTGTCTGTCTGACTGTCTGCATGTCCAGTCATCCACCTCTACCTCTCCTCCAAGCCCTAACCCCTCTCCCCTCCATATACCAGACCTGTTGTGTGACATAATTCTCTGGGGGGGGGGTGGTAGACCTTGGCATGGGTCCACCGTGGTACCCTCCCACCCCTGCTGTCACATCATCATTATATATCATAGCAGTTGTCATTATCATGATTTTGTCCTTTGAAGGCTCTGGTTGACTCTTCTGCAACACTGTATAATGCTCAGAAATTTCAACCTGATTTCTAATAGATGAGAATCCAAAAGCCCATCTGCACGCAGACTCTCAGATAAGTACACTTTCTCAGTTCTTCTCAATAAGAGATTTGTCACATCCATTACCCTGATGGGTAATGTACGACATCATTGTCTGAATTGTGTGAGGGGAGGGATTTCTGTGTCTCCTATCTGGAGAAGCCCCGTGCCATCCGACTCCAGACCCACTGTTACTGGGCGTCCCATCCACACAGTTAATGAAGACATTGAATATTGCTCATTGATTATTTTCTTTCTGCCCATGCAAACATCCATGTTTATTGCTGCTGTCCCGATACTGTGAGAGGTGGCTCTTGGTGTCTGGGAGAGCCTGGTCCAGGAATCCCTCCAGCACAGATAGGTGCTTTCCCAGATGCAAGTGCATGTTGCACCAGCTCAGAGTTTCCCTTTAGATGCACCCCCAGGTTATCCTGGATGCCTAGGAGTTCTGATTCACTTCCTGAAGATACGGTCAATCATAGCTTGGCTCAGCCTGAGCTTCTGCACTTTAAGTAGTGTTGGAAGTCTGGGTGCACCTGTGCTTAATAATTCAGTAACTTCACTCTCTTCTTTTGCTCTTGATCCCATCCCACCTGTCTGCCAGAACTTTTCACGACACAATCTTTCCACCTCTGAGTTTTCATCAGTCTTTACTTTTGACCTGTAAGAAATAAGGACAGCAGGTCACCAAGAAGAGACTTGATACCCTATGAGCATATACAGGGGGAGGTAATCCCTCTCAGGAACAGTCATAGGGGAGAGGAATAAGGGGAAAATGGGAGGGAGGGAAGAATGGGAGGATACAAGGGATGTATCCTTGTTACATTGAGATGTAACAAGAATAAATTAATAAAATTTTTTTAAAAATTTAAAAAAAAAGAAATAAGGAATTTTAGTTGGGACCAAAGGGGCCTAGCTGTAGTATTGTTTTTAAGCAAAACCCCAAGTGTTTGCCTTTACCAGTAAAGGCTCAGGAGCCAGATGCTGGGATGAAAGCCTGCTATCTCAGAGAGGCAGAGAAAGCACCCAGCTGACCTTCCTACCCACCTGACCTTTCCCAGGAAGAAAAAGCCCCTTCTCCTTTTCCACACTGTCTTTAAACCCCTTCAAACTGAATGCCCCTCCTTTTACACTTCCTGTGCATCTCTGTATCCATCTTCCAGACTTCCTCTCACTCTCTATAGGTTTTTTTTCCCTGTGTCACTCCCTGTCAATTGTGACCTGTTCCCTTGTACAACTGTGGGCTCTTTATTTCATTTCCTCAATTTGGCAGTTTTGGTAGGTGGATGCAACTGGCTATCACGGAGGAAGATGAGGTTTACATAGGCTTGCTCCTTACTCTGCATCAACAGCTAATGCAGTCTGGATTCTCAATGCCGTCATTTTTATCTCAAACACCTTGTGTTCCGTTCACAACAAATGGCAAGATTGGAGCCTTGGATGGGGCTGGGGACAGCAGAGGGGTCCAAATGTCAGCGCAGGGCAGGGAAAATGTCAAGCACAGAAACAATGGCAGTGCTGCGCTTGGCTTGAGAGCCACAAGCTTTCAGTTTTGTTTACATGTTCTTTTCATTTTGGTTCGGTTTGGTTTCTTGCCAACAATGAAAAATATGTGGATGCACTCCATGCTGAAACCGAAAAGGAGGCAGAAAATGCAGTGTGTGACCTTCAGGACTATAACCAATGATAAAGGCTGAGAGAAAGTGGTGGTGGCAGCATGTGCCAGAGATTTTCCTGGCTAAGGGACCTGCTGTGATGATGTAGTGATGGCTGGATGCAGGACATAAGGAAAGCCGATGCCTGCAGCATGCAGGAGGCAGGGGTCCTTCCGGAGATATCTCAGACATCGGTTGGGTCTCCCCATGTGACATGCCCTCTGCTGGGCACAGTTGGAGCTGTCCAGATCAGACTCCTTTGGAAACTGTCATCCTTTCAGGAAGCCTGACATACTAGGAAGTTCATACATACTATTTATTTAACCCTTATCATAGCCTCGGGGAAGCAGGCACCATTAATCTCAGGTGAAGAATAGAGATTTAGATGAAGAAAGATTTTGACCAGCATGAAATTTAAAATGACAGGAATTACACCCCAGGTTGTTCATAACCATCCCTCATATCTTCCCTCAGTTAGAGCACCAGCTCAGAAACCAGAGTCAGGAAACGAGGTGGTAATGCTGCAACTTTGGGCTTTAAACAGGATCCCCAAACCAGCAAGCTAGCAAGCCTATTCTACTGGCTCTTTCTACATACTGGAGGTGCAATATGAGAAGTAAAATGGCGCCACAAGAGAGCCAACTGGTTTCCACTTGTGTCCACAGCTGAAACTGGAGGTGTCCTCACTGCAAGCGTTCCACAGCTCTCTGACTTCAAATATAGTGGGGAATTCTGCAGTACAATGGGATAAAAAAAAAAAAAAGATTTGGAGGCAAACTAAGAGTCTTCATTCTGCAGTCTAGGGAGATAGCTCAGCCAGTAAACTGCCTGCCACGCAAACATGAAGGTCCAGGTTTGATCCCTGACACCTACATAAAATGGGTACAGCAGTATGCACCAGTCATCTGGGCACAGAGGAAGTGAGAGACTGGAGGATCCCTGGGGCTTGCACACCACCCATCTAGCCCAAATGGTGAGCTCCAAATTCAGTGAAAGGTTCTGTCTCAAAACTTAAAACATGGGGAGTGATTGAGGAATCCTAATGTAGGCCTATGATTCCACATACAGGGTGGGCATGCACACACACACACATACACTCACACACATACACATATACATACACACTTACACATGCACAAACACACACATCAACACACAAACACACACACAAAAGAGTTCTTAGTGTGGCACGCTTCAGTGTATAAAGGTTTCTGTTGTGTCCTTCAATAATAAACTGCTCAGAGTTCCTGCAAGTGGGCGTACATTAAACTCTTACGGGATTTACAAGAATTGTCTTACAGACTCAGTAGTAAGAGGTGTGACAGTCACTTAGAGAGCACAGTTAGACTGCAAAATAGCTGTGATGGAACTGAGCAGGAGGGAGGCTGGCATTCCCTAAGTCTGGGTCTGACACCACACCAGACTTTCTTTCCCATACTTTTCGTTTACTTCTTATAATATCCTGCTGATAGAGAGTAAGTTCCATCCTCACTTTCACAAATTAGCAAACTATTAAGATCGAACAGGGGAGTCTGGAGAGATGGCACTGGCTGCTCTTCCGGAGGTCCTGAGTTCAAGTCTCAGCAACTACATGGCGGCTCACAACCATCTACAATATGATCTGATGCCCTCTCCTGGCATGCAGGTGTACATGCAGGCAGAACACTGTATACATAATAATAAATAAATAAATCATTAAGAAAAAGTTTCTTTATTAAAAAAAAAAAGATCTAGCAGGAAGCTGCTAAGTGTTCAGGACTAGATCTGAATTTGAGCCGCAATTCAATGTTTGGCCTCCAATGTTTGTACTTCCTGAAGTGTGTTGGGCTTTGTTTGTTTGTTTGTTTGCTTGTTTGCCACTCTTGGCTTTTACCTTTATTTTATTGTGCTCACACAGAATACACAAAGTTATTTAAACTTTTCTGTTTTTTAAAGACTTACTCTGGGTCTTAACAGAAGGTTTCTTCTCAGCATTGACGGCTGAGATAAATGTGCATTCTGTGTTGTTTGGAATCAAGTATCTGTTAGGTCCATTTGATCTGTGATATTACTCAACTCAGCCATTTCTCTGTTTTGTTTTGTTTTGTTTTGTTTTGTTTTGTTTTTCTGAGGTGATCCACTGGTGAAATTGGGGTGTTGAAGTTACCCACTAATACTGTGTTGAGATGAGTCTGTGATTTTACATTTGGGAGTGTCTGGTTTTAGAAATCAGGTGCTTCCTTGTCTGGTGTGTATTTGCCTAGGATTATAATGTCCTCCTGATAGTCTCTTGGTCAATATGACGTGATCCTTATCTCTTCTAGCAAGCTGTAGGCTGCTCTCTGTTGCCAGATATTTGAACAGTAGCACCTGCGTGTTTCTAGCACGCACCATTTGCTTTGAGTATTTGTTTACATCCTTTCGCCCTGAACAGCATCTGTCCTGAATAGGAGGTTGCATTTCTTGGAAGCCACAAATAGATGGACCCTGGTTTTTAACCCATTCTGCCAGTCTGTGCTTTGACTGGGGAGTTGAAGCCACTAATCAGCAGAGGATTTATGTGATGCTGTTTATTAATTCCTGATTACCTGTGCCTTGGTAGTGAGGACCTCGGGACCTCAGGCTTCTTCTTGTACAAACTCTCCTGAATTTATGCTCCCCATATGCTGCAAAGCTTTGAGGACAGCCAACTCAGTTCATGTGAGTGGATAGCTGTCTTTCCGATAGAAATGTCCGTTGATGCAGTTTTAAATTTTCTGATACAATCTTGCCGGTCTTAAGGTTTGGAGTGGCTCTTGACAAGAGTACGCTGGGGCTTGCCTCAGCAGCACATTCACTAAAAGCTCTTGGATGTCACAGTTGCCTGTCTCTGCCTTGTTCATCCACTCTGGCTCAAACTGCAACCTACGTAGAACGAGATGCTTGCAGTGATTACACTTTCTTTGACTGGATGTTTCTCCTAGCCAGTTTGTTGATATAGTCCTGTCAAAAGTAAGTGTCTCTTGACCTAAATATTTGAGATAGCCAGTTTTATCAGAAAGCTTTATCTGCTGTCTTTTCCTATGCTTTGCCAGGGGAACCTAAGTAGTTGACACAAAAAAAGGGAAAGGAAAATGAGGCAGTGTTGATAGAAATAGGGGTTGTGTTGAGAACTGTGATGGAGCCTTCTGTTCTGCCTGTCTTAGCATCCCAGTCTTGGTTTTCTTCCTCATGCATAATGACAGCAGTGGGCACAGGTGTCACGCGCTTCACAATGTCTCCTTGTCCCTTTCATCGGCATGCTCCACCACGTGGTAGGAAATCTTGCTTATAGAATCCAGACCACATCTGGCTTCCCAGTGAGTCAGCTCCCAGTGAGCAGGAACTCAGTTTCCACATCTAAATACTATAGTGAGGCACTGAACTGACTGAGCAAAAGATTCTGTTCACCTCACGATAATGTATTGCAGGCCAGTTACTACACATTTTAATGCTCTGAAAACATGAATTAAAAGTCAGTTTTCATCTTCGTGCATCCAATTCATTAGATAATTTTGTAGTGAGAATTTGGGAATTTTGTTTTCTTTAAAAAACACAAAGATACTATGGGAATAGGTTTTCATTTTAACCCCAGGTATGGGGACATGGGGCTGCCATACTGCTGTCCATATTGCCCAGAGGAGAAAACTGAGATTCAGAGCACATTCAGGAATTGCCGAAGGACACACGGCTCACAAGTAGCAGAAATCAGAACCCATGTGTCCCGCTGCCTCAATATTCTGCTTTTTCATCATATCAAGTCTGATTGATGATGATGATGATGATGATGATGATGGTGGTGGTGGTGATGATGATGGTGGTGGTGGTGATGATGATGATGATAATGGTGGTGGTGATGATGATGATATGGTGATGATAACAACAGAGACGAGGAGGGAGCATCAACTGTAAACTGACTCTTTGAGATATTCTATAACTCATGTTACTGCACACACTGCACACAGTGACCTTGTTCCTACCAAGGGTTAGCTGATCTTGAGCTAGATAAGGGTGTAGGAGTAGGGAGACCTAGGGAAGAAATGAGCTTGGTCACCATCTTCTGATGTATGTGCCCCATGTCCTTTGTCACATGTGCCTGAGCAGAGAAAGACTCTGAAAACAATATGTGAAGCAGGTGAAGCCCCAATGATTGGAAAGATGGGGACTCTGTCCTTCAGAGTAAGGCCCCTGCCCAGACGCTGGGGGACTTGAACACATACAGAGAGGGAGCAGACTGAGGCTCAGCTCCTCCCAGCCACCTTTGCAAATGCTACCTGGAGGCTGTTGCTCTGGCAACCGCACAGCTTCCAGTTTCCAGAGGTGACTGGGTCCAGAGTGGCAAAGCTCAGCCTGCAGGTACACAGTGTTCCAAAACAAATGGAGGCGGACAGAGAAGCAGCCATGGAAAGAAGAGGTCCAGGAAACAGATGCCCTGCTTCTTTGGAGATGTAGAAATGGCCACCATGGCTACACTCAGTGGGGTGGCCACTTTCTGGAAGCTTCCATACACAAGTTGAGATAACAACAGCATCCATCTCTGTGAGGAAAAGCAGAGCGGGCCTGGGATTCAGACCCATCTATAGTTTTCAAGGGGAGAAATATCTCATTCCTGCAGCAAAGAGGTGGGCTTTAAAACCCCTTTTTAACTACCCCAACCCTCACTGCCCCTAGCACATTAATTATTGCTACTGTTGGAAGCCTGTGCTTGACAGGGTTATGGACGAGTTCCCATCCAGGCCACTTTCACAGAAACAACTTCTCAAGCTTTTAGTTACTTTAGAGACCCCCAACCTGGGGTGTCATGGACATGAGTTCTTTGTCATATCTAGCAGATACTTCCCAGCGTAGGTGTCCTGGTCACCTGCTCTTCCATTCAGCCTCTTTTTTCTCACTGTTCCCTGACCCTCAGGTATGAGGTTGTGATGCGGATGCACCCAGTGCAGCTGGGCACCCTGTGGTCAGTTATTCTCTGCATTTGACAAGTTGTGGGTCTCTCTCATAGCCAGTGTCTGCTGGAGTTGGGGGGGAAGAATCTGCTTTGATGAGAGGTGAGAGATACACCTACCTGAGGATGTACAAATGTGTCATTAGAATACAGTTAGAATTTATATTGGTTTAAGAAACTGACAGCAATAGGTTCTTGTCTTGGTTCCATGATCTCTCCAGCCATGAGCAGATTAGACTATCTTGTACAAGCAAGACCTATATAGTGACAAATACCAGGTGATGTGGATAGAGGGACAAAAACCAGGTGACATGGATAGAGGGACAAACACTGTGCCAACATGGATAGGGAGACTTTCACAAGGCCCTATGTCTAGATGAAGTGTTATAGGTAATCAATGGCTGCTGAGAAGGGACAGTCAGGTGGGGTTCTTTGGTTTGGTTTGGTTTGGTTTGGTTTGGTTTGGTTTGATTTGGTTTGGTTTGGTTTGGTTTGGTTTGGTTTGGTTTGTAATGATCCTCTGATACACTTTGCAAGTGGTCATTAAATGGCTTGTGTGTGTGTGTGTGTGTGTGTGTGTGTGTGTGTGTGTGTCAGTATGCCTGTGTAGCAATAATTATAAAAGAAGAGGTCATGAATTTGACAGGAAGTGAGAGAACATGGAAAAAGGGAGAAATTGTGCAAACACAATACTCATGAATTAAATTCTCAAAAAAAAATTTAATTTTTAAATGAGAAAAAATGGTACCAATATGGCAGAGTTATGAACATTTTGTGAAGTAGTGTGTGTTGAGGGCTTACCACGACCTTGTGTTGAAATAAACCAGACACAGAATCATCAATATTGCCTGGCTCCGGTCACAGGAGATATTAGAGCCCATCAAATTCGTAGAGAATTTGTAGCTGTAACTGGTGGCAATGGAAAGATCTTGTTTAATGGAAATAGATCTCCAGGGTGGGAAGGTGAAACAGCTGTAGAAATTGAACCCCAGTGAGGCTCGCATAGCGAGTGAGTATGTTTAATACCACTGAGTAGACTTGTAACATAGCTAAGGAAGACATATAGGCTGTATAGTTACAGTAAATAAACATATACATATTTACCACAGTACTTGGCATAATCCTGTGACCCACCCTTTGTGTCATTGTATCACATGCCATTTTGCACTTTGTTTCATGTACTCTGTTGGCCACTACCATGATATGCCAATCCTTCAGAGGTACAGGACCTCTTCCCTGCATCCAGCCAATCATGTTGCTCAGTGCACTTTCCTTCTGCTTTCTTGGAGCAGAAACCTGTGAGCGTGCTATCAGAAGCACATTTCCTGTAGGATGCTCGAGGCCATGTTTAGGGCCAAAATAATGACCCCCCAACACTAATGCACAAATGCATTGTCAGGCACTTTCATCCTCCCTTAATGAGGAGGAAACATTTCTAGATTTAGTCTCTGAGGATTAATCCTTATTGTTCTTCAGGAGTCCTAGCTTGCTCTGAAAAATGCAGAATGAAAATGGAGCACAGGCTGCTATTCTCATGCAGGGAATCCGACACCGGCTAGAGTATTCTATGTCTAGTGTGTAACCAGAAGCCCATATGGTCCCGCCCACATGCAGTATCATTTCATAGAAACAGCAGCCAGGTGTCATAGCTCTGCAGGATGCCACTGATGATAACGAAGCTCCTGACAGTGGTCACTGAAGGATCCTGTACCCCCTCCTTCACACAGAAAGCCCGCCATGGGTCTCTTCCTTCCTGTGAATGACCCCACTTCCAGGGGCTGCTCAAATCAACCATCCCACCCCTGGGTTTTGCTCGTGCCCACCCCAAGCTTACCCGTGCCTCACTGTCCAGCATACTGCCTTGTATTCCAAATATGCAAATAACCTTTGCATATATCTTTCCCTCTCCACACAACCCCAGAGAAATAAAACCAGGTCCCCTGCACTGCCTGGTACTCAACACACTTTGGGAATCCCTTCCTTCTTCCAGAAGTCCCCTTGAAAACAGCTCCAGTCCTGCCCGTTGTGGGACTCTGGGAGGCCCCAGCCCTGACCACTTCTGGCTTGTGCTCATGGAGAGCTGTTTAGCCATTTTTTTTTATTTTACATCCATCTTCATGGGAGGACAAGCAAACAAACATAAGCTTGTTCTCTCCGTAAATTGATGCTTACTACGTCAGTTCATGAGGGATACACAAGATGTTGCCATGCTCTTCCTGGGCCACCATGAGGTCTGGCTATGCAGGCCTGTCTGGTCACTTAGAATGAGTCAAAGGTGACTGACGGGTGCTCCTGTCACCTCCCTGTGGCTGACGAGCATGTGAGCTGAGATTCTGGGCTGTAAGTAATGGAGGGAGTTAAGGGCCGAGAACTGCCAGTGCACTCAACCTTCATGTTCCCGCATGAGTGAGGGACTTTAAGTGAGCTCTGAAGGCGAGGGGCTTCCTTGATCCCGGCAGTCTGTTTATCTGAGGCTCACACAGAGAGACGCGCGCATTGGAACTCAAAGCCCCAGCTTCACTTCCCTTAGGCATCCTTTGAAGCTTTAGTTTCTTTAACATATTCTGCAGCTTTTTTTCTAAACACTCTGGCTATCTGAACATGGAAAGGTACACGTGAGCACAGACCACACCAGCGTCTGTATTTCTGGCTGGTTAGGGAATCTGCGTTCCAGGCAAGTTCTCAGAAGACCCAGGGACTTCTGCTCTGCTGATAACCACTCGGGTATATGTATCCTGTATCAGCATTTTCTAAAAGTTTTAATCCTACATTCCAGGACTGTGCACTCTGGGTTTCTTCTGCAGACATCTTCATTTTAAAAGATACCTCATCAGTGAAAACTTCTCACTCTGAAACTTGAACTCCCCACTCCTCATGATCAGAAGGCTACGCAAAAGTCATATGCTTGTGGGAACCCCGATAATATCACTTCCTTCAGGCATGAAACTTACAAAAGGAACAGAAAGGAGTTAGTTTTGGCAGCAAAACCATTTTTACCCTGACTCCAGTTGATTCAAACCATCCTATCAAGGTCTTGGTCCCATAAAAAAGATGCTTATTGTGGGCTGGAGAGATGGCTCGGCCGTTAAAGGCTAGGCTCACTACCAAAAAGATGCTTATTGTTTACAGATAAGTGCATCTCCCAACCTTCACTGGAGAAGCTTCTCTTTAAAGAATTCAGTGATAAGCACAGAGGCTCATACTAGTCAAGGGAGAGAGAATCAGAGACTTCAGAGTGCTCAACTCTCAGTAAGAAACCAGTATCACACCCTTTCTCCCATGGCTCGGGGGTCACCACGGAGGAGGGGACACAAAGATTATGAGAGCCACTGGGGGAGTTAATCAAAATACATTATGTCCAGGGGCTGGAGAGATGGCTCAGAGGTTAAGAGCACTGACTTTTCCAGAGATCTTGAGTTCAATTCCCAGAAATCACATGATGACTCACAAACATCCATAACTTGATCTGATGCCCTCTTCTGGCCTGCAGGCAGAACACTATATACATAATAAATAAATCCTTTAAAAATGCATTGTGTACATGTATGAAATTCTCCAACAATGTTTAAAAGTCAAAGAAAGCAGTTCTAACAATCACTGCTTTAGAATGTAACCTCTAGTGCAGAAATAGGTGACTGACCGGACACTAAACAGCAAGGGATACTAAGACTGAAGCCTAGTGGCTTAAGACAGACAAGCTCTGGTCCTTTTGGAAGTAGCCATCATAGATATGATAATATTTATACATTGGATAATGTCGCAAGTTAGTTCCTAAAATGGGGGTGGTCAAGTTCCTCAAGAGTTCCCACACATAAGTGACCAGCCCTGTTAAGAGCACCACAATCACTGGGCGCTTAGCTTCCTTTGCAAACTGAACCCTCTAATGGAGTCATTTCCTCCTTGAAGCAATTCTGCGCTGGACAGGTTCCCCTTCCTTCATTTGCCTCCTTGTGCACATGTATTCTTGTTTGCTAATGCCAGCTCCAGTCGATGCAGAGAGCTGTGTTAGAAATGCCGCCCCTCCTGCCTACCGAGTGTTAAGGGATGGTTTGTGAGTTCGTAGTCATCGGGCCGATCCACTGGCATGAGGGGGATCTTGTTAAGCCTCCACACTCACAGGATCCTTTGAAGACTCTTTGTGCAAATGCTGGCTGGGAGTAGTTAGCCTATTAAGTGACATCCAAACTCTCATGCCACCAAGTTAGAAATGGCCAACACAGCTGACTTGGGATCTGATTTCGAGATAATAGAGAAGCAGATGAGCAGGTGGTGGGCTGGGATGAAGCTCCTCACCCCAGTCGCTCCCTCAGTGCCCCCATTTCATAGAACATAATCACAGAGACTTTTATAAGCCCACTTTCTGTCTTGGGACTGACCTGTGGCCAGGTTGCTTCTGCCAAAACTTAGCCCTCTGTTGCCCAGAATGCTTTAAAACTGACATTTGACCATTTGAAATGGAGAGGCACATAAACACAGTGACTCTAATTTATGAGATTACACTAGTGGAAGAAAAATAAACCATGTTAGCAAATAGTGCATTTATTTAATCAATTGCTACTGTAGAGGGCAATCAATTGCGGATGTGGTGGCTGATGGGTAATTAGACTATTAGCATTGAGTTTTTTTTTGTGTACTCAGCAGAACCCCTCAAAATCATAGCAGTATGTGGTGGGCAGTAGATTGATAATGCTTTCTGGTTAAATATTTTGTTTGTGCTGCAGCAATGCTGTTTCCTTGAGATTTTATGTGCATCAGCAGGGAGAACATAGACTCTGAAGAAGGCGTAACTAAAGGCAAATTCCAAGGCTTCCTCCATTCAGTGATTTTATTTTTACTACAAAAGGTCTTTATCCTCTGAGCTTCAGAAGCCTCGCCCACTGAGTAAAGATCATGAGGCTTATTTTTGTCATGTCATTTGTATTAGGATTGATTGAGACAATATGTGAAAGGGTCTTAGGTCGGCAGGGTGAGCAACACAGGCCTCCCGGATGCCAATTCTCTCTACTGTTTCTTTTCCCAACAGACATTTGGCTTAACCACTGATTCAGCCTAGGAAGTCTTTCCAGTTTCTTCTCTCTTCTCTCTTCTCTCTTCTCCCTTGTGTGTGTGTGTCTCTCTCTCTGTCTCTCTGTCTCTCCCTCTCTCCCTCCCTCCCTCTGTCTGTCTGTCTGTCTGTCTCTCTCTCTCTCTCTCTCTCTCTCTCTCTCTCTCTCTCTCTCTCTCCCCCCCTCTCTCCCTCTCTTCCTCTCTCTCCTTCCCACCCGCTTTTACTTCCTATATGAATGAACGATCATGCATGAGCATGCGTGTTTGTGTGTGTGTGTGTGTGTGTGTGTGCCCACCTCAATCTAGAGATGATGCAGTCTACATTTGAAAGCAAGCCAGTTGTGCTTTCTGCTGTGCTCCTTGATAGCCAGGCCAGATTGAGCACCTCCCCCCTCCGGCTGACCCAAAGCCATAGCCCCTTTGTCTTTAAGGCCCCATTGGTCCTTCTGTGCATGGGAACAACTTTCCCAAATAGCGATGTGCTCTTCTTCCTTCAGGCATGTCAGGGTGAGCTACAATTCCAGTGTTCAGATGTTAGAAACAGACTGCAAGGTCACTGATGGCGGCTTTTGCTGAGCAGTAGCTCAGCACCATCTAGCAGCAAAACAAGAGATTCACCAAAGTCCTGTTGGTCAGAATCTTTGGGATGTGGCTGCCTAGGTGACTCTGGTGCTCAGTATAAAGCAATATAGTTTTCACCAGAGAAAGCTCGCCAGGGCCCTACCACTTTACTCTCAAAGGCTCACCAGGGCCCTACCACTTTACTCTTAGCTGAAAGGGCACTTGCTTCCTTAATATGCCTGGAAATGGGTGAAAGAAGAATGCTGGTCTCTGACATAATTAGACACACTTGTGGGCAAGAGGTGTGGCTCAATTGTTACAGTGGCTTCCTGGCTTGTATGCAGCCTTGGGATTCTATCCATACACAAACAGTGTGATGATTATACATGTGCATGAGTCCATCACTCAGGGAGGGAGACAGCACTCAAGGATGGCCAGCCATTAAAAATAATTCTCAGCATCATAACCAATTTTTAGAGCAACCTGAGCTACATGAGACTCTGCCAACAATGAATTAATTAATTGGTTAATTGCTTCTTTTATTGCTTTACTGATGTATCTAGTTTCAAACATCAGTGTAGTTTCCACTTTCAGCTAAAAACTCATCTGAAATGCTAGCTTTTTACTAATGGATTCTTCACTGGCATTGAAATTAGAGTTCCCAATAAAAGGAGAATTGTGCCTGGCCGCATGACCTCTGTCACTTAATCTGGGACAAGCTTTCTGAAGAGCCAGCATCAATAGCACAGCCATGCAACGGGTGACAGCACATGTGCACACAGGCTACGCAGCAGGAGATCACAGACATATCTGTGGCTGGCTTTAGATACAGTTTAACAAGAGACTCTGGGCATCCTGACAGAAACAATACTCAGGGTCCTGCATTACTGTCACCTCAGAAACAACACGCCCTATATAATAAATGTCTGCCACCATGAATCGTTATATTCCTCGCACAGAAAGACCAATATTTCATGACGTCACCTGTATGTGGACCCTTTCAAACTTAGTCTTACTAGGTGTGGTAACAAATGTCATTAATCCCAGCACTTTGGAGGCAGGGGCAGGTTAATTTCAGGCAAACCTGGTCTACCTAGTAACTTCCAGGCCAGCCAGGGCTGTGTAACAAAACCCTACCTCAAAAAGAATTTGGTCTCATATAAGACAGCCGAATGATGCGTAGCAAGGCCTTTAGAGAGTGGATATATTAGTCAAAAGCAGCAAAATTTTACCTAGGTAAAGGAATTGGCTTGAGACAACAGTCAATATCAGTGCATTATGCTCTTTGAGTGGCTGAAACTAGATTGTAAGTGTTCTTGCACAAATAAATATCTGATGTGACACACTGATATGATTACGTTTTGAAAAGTCTACTATGCTTATAAATTATTTCATCAAAAACATAGTTCTTAAAGGTTATGACTTTAAATAGTATTTAGTCTTCATTTTTCAAATTGGAATATAAGAATCAAATTAAATGATACTGGAAACTGTCCCTGTGGCTTTTACAGCATCTTAACTGTGTGTGCCTGACCCTCATTCCTCAAGATCATAAAGCAAAACCTGGCAACATCAAACGTTATTCAGTGTCGCTGTGTTTAAAATATGAAAACAGACTTTTAGACCATTTCCTTCCAAGTGAAGATGCTTATATGGGTCTGATTGAAATTCATGTACACAAACAAACCAAAATAAAAAGCAGCCCAATTTCACCATCATGTGCAATCACTGTTAGCGTGTCTCTAACCTCTGTGTGTGTGTGTCTGTGTCTCTCTGTCTCTGTGTGTGTCTCTGTGTCTCTCTGTGTCTCTGTGTCTCTCTGCATATCTATATCTATATCTATATATATATATATATACAGAAAAGATCATATAGCATCTGAAGCCTTTTGTGAAGCCTATTTTCTTTTCTTCCTGTATCTTAGAAGTCATCTTAATCTTTTGTGTGTATGTTTCCAGTGTGTGTGGTGTGTGTGTGTGTGTGTGTGTGTGTGTGTGTGTGTATGAACATACAAGTGAGTATAGAAGTCAAAGAAGAACCTTCTCCACCTCCCATTATGTTCAGGACTGGGGCTCTTGCTGCTTTCTCCTGTGTGCGTCAGGCCAGCTGGTCCATGAACTTCCAGGGACTCTCTGGTCTGTGCATCCCATCTCACAACTGAGATTACAGGTCCACACTACCGTGTCTAGCTTTGCATGGGTTCTGAGGATCTCAGCTCAAGTCCTTACACTTCTACAGCCAGCACTGTACCCACTGAGTCACCCCCTTAACCCACACCTCATCTTCTGTATGGATATGTGTGTGCGTTTAACATATAAATGTTATATGACATAGATAATAATAGTGTAAGCTCCTAATTCTCTGTTTTGAGATATTCTATTGTTTTTTTTAAGTTTCCCAGAGTCCAGAATATGATTGAGATAAACATCCCCATATGTGGATAGCTTTCCTCTAATTTTATCACTAACAGGAGTAACTAACAGTGAAATGGATGATAGAAGACCATGTGTATTTAAAAGTCTGAATCTGATATAGAGAGATGGCTTAGTAGTCAAGAGTGTTTGCTACTCTTGTAGCGAGCCCAAGTTCAGTTCCCAGCACCCATGTCTGGCATCTCACAACTGCCTGCAACCCCCATTCCAGGGTGCTCGAAGCCCTCAGCCTTCATTGGCATATTCACTCATATACACAAACCCACATACACTCATACCCAACCTTTCAAAAATAAAGATAAATCTTTAAGAGTTAGAGCCCATTCTAAGATCTTTTTTTTTAATGGCATTTCTTTGTGTGGAGATGTGGGTGAGTGCACATAGGTGAGAGAGCAAACAGTGCAAGTCGATTCTTCAGTCATTATTTTAATCTTTACCAGATAACAGACAACAAATAGACATCTTGTTTTTTAATACAATCTTTAATTACAGTTGAACTTCATAATAACTGAGCATAGGTTCCTTACAAACGTGGCCTCCACTCCATGACCCTGGGCTTCACAAGTGGGTTAACTGGACTTTGCAGTACCCAAAGGTTTTAGGTTTATACACTTAGAAACATTGCACCGTTCAACCTCCTTAGGGGAAAAAAACACCAAGTTTCTGTCACAGGAAGCAGGGATATTTCAAGCATATCAAAGCATACAGCTTTAGCATCTTGTCATTTTTTTTTTAAAGAGAGTTTATAATTTGGGAAACAGCATTCCTTTCCAATGTCTTCTGTCATTATAATCACAAAACCTTATTTCCAAAGCTGATCGTCAGGACTGGAAGTGTAAATGCTTGGTTCTGAGTTCAAGCCTCGGAGACCACATAACAAAGCTGGGTATAGTATCGTGGGAAGTAATCCCACTCCTGGGGAGATGGAAGCACACAAGGTGCCTGGGTGTGGGAAGGGTCCATTGCAGCCTGCAGAGTCACTTCAGCCCAGTAGATCTGACTCAGCTAAAAGATGGACAGGACCTGAGGGAAAAGGTTGCTCTCTAGTGGCCAAATAGACAGGCATGTGCACATGCACGCGCGCGTGCGCACACACACACACACACACATACACACACACACACTGAAACCATTGAAAGGCAGGGAATAAGAGCTATCTGTTCTAGATCAGCCACAAATCAACTCAGTAACTTTTATTTTTAACTATACATTTACAGGCCTTAGTTTCCATCTCCAAAACATTTAAGGGGAGCTGGAAAGATGCCTCAGTGGGTAAAAATACCTGTCATGCTTGTGTGAGTGCCTAAGTCCAAATCTCCAGTGTATATCAAAAGCAGCCACAGTAGCACATGCATCCGCGATCCAAACTCTTCTAGAGTGCACGGGAGCCAGAGATAGGAGAAACCTCAGAAGCTTGGAGGCCATCAGTCCTGATGTCCTGTCTGCAGCAGTGAGCAAGAGACTTCCTTTCAAACAAATGGAAGATTAGCGCCAACACCCTGCACATGCATGCTCCCGCACAGCGCTCACACACCTGAATGTACACATGTGCCCCGTGCCCCCTCCCCCCCCCCCCGAACATACTTCTCATTTGTGGATGTACCGCATACACACAAAACTCTAAGTGAAAGGATTAGCTGGAGAAAAATGAAATGTGCTGAACAAATATTCTCCAAAATGCCTGAAACCCTGTGTGAGAATGATCTTCATCCAAGTGACAGTGGCCTTGTCGCCTCGTGGTGGCAGATAGATATCACCTGACATGTTGGTCACATTCAGGGACATTTTACAAGCTGAACAAGCTAGACAAAGGTAGCTTTTGTGTTTCCTTGCATGTGCTTCTCCACCCATTCCTTTCTCAGGTATTTATTAAAGACTGTTCCTAGACCACAAGGCAAGGCAGAGCTCCCTTCCTGGAGGAGGGCAGCAAGCAGTGAGCAGGCAGGCAATCTGCAGGGAGATTTTAAGTCAGCTTGATAATACTGTTTCTCTCTCCAAATTCTCATCCGTATAAGATGCCACTCCCTCCCTCCCTCCCCATTTTTAACGCAGTTGAGATGCTAAAAGGTTTGAATGAGTATAAATTGCCTATCCAAAAATAAACTGAGGAACACAAAGGACAGGAAAAGTCCTAGGCATAGACACAGTCAGCAGGAAGCTGGCGTCCAAGTCACCAGTCACCACAAACTGCCTTGCAGCCCCAGGGTTCCCATGGATGGACAGAGGTTGGCATCGCAGAGCCAGGTGGGTGAGAGCTGCATTCCAGGAGCGACAGCATTGGCAACTTGGAAGTTAGCCTGTGTGTGAGAAGAGCCCTACTATAGGCCTGGGATTGTGCTGAACTTGAAGCTGCTGGGTGGAGGGTAGAAAGTGCCCTGACAAAGATGCTTGCACAGCAGCTGATATCACAAAGCAGAAGACTGTAGAATGCACTACATATGATCTAGTCCAGAGATTCTTGAACTTGAGTGAGTTCAAAAATCACCTAACCTGCTGAAAGGCTCCAGCTGCCAAGGCCCATCCACAACATCGGATTTGGCTGTCAACCAGCAGTTCCACAGACATCCCAGGAAAAACCAATGTTCCCTGTCCTGGGGCCTCCATCTGAGAACCAGAGACAGAGCAGATGGGGTCACTGAGCTCAGCATATGGAGCACAAAGCCTTGCTTCCCAAATGAGGACTCCAGAAGAAGATGACAGCTCCACACCTGTCACTTCAGCCCCCAGGGTTGTCCTGACCTGAGGAGCAGTAAAGATGGATAGGGGCTGCAAAGTGCTTCTGTACAGGGCACCAGGACAGAATGAAGAGGGGACAGGCGGAAATGACCATCGCTCAGGAACAGATGTCATACAGACTCAGGGTCATTGGCAGGCTCAGTTGGGAGGGGCAGGGAGAGGCAGGAACAGGACCAGAAACAAGAACTAGCCCTAAAATCCACCCAGGGGCTGGAGAGATGGCTCAGTGGTTAAGAGCACTGCCTGCTCTTCTAAAGGACCCGGGTTCAATTCCCAGCACCCACATGGCAGCTCACAACTGTCTGTAACTCCAAGATCTGACACCTTCACACCAATGCACATAAATTTAAAAAAAAAATTTTTTTTTAAATCCACCCAGGGACATCATCATTTCTCTGAACTAATGACTGTTTCTGGCCAAGGATGTACATGTCGTTTGTGTATGTTGAAGAGGAGGGCCATATGTCTAAACTATACTCCACACCATGAGATGTAACCCCATGAGAGAGCCCTAACTTTAAAGTGTTGGTGGCGATCTCATCAGGCACAATTTAATCGAATAGGAACTATAGAGTACGTACAGAACAGGGTGCAATCTAAGTAAATGCAGCACTCGTTTTACCTCTGGCAGCCATCTTTTCTAAGGCAGATGTACAGGGAGGAATCCGTGCTTGGGTTTTCCACATTTCACGTTGAGCACTTTGAGGATTTTTCCATCTGGACCATTCCCTCCTTGAAACCCCAGAACTGACTTTCATCTGCTGCCCCCTGCTGCCAAAGAGAAAAGCAACCCGATTTTAAGATTTGGAAAGCTAAGCTGCTCTTTTAAAAAAAAAAAGAAAGAAAGAAAGAAATCATGGTTTCTGATCATGTCACTTAGGATTATCCCTTGTTTCAAGTAATCCTTGCTATTACCCTTCTCCATTAAAAGATTAAAAGAAGGCTTACTGGGATACGTGGTTACAGCAGTCTAGCGTGAACCCTGTTGGTGTGGCCCGCTTCCCTCTTGATGGGAACTTAGTAGACTTAAAAAAGAGGGCTGTGCTTACAGCTGGACTCTTCTTTGGACACACCAATGGCATGGACGTCTATTGACTGAGTTCAGTCAAGAGACTAAGGAGAAGGCAATGGAAGGAAAGGAGCCAAGAACCTTGGAGTTGGCTTGGTTTTTTTACCTTTGAGTTGGCTTTTAACTACCTGAGCTGCCACTGGCCTTCATGCTTGGCTGTGGCCTTTTTTCCACACATAATGAAATGAGCATAAGCTGCTTTAGCCCTTTGCCTTCGGTTTGTTTCGGTCATGTCAAAAGAGACCGGTGGGCTCTTTGGAGAGTAGCCCAGTTTTAGAACAACCATAGGATGTCGGGGAATGAAGAAAATGTGCTTTCCATTCAATCTAGAGCCTGCTGAAGAGTTTTGGTCTGTGGCTCAAATGCACATGGTTTAAATGCCATGGCTTTCTCTTGTCCTATCGATCTTAACACTTCTGAAAGACAGCTCCTCAGTGTTCAAAGCTCAAGGGTCCCAGAGTTGTGTCCCTGTGGGCCCTGGCCCCCGACACTCCCTACTTTCAGCATTTGAAGACGGGCCTTACCCTTCCCAGACAAAGGAGTTTCAGACAGATGACCAGAAAAGACGTGGTGGGGCTAGAGATATGGCTTAGTGTGTAAGAGCTGCTGTATAAGCATGAAGACCTGAGTTTGAATGCTAAGTGCCTATATAAGAAGGCAGTCATGTCTGCGCATGTGTGTAATCTCAGCACTGGAGGTTCATAACAGGACCCCAGGAACTGGATATGGATGGCTAGCCTAGATGAAACAGCAAGCTTCTGATTCAGTAAGAGACCCTGTCTCAAGGCAGGAAGGCAAAGAGTGATACAGAAAGACACCCAGATCCTTCCCTGGCCTCCACATGGACACGCATGTGCATGCACTGCACCCAACATACAACATACAACACACGCAAAGAGAGTGGTGCTAGCACAGTCCAAACCCTTTGGAAATGACTCTTCTTGTTATAGATTTCGCCGAATTATGCAAATATTATTGACTATCTCTTTGTGATAAAGTAGGCTTGGGAACACCTAAGCACATCAAAGCCCAGGCTCCTCTGGGCACTTGTTGTTTGACATCACTGAATTACTACCAAAGTGGATAAAATTGTTACCTAAAAGGATGCAGAAACAGCCTCGGTGCAGACGAACAGAAAAGAAAACGAGAGAAAGTGAGTGCTCCTGAGCCACATGCTACGACAGGCAGATGGCAGGAGAGAAGATGTGGCCACAATTTCTTTCTTTCTCTCTCTTTTTTTAAAGAATATCTTTACTTGCAGAATACAATAATGGACCAAGAGAGAAAACAACTTCCAACATAATTTCTCAAAAACCTCAGGCTGGTGACATTTACTTTAATAATTTTATCTATCTACATGTTGTACTATGATTCATTATATGAGTTATAAGAGATCTAACCACAGTATTGGAGTAAGAAAGTAACTGAAATTTTGAAATGTCAATACAGTAATTGTACAATTCTTATTTGGAGGTTGGATTTTATAGGGTTGGCTGGTTGGTTGGTTTTACTAAAAAGCAAGATCATGTCCCTAAATTTCATAATAATGAGTTTAATCTGCCTCTTGGAAAATATTTATCCCATGCAATATCTTGTTTATTATAGCATTAACTCTAATTAGCAAAAATAGAAAGTAATCAGCAACAGCAGCATGCCACAATAAATAACTAAAGTATGGCCTGGCAGCTGAGCTTTGGGGATAGATAATAAAATTAGGACATTTATGTACATGTTTAGGAAAAGCTTAAGACATATTAAGAATGAGAAGCAAATTGCGGCATAATTGTTACCATACATTACCAATTGTCATCGAAAGGATGAGAAAGCAGAAATGTGTATTCCCTGCACTTGATTGCTTCTTTTACAACATCTATGTTGTACTTGGGAATCTTTACAGACTGTTGCTCAGCCCTCCCAAAACTCAACTCCTTGAAGATCACGTCTGTGTATCCTGTTTGCTCCCCAGCCTGGTGCAGTGTCTGACAGTGTTCACTGACTGGTTACTTACTATTTAGTGCTCTGGAATCTGAACACTACAGAACACACACACACACACACACACACACACACACACACACACACACACA
>OU015751.1:72533421-72545068 GCA_907169655.1 Acomys percivali | reverse complement strand
CACACACACACACACACACACACACACACACACACACACACACACACGGCCACAGTGTTCACAGATCTGTTTTGATAGCTTCAGAGGGGGAGTCATGAGGAATGCAGGCTCTGGGGTGTGGAGGAGGGAGACTTGGGCACTTGTTTGCTGCATACTGCAGAAACAACCTGATCCAGGTCCCCTCCCCCAAGCCTTTACCCAAAGCACTTCTTTGAGATGCTTTCTTCCTTTGAAATGATATCTAGGTTAATATATGAAAAACACACACACACATGCTGTTGGAAGGAAACTAGACTTTAATGAGGCAAAAAATAAAAACATCCTGTGAGTCTAATCCAGCTGTGTAGATATTTCTTGCCAAAGGTGTAGGAGTTGGGATGGAAGGGGCTGGGCTGGAATTCGGGTGTGAATGAATGTCTCGAGACACAGATGGCATCAGGCTATCTCAGCAGTGCAGATGCCTGTGCTCCATTACCAAGCTCCAGATGAGCCCCCTAAGGCACTGCAGCCTCCATCCGTACCCCTGTAGGGCATGCAGGATACTGGTGGAGTGATAACTCTGGGTGGGTTACAAAGGACTGGAAGCCTAAAGATGACAGGGAAAGGTATTTTAAAGCCCCACACGAGCTCTTGTAATTTAGCTAAAATGACCCAACTTCAGAAGAATGAGTTCTGTCTGTGTAGACTGCTTACTCAAGAAAGTCCTTCAGTCTGTGAGCTTCCAAAGACCACATTTGAATAGCGTGAAGATGCTTCCTTTAATATACTCTGGTTCAATACTACTGGATAATGTATAAAGAATTTTTTTAAAAGGCCAAGGGGCTGGAGAGATGATTTAGTGGGTAAAGGGCATGCCACATAAGCAGGGGACCTGAGTCTGAGCCCCAAAGCAGTGTGAAAAACAGGTCACAACAGTACATATCTGTAATCCCAATGCACAGAGGTACAGATAAAGAGACACAGAGCAGAGAGAAAATCCCAGTGGGACATGGAAAAGGAAAGCATCTCTTACCCCAGAGCCTGTTTGAAGCCTCTTGCTTGCTGAGAGGCAAGAACCCCTACACAGCTAATATTCACTGGAGTCTGTTCCCAGCACTAGACACACCAAGCATGAATTCAGCACTCAAGAGGTAGGGGAAAGAGGATTAGAAGCTCAAGTCTATCCTAGGCTGTACAGCAAGTTTAAAGCCAACCTGGGCTACCTTGTTGGAACAAGTCTGATTTAAACCCACATAAGAAAACAAAATATGCATGCATATAATTTATACATAAACATATACATATATACAAATACATGGAAGCTGGGTGATTTTTATTTTTTAAATAGCTATTTTTTCTCATACAATATATCCTGACTGTGGTTTCCCCTCCCTCCCCACCCCTCAGTTCCTCCCCACCTCCCCTCCCCTCCAGACCCTTGCAGCTTCAGTCTCTGTCTTTATATGAGCCTTGCTCAGTTGGTTCAGAGGCCATGTTATCCTGGTGTCCTTCATCTCCTCTGGCACTTATTATCTTTCTGCATCCTCTTCCATGGGATTCCCTGAGCTCTGAGGGGAAACCTCCAATTTAGACTCTCTCTCTCTCTCTTTCTCTCTCCTTCCATCCCTCCCTCTCCACTCCTCTCCTCTGTCTTCTCTCTCTTCTCTCTTTTCTCTTCTCTTCTCTTCTCTCTCTCTCTCTCTCTCTCTCTCTCTCTCTCTCTCTCTCTCTCTCTCTCTCTCTCTCTCTTTCTCTCTCTGTGTGTGTGTGTGTAATATTTGGATGTGGGTCTCTGCATCTGATCCAATCTACTGCCTAAGAAAGCTCCTCTGATGATGAATGCATAAATCACTGATCTTTGAGTATAGCACATTCTCTCTAGGAATCATCTCATTGATTTTTTTTTAGACCAGTCATATTTGATTTTTACCCTAGGTCTCTCAGCTATCTAGTCTCTGATTCTTGGTTGCCCAAGCAGTGTTAGGTATGGGTTCCTTCTTGTAGGATAGATTTTATTAAAGGGACAACCCGACTAAATCAACAAAAGTTGAAAAGGCAAGTCAAAGAAGCTCATGAGTTTGCCTCTAACAATTCAAGGATTAAAAAAGAAGCTAGCTATCTTACAAGAGAAGGGAGAAAGTATTGGGCACCATGGAAGCGCACACACACACACACACACACAGACACACACACACACATCTCTTATGGGTTCTAAAAGATATATATCATGAAGATTGCCTCAGAAAGACACCATGGAGATGGCCACAGACATACGCAGTGGAGATTCTGTCCAGACCACAACCTTCGGAGTTCCTCTCTCTTGTCCACTCTGGCTTTCCTCCAGGCAGTAAATTTGAAAGCAGGGAACTAGGGGACACGCCTCCTTGTTCTTTCTGATGAACATTTTGTCAAGTGAATTTCTAGAAAGCTAAGAAAGGCAAGCATTTCTAGAATTGAATTATTTTAGGGAAGTTATTTAGTTTTGGGGGATTTTAGTCTTTTTTTATTTCATTGCCGAAACACAGTGTGCGCATGTCCTAATCATGAGTCCCTTCTTAAAGTAGACCCGCTGCCCACCCAGAAGCAGCATTTCTATCTGCAGCTGGGTTACTCAGAAGAAACATACATTCATCTCAATGCTGGGCTGGCAAACGGACGCATCAATGAAGCCTGGAGTCCAAGTTCTATCAAGTGTGTCTCAAGGGTGCCTGTGGCCCTGTAATGTTTGCTGAAATGAACTTGAGGAGCTGTTCTGCCTGCACAAGGTTCTCGTGAGCCTCAGAACTATTTGTCGTTTAGTTTATGATGACTTTCAGGCTTATAGAAGGAGGCGGCTTGCTATAGCCGTGGGATGATTTTCAACTTCAGAGTTAAACCCAGTCCCAAATCCCAGCCCTGCTCCTTCACTCCAGGATTGCCAAAGTATTGCTGAAGGGCCATAAGAATTCTGTTTGCTCTTCCACATGACAGGTAGAGCAGTGTTTTGTCTCCTTCCTCACTTTACCTTGTGTGTTCTGCTGGTTAATACAAAAAAAAGCAGTCTGCACAGGATATGCATAGAAAACCACTAGCATGTAGGACGAAGCCAAAGCCTTGTGTGGAGAACAGAGCTTCCAGGTCCATGCCTTAAAGGCTTTCACTCCACTGTGTGGGCAACCATGTGAGTAGTAGGATTTGAACCTGGGTCCTTGGGGAGAACGCATGCAAATACATGTGTATGCATAGGAAGCATCATAATAACATCATTTAAAATCACCTGAGAGTGTTAGAGAGATGGCTCCATGGTTACGAGCACTGGCTTCTCTCCAAAGGACTCAGGTTGAATTTCCACCACTCAGGTGGTAGCTCAGAAGCATTTGTAGCTCCAGTTCCAGGGAATCTAAGACCATCTTTTGGCTCTGGAGAACACCAGGTATACATGTAGTACATACATATAACATGTATGTAAAACAACTATTCACATTCAGAAATGCCTGTTTGGCAGTAGGACTGGGGAGATGGCTTAATCAGTAAATCATTTGCCTCAAAGTATAAAAGACACCACAAAACCCCTGTTTTTTTTTAATGCTGAGAATAATACTGTGTGCATACAATCAGCAATGGTTAAGAGAGGGGATTTCTAGGCCTTGCTAGACAGCCAACCTGACCTACATGATGTGTGTGCCAGTCCAATAAGAGAAACAGTCTCGAAAGCAAGATGGATAGTGCCTTAGGATTGACAGTGAAGTTGTCCTCTCTCTCTCTCTCTCTCTCTCTCTCTCTCTCTCTCTCTCTCTCTCTCTCTCTCTCTATCTATCTATCTATCTAACTATCTATCTCTCTCTCTCTCTCTCTCTCTCTCACACACACACACACACAATGGTAAGATGGTGAGGTCATTTGTCTTGCCAAAAAGAAGGGGCAGATGAGGAATAAAAGACAAAACAAGGGAAAAAATGAAACAAAGTTTTCCCAAGTACCAACGATGCCCAGTCCCTAACCTGGGCTTCTCCACCACAGCACTGTGAAATGCAGAACAGGGTCCCACGTAACAGATCAGCTAGTGCAAGCACAGAAAGATGCTTCTCAGTAAGTGGGAGTGATGAAATTTAGGCTCTTTGCCTCCTGATGGCCAGAGAGAGAGAGAGAGAGAGAGAGAGAGAGGGAGGGAGGGAGGGAGGGAGGGAGGGAGGGAGGGAGGGAGGGAGGGAGGCAGACAGGGAGGGAGGGGGAGTTTTACTAATGAATCACTTCCATTACACCAGAATTCCAACATAACTGTGTCCAGGGCAGAGAAGAAGAGAGGACACGAGCTTGAGGCCAGATACAGGGCACAGATCGCGGCTCTCCCTCCACCGACATGGCCCTGTGTGACAGAAGGGTTTATCCAGACAGGCTGCCTGGAATCCATGAGCTTTGGTCCATGAAAGAAGTGACAGTGTAAATCCTAAATATCTGGTGGAACCTCCCAGTATATAGCAAAGGACCTGGCTGCTGGTGTGGATGCTGATATTGACAGTCAGCCTGGCGGGAATGTGGATCTGGTACTGACAGATTCTGTGTCCAATCACAGTATTGGAGAAAGCCAACAAAAAAACAGTAGCCAGAAATGCAGAGTCTGGGCATACAGCTTAGGTCTGATGTTGGTAGTTCCTCCTGCTTTACCTTCTAGCCTCAGTTTCTTTATGGTCTGTAAAATGGGTGTGAAAAAATAATGCATTAGAAGATCTCTGTTGATCTAGTGGTATGCAGTGCATATAAAGTTGGTCAGGGAGATGGCTCCATCAGTGAAGAGCTCTCTGCACAAGCATGAGGTGAGGACATGGATTTGGACTCCCAGCACCCATGTTAAAGAAAAAAAGTGGGCTAGGAGGCAATCTGCACCTGTAATTGAAGGGGAGACAGGAGAACACTGGGCTCTGTGGACAGCTAGCCTAGACTAATGAGCTAATCTCAGTCCTCACTGGAAGACCCTCTCTGAAAAGAGAGACAGACAGACAACAGACAGACAGAGACAGAGAGGGAGAAACTGTAGAGAAAGAGTTGAGGAAGATACCCTACCCAACACTGCCCTCTGCCCTCCATGTGCATACGTATGTGTGCACACCAGTACACAAACCAAAAAACAGTGTTTATGACAGTACTTGGTGCACTTAAAATGCTTAATAGATTATTACAGTTGGCCCCTGTGCCCCTGGATTCCACGTCACTGGATTCAAACAACCTCAAGTTGAAAATACAAGATCAAAGCTTATCCATCCCAGAATAGCTTTTCTTTTACGGCATAGTTCTCTAAAGAGTGGGACGTAATGACTTCTTACATAGTGCTCACACCATTTTAGGTGCTTACTCTGGAGATGATTTAGAGAATCACATGCCAGTTCACGTAAGGAGCCTGAGCATCTTTAGATTTTGGTACCCAAGCCAGGTCCTGGAGCTAGTACCCACCCAGGTCCCTGACAACTAATTATGTGGCATCTGCTACTATTATTACCACTTGAGTAACTAGTTGCCCTCTTTGGGCAAATTTTCTATTTGGAATTCACATTTCTCTTCTATGAAGTGGAGACACTATGGTCACTAACCTAAAGATTTGTT
Source organism: Acomys percivali (assembly GCA_907169655.1). NCBI lineage: Eukaryota > Metazoa > Chordata > Mammalia > Rodentia > Muridae > Acomys > Acomys percivali. The sequence goes on along the minus strand of OU015751.1, from coordinate 72,539,512 downwards.
GGTAACATTCAACTGGGAACTCTACCGTGCTTCATGCCATTTCAGTATTATGTCCACTAATCAGATACCCCATGGCTCATTTCCTCTCCTTACTAAGGCTGCTTTCAAGTAAGGTTGAAGAAGCTGTCCCACATCAAATAAAGGAGTAAATGTTTTTCCCTTGGAGGCTTCACGTACCTAATAAGAGGCACCGCCTCCAAGGCTAGCCTCATCTGCTGTGCCCTGTGTTTCCTCTTACAGATATTGCTCAGGAAATTTGTTTAACCTGGAAGATCAGGAAGGGCTTTCTCCCTTCCCCAAGGCCGAACACGCAATTACTATATTCTCACATAAAACATCTCTGCAATTTTCAACTTTTCCAATAATCTTCCAAAACTGAGCGAATCTTGTTCATGTCTCTCCACTAAGTTAATTTGTGTGGGTCTCAGTACCATGAACTTGAATTCACAAGTCCTTCCTTAAGGTATTTTTTATTACAGTTATAGTCTCTTCTCTGTGGTTTTATTTAACCTCTATGCCAGCTGGGTCACCTCAAATCTTTGGATCAATATAAGATTGACTCCAAGCTCTTGGGCACTGTGAGATGCAACTCCTCCACCAAGGAGAACTCTCTGGAAATACTGAAGCCTTTGAATTCTCTGCCTGCTGCTTCTGCTCTATCAATATTTAAAGTTTTATTCTTTGAGAATTTGCACATACATACAATGTGCTTTAATCACATTTACCCTACTCATCCCAGATTTACCTCACATCCCTATTCCCTCCCGGATTCATGTTGTTTTTGTTTTTCAATAGCCCTCTGATTCTTCTTTGTGCTTCTAATATTCTAATGAGTGCAGGTCCACCCCTGGAGCATGCTACACTGGTCAGGGTTCATGCCCTTAAAAAATAAACAAACAAGCAAAAAACAAAAGCAAAACAACAACAGCAAACATCTGATTCTTCCACTCCCAGAAGCCTTCAACTGTTAAACGCTCCTCAGCTGGGATATGATTGGCCTCCCTACTCACTGCTGTCATGTGACTGGCTTCCTCACTCATTGCTGGCATGTGATTGGCTTCCTCACTCATTGTGGGGATGTGATTGGCCTCCTTATGCATTGCTAGGATATGATTAATTTCTTCATTCATTGCTGGGATATGATTAATTTCCTCACTCATTGCCAGGATGTGATTGACTTCCTCACTCATTGCTAGGATGTGATTGGCTTCCTCACTTGTTGCTGGGATGTGATTGGCTTCATCCTTTGCAGATAGCCAGGGCTGCTATGAGCTTATGAAAGTAGTGATTTTTTATGTCAAAAGACACTATTTTAGTCCAGTTTCCCCCTTAGCTTTGGCTCATAAAATCTTTCTGCCCCACTCCCTTCTGTAATAGTCCCTGAGCCATAGAGGGAAAGATATACATAGCCTATTTGTGGCTGGATACTCCGTAAACAATTACTCTGCATTTTGAGCAGTTGTGAGTTTCTTGGTTAATCATGTCACACTATACAAAAATATATTTTGATGAGGTTGGGGGGGCTATATTAATATGTAAGTATTAGGATATGAACTTAGAGGGCAGCTTGATGTTATGTCAATTTAACAAAACACTAATGACATGTTCACCCTGGGCCTAAAGAGCTCCCGATCATGAATCCTTGTCCAGGTTTACAAAACCAGACATGTGTTCCCTCTTGTGTAGTAGGCCTCGAATTCATGCAGGAAGCAGTGGTAAATTCCACAGCGTGCATGCCACTGTCACACAGGTGGGCACAACGTGTGTCAGCTGCTATTGCGGCTCCCAGGGTTCATGTCCGGGTACGACTGTTTGTAAAATGGTAATGCCGTCCCTCCAGCTACTTGATCAGCACTTGATGGTACCATGACAGTCAGCTGGGAGGGAGGAGGCTTTCTGGTCAGGGCTGATGTCATTGCTCCATGCCCAGTGACCAGTGTGGCTGGCCAGAAGAAGGGTCTTGTCATCAAGTTGGTAGACATCCTAGAGCAGTAGCAATAGCCTGGGTTATGCGGGGGCCGCGAGGACGCCAGGGACGGGGGGGGGGGGGGGGGGGGGGGGGGGGGGGGGGGAGTGGGGGTGCCTTAAGTACCTGCTCTGTGCCAGGTACTGTTCTGGGTTTTTCCTTAATGACAATGAGCTAATATAGAATTAATGCAATCACTTTGGTTTTTTTTCCACTTTTCCATACCTTGTTAATCGAAATCTGGTGTGTGGCTCTATCCCTCCACTATAAACAGAAAAGTGAAAAAAGATTGTTTCTTACAACAGATCATGTGAGAGAAAGCACACTAGAGAGCTTCAGGGAGAAAGAGGAGGAGGATCCTGTGGACCTTTTGGGTAAAGAAACCAGGTGTTCTTCGCACAGGCAATCTCTCCATACATGACTAAGAAAGAAAGCTCAGGTCTTCATGGCGGCAAAACTAGAAAGAGCTAACAAGAGTCTGCAGCTTCAGAAGATACGGAACTAGAAGCTAGACTGGGTATAGATGAATCTATTCCAACAGTTGTATGTTCTTCCCCCAAACTGACACTTCCTCTGTGTATGGTGACATACCTTTTGTTTTATTCTTCTATCCAATGTCTAAATACTCATTTCCATTCCCAATTCAATTGTCTCTAAAAAGTGAAGGGTTTTCCCAATGAGAGAAAACTATAGGCAACTTTGTGTTGTTTACTTTTCTGTTGATGTAGAAAAATACCATAACCAAAAGCAACTCAGGGAAGAAAGAGTTTATTTTGGCTTATGATCCCAGATGGATCAGCTCTTTAATGGAGAAGGTAGGTGAGCCTGACAAAGGGCAGAGAAAGCTCGCTGACAAGGGCAGGAAATGGGCTGAGTACATTTCACCTACACACAGAAGTCTGAGAGAACAGGAAGTGGGTGGGGCTATGAGCCACAAAAGCCCACCCCCAGGTGACATACTTCCTCCAGTATGGCTGTACTTTCTAAATATTCCATAGCTTTCCCAAATAGCATCACCAGCTGGGGACCAAGTGTTAAAATGCATGGGCCCGAGGAGAGTATTGCTCATGAAAATCCCCACTACCTTCATTTTAAAGATAATGCTAAGCACTGAGCCTATTGGGTAAATTATTTTTAAAGCTCCAGGGTAAGTTGGCAACAAAAAGAAACCATAAAACTATTTCGTTGCTACTTCATAACTGTAATTTTGCTACTGTTATGAATCCTAAAGTAAATATCTGATATTCAGGATATCTAATATAAGATCCCTGTGAAAGGGTCCTTTGACACCCCCCCTTCCCCAAAAGGGGTCTCAACTCACAGGTTGAGAACCACTACCTTAGAGGGACTCTCCTGGCAAACACTCAACAGTCACAGCTTAGAGAAAACACCACCATAAGCTGAAAAATTGAAAGGGCATCTTTGAGATGTAGGGCGCAATGGTAAAGCCTTACATAACAAGCGCAGTAGGAAGCTGGGGTGCGTTTACTCAGTTCCCATGTCCCAACTTGGAGAAAGGATGGCATGTCTCCTCCTCAGGGGCAGCTCACTCCACATTATCCGCACAGCACCAGAAGCATCCTCTTTCCTTGGAAGTAGAGAATGACCTCAGCCCCAGGGCTGTGTCCACACCACATTTGTCCTCTCCAGGTGGCCCTCCCAGCTGTGTTTTCAGACATGCTGTTAAATCCTTCTTGACTCTGGGACACAATGGGAACATTTTTTCTTCATGATGAGAAATTTCCTAAAGGGGAAAAAAAGATTAACTTGTGGGATTTTTTTTTTTGTATGTTGGGTTTTTTGTTTTTGTTTTTGTCTCATTGCTCTTAAGAAAGTTGTAAATGGCTAGATGTGGTCTGTGTAAAAGGGAGGAAGTTGGAGCAAATGAAAGCTTTTAGACACACAAATGTCAGTGGGAGGAAACTATTTTGAGCTTTCTTTAATCAGTGTTTATGGGAATAATTTAGCTGGAGAGTCTAAGACTGCTGCTTTCTGAGGACCTTTCAAACTGTAATAAAAATAGTGTATGCTGTGCTGGTGAGATGGCTCATAGGCTGACAACTCAAGTTTGATCTCAAGGGCCCACATGGTAGATGGAGAGATCAGTCCCCCTCAAGTTGTCCCCAGTCCTCCCTGCATGTGCTTTGGTACGAATGTGTCAATATATATACATATATAATAAACAACTGTACTAATAAATTATCATATATTAATATGGAGATAGCTACAATTTAAAGCCAGAGGAATAATTTTTCTATATCCATAAGATCTACCCAGGCTCAGTATCAATCTCAATTTATCTAGTAATTTATCAGGGCCATGCAGTTCTGTTTATCTGGGGACCTAAGAGACTATAATGCATTATCTAGCAGGTTGCGTGGAGCTCAACTCAAAGCTATTATATGTTTATATATGCATATATATACATATATATGTATGTGTGTATATATGTATATATGTGTGTATATATGTATATGTGTGTGTGTGTGTGTGTGTGTGTGTGTGTGTGTGTGTGTGTATGAAAAGACCTTCATATGCAACTTAAAGAGTTTATCAAATTTCTCTCTGCCCATTTTGGTGTATTGACACAGCTTGTGGACCGCTTTCCAGCATGGGAGATGTGTTTGGCCATGTTTCATGTGCAGGAAAGTAGAAGTAACTCAATACAACCAAGAGCAATATGGTGTCCACAACTGTGCTAATGCTAATCTTTCAGTCAGAATCACATGCAAGATACAGAGCAGGGAAATGGCTCCAGTAATGAAGTGTTGGCCTTGCAAGCACCAAGACCCAAGTCTGATCTCCACAACCTACCTTACAAAAACTAGGCATAGCAGTACAGCCCTGAAAACCCAGTGATCAGGAAACAGAGACAGCCAGATCCCTAGGTTACTGACCACCCAGATTAGCCTGCTCAGTGAGCTTCAAGCTAGCAGCAGACCCTGTCTCAAAATCAAGGGTGACAGCACATGAAGAATAACATCCAAGGTTGTCCTCTGGTCTCCACATGTATGCACACACATGCAAGTGTGTACCTACACACACATGCATGAGCACTTACTCAAGAAGCACAATATGAAGGTGATGCCATGCCAGTCGCCAGTCAAACTAGTGAACCTTTTGTAACCATTGGAAATGTTGCCAGAATCTCAGTCTTCGTTGTTGAATTCTTTCTTAGAATTTTCAGGTTGAACGCCATCATTACCTCCATCATACACACTCTATCGAGTAGATTTGTTCATATGGTACCATGTTTTGTTAACCCTACAACACAGGAAATGGCCTGGGGATGCATCACAAACTTACAGGCCTTGGAAGGCTACATCAGTAACAGAAAGGGCCACATCAGACTCGCTCCGGTTTGCGTTGTCATGGAGTCTGTTCACTTTTCACCTCATCATAGCACACTCCACCAGATGCTATTTCAGGGTAATACATAGTTCTTTCAGATACTATGGGCCCCCAATGCATATGGACGACAATTGACTCAGCTAATGGGATTATGCTGATTTAAGGCATTATTAGTGGGTAATGAAAGTCGCCCTCACATACATTATCCATTTCCAGCTCACAAAAGCTCTGCAGAGACAATGAGGCTCCTTTCCTCTTCGTTCTTACTGACAGCTTAAAGAGAACCAAAGTTCTCTGCCCAAGGTCGAACAAGAAAGGAAAGTGCTGTTCCTCAAGGCCAGCCCTCGGATTCTAACTCTGTGTTCTGTTCTCTGTCAACTCAGGTCACATTCAGCCTCAATATCCACACACACAGGGAGCCAATATTGTCACACTCAGCAGGTGAGGCATGCCCAGCATCTTATAGCCAACATTCAAATGGTATGATGTTTGGGAAAGGCAGAAAGTTCCCTTCCATCCTCAAAACACAAGTATAAACTACAGTTGGAGTTGGTGGGAGAGGGGGGCCGGGGGAGGGATAAGGGGGGTGTCTTGTGTTTAGCCACCATGTCAACACTGACTGTAGAGTCACTATCCTGACTGTCTCCATAGCCTTCCAGGTACCAATAAGGATGGGTCGGAAGAAAATGGAGTGATGTCTTGTGGCTTTGTGCTTAGGCTCTGTGTCTGTGTGTGTGTGTGTGTGTGTGTGTGTGTGTGTGTGTGTGTGTGTGT
>OU015751.1:72509065-72533411 GCA_907169655.1 Acomys percivali | reverse complement strand
TGTGTGTGTGTGTGTGTGTGTGTGTGTGTGTGTGTGTGTGTGTGTGTGTGAAGGCCAGAGATTGATATATAAGTCACAATAGACCAGTATGAGGTTGACAGTCAGGGGCAAGCTACAGCTTAAGACTGAACTCTTGGTATTTACTCCAAAAATTAATGCAACCATAGCATATTATTATGTTTTCAGATTGACAAAGCCCGTGGGCTCAGCAGTTCATAGCTTAGCAGTTGCTGTGTACCTTCCATATGCCAGGCATTGTGGGAAATGTTTTCACATGACTATGTCATATTTTTGAAGCACATAGTCTTTATTTCCATAAGTAAAATGGAGGCTTAGCAAGAGTATTTATAAAAGGCAAAGCTGGGGTTGGAATTCTATCTTGAGTCTAATTGCACTGAGGCCAATAGGCTCAATGTCCTCCCTTCTTTTCCTGACTGGCACCTATAGCTGGTTACCCTTCAGTCAGACCTGCGGGACTGGCTGTGACACCCCCCCCCCCAAGTGCAACAACTCTCTGTGCGTCCCTCAGCTCCCCACAAGATTAAGGAGACAATTATCTGCCCTTATGGGACCCAGTGGCATAGCAGGGTAGGCAGGCATTCCCATGGCCTCAGTCCTAGCTTGGGTCGCTTTAGGGAAGTCAGGCCATGGGGACATGTTAGCCACAGATGTTGCGTAGTAGCTTATGAATTTGGCCTACTTTCTGGAACTCACTTTTTCCTGTTATGTCAGCAAAACTATAGTGTTTAAATGCCTGGGAAAGAAGACAAAACAAAACAAAAAACAAAACAAAAAAAAACTACTAATTGCTCTCCAGGGCCACAATTTTGAGACATCATTTAGAAAAAGAGTTTTCCTGAAATATTCATAATGAGGCAAATTCTAATTCACTAGATAGCAGTTTGCCTCCCAAGTAAAAACAGATATATGGTAAGTGTACAGAATAATATCTAGGTAGATTTCCTAACTCTGACTCTGTAGTTTGGAAACTGTACGTTTCCAAATTTAGACATAGGGTCCTTCAAGAAAGGGGTCCAGGAGGGCCTCAGATTAACCTTTGCTCCAGGGTAACCATATCCAGTATTTAAAAGCCACCACTTTGGCAAGAGGATGAAATTCTTTATGATTTGTTCTCTGCTTCAGTGTAGGTACTAGAAGTTTGGGGAATGCGTCCCAATTGTGGTGCTAACAAGGCCCAGACGTGACCATGTTGACTTAAAGGACCCCTTCTTGGTGACTACATATTTCTCTGTAGAGATTTCCATTTGTTCTGTTTATCTTGGAATATGTTCCATTTATAGACAATGTGGAAGATAATAAAAGAACCCATATGCCTCCTACCATTCAGTATCGTCACTGCTCACCGTTCTAAGATCATCTTGACCTCCTGCACATACGGAGGTCCCAGGCCCCAAGACTCTTCAGAAAGGGGCCATGTGCCCTCTTCCTGGGCCACAGCTGAGTCCCAGGAATTATGTGTGCAGGTGGCGAGTGACCTTTACATCAGCCCTTCACTAGTGCTGGGGTCCGTGTCCATCAGTACAACGCTGCTTGCACTGAAGAGGGCATGAGGAGCTATTGGCAAGTTAAAAAATAAAATCTTTCCTTTTCCTTAAAACTAACGCCCCCTCAAAGGGTACGAATGATCTATGATATTTGACAAGAAATCAAAACTAATAATAAGCTTACCCTGGGACTGTGTTTAGGGGACTCATTCTTCACACAGCAATCAAAGACCTTTCAAAATATAACAGATTCGAGATTTATCATGCACAAATGCATTCTATATTTATTTCTTAATTTCCAAATACATTATTTATGCCATCTCCAATATAAAAATGAGGTCAGAAGAAAAGAAATACTTTAAATCAGTTCATCCTAAGCAGAAAAAGTTGCCTGCAGCATAACGAAGGACTTGCTCTGGAGGGGAAGTGGTTTAGAAGCCCCTTAGTCATTAGGAAGCCTAATGCTAACAAACCCGTAATCCAGAGAGGGCGCCAGGGAAGCCTGAATGCTGCCTGTCACCTTGGCCATCTGTGGAGGGCAAACATGTCTGAGGACATGGTGGGAGGGTAGAAGGCCATGTTTAGCATCAGAAAAACAAATGGCATGCTATTTATGATCAAAATGGATCCTGTTAATTAAAAAAAAAGTCTGTGCTTTGGAGCAAACTTCAGGCAACTTCACCGGGCAACACTTTATTAATTTTAATGAAGTTTTATTTGTACGTGTTAAGTTCCTTAAACAGCTAATTAAAACTCTTCCTCTAACTTGGGATCACCTCCTGCCAAAGTTGGCCATGTTATGTAATGTCAGTATCTTAAAGAATGAGAAAACGGAAAGCCGAGAGGTATTATGGGATGTACTTAAATACCTATGTGCCCCGTGAAGACCTGAGCCAAATAATGTGAAATGGCCCAAGAGAAATAATCTTCATTCTCGTGAGGCAGTTTCACTGATGAGACATAGCTAGTGCATCTTACCTCATAAAGGATGACAGTAAGGCCTAGGGAGGGGTTCAGATTGCTTGTATATCTCAGCAATTTGGGGTGTTAGGCAAGTGACAACTGCCTGTAGCTCCATTTCCAGAGGATTCCTGTTATTCAAGGGCACACACATACACACAATAAAAATAATAAGGTTCTTTTTTTTAAGGTATAAAACATTGGGTAAGGAAACTCAGAGCTCCCTTAGAGATGATTTGAAAGGAGAACCAGTGTGTCTACATTAGTCCCATTTCCACAGCTTTAGAAAGGACCAAAACACTGGGCACGGGAGGTCTCAGGGCACGGGAGGTCTCAGGGCACGGGAGGTCTAAGGCACAGCAAGGAGAGTCAAATTCAGCTCAAGCGGAAGCTGGCTTTGTGTCAGAGATCAACATTGGTGCATCTGCCTGGGACCGATCACAAAATGGCTGCAGGAATGGCTGGTGCTCAGAGGCTACTGGGAAGCTCTGCCCTAAGCTCTCCTACTGAGGTCTAAAGAGACCTAACACTCATCGCACTGCGGCATTTACCTTCTGGCTCCAAGCAGGCCAGCAAAGGGCAGCTATCTGAGATCAGCTTCCTGCAGGGGCTGAAGCCCCAAGCACAGAGTGGAATCAGTTTACCGCATGGACAAAACTGAGGAACATTTCAAAATTATGAAGATGGCAGGTGTATGTATTTGTGAGTGAGTACACGATCAATCACACTCACACTTATGAGTGTGAATATCTCAATCCTTTAAACGTTTATCCTAAGAAATATTTACTTTACAATATTGTCAAAATAAACTACAGTGCGTGTGGAAAATTTAAGAAGATATGAGCTTCTGTTTGTATTTTCTCATTTCTGATATGTCTCCATTTTAAACAACACTATGTATTGATTTTTAAAATCAAACCTCAAAGGTTAGACCTTAAATCCCTGTTAGTATCAGGTTAAGAAAGGAATCTAATTTTGTCATCTTTTGCTTTTTCTCTATCTTGCTGCGTTTCCATTTCTTTTTTTTTAACACATTTTTATTGAAAAATAAAATAATTCATATTACATCTCATTTTCTATCCCATCCCATGCATCCTCCCATTCCTCCCTCCCTTCCACTTTCACCCCAATCCCCCTTCCCTATGACTGTGACTGAGGGGGACCTCTTCCCCATGAATATGGTGCTAGGGTATCAAGTCTCTTCTTGGTAGTCTGCTCTCCTTCCTCGGAGTGCCATTGGGCCTCACCAACAAAGGGACATGGCCAAATATGGGGCACCAGAGATCATGTGAAAGTCAGTCCCCAGTCTCCACTTAACTGTGGAGAATGTTCTGTCCCTTGGCTAGATCTGGGTAGGGGTTTGATGATGACTGCACATATTGTCCTTGTTTGGTGCCTTAGATCAAGCAGAACCCCTGGCCTCAGATCCACCCATCATAATGTTCCTCTTGTAGGTTTCTAGGACCCTCTGAATCCACCTACTTCCCTATCCCCTATATTTTTCTCACCTAGAGTCTCAATAGGATGTCCTCACCTCTATCCCACTTTCCTGGTAGGTGAAGACTTTCATGGGACCTGCCCCTTGGGCTAGTGTCCAGTTATAAGTGAGTATATACTATTTGAGTCTCTCTGCTTCTGGGTTAGCTCACTCATTATGGTCATTTCTAGTTCAATCCATTTGTCCACAAATTTCAGGAATTCCTTGTTTTTAATAGCTGAGTAGTATTCCATAGTGTAAATGTACCACAGTTACTTTATTCATTCTTCTACTGAGGGACACTTAGGCTGTTTCCATGTTCTGGCTATTATGAATAAAGCTGCTATGAACATGGTTGAGCAAATTTTCTTGTTGTGTGCTGGAGCATCTTCTGGGTATATTCCAAGGAGTGGAATAGCTGGGTGTTGCGGAAGCCCTATTCCCAGTTTTCTGAGATAGCACCAGATAGATTTCCAAAGTGGCTGTTTATTTAGAATCTCTGATAAAGAGATAGACTAAAGATAATTAAAACCTTTTTTGTTGACCCTTTTTCATTTCATTTTATTTTATTTTATTAATTTATTCAGATTACATCTCAATTGTTATCCCATCACTTGTATCCTCCTGTTCCTCCCTCCCTCCTGCTTTCACCCTATTCCCCTCCCCTAGGTCTATGACCGAGGGGCACCTCCTTCCCCACTATATGGTAATAGGCTATCAAGTCTCATCTTGGTAACCTGCTTATTCTTTCTTGGAGTGCCATCAGGCCTCCCCACCAAGGGGGGGGGGGCAGGTGGTCAAATATGGAGCACCAGAGTTTATGTCAGAGTCCTGACCATTGGCTAGATCAGAGTAGGGGTTCAATGTTTACTATTTGTATTGTCCTTGGTTAGTGCAATAGTTAAAACCTTTTTTAAAATTACAAACTCCATGGGGCCAACAAGATAGCCCAGGGAGTTTGAGCCCCTGAACCAGCATAGTGGAAGAAGAGAACCAACCAACCACTGAACTCCACACTCTCCCTCTCTCTCTCTCTCTCTCTCTCTCTCTCTCTCTCTCTCTCTCTCTCTCACACACACACACACACACACACACACACACACACACACACACACACTGCAGTAAATGTTTTAAATTACAAACTCTACAGCAGCCGTATTATTAAAATCCGTAACTAGTAGATTGATCACAAGTGAATTGAGCGTCTGTCCATTGTAAAATGCTAAGTGTTTTAGGCACCCAAAGTAGATGGGAAGGAAATCTTGATAACAATGGCAGAGTGACACTCAGCATTAATAAGAACCAATGGAGTGCTAACATTTATGAAGCTGCTACGATCTAAAATAAAATTTAAAAAAATCACATGCATGAAATACTTGGGTTACTTGTATATGAAGATCAATCAGACAATAGAGTCTCATTCTTCATGGTTGTGGGGAGAGAGGGAACTGCCTCTGACATGAGGTTTGGTGCCCCCGATTTGATCACTTCCCCTTGGTGGGCAGGCCCGGTGACACACAGAGGAAGGGAAAGCAGGTTATCCAGATGAGACCTGATAGACTGTGACCATATGGTGGGGGAGAAGGTTTCCTTCTGTCAGAGGTCTCTGGGAGAGGAATAGGGCAGAAGAGGGAAGGGGGGGGGGGGGGGGGGAAAGGGAAGATACAAGCAAGAGGATAACATTCAGGATGTAATCTGAATAAGCTATAATAATAAATCAAATTAAAAATTTAAAAAGAAAAGAAAAAAATGTGCTTCCAAGTGAGATTATGGGTGACTAATTCTCCTAGAATGGAAAAAGATTTCCATAATCCTAGCACTTGAAGTAGGAACATTGACACAACTTCAGGGCAGCCTGCATTATATGTATATACATATACACATAGTCAGTGTGTGTGTGTGTGTGTGTGTGTGTGTGTGTGTGTGTGTGTGTGTAGTAGGACCAGCTTAAGCTACACAGTGAGACCCTTTTACAAAACCAGAAACTAAGAGCTTGCTTGTGGCTGGTCTGAGTGATTACACTAAGAAGTGACATGCCTAAAATGGGATTGAGGATAACAGTCATGCTAGTGGATGGGAGTAGATGCTAGTAGATACAGTGGTGTGGTAGGAAAGGTGGACACAGGCACAGCCTGCTGGTCTGAGTCCCTCTGTAATTCAGCTGCAGATGAGTTGTGGCCACATCCCTCTGATTTTCAATCTTATTCACAACTGTCAAAATGAGGTATATCTCCCCACACAAGTTGCCATGAGATCAAGTCCCCAAAACCTTGTCAGGTACCTAGCATAATACTGAACTCGTGGTTGCATCTCCTGGTGACTCCATGGCCTTCTCTGAGAGGTAGGGACTATAGGAGCATGTCCTCAACTGAAGACCTACGTTGACTCCCCAAGAGGAGACGGCCCCATGACATCCAACAATACTCAATATCTTCCGTTCCGTATCTCCAAAAACAAAAACAGTGAATCAAAGCTGAGCCTGCTTAAATGACAAATGTCAATGCCACCGACCAGAACCCTAGATTTCGATAATGTATTCCCATTTTTCCTAACAGGAGTTGAGAAAATTGTTCTCAAGAATTGTTTAACAGGCTACCATTTATTGTTGAAGAAAGAAATGCTAAAGAAATGAGTTCTTTCCCAGGAGTTCTCTCGGCAAAGCACCAAGAAAATGTTACCCCTTTGCACACAGTTTTCTGGCTTAAAACATCTTAACAAATCCAACAAGGATATGAGGAAAAAGTGAATTTCTCATATGATCAAAAAAGACGCATCTGAAATAATAGTCAAGGCCATCTTGATGTGGTAAATCTAATCTCCTTCTAACCCACCTCTTTCCTGTTCTTGTTAAGCATAAGGTAAGAGTAGATGGCCTCATGTAGTGCGAAGCATATAGCTTACTTCTTGGTTGAATGTATTTCCAGTTGTATTTTCATGTTGTTGTCCTCATGTTGTTTCAAGGAATGAGTCAGTGTTGGCCTTTTGGCACAGTTACATAAAAAAAAAAAAAAAAAGGTGAACTATTGTGTATATAGGTTTCCTTGAATGTGTTAAGCGACTGACCTCTATAAAGATCCTCACACTATGGTGGCTCTACTGTTAGTGCTGAGAGCTACTGATGGCAAAACTGAACAGTCGCCATATTGCATACTGGCCGCATTCTAAGTTTTAAGAGCAGCATCCTACAAGTTAGGAGGAAAGTCAGCAAGAACAGCCTAAATGGAGGACACTGGATGAAGGTGACAGTACGATAGGAGGGGTACCTTGGTAAATGAGGGATTCGCTGGGTACAGTAGCCTCTCAAATTCCTTTTCTGCAGCCACAGGGATGTGATGTGCAGAGCTCCCTCTGGGCTCAGACTGTACCACATTGTTAAGAACAAAGCTCCTGGGGTGTTGGCTCTGAAGCCAGCAGCTGCAACAGGGAACTAACCCGAGTATCATGACTCTTTCCAGGTAGTAGGTGTAACCTTGAAGAAAAAATGGCACTGTCTTCAAAAAAGTGACCTGACCCTGGCTTTGGTGGGTTTTTCTGCAAGAAATGCAAAGCCCCGCATGTGTTTATGACTCAACCTTTCAGCCAACCACTGCTTTGTTCTAGAGTTCAGCATGAAAGGACTAATTTTTGTTTGGTTTTTGTTTCTGTTTTAGTAAAAAGCATGTCGGTTGCTAATTCTAGCCATTATAGTTGCATATGTAAAAATTCTCTCTCTCTCTCTGTAGTTTATAGATTGGTAGCATTTCAAATAAATGACATTATAAAAAATTCACCTAAATTTTTTTGAGATGCTTATCAATTGATATCTTCCTCCGCATCGCAAGAAGAGTCTGAGTGATTGCTTTTCAATTATACCTTATGATACTAGAGTTGTTCTTTTCCATATAGTAGGGATTTGAACACAAGCATGCCACTTTGTTTATTGCTGTACTAGTAGAACGTCTTAGAGCATGGAAAGACTTCTTCGCAAATGATTTTACTCTTGAAAAGAAAAGTTGTGAAAATTAATGTTATAAAACCGATTTTTTTTCTATAAATGAGCATAGCTTATAAACATATTGTAAGTTAATAGCATGCACTGTTTCAAACATATCTGAAAGACATGTTAAACGGACTAATAGTACACTCCATACATCTTTGCCCAGAATTCAGAATTGCACTATTATCTATTTTAGGAAGGTCACCACGTTGCTCCATTAGGGAGGAGACCTGGAGTTCTTATCTACCCCAATTGGCTCTGCAATGACACCCCACTTCCCTTTATTCTTCCAGAAGTTAGTGAGTCTAAAGATCAAAGCCACGTAGTCTTTAGAGAACACACATGAAAATTAGACCTGATACATGTGTGAGATCAGTGCTCCAGTACTTACTATTCCCTCTTGAAAAGCAGCACGCGAGCATTTAATAACGCAGTCATCACGCCAAAACAGAGCTACAGAACTGCAAAAAGGCCCACACATCTTAAAATCTATTAACTATTAAAAAAGGTTTCCTTTATTTATGTAAATATAAACTATGACTGGCTACATTTTAGGAAGTTAGAGCCTGAGTACATGGAGGGGCTTGCTCCCTAAATGGAACCTGCTCTCTGGATGGCCTTGGAGCACATAAAATGCTAATACAACCTGAGCCCTTTTGTGTTGCATAAGGTGAGGCTATTGAGTCTTAGTGAGTTCTGGAGTTAATTCCCTTTCCACGCAATGTCCCGACAACACACACACACACACACACACACACACACACACACACACACTACCTGTCCATGTGTCTCTTCACTTGTGTGACAGCTATATCTTAAGTAGATTGACAACACCCATATTACATATACAATTAATATAAAATTTATTTTCTCCAAGGAGACTTGAGAAAAATCAAAGTTTTTTATTTGAAAACATTGAGATTATTGGGAAAGTGGTGTTTTGTTTTGTCCCACGGTGACATCCCCATATCTACTTTAATAAACTTGACAATTTAATCTAGTCAACCCAAAGGACAGAAGGCTGACATCCCTGGCGGACTCACAGTTCTCTTTATGTGAACAAACTGACACTGGCTACAGTGAGATCATCACCCCCCAACAGGAAAAATTTACATGTGTACTTATAGAAATCTATTAAAAGACATTTCTAAAATTGCATTGAAGTCCCACAGTCTCAAAAACACTGAAATTAGGGGGAGAAACTCTACTTTACTCAGCTCAGGCCATCTCACAGAACACCATGAGTAATGCCCTGGTATGTGAAGCCACTGCAGAATAATTACCAGATGAGGTTTGTATACACATTATGGCAAATTCACTGCAAAGTCAGAGATTCTAAACACCGCCCAGAGAAAGTTCTCAGCAAATCAGATCCTGGCTCTCATCTCTGCCCTAAACCAGTGTGTCTAAGGCTGTCTAGTCATAATTTACAAATGAACACAACAGGAAAGCCATAGCATGCTAAAGTTGATACTATAAAAAATATGTTCATATTATGTTAATTGCCTTCAAATATATTATACATATAAAATACTATGTTAAACAGGTCCGCTGTGAAGGGTGAAAAAGTAGCTAACTAAAAGTTCACAAATAATCTTTCAGATTTTGTGTGTTTTCTCCTCAGCCAAAAGCCTCAAGATTCCCTGGCACCAGCCCACCTCTTCACTCATGTCGGATTGCTCTTTAAACCTTAGCCTGTCTTGTCATAAATAACTTCACGACGCCTCCTGACACATTCGCTGTTGGTTTCACTGTTGTAGGGAAAAGGCTCTAGGGCTGCAGATAAGGCTGTTGCCATGGTGATGAAGGAGATACCGAGGGAGGAGTCTGCAGAAGAAAAGCCCCTCCTTACTGTGACATCACAGGTGGGCAGACCCATAGGGTTCCTGTAGGAAGCTGACATATGTGAATGTATCAAAAAATGTGATCATCAGCTAAAAAAAAAAAGCTAAACGGTAACTCAAGTCAATCTTCTTAAATCAGTTTCAATGAAACAACTGTACAAATATAAGTGAAAGCCAAAATTGCAAAAGAAAAAAAAATAGTTCTTGATCATGAATATCAATTTTTGTTACTCAGCATTAGTTTTAAAAATTAAGACAATATATGTACAAGTATAACACACTACTTCTTTAAAAGGAGTCTTGATAACTTTGAGAAATACCAATAACAGGCAAAAAAAAATCGAATTCCTGATAAATCTAGTCATATTATATACATATGTCAGTTTACCAGTAGATGCTCTAAATTTTCTTAAATGTTAAATATATTTCTGTTGTGACTTTGCATACTACACATTTGTCTATACATATTTATGTCGATAACTAAGTTACAGGAATGAGCCGGAAGTCCCCACATCTCCATGCAGAAAATGGCTCTCTGCTCCTCACACTTGGTGGCTTTGATGAGAAAACACATTCTCTATTTTGATCACTGAGGGGCCATTTTCAGCCTTTATTGTGACACACATAGAAGAAGCCTGCATTTGTCTCTGAAGGCTTGCTGAAACTGACCCTGTACGTACCCGGGGACTCCCGAAACACCCTGTAAAAGTGTCCATAAATATCTATGGCACGAACCATCGCCACCCTGTGCAGTTCCCAGTTTTAAATTATGAGATGAAAAAATATTTCTCTTGCATTTATCTTATAATTTAGTTTAGGTTGTTATGTTAAACATTTCATTTCTTCCATAATGCATTCGTAAATGCAGCGATTCTCTTCTGAATATGCACACGCCTAGAATTAGAAAAGTGGCCATTTACAGCCCTCGTGAAGCACATTTCTGTCTAAGCTAAATTATGGCGGCTTATTTTCAGAATATCAGCAGATCTGGTCCCCAGCTGCTGCTAACATGTGTGGTTTTATTTTATTCTAAATGCCACGTTGTAAGTAATGAAAGTTATGTAACACCCAAAATTGAATAAATTTTTAAGTTTATTAAAGATGTCTAGGATTGGGGGATAAATGTTATGTTGTCAGGGTGGGTTTGTTGTGGTTGTCCATAAAGAAAAGATGCTTTTTCTCCAATGTCACCAAGTTGTCTGTCCTTTACTGACTTGACCTAATGACGTACATACCATTTTACAATGGCCACCTGCCCATCACAGTCAGACCTTTGTGAAGCCCATAGGTAAATCACCCAGCCCATAATACCTCTGCCAATGACTGGCAGGTGAGAGCACTTGGCAGTGCTGGCAGGTGACGCCCCTGTGCTAATGTTGGCTCTGGTGCTAAACCATAGTATCTTGGGATATCACAATGAAGACGAGCCCCGCTGCTCTCCCAGGCCTTACAGTTTGCAGCTACTTCCCACGAATCATTTCCACATGGATGATATTATCATTATAATCTAAGCTTGAATTTAAAGTTTCATGCCCAGTGATAGTTTTGTTTTTTGCTTTTTTAATTTAGAAAAGAAATCATGCATATCAGCATCCTCTCACATTCCGAACATTTGTGTGTGCCCGGTTCCTTTTAAATCTCCGTCTAGTGTTGTGTTGACTGTTTCCGAGACACTGGTTATGACTTTACTGCATGAAGACTGTGTAATGCTTTCTTTGATGCTTCGTATTCTTATCGCATAGTGGCCAGTTTATGAATCAGCAGGCAGAAGTCTGATTCATAAAATGTGATGCACCTTCTGTAATAATAACTCTATGGAACTCAGTGACAGCTGTGATAGAACAATTTCTCAATCGAATGTAGTTTTGTTAGATGACATTTTTTTACATCACACAAGTGGCTTTTCCCCTGGTGTGCACCAGTGGCATGCCCAAGCCAAGCAGAAGCCGAGTGAGCTACAAAAGTGAGTACTTCCCACAGCAATCACAGCATCCAGTCCGTCTGCCATGCCAGTTTTTATCGTTAATCTGTGTGAATGTCCCAGTGTCTTGACATATTTGTTCCAGTGTCTCTTGTAAAGTCCCCTCTGGCATAGTGCTGCATATTGCTGAGTACAAGGACTCATCTTCATCCCTGGTGTATCAACGCCAGCTGTCATGTCATAGAGGCCAGATATGTTTGAGGCCAATTGCTACCTTCTCGGGATAACCACAAACGATAGATACAGAATAAGCCTCTGTAATGCATTACCTTGTTCAGTGTTTATTCAGCAGCCCGATATTTCAGCATCTTAAAAGTGTGATTATAATGGTTTGTTTAAGAACTTTTAGATGGATTTAGCTAGCTATGCTCCAGGAAGCATCTTTAGTAGATGGAACAAAACAGAAGAATTAGCCAGGTTCAAAATCTAAACCCCAGAAAATATAATTACAAATTCAACAGAAACAAATAAGTTCAAGTTCATGCTGTCCTAAATTAATGCTAATTCAAGTAATTTGTAAACAGGCATGCATTGAAGAAAGGTTTGAAGGAAAAACACATAAATTGCCAGATCTTTGAGGAGAACTCTTCTCCCAGCCTGTGTTGTCCGGTGCCCACTGAGCAGTTCTACTTTCTGGAACTTGAGAAACGCTTCAAAAATTCTAAGAAGGAGGAATGTTTTTAAGGCCTACTTCACAAATATGCAAAGCTATACATTAATAATTTTTATTGATCACATGTTGAAATATTTTGGGTATGCTGGATTAAATAAAATGTGCTATTGAAATTATTTTTAGTTGTTAATAACCACTGAGGTTTTTATAATGTAATGTTCTTAATGTTTATATTAAGCAGCACTACTCTGAACTGTAATGCTATAAGCAAATCCAATTTTATGTACCCATGTACCCAAAGATTATGCCATTGAAAAAGGGGATTTATTTTTACAAGGCTAAAATGTCCTTAGTGAGTACATTCAGAAGGAAACTTGAGAAAGTTTCATTTTGACAAATTTAGTTTCCTGATTTCTTTTTTTTTTTTTTTTTTTAGTCAAGGTATCCCAGCTCCTGTTTCCTACAGAGCACAGTGTCCTAGAACTGACCACCGTGTCTCTTCTGCCTAGAAGCTTTTTATTTTCTACTCCACCTGTGTGCTCTATCTGTTCCCACTTCTTATCCCTCAGTAGGAATTTAATTTTTCTGTGTGTGATAAAGGGAGAAAAAGCAATGTCCTTGACTGGGAAAAACATCCTCCAGGTGACTAAACACAGTCTCATTTGGGTTCCTGTCATCAACTCCCTCAATTGCATGTACCTACTTTCTTAGTAATAACACCGCCCAACTGCCAAATGGCAGGATCAGTCCCTTCCCCACAAATGGGTTAGTTTACTCTAACTGTCTTGCCTGGAGAAAGTCTAATTGTCTGATCTTGTTCAAGTCAAGGGTTTGGAGGATGTTTGACCATTATAAGAACTTGTACGGCAATGAGGCTGGGCCTGCTCAGTGATGTTAGTACACAGATGCCTGATGTTCTCGGGTATCAGAGTGGGTGTGGCCAGGCTCTGAAATTAGCCTTTAAGGGACGCATGATGACTAACTTAGCTTATTAATTCCATGCAAGTGTAGGATTCATGCAATGTCTATCAAAATAGTGACCTTATGTGGGGTATTCTCTCAGGCTATTAATAAGCTATAGAGTGGTCCCAAACCAAAATGATAAATGAAAACATATTCAACAATGGCATACACTTCAAACACTCACGAACGTCATGCACAATAAGGTTTTCTAAATGCACAGATGCATATTTGTGTTTTGTTCCTATAAAAACAAAACAAGATTACAATACCTGTTACTGTAATATTTTATGTCAATGTTACAAACGTGAGATTATTTGTCAGTTGTTTCCAATCTACAGCTACCCTGGTTTCATTTCTATTGTTGGAACAAGTACCCTCACAAAAAATGACCTGGGGGAGAAGAAGAGTTTATCTGGTTTACGGTTCCAAATGCCAGTCCATTATTGTAGGGAAGTCATGGCAGAAAGCTACAGCACCACATCCACAGTTAAGAGAAAAAAGAGAACATATGCTCCTCAATTGCTGGCTCTTAACCAGCCTTTTCCTTTCTTGGACTATTGGGGATCCCCTGCCTAGGGAATGACACCACCCACCATGGGAGGTGTGTTTGTATTTCAGTGAGCAATCAAGACAATCCCGTACTGACATGCCCACATGCCAACCTGACCTAAATAATTTCTTATTAAGACTCTCTTCCAGGTGTCTCTAGGTGGTATCAAGTTGAACAGTAAAACTGAGCACCACACTAGCCTTATTGTTTTAACTTTTTACATTATTCTTTAAGTATTGAAATACTTAAGCAATTAAACACAATATTTACCTTAAGTGAAACCAGCAGTGTTGCCATGAATTAATGTCTTGTATTCTGTTTGATTATCTGAAATGCATTTTGCTTTATTGTTAATGTTTAGCAATATGTTGACACAAACTTTTCACTCTATTTCTTTTAATAAACCATCTAAGTGATAGATTTATTCAAAGATAAATAAAGTTCAATTTTAGCCACAACATAAGGGACATAATTATGCTCTCTTGTTTAAGCAACAGAATTTACTTAAAAGTAAAATATTTTCCAACAAGGCCATAAATTTGAAAAGGAGCATGGAGGGTTTGGAAGAAGGAAGGGAAAGGGAGAAAATGATGTAATTATATTATAATCTCAAAAAAAATAAAAGAAATAGCTGAGCAGTGGTGGCTTATGCCTTTAATCCCAGCACTTGGGAATCAGAGGCAGGCAGATCTCTGAGTTCACGACCAGCCTGGCTTACAAAGTGAGTTCCAGGATAGCCACGGCTACACACCGAGAAACTTTGTATTGAAACAAACAAACAAAAACAAATAAAATAAATAAAAGGAATAATTTGTAAGTAAACATTTCCTTATAATGTGGTTCAAATAGATCACATAATAAAACTTTTGAAACATTAAAACTAGAGGAGTTAAAAATAGAACTGAGGCAAGAGTATTTTCTTTTCCCTTTTTAAAAACATCTGAGTATAGACTCTTTTTTTCTTCTAAGATTTATTTATTTATTATATAATGCCAGAAGAGAACACCAGATCTCATTATAGATGGTTGTGAGCTACCATGTGGTTGCTGGGAATTGACTTAGGACCTTTGGAAGAACAGACAGTGCTCTTAACCTCTGAGCCATCTCTCCAGCCCAGCAAGGGTATTTTCAAATGAATTATTAGGATAGCAGTTCACTAGAGCTGAGTGATGTTGCCTCCTTCTTTGTGGCAGCATCAACTGACCAGTCTCACTAGGTCACAATTCAGTTGAAATCATTTGACTGAATATTTGATTACCAATAAAGAGTAAAGAAAGGGCGCCATCGTTTTTCGCATCTTGATTTACAAGGAAGCTCTTCATGCAAATCCCCACCAGCCTTCTTTTTCTGTAGCCCCAAATTCCTGTGTCTGCTGAAGTATTTTCTTTCAAACTTTGCAGCTCCCGGTTTCTGATTACAGATCAGAAGTTGGGTTGGGAGAGTATGTGTTGAGGTGGCTTTGCCCTCCTGTTCACATATGTCCATGTCCTTCTGTCCAGTGGGGATGGTGCTGAGTCCACATAAGCCTGAGTGTCCACTGCTTTAGATGTTAACTCTTGTCAATCTTTACCTCTTAGGAGAAAAACAAGCATCCTTGGTAGCATCACAAAATGTCCCTTAGGTGCCACCATTCCCTACTTACACAGACACAACCCTGGAAGGAAGTGGGCCTGAATGTCTAAGTTACGGCTTTGCGGGAAGTTTCTAAATGTTTTTAAAGACCACTGATATCTCCATAGCTTTCTCAAATTCACTCTGACATCCAGGATGCCCACATGATCATTCTGTTGTATAACCAGCCAGTTTCACCACATAAAGCTGGTCCGCAGTCATTAAAGACTGCTATAGTATGCGAAAAAATTAATGAGGTCTCTAATGTCATGGCAGTTGTAGTCTAACGAGGAGGGAAGCAGTAAGACTAAGCTGGTGACGCTACATAAGAACAGGTATGGAGATGACTCAGAAAGGTGCTCACTGCAATGACGAAGGTCAAGGTATGCCCAACAGGGACTCCTGCAAGAGAAGCGAGCATCCATTACCACCATGGAGTTTGTTTTGCTTGGGCACTTAGAAATGAAACTAGAGCCTTGCATATGCTAAGCACGTATTCTCTCACTGAGCTACACCCCCAATGACCTCTGAGCCATGCAAACCCTTGAGAAGAGGCCACAGTTGGGTAATAAGTGGAAACATGAAAATGCGAACAGACAGACAGAGCCCTCGCCCTTAAGAAACTGAGCCTTGGGATGCAGATGTGATGATCTGATTAATCTAAGAATCTGATTATCAAAATTACACCCACCAGACTCAGTTCTTAGCAAAGAATTAGAACCCTTTGAATCACATTTTAATAACTTCAATGTGCTTTGTACCCAAAGCCTTAAATGGGGGAAATTGATGAAGCGTTTTCAAATGAGCTGAAGTAAATCTAACAGCCAATAAACCTGCTGCTCAGGAATAAGAAGAGAACCCATAGCATGCGATTTGAAAGTAAAGTTTAGAGGTATTGTGTGGGGACTCCATTCAATTTGAACATTTCCTTTATGGCCTGAAAGATTTTTTTATTTTTAAGTAACCACAAGAAAACCATCTGCTTGTTTAAGAATGAAAAGGAGGGCAGGGGGGAAAGATGTTCCTGTCTACACACTTAAAAATACCACTACCGAGACTAAAAGATACAGTTTACTTCGACTATGTGAGATACAGATGTTTGTGTCTTAAGTTCCTGCCAAGCCATTTCTTCACTTGCCAGCCATTTCCTAACTTTTGCATGAAAAGTCCTAACTAGAAGTTATAAAGGATGTAAATAAGTGAGCTGCAGTTGTGTCTGACCTCAGACCCTAGAAGGGAATCTTCCTTTGTTTTCATGATGTCTCCTACCTCAGCCTCCACATCTTCATTGAAGCTCAAGTCCTTTCTGACCCATTTTAGTGACTGTTCCGGGCTGTCATTTGGCCTTTCATCTTCTGCATGTGGAACCCCAGCATCACCCCACTTCAGCAGAGCAACGCCACGCTGATCCAGCGTAGGGAAATGATAACTCTAAAGGCAGTTCACTGTGCCCTCCTGTTTTGTGTCTTTGGAGCAAAACCTCAAGAAAATGACATAGTGACACAAGGTGGCCGTCACAGTGCTGCCATCAGTCCTGAAGTCAGCAGTCGTCAGAAGCAGGACTGGACACTGAAGAGGCACCAGCCTGCAGAGCTCTTTCTGAGCCACCATGCCCTGCCTCCTGTGCTGCCTGAACCCAGAGCACCACTGGTTCTTCCTTCCTTCGGGGAATCCATCTGAAATTTGAATGAGTGACTCAACAACAACAAAATTCTATTGCCTTTGAGCAGCGTGGCTTCCTCAAGGAAGCCCTTATCCAATAGTGCCTTTCATTTGCTTTTCCATCTAGATGTTGGTATAAGCAATATTTTTTTCTGGAATTAACCAAATGTACAGGGTGGTTTTCAGCATTACAAAAGTTATCTGCCGAAGTTGATGACTCCAATATTCTAAGCTATAGTAACTCAGGCCTGTTCTGCATGTCCTGGACAGAGGATCAGGATTCAGGCATAAATTCTTAGCACTTCGTTGTTTTGAAAAAGGGAGTACCAGAGAACGTTTCTTGTAATATAACTTGTATTTATCTATATTGAAAGTGGTACAGGTTGAGCATTCCTACTTTGAAAGTCTCTTAAGATTCCAAAACTTACCAAGCTTCCATATGAAGCCACAAGTGGAAGCCCCTGACTTCACACAGCAGATGTCAGCTGAAACACAGGCAGACACACAACAGCCACCACATAAACTTACCTCTGGGCATGTGTGTGAGCTGTATATGAAATACAAGTGATCTTTGGGTCTACACATAGGTCCTATACCCAAGTCAGCCCCTTATGTTGTCCTGAACATTTCAAAAACAAGCAGTATGTAAATTTTTCCAGGAATTAAAATGTCACAGTGAAGATATTCAAGCCATATTTTTTAAAGCAACACAAAGAGAATTTAGTTATACATACTTATCTGTTCGTAAATTTAAACTCTCCTTAGATAAATCCTGGTTATCAAAGAAATAGTTGTGACATCATAACTAAATATTTACATTTTTAAAGTCACAGTTGTGTGCATCTTATATATAATAGCCAATAAGCCAGGAAGAAACAAAGGCAAGTAGCTGGTCATCAGAACACGTTGCTTAGTGAGTGCAGGTCTGTTAGAGTAACATCTCAGAGCATCGTGTGATGCCATGGTGAACTTCAGCCTCCACAAACCTTGACACTGTGGCATCCAGACTGCATTCCACAGGAAAGATTCATTTCATTACTGAGGGTCAAAAGAGCCAGTGCCATCAGTATGCACAGCATGCCTGGATCCTAGAAACTGTCCCCTGCACAAATTGCTTGTATAAGAAGCTGACCCGGACACAGAATCACAAGGGATTAGCCATTTTGTCATTTTTCTGGTGTATTATGTGACTTGTCAATGATTTCAGGTACATTTTAGGGTCATAAAATGGACTTGTGCCAGAAAACATTTCAGCCACTTCCTAAACTTGAGTTGTTCACGACATTTTTAAAAATTCAAGTGTCTTACTCAAAAACTACAATGAGTTCACAGACCCCAACACCTTAACGATCTTAAAATAATAAGCTCAGGTGATGCCAAGAGGAATGGAAACAAAAGCAAAGAGATGGGATTTCATTCGGAGGCTAAAGTTTTAAAACAGTCAAACAAAATGCACAGTCGCCTTAGAAAACGTGGTTCCCGCTGACGTGTGTCTTTGTATGTAGTAACAGTAAAACTAACAATAACAGAAGAATGAGTAACACCATTGACTTAGAAACTAAAAGAGGGATGTTCTTTGTGGTAGCTCTCAATAGTATCCACAAATATGCATGAGAACCAAATGCTTAATTCTCTATAAAAAGCTCCCATGGAGGAATGAGGTTTGATGCATGGAAGTCACAACAGTCCTGTCTCTGGTGACCTTGAACCACTTTATTGACACTGAGCAGGAGGAACAATGACACAGCGATGAGTGGAGCTCTAAAATAGTTTGACTTGGCAATATTCCAAAACCCATAGTTTCTTCTTTTATGTTTCTTTGAGAAAAACTCAAAACCTTGGCAGGTAGTTATTAAAATTCTAGATACTTAGAGGCATGTCTTCTCTTGGCCATATGTTGAATCAAACAACTGTGCCACTCCCATAGAACCAAGATGCCCAAGTTAGGGATGAACCACTTGTGTATATGTTTATTTTTCTCTCTTAGCCAGAAAAGGGTGGACTCAAAATGAAGCAGAGCAACTGAAAGTAAATAGCTGCCCACTACCAGTGATTAGGGACCCACTAAACCAATCTCTCAGTTAGAACTTTAAGTCTAACTGAAAGATTATTAAATTATAGAATGAATTACTGGGAAAATAGGATTATGCTTATAGGAATCTATTCCCATAGACTAAAGGTTTTCTGCAAATACCTTCTAGATGCCCAGACAGGTAATATATAATACTATTTCTTGTCTCAAATATTTGTTATGTCCTACAAAACCATTCTAAGGCGATGAGATGGTTTGTTCTAGGCACTTTGAGCTACTAAGAAGGGAACAAAAATTGTGTTCATCCATCCAACCACCCAGGTCCATGTGTGTGCACATCTCACCCATAGACATCAATCCCTCACCAGAGCCTGTCACCATGGAGTCTGAAGCCATGTTCCAATGCTTTCTAGACCGTTCAGTCCAAATGTAAAGTGGCATTAGCCCATAGCAACTGCAATGGATCAAGTGTCTTTTCTCACCTACTGAAATTAGAGGCTAAGTCTAAAGCCACTCCCGGGGGGGGGGAAGGAACAAACAGGCTTAAGCTTAACCACTGAAGTTGGCTGCATCAAAAATACATTAACAGTGCTGAAGACTCATTCCCTACCCGTGGTAATGTTTTGTTTTCTCTACCGCCTTACCCCATTATTTATTTATGTTGTGTTTATTTCAGTAGGCTTGCTTGTCCCCTTGTGTTGCAGGGCTGCATTTTCTTTTACGTGCTTCCACAGCTTAACAGAGAAGACCTTTGACGCTTGTGTCCATTTGTTCTCAGCTGGTGAACGAACAGCAAGAAAGCAGACCTCTCCTGAGCCCCTCCATCGATGACTTCCTCTGTGAAACCAAATCCGAGGCCATTGCAAAGCCAGTAACGTCCAACACAGCCGGTAACGCATTTCTAACTATGCTCAAGTGGAGTGCATTTTACCTCCAAATCCACATATTTTTTCTCTGGGCATTTTGCTAAAGAAGTGGGGGGGGGGTGTTATATATGGACATTTGCATATTGAAACATACCTGTCGAGGTCAGAGAACAGCTCATGACAGATGGCTCCTCTCCACCTCCTGGGTCCCAGGGATTGAACTCACTCTACCAGGGTTGGTTGGCAGCAAATGCCTCTACCTGCTGAGCCATCTCACCATCCCCTCCTCTAGGCATTTTAAGTGCGAGATAATGTTTGCAACCACATGACTTTGGGGTGTATGCATTTCAGCATAAGCTAATAAATGCTTTTTGATTACATAGGAACCTACACTGTTTACCTCCCACTCCATTTTGCTTGCCTTGAACATACTGCTATTCTCACTTAGGTTTTTGGTTCATGTACTTCTGTGTTTCAGAATCCACCATTTTATAAATGACAGCTGTCATTTCAGAGTGAGAGACTGAAAATTCAGCTTGACAGTCCAATTAATTTTTTAAAATACTTTGTGAAACCAAAGTCCAACCAAATAAAAAATGTTGTGACAGTCTCAGTAGAGTTAAATGGTGGTTAAAACAATTCTACAGACATGGGATAGTGTAGAGCCATTTAAATGTGTTCCCTGACCTCCCTTACAACTTATTTGCACAATCCAACTTGTACATACACATCCTGGAGTTCAACAATCTCAACAGAACATTCTTATCCACTCAGTGCTTGGCACATATGGAGCAAGCACGCAGTGACCCTCAATGTGAGCACTGAGGGCTGCAGGCCACGGGCGAGATCCACATGTCTCCTCTGGGCCTCCTTTCTAGATCTGCCTCATTTGGCCAACATTTGAGATCAAAGATGTGCTCTTCCAATAATAAGCAAAGCTTGGTGTTTAAGGACAGGAAACAGAGATTATAGTGAATGAGCAATACCAATTAATATGAGAAGACCCTGATCTCTCACTTTCTCCTTAAATTAGTCTCACTTTTCCACAGTGGCCTCCACTGGCAAGTGGCTTATATTTTCACTTCTTGGAATCTTCAGTGAAGAAAATCAGATAGCAAACAAAAGGTGATGTTTTTCCCAGACTGCTAAAAATTACTACAGAAAGAGGAGCTCTTGCCAGGTGGTGGTGGCAGGGGTGGAAGAGTGAATAACCGGAAAGTTCGGGCCATCAGACCTCATGCATTCTTCTCCCGGCTCAGCATCTTGAGGAAGCTTCGGCTTCCCCCAGCCATCTGGAAAGCATAGCTGAGTCTCCACTTCCTTCTCTAACAACTGTGCCACCCTTACCTTGTAAACCGCTTCAGAAGGTGGATGAAACCATCTAGGGATAGATTGACGGAGGTAAACGCTAGCCAGGGAGGGGTCCCCCCATTGCTATCAGGGGACAGCATTCCTGACACGTCCCTCTCTGCTGCTTAACATCACATCCAGGTGACTGTTCTCTAAACTCAGCTGTCACTTGGGGTGCTCAGGGCCATCAGCTGTCACTCGGGGTGCTCAGGGCCACAGAGTGGAGCTGGCTGCATTCTAAACAGAACGTTCCATCTGGAATTCAGACTGTCCATTCTGGCTAACCCTGACCTCTGAAACTGGGCCTCAGTCCTCTGAAACGGGAGAGCTACCTCAGAAAATACAGAGCTTGTGTCTTCGGAGCACTAAGGAAGTGCGTCTTCACTTTTCTTTTTTTTTTTTTTTTTTTTTTTTTTTTTAATGTTATTAATTTATTCGGATTACATTTCAATTATTGTCCCCTCACTTTTATCTTCCCATTCCTCCCTCCCTCTCTCTTTCACCCTTTCCCCATCCCTTAATGTCTTCACTTTTTTTAATTTTTAATTAATTTATTCAGATTACAACTCAATTGTTCTCCCATCACTCATATCCTTCCATTCCTCCTACCCTCCCACTCCCACCCTATTACCCTCCATTAGGTCCATGTCTGAGGGGGATCTCCTCCCCCACTTTATGGTCACAGGCTAACAAGTCTTATCTTGGTAGTCTGCCTATTCTTTCTTTGAGTGCCACCAGGGCTCCCCTCCAAGGGGAGGTCGTCAAATATGTGGTACCAAAGCTCATGTGAGAGTTAGTCCCTGGTCTCCACATAACTGTGGAGGATGTCCTGTCCATTGGCTAGATTAGAGTAGGGGTTCAATGTTTACAACTTGTATTGTCCTTGGTTAGTGCAAAAGTTTGAGCAGACCCACCCTGGGCCCTGATCCACCCATTACGATGTTCTTCTTGTAGGTTTCTAAGATTCTCTGAATTCTTCTATTTCCCCATCTCCTATATTTCTCTTACCTAGAGTCCCAATAGGATGTCCTCACATCTGTCCCAATCTCCTGGTAAGTGAAGACATTCATGGGACATGCCTTTTGGGCTAGTGCCCAAATTATAAGTGAGTATATACCATGTGAGTCTTTCTGTTTCTGGGTTAACTCATCTTCACTTTTTAATTTCTGCTGAGGAAGCCACTTAGAAGCAGACAGCCCTGAGGGCTGGGAAGTGGTTCAGCCAGTAAACATTGGCTGCATAAACATAAGAAGCTGAGTTCAATCCCAGAACTCATGTTTAAAAAAAAAAAAACTAAAACAAGTAGTCATGGAAGCATATGCTTGTAACCCCAGCACTGGGAAATGGTCACAGGAGCCTCAGCGAGGTTTGCTGGCCTGCCACAAGCTGAGAGAAGAGATAACAGAGTTGTGGATCTCTCTCCAAAGCTCACAACAAAGTATTGGCCTGACACATCCCTGCAGCTTCTTGGGAAGGTGTTGTTCCAGGCCTCTCTGGTCCTTTCTAGTGGTCCCGGGTTGTAACAGGGCTCCTACTCCAACCTTCACACGGTACCTTGTCTGTGTATTGTATCTGTCTGCACACCTGCCTGTGTCCAGATTTCCCTTTTAATGAGGATTTCTGTCATCCTGGAATTGTGGCCTGGCCTCCTCCAGGACAGCTTCATCGTTAGTCACATTTCCAATAAGGTCACCTTCTGAAGTGCAGGGACTTCTACCTAGGAACAAGGAGACGGAGCTCCATCCAATCCATAAAGTAATATTCTGAATCTTTTCTGCCTTACAGTGATTTCTAATCATTCTGTGTTGGACACTTTGTTTTACAAGCTTAGAACTATATCTCTAGGCAAAAATCGCTACCTTTTAATCCCTAAAGAATGTAGTTCTTATAAAAATCAATACAAAGTAAACAATGTATGAAATGTTTTCCCAAATTGATGAAATTTTTCTCTAACAAATTTTAAAATAATGCATCTTTAGCTTCATTGTTTAATAAGAGAAAATAATTATGTATTTGTGGTTTTTTCTTGTTGTTTTGGGAACTGAACCTAGAGTCTCATACATCAAACACATTCTCTCTAAATTTTTCAGGCTGGCCTCGAACTCACTCTGTATCTTAAGCAAATTATGATTCTCCTAGTTCAGCAAAATCCTTCATTTTAAAGAAGCAGATACATAGATGTTATTATATTATATATGCACAAATATTATATGCAGGCTGATAACAATAAACATCCTAAAAGTTATTGAACAACAAATATTTTAAATGATTAGAGTGTCACACATGTAGTGTGACAAAATTTGCAGTATCTTATTGTATAATCTAACAACTCTAACTTATGTTTGTTAAAGCACAGGACAGATTCTCTGGATGTGGTAGTCTTTGCCGTGATTTATGAAGCTACACAACAAGGGGGCATTGAGTCATTACATCAACAGTGAATTTGGAAGGAGCATATTTCATAGTTTATAAGTTTTTTATATCACTCTTTTATTTAGAGTTAATATAACTATGTGTGGGACTTCTGTGCATAAGCCATGTAAAAAATATCTTAACTATCACGTTAGCATCAGCTTTACAGGATACATTTTTATGAAACTCACCTGCCATGAAGCTAGTGACGTGTCTCAGAAAAGCTTAGAAATCTGGGAAGCAGGGGCTGGAGAAATTACTTGATTGTTAAAGCACTTGCTAAGCAAGCTAGCATGAAGGCAGAGGCCAGATCTCCCAGGCATTTGCCTGTAAGCCTCCCTCTGGACATGGAAACAGGGCCCCCAGCACAGGCTGTCAAGACTCCCTGTGGTGGCGGTCTCTGACGCACCCACACATGCAGAGCATGCACACACACACACACACACACACACACACACACACGCACTTACACATACAGAGTATGCAACACACTCAGGCACACACACACACAGACTCACAGGCACATACACATGCAGAGTATGCA
>OU015751.1:72491868-72509055 GCA_907169655.1 Acomys percivali | reverse complement strand
ACATACACATGCAGAGTATGCAACACACTCAGGCACACACACACACAGACTCATAGGCACATACACATGCAGAGTATACAACACACTCAGGCACACACACACACACAGACTCACAGGCACATACACATGCAGAGTATGCAACACACTCAGGCACATACAAACACACACACACACACACACACACACACACACACGCATGCAGAGTATGCCTACACAACACATACAGGTACACACATACAAATGGAAAAAGAAAGACGTGAGGAGTAAATTCAATGACAAGCTGCAACAAAGAAGAGAAAGTTGACTTAGTTCATTAAATAGTTTATCTAGTTGGTAGATACATTTGAAACTTTCTATGATTGCCTGTCTAAGTCATGCTTCATTACACAGTGTTAATAACAGCCTGTCTTCTACCAACTTATCAAATTAAGACCTTTCTGTTTCTTTTGACAGGGTTTCACTGTGTGGCCCTAGCTGGCCTGGCTCTCAAAGATCTGCCTCTTCCCGCCTCCTTACTTCTAGGGTTAAAGGCAGACACCACCGCACTGACCTCAAACAACACTTCCTTCTCGATGCTTTTCTGTTCCGTTCCGAGTGGCTTTTTGAGAAGGCGCCTGGGAGAGCCTTCTGGTCTCATAGGCTACTGCCCTCGGGTGCCTTGAGATGGTTAGAAATGGCTGTTTGTACATGTATCGCCTTTCAATGCCAGGGAATATTATCCAGTGGTACTTGGACTAAAACAGACAGCTTCTGAGACTAGCAGCACGCCTCAAACTTTGAAAATCAGGAGTTTAAGGGGCAAGGGGAGCCATCTTATTAAGAGTCTGCATGCCACCTCCAGGCTTAGGCGAAGGAAGTCTAGCTAGGTTTACATGGCGTGCCTACATTTGAGACTCAGTCTCCACCCTCTGCATTAGCTTCCTTTTGCTGCCATAACAGGGCATCACAAATACAGTGGGTGGAACGGCATGATTCTGTATTTCACATTTCTGGAAGTCAGACGTGCTCTGATGGAGATACCGTCAGAGTGCAGCTCCTCTGCCGCCCAAGGGCGTTCATCCCTTGCTTCCTCCCACCTGCAGCTGTTGACTTGCACTTTCTTCTTCAGTCATCATAAGCAGCTTGCTCCTCAGATTCATCTTCATATTCCCCCCTGAAACTCTGACCCTCCTGGATTGACCCTATGAGGGCACGTAGACAAGGAGGCCCACAGCCTGTGGCCTGTCCATGGTGACTGATAGGGGTCCAGGTGGGAAAGGCTGCAAAAGTGAAGCTACAGTATGTGGAAGGTACTTCCTTAGGCCTGCACTCACAAGTGTGTATACATGCGTGCACACTCTAACACGCACTGCTTGAAAGCAAATGATTGCCGTACTCTTACCTTGAACACAAAAGTACTAAAACCCAAGTCTTCACGTGTCTGGGGGAATGTTTTTAAATTGGACCAAGATGATCACCCATTCTGGGC
Organism: Acomys percivali; assembly: GCA_907169655.1. Classification (NCBI taxonomy): domain Eukaryota; kingdom Metazoa; phylum Chordata; class Mammalia; order Rodentia; family Muridae; genus Acomys; species Acomys percivali. The sequence goes on along the minus strand of OU015751.1, from coordinate 72,507,587 downwards.
TTGGGCAGCTGAAAGCCCTCCTCTTTAAGCCTTGGCTGCTTTGCACTCTACTCAACAATGAGTTGTCTCTGTTAGACACCCAAGGCTGCCACAATTTTCTTTGCTTTCAGAGCTGTCATCCTAGGGGACTGTCAGCTTCAAAGCCACTCAACCTCTAAGACGCTGCTTCCATGAAATGGGCAGCAAGTGGGGCCTTTGTGCCTATCTGGCTCCACCTTCACGTTTACAGAGAAAACAATCAAGGGACGGAGAGCAAACATAAGAAGGGGCTCAGGATGCTGCAGAGTGGACAGTGTGCCTGGCTGGTTCGAATTTTCAGTTCACTTGCTCAGGTGCAGATAGAAATTAAAGTAAACCCCCACCAGCTCCTATTTTGTAGCAAATGTACTTTCAAAAGACAAGTCCATGATTCCTGTAAAATTTGCTTCTAAGACATCTAGGAGCAAGAGGCTAATTCTTAATTGTTTGCACAGTTGGTTAAAAAAAAAAAAAAAAAAGGATAGCCAGCATTCCTTCCACCATAAGAAAACCTAGAGGCCTTGCCATTCCAATGGTGTCTAGAAGTTTCCTTTAACCACTCAGAGGTTAGGAAGCATGGACGTCTGTGTCTTGGCTGCCTCCTGTGCTGAGATTTGGCTTAGGAAGCCAACTGCCTAAGGCCCAGAAGCTTCTTGACACCCACTTTCTTCCAACTCACCAGGCAACCCTCTCTCCAAGCAACTTCTTGTTAGAAAGTGGCTCCTGTCTTCTCGGGAAAACTCAGCCATGGTAAATTGGGCCATTTCGTGATAAGTTCACTTCATAGAATCCCTCTGTGGAGACAAAATCCTAATTGCTGTTGTTTTATCCTCAGGAACATTTCCTCTTTCTCTCTGTGTGTAGATTTGATTGTGGCTTGAAACAGAACAGAATAGAGCCAGAAAACTGATGAAGACTAAATTTTAAAAAGAGAGAACTGTTGCAATTTGATCCCTCAAAAAATAGAAAGTGTGTGTGTGTGTCTGTGTGAGTGTGTTTATGAGGGTGTGTGTGAGTGTGTGAGTGTTTGTGTGAAAATGTGTGTGTAAAAAAGAGAGAGAAGAGAGTGTGTGTCTGTGTTTGAGCGTGTGTGTGTGAGTGTGTGAGTGTAAGTGTGAGAGAAAGAATGTGTTATGTGTGTGTGAGAAAGACAGTGTATGTGAGTGTGTGTGTGTGAGTGGGGGGGGAGTGTGCACAGTGCTGAGGATAGACCCAGGGACTTGTGAATGTTAGGCAGACTCTGGCAAACTGTACACTACTACACTACCCCCTCCCCTGCCTGAAATAGCATTTACTGAGTGAGTACTTAGCATAAGGCTTGTGCTTGTATCCATTGGATCATTTACTCTTCATCCCACACTTATAAGACTATTGATTCTCCATTTTTTAGGATTCTGCACCTGGAGCTCAGGCTGCTTAAGAAACTCACCTCAAGGCATATCAAAAGTGTAACGGTTAGGGATTCGAGTTTCAGCCACACACCAGGGAATCCCCTAGGGATGGCTAGCTCACACACACATGCAGCAGACCATGCAATGGAGACCCCTTCCCCTCCCCTTGTGAGCTCAGCTCAGTGAAGCTCTGCCAAGAGGACAAGCAAGCGGGAAACAGATGGAATGGGATTGAGCTGTCAATCAAACCCAGTCTCCACCCAGAGGACAGGCTGAAAAGTGATGACTACTGGTTGGGGAAAGTGCTAGAGTGGATGCTGTAGACTGTAGGAAGGGTCAGCATGGACTTCCACTACCCACTCGTACCTTTGCCAAGCTGAAGAAAGACTCCTAGGAAGCCACCAGGCCAATGGCACACTCAGCCTCTCCAGCCCAAGGTGAGGAAGAGCTGGAGGGACTGTGTCTCCTCTTGACTTCCTGTTTCTTGGCTAGAGCTAGTCAAATATGAGCTGCCTCTACAGGAAAAGGAACAGGTCACAAAGATGGCCTCATTAATTCTGATTTGCCTGGGTTTGCAAACAAACACACTATTATTTCTGCCTTCATTGGAGCATTTAGTACAATGAACCCAACCTACTAGGAAGTAAAAGTATAGCTATTTTATAGCTGGTTATCTGGAATTACAATTGGCATATTAAATGTCAAGGCATCAGCATTCATATGTGTTCATCAACTGCATTATAAATCTTCTCTCCAGTGAACCCCAAACACATGTGATCTTATGACCAAGCAGTCTAAGTCAGCAAAAAAATAAAAATAAAAATAAAAATAAAAAATAATTTTAAAAAGACACTAGCCTTCTTGAACACCCTGTATGCTTGGCAGGTCTGAAGGAAAGAAGCCCAGAAACTTCATGGAATATATGAGCATTGACCCTTTTCTGGGGGGAAAAACATCATCTAAAACAGGCCTTCCCTAAAATTAATCAGAACATAGAGCAACTGCACCTGGACTGAGGCTGAAATTTGTTTTATTTCTGTCCTTACCAACCTCACTGCAGAGGCAAGTCTGGGTGATTTTTGGCCTGGGTATACCTGGGGAAAAACACAGCTAGCATCCCACTCTTAGAGACCACTCCCTGTCAGTGCTAAGCTTGCCTTGCTGGCCCACTCTGTCCTATCAAGATAGAGGCATCATGTGCCCAACTGATGTGACTAAAAAAAATCTACTGGGGTGGGGGTGCTAGAGAGTTACCTCAGTAGGTAAAGCAATCAGCTTGTAAGACAAGGCTCTGGGTTCTATACTCAGAAACCATGTTGAAAGAAAGGGAAAAGGGAGGAAAATGGACATGGTGGTGTAATCCTAGCTGTGGGAAGGCAGAGAGAGGCAGATCTTTGGGGCTCAAAGGCCAACCAAACCAGCCTACTTGTCCAGTTCTGAGACAGAGAAAGAACCTGTCTCAGAAAACAAAGTGGACAGTGCCAGAGCACACCTAAGATTGTCCTCTGACCTCCCCACACATGTGTGCTCCCGCCCACACCCTTTATCAGGCATACACACATACATACATGCATACATACATACATACATACATACATACACACAATACATATATACTTTCATAATACATAAATACACACATATGAAATAATAGTAATAACCAGAGGAAGTAAACAGGCTGCACTTAACTTCTTCTGTCTCCCATAGTGTTGACCACTGGCCTGGATCTCCTTGACCTGAGTGAACCCGTCGCTCAAACCCAAACCAAAGCCAAGAAATCTGAGTCCTCATCAAAGAGCTCGTCCCTCAAGAAGAAAGCTGATGGCTCTGACCTCATCAGTGCAGACACTGAGCAGAGAGCCCAGTCTCTCCGAGGGCCAGAGACGTCATCCTTAGATTTAGGTAAGACAATGGTTTGCAGAAGCCATGGGTTTAACCTTGTCTTGTTGGTGCTAATACGACAGTCAAGTTCACAGATGACTTTAACATGGTGAACATATGTGTAGGAAAGATAAAGCTCTTGTGGGGAGCTGGGAAGATTGTAGCATCTTTTCTGCTTGCGCTGAGTAGCCATCGGGACCTGAGCTTCATAAACTTGGTATTGACTCATTCACTTATGTGTTCCTTCTAATGGATTGGGCTGTGGTAGGGACCAGGCATCTCTCTAGGCCCAGGAGCGAAAATGTACATCTTGTTCTTTCAGGATTCTCAGTTTAGGACAAGAGGAAACAAATGAAACAAATAAGAGCATTGCAGGACTTGGGGACATACAGACAAAACAACCCTAAGCTAAAGCCCAGGATGAGGTGATAGCTACTGACGACCTCCACTGTTGGCTTGCAATATCGAGGAACTGCACTGAATCATTGCGTGTGTTGTCTCATTATTACAGCCCTGAAATATGTGAAAACCGGGCTTTAAATTTTAACTTGTCCAAAAATCTCACAGCTTGTATGAGAAAGAACTCAAAATGTGCATCTGGCCCTAGTTAACATCCAAGCTCATTCTTGTATGTACATCCCCCTAAGAAAGGACAGCTTACTTCTCAGTTCATGCACCCAGGCAAATCAAGACAAAATCTCTCTCTCTCTCTCTCTCTCTCTCTCTCTCTCTCTCTCTCTCTCTGTCTCTCTCTCTCTCTCTCTCTCTCTCTCTCTCTCTCTCTCTCTCTCTCTCTCTCTCTCTCTCTCTCTCTCTCTCTCTCTCTCTCTCTCTCTCTCTCTCTCTCTCTCTCTCTCTCTGTGTGTGTGTGTGTGTGTGTGTGTGTGTGTGTGTGTGTGTGCGCGTGCACGCGCGCGTGTGTGCTTATCAGGTGAATACATGTAGATTCATAAAACTGCCTCTTGAAATTAATTCTACTTGATTACTCCAACTGTAAAAGCAATCCAACTTATCTTAATAAGTCTTGTTTTTTATTTATTTCATTCCTTTTCATACACTATTAAGAAGGTAAACACTGGCCTTCAGGTCTTGCATGATGGACTGAGTATAGTTTGGCTGGAATCTCATACCTAATTCACCTCTTCTTCTGCGCACTCTAATGCTTGGTCCTGGGCTTTCTCTTCCACTTTCTTCTTCCTTAATAGACATTCAAACACAGCTGGAAAAATGGGATGATGTCAAGTTTCACGGTGACCAGACAAGCAAGGGGCATCTCATGGCAGAGAGGAAGTTATGCTCGTCTAGAACCGGATCCAAGGAGCTTCTGTGGTGAGATGCCCTTGTGCCGGGGAGCAGCAGCTTGTGCTGGCTGAATGAGTGTGCCGTTCATGCCTGAAAATGGCCAATGAGCTCAGTTAGTCCAGATACCTGAGGAGGCTGGCTTAAAATAGAAGTCTAGATCACAACAGAATAATAAGTTTCTACATGTTGTCACTTCCACAAACCACTTTGACTGAATTGTTTTTAAAAGGGGGGTGCAAATTTAGTCAGAAAGAGTTGGAGGAGGTCCTCGTTTGATAATTTTAATAGCTTTTCTAAATGTGTGGCTAAGCTATTAGTTAACAGAAGTGCATATGTGTCTATGCAGGTGTGGGTGTGTCTAATGTATCATTGCAACAATGGTAGTGGTGTTGTTTCTGGTTACTGCCACTCACTGTAGTGATTACAGATGAGTCATACACACTCAGGAAATAATGCAGCCATTTGAATTTTACCAGGTGTATTAGCTACACTCCTGTTGCTGTAATAAGGCACTTTGAGCAAAAGCAATTTGGGGATAAAGTGGTGTAGCTCACCTTAGAATTCTCAGATCACAGTCCAGCACTGAGCCAGGAGCACTGCTCACGGGCTTGCCCTCCTTCCTTGCCACAGCTTGCTTTCCTATACAACCCAGGACCACCTTCGTAAGGGTTGCACTGCCCACAGTGGGCTGGGCCCTCCTGCGTTAATTAATCATGGAGACAACATCCTACAGGCAAGGCCACGATTCCTCGGCTAGGGTTCCCTTTTCCCAGGTGACTCTAGTTCATGTCCAGCTGTGGAGAAACTAACCAGGACGCCATGTTTTTAAAGATGATCGGAGAAGGGCAACCTCCTGTTGCTGCCTCCTTTACAGATCCCCATATCGTGGCAGTATAGATCCATAGAGATCTACCTTATGAACTGTCTCCAACAGGAACAGGACGCTTTTTTTTTTTTCAAAATATAGAATTCCCTATAAGAAGAATAGCATCTAGTTTGTTTCCTCTTTGCCCATAATTCAACTGAATTCTAAGTTACTAAAAACAGTTATATCTAGCAGGGGGTCCATAGCTCTTTAGCTTCTGGAAGGGAAGTGGCAGTTACGGAGGAAACTTACCAAAGTTTGTTTGGGTCTGAATTCTGGCCAGAGCCTGCTTTCTGGCTGAGCTTGTTGTTGCTGTGCATAAACGTCCTCAATGTCTCGCTGCAGGTCCTCAGAACACAGGTCTCAGCCAGAACTGAGTGCTGGGAAAAGTGCCCTCAACTCCGAGTCGGCTTCCGAGTTGGAACTCGTGACTCCGGCACAGGTAACAAAAGCAAATTTCGGAAACCCATCTGCTCTCGCAGGGACTGCATCGTAAATATTTTTATTTAAATTTTGCACAGAAAGTTTGAAGTGTTTTTCCAAACTTTGCATTTGCAAAGTGTGTTCTTCCTCGGGAGCTGTCTCAGTTGCTTAGAATAACTGATTGTATACACTTCCATGCATTTGGCTGGGAAACGTGTTAATGAATTCACTGTGTACTTAGCACATTTTCCTTGCGCTGCCATTGACTGGCCCGTTATTTGGCAATATGAAAATCTGTTCTGGTCCAGTATTAACACTACTTATGTAACAAAGCACAAAGAAGAGGAAATGCCATCCTGAGTGTTCATTCACATCTTTGCCCTGTGGAGTAAGAGACTAAACCCAGTACTCTGTCGCATTAAAATAAATATTATGCCAAGGATTATATTGTTCCAGCACCAGGCGTAGTGGGAAGCATAATGGGAGCTGGCACTGAGTGCCCAGCAGGGGGAGCCATTGACACTTACGGGACGCTTTTCTTGTGTTATATCTAATACTGTGAAATTCTGTGCATCACTGCAAGCTTAATTATACAGATACTTCTCACAAGAGCCTGTCAGTTTCAGTAAAGTCAGGCCTGTCTTGTGGGGCAGGAAGAAGTGGGATGGGAACTCTGCCTGCCTGTCCAGCACTTGGCCTTTGCCTCCCCTCAACAGACTTCACTATGGCTACTTACCTCTCCTACTCTTCTGAGAGAAGCAATGACAGTCTCTGTCTTTCTGTCCCTGGGATGTGTTTTAAGGCCTTGTCCTTCAACCACAAAGATCTCCTAAGGCCTATGTGTACACATTTCCTGCCATCTACAGTCCAACTGCAGGAAAACTAAATATGGAAGGAAGTGAGCCTAAGAAATGTTCTTGGATTTGCCATATCACGTATTGTGACCCACAGGGCAGACATAGATCTGAAGTGAAATAGGAGGTACTTGTGGCTGACCCAACAGTAAGACCACACACAGTTCTTGCAGAGGACCTAAGTGTGGTTTTGGCACCCAAGTTAAACAGCTCTCAGCAGTCTGTACAAGGTGTTTCTGGGTGTTATTGTTGACTATGAGAGTTTCCACTGTAAATTAGAGCTGGTCTGGTCCTGACAAAAGGCAGAACACGGTAAGCCCCACCATTGTCCCATTGTCCAGACAGAGAATCAGTGAAACGAAGGAAGTTGTTTGTGGACCCACAGCTAGAAAGTAGCAGCAAGAAAGGCCCAGAGAGCCAATGATGATGGGACTCTGGGGACTTCCTAAGCCACCAACAGCCTCCCTACACAGTCATCACCCTCAGGAGAGAGGACAAAGCTATTCCCAGACCACAGCTGGACATCCAATCAACCCACTTCCTCAACACATCGCCTCACAGACTTTAATTAATTGCAAATGAAGCATGAAAAATGAATTTTTTTTTTGGTGCTCACTTTAAATGTATCTTCTGAAGATAAAAATGACAACATCCATTAGAAAACAGTATTCATAAGAGCCTGAGCGAGCTCCACTCAGCTCAAGTAACTGGTGCTGTTTCACGTTTCTTCCAATGCTGTCCCTGGAACAGTGAAACGCAGTGACAAAGCATTTGTTTTGAAGCAGGGAGAGACTTGGCACAGGTGGGCCATTCTACAATAAGCTAGGCCAGAGGAACAGCTGGGGCCCCCAGTTGCCATGGAAACTCACAATGTATTTATCTTACTATCCCTATGACTACTAGTCTCCTGCTGATCCCTTAACTCCATCCCACCACACTGTCCTGCTTACCCTAAGCAAACACAACACACTTTGGAAATTGTTTATGAGCTTCCTCATGTTGCCTTCCAGAATACACCTTCCAGTTTACCATGAAAGTGCTGTGCCTGGGTGAATCTCAGAGAGTCCTCTGAGATACTGAACCATCTGTTTATATTTATGTTTATCTATATGTTTAGCTATCAAGGCTTGCTATAAAGATCATGCTCTTCTAGTTTTAATTCCAATGCATAGCTAATTCTTTTTTAAAAAGTCCATGAAATGCAGGCTTAATGTTATACCTGACACAGAGTCTTTGAAACAAAACGTGAAGCGAGCACACAGATGTGTGATGAAAAGACTGCTAGGGGGATGGATGTTCACCAAAGCAACTGCTGGGGAGATGCTCATCAAGGCAGCTGCTGGGGAGATGCTCATCAAAGCCCTTGTTTTAGAAGCATGAGGACTTGAGTTCCATGTAAAGAGCTGGGCATGAGGGCACACACCTAACAATCCTAGCACAGGGGAGCTGGGAGCAGGAGGCTCCTCAATGCTCACTTTCTGTCAGTCAGCCCTGCATAAACAACAGGTCAAATGAGAGAGTTTGCCTCAAAGAGCGAGGTGGATGGAACATGAGGAATGACGCCATAGATCGGTCTCCAGCCTCCGCATGCACATGCACATGCACACACACAGGAAAATGTGTACACTGTGATAAACACACTGCTCTCTACTGCAGGGCCTCTTTGTGTACATACAGTAGAATCATAAGAACTATAGAACAGAATTTCATCTAAAGGCTGACTCACAAATCACTCAGACAAGCCATTTTGACTCAACAGAGCCTGCTCCACACTCACCCCTATGGTTCACAGGAAAACCAGGAGAATGGTTTCCTCTCCCTCAAGCCAATATAAATTATCCCAGACAGTGACTCAATAGGTGGGGAGCTCATTTAAAAACCACTTTTCAGAATCACAAGGAAAATGGGAACACATACTATGAAAACTTAAGTTTTCTTATTTTCTTTTCAAGATGGGGAAAAGAGAAAGTATGGTCTAATCTCAAATGGGGCCTTGAATACAGAAACCAGAGAAGTAAGGGATTACAGTGAGCCACATAATCAGTGTGTACTTAAGGACACAGGTTCTTGACTTTTGACACAAAGTATATAACTGTCACCCCACAAACTTAAGTGCTTAAAGAGATCATACAATCTGAAAAAAATTAAAAAGTACTTGAAGAACTGAAAAAAGCGCAAAAGGAAAGGCTACAAAATTCACTTTTCCAATCTAGGTAAGATATCAAGGGGTGAGGCAAGAGAGAGAAACTACAGCTTCTTCTGCAGATGTGGCCCAAGCTCCTCCTTTCCCATTTGCACAGTTGGAGCTCCAAATTGGATTCAAGCTTCAGATTCACCAGCATGAGCAGGTGCTCCAGATGCAGGCCATAGTCCTGTAACTCAGAGGTGACCCAGGTGATCTAGGTGCTCCAGGTGCTCCAGATGCAGCCCATAGTCATGTAACTCACAGGTGACCCAGGTGATCTAGGTGCTCCAGGTACTCCAGAAGCAGGCCATAGTCATGTAACTCACAGGTGATCCAGGTTATCCAGAAGCTCCAGATGCTCCAGATACAAGCTATAGTCATGTAACTCACAGGTGTTCCAGGTGCTTCAGATGCTCCAGATGCTCCAGATGCTCCAGATGCAGCCGTAGTCATGTAATTCACAGATGACCCACTCCAGCACAGCAAAACTTTCCCATGTGTTGTCACTGCCCTTCAGTGTTTATCCTGCACTGTGTGAAATGCCCACTGAGACCTGAAGTTTTTCTATTATCTCCATTTCACAGTAAAAAATAAAAATTGTTTCCTGGGAGCTGTACATCTAAAGAGGAGTGGAGCCAGGATTCAAATCACACCCATTACAATCTGTAAAGCCCTTGTTCTTAACCACAGACCATCTCCTGATATCAGCCGCCTTGTGCTGCTCGCCTGAGAGAACTCATAAGCTATCATTACTATTATTACTGCAAAGCCCAATTATTATTTAATTCTGTTGGGTGAACATGAGTTGAGGAATATTCAAGAATGTCAGTTACTTTCTTATAGAAACTTCAGAAAACAATTAGAATTGTTACACAACTTGTTCAGTGTACAATTCATGCTCTTCCCAAATTCATCTCAAATTTTACTTTTGAAAAAGCTATTAGCTTCCATGTCACTTCAACAAATATGCCTGGACATCTTCCGTCCTTACAGACATGAGAGAGGCAATTAACAGGACACATGAGTTCCACTATAAGATTCATTTAGAGGAATCCTAGTCAGCATTCTACAGAGATTCTGCACAGCATGTTATTGAAGGACTTCTTACTATAATGACCTGGATATCCATCAGCAGATACATAAGGAAATGTAGTACATATGCCACTGAGCATTATTAAGACAGTAAGAAAGTGAAAAACCTGTCGTTTGCAGGAAAATCAAAAGAACTGGAGCTCACCATGTTAAGTGAAATAAGCCAAATTCAGAAAGACTTAAAGAAAAAGGTTTGAAAAAAAGGGATAACTCTTTGGGAAGAGAAAGGAGGCTAGATGTATGTGAGAGGTGAGAGATAGGATCAAGCAGGAGGGGGAGAATAAAATCAAACAATCTGGGCACTGAAGAGATAGCTCCACAGTTAAGTGTGCACTGCCCTTAAAGAGGATGTAAGTTTGGTACCCATGTTGAGAGGCTCACAACCATCTGTAACTCCAGGTGTAGGCCTATGGACTCCATAGGTTCTTGCACTCATGCACATGCTCGTTCATGCACGCGCGCGCGCGCACGCACGCGCACACACACACGCACACACCTCACTTAAAATAAATATTTTTAAAGTGTACACAATACACATGTATAAATGAGACTGTCATAATGAAGCACATCCAATGACCATACACTGATAGAATAGGAATGTCCTCAAAGAAGTATTAGGCCTATGTCTCAGGAAACGATCCAGTCCAATGCTCTGTAAATACTTGCCATTCTCCCTCTCCATGCCACATATAGTGAACCCTCAATGGAGTAAGAAACAAAGATGGGAGAGAAGAACAAAGGAATAAATGAAAAGTTCTGAAATATGGTTTTCAACATAAGACATCAACACAGTAGGAAATTCTCAAGTATTTGTCACGTGAATAAATGAGAGACCCTAACAAGAGGGGGAAACACAGACTTGACAGCCGAAGTAGGATCCTGTGGACCATTAAAACAGAAACATTCACACTTCTCTTCTGGATCATTTTTAAGTGGGTTTAGTAGTAGTGTCTCAGTGTATCTGAGACTGCGCTGGTCATCTCGCTTCAAAGTCAGGGTTTTCTTGATCTTCGGTATGAGATGCCATAACAGAAGGGATATGGTGACAGTATGCTAACACACTCTGAGGAAAGGAATTTCCCCGTACACACGAGGGATAGCTTTTGTGTGTGCATCCCACACGACAAACATCTGTTGACTAACAATCAAAACCCCTTGATCGTTTCAATGAGACTAGTATTTAAATGGTCTGAGAATCCAAGCTGTCTCCATCAACTATCAAACAAAGTGCTAATAAACACAAAACTTTTAAGAAAGCACTAGCCAAGTGGTAACAGAAGCCAGGTTTGGCAGAACACTTGCTGTGCGTTATGTATTTATGTGAAGAATACTACTCAATTAATTTTTACAGGGACTCTGTGGGTAAATATAGACTCTGCAGATGAGAGTTTGGGAATTCAGTATTTCATTCAAGGTCTCTGGATGGCAATAAACTAGGAATTGGCCTTAAACAGCCTGACTTCAGAGACTGCCTTTAACAATCATGTCACACTACACCCAAGGTCGAGCAGCCATTGCATTGTTATCTTCTAAGTGAGCCCACTCCTTTTCTGTCTTTATTTTAACCATGTTCTAATTTTATTTCTGCTGCTGTGATAAAATACCCCCACAACGAGCAAATTCGTGGAGAAAGAGATTCATTTGGCTCACAATTCCCAGTTTTTGGTCCGTCCTTGGGGGAAGTCGGAACAAGATCAGGAACAGGGTGCAGCTAGTCACGTCGCATCCACAGTCAAGATCAAAAAGAATGGAATGAAAGCATCCTTCCTTAACTGCACACTTGCTGGCAGCGAGCTTTCTCCTCTCTACCTAGGCAAGGAATGGTGCTGCCCATAATGGGCTGGGTCTTCCTACATCATCTAACATAGTCAAAATGATCCCCCAGAGCCAAGACCACAGACCAGCCTGATTTAGACAGCCTCATAAGACTCTCCTTCCCAAGGATCCTGATTGGTTTTTTATTTGGTTGGTTTGGTTTGGTTGTTGTCGTCATCATCATTGTTTTGTCAACTTGACTTAAGCTAGAATTACCTAAGAAACTTCAATTGAGAAAATGCCTATAGGCCAATATGTAGGGCACTTTTGTGATTAATGATTGACATAGGAGCACCCAGCCCAATGTGGCCTGTGCCCTCCTTGGGCATAGGGTTTAATAAGAAAGCAAGCTGAGGAAGCAAGGAAGAGCAAGCCAGGAAGCAGCGTTCCTCCTTAGCTTCTACATCCCTGCCTTGAGTCCCTGACCTGACTTCCATCAGTGATGGAGTGGGACCTGAGAGTTTTAGTATGAAGTATATTCTTTCCTCCCCTCCTCCCCAAGTTGTTTTTTGTTGTGGTGTTTTAACACAGAAAGAGAAGAGGAACTAAGACACCAGGTGATTCCAAGTTGTGTCAAGTTGACAGTAAATGCTATGCATACTTAGAACACACTTATGAGCTTGAGATTTACCTACATACACATAACACGTATGTGGATTGGGATCTTCTTCAAGGTCCTGAGCCAGCACTCCCAGGATTTGTGGCATTGCAGAGCTGAGGCTCCTCACCAGATTTACTGAATCAAAGACCCTGGCGTAGAGGCCAGCCACATGGATTTTTAAAGACCTTGTGGGTATTTCAGTTCACTCATGTTTTAGGACAAATTTTATACAAACTATGATGCTAAGACAGCTGCCACTCAAACTGACAGGTGTAATTGTTTTGTTCATAATGCCTCCTATCAAAGTGCCAAACAATATCAACAACCCACAAGCACTGCTATATTTTCCCAAGCCACGAGTTTTTCCTGATATAATTAGATATCTTTAATGTCTTGGTTTCCAGGAAGGCTGATTTTAGCCATGTATGTTATCATCTATATGTGCTCAGTTCCTTCTATTTTTTTTAAATTTTGTGTATATGAGTGTTTTACTTGCATGTATGCATGTGTGTCACGTGTATGCCTGGTACCAAAGAAAATCAACTGAGAGCATCAGATGCTCTGAAACTGGAGTTACAGATCATTGTGAGCCATCAGGTGAGTGCTGGACATTGAACCCAGGTCTTCTGGAAGAACAGGTGCTCTTAACCACTCTCAGGGCCCTATGCTCAGTTCTTAACCAGCGTGTTTCAGCACGACACTTAAAGCATGGAACAGTATCAAAATTTTCACTTGCATATCAACTGCTATTTATATTCCATAACATTTAACTTATGCTCCTTGGGCCAAAAACTTTAAAAATGGTAAGTTAGATAACACTTATCTTAGTAATAAGCTAAAGCCTTTCAAATGATGTGAGAAATAGAGTATCCCTAAATAGTAATTGTACAGTCAGAATAAAATGTCATTTGCACAGTAAGACTCTATCTGTGCTTGCTGTGTTAAGTGGGAAAGAGGAGCTGACCTGCAAGCCTGGAATCCTGATATGCAGTGCCCTTTTCAGCCTGTGATTCATATCGCAGCTGGGTCCTGAAACATTAATGAAGAGAGAGGACGGGATGCTAATAGGATCCTGTTAGGTCAAGCTTCCCAGCAAAATGGCTCCTGTTTCACCAGTGCAAAGTGCCTGCTGATAAGACCCTGCCTCAGACAACAATCTTAGTGCTTCCTTTGCTCTTAAAGACACTTTTAAGTCATTCATGACACATAAGATACACCAAATGTATCCGTTTATCATTGTCTTCATTGACAAATAAGAGTATATGTTTAGCACACATAGTGTTGGCTCAATCTGATTACTATATGCATATGCAGTCACATCCTTGGGTGTTTTAGAAAGAACACCTAAAATTACTGCAGTGCTTCTCAAGGACATAATACATTGTTAAGTATAGTCACCAAGTTCTACCCAATGCAGGATAAAGTTTTATATTCTTTGACCAACAGTATACACCCCTTCTCCCAGAGACAGCTCTGACCACCACCATCCTCCATCTTTCTGAGAGGTCAGATGGTTTAGGCAGCACATCTTAGTTTGAATATAATAGTTGACACTCTGTGCTGGGCTAATGTCACACCCTGTGATGTTCTCCATTTCCTGCAAGTTGCAAATGACTCTGTCATCTTCTTGACCACCTAGGTGGTCCACAGTGCATGTCTGAGAGGCAGCCTTTTCCTTTTCTTCTCTGGTATGCCCAGTGCCACATTGACATGTGGTGAGTGGAGAGGCCTCTTGACATAACAGTGTCATTTACTTGAAATCACATAGCAGATTTAGGTTTCATTCTGAGGCCACTCCATACATACTGTCTTCATGATAATATAAATCTACATTCCCACCATACTGTGTAAGAGCCTGCTTTCCCCCTACGCGTTCTCCAACATTATTTCTGGCAATAGTTAGCCCACATGAGGTGATGCCGACTGTGGTTTTTATTTTCCTCTTCCCTCTACTTAGTCAAGGAGACTACTTTCCATAAGGCTGTTGGTAACTTTGATTTCCTCTGAGAAGAAGGAACCTTGACCGAGGAAGTACCTCTGTCAGATTGGCTTGTGGGCAAGACTGTGGAGCATGTTCTAGACTAATGATTGATGTGGGGGCATCCAGCCACTGTGAGTGGTGCCACCCCTTGGCAGGGGGTCCAGGGTTGTATGAGAAAGCAAATTAAGCAAGCCAGAAAGGAGTGCTCCTCCATGGACTGTACTTCAGGTCCCACCTCCAGGCTCCTGTTTTGAGTTCCTGCCCTGGCTTCCCTTAATGATGGACTCTAACCTGTAAAACACATACCATATTTTCCAGCATGTAAGACCATCCCCAACTTTGACTTTTAACTTTAACTTGTCCAGTTAAAATATAGAGTTTGCAGCCCGAGTCTACTGCCCAGGGTATGCATTAGAGAGGGGTAGTCTTATACAGTGAGTATATTCCAATCTATATTTTAACTGGACAAGTTAAAGCTGGGGGTTGTCTTATACACTGGAAAATACAGTAAATCCTTTTCTCCCCAAATAAGTTTTGGACAGTGTTTTATCACAGCAACAAAAGGGAAACTATGACATGCTCTTTTGACATACAGAACAATTTAGTGTTTTAAAAATATTTATGGGGGCTGGAGAGTTGGCTCAGTGGTTAAGAGCACTGTCTGCTCTTCCAAAGGTCCCGGGTTCAATTCCCAGCACCCACATGGCAGCTCACAACTGTCTGTAACTCTAAGATCTGACACCCTCACACCAATGCACATAAATTAAAGTTAAATAAAAATATTTTTTATAAAAAAAATATTTATATGCGGATACTGTTGGACTTTAAGGAGTTGCTTTGAATCTGTAGACTTGTTTGTGTGGTGTGGATATTTTAACAACTGTTATTCTTGCAACTTCTGAGCCATCAACTTACTTGCTAATATATAAATAAATAACTTTGGGAAATAAACTTCATAGTTCATTTCTTGCCATGAGTCATCATTTTAAAGATTTGTTTTATTAACTTGTTGATGAATGGGTCAGAAGAGAGATGAAGGAGTTGACTCCAGAAGCACGGCAGTCCTGAGCAGAACTTCCAAAGGCAATTTGCCAAGTTACACACAAGACTACTTAGCCTCCTGGGGGCAGCGAGTGGCCTTCAGAGCCCCCAGCATCAGGGTCCCAACCACCTGTCCAGAAAGAGAGTCCCAGGTCCCAGTGAGAAAGCCTCCCTCAAATGATAGGAACAATGCCACAGGTTGATCTCTCTCTCTCTCTCTCTCTCTGTCTCTCTCTCTCTCTCTCTGTCTCTCTCTCTCTCTCTCTCTCT